>OX454417.1:50453919-51667575 GCA_949715475.1 Microchrysa polita
TTAAATGTAATTTGCAGAAAACAAGATTATTTTTTTTTATTGCTTGGTTCCAAAATTGTTTGCATTAAAGCATGCAATCAGTTAAAAAAATTAAATTGGTAATTCAAATTTTTCCGCCAAATGTATGCCCCCATCATATGAAAAACTAACGGCGCCTATGGTGCGGTTGATAGTATGTGTGTTTTTTGT
This sequence comes from Microchrysa polita, assembly GCA_949715475.1. Classification (NCBI taxonomy): domain Eukaryota; kingdom Metazoa; phylum Arthropoda; class Insecta; order Diptera; family Stratiomyidae; genus Microchrysa; species Microchrysa polita. Next base: position 50,454,109 of record OX454417.1, read on the forward strand.
GATTGTGTTATAAAAACCTAGACAAAATTTCCCCTTCAGGGCCTATCTAGAATTTCTTCTGTATCTATGGTTCAGAGGCTTCTCTCCATAGCTACTTTGAAACTGTACCTGGAAGGCCATCATCATGGCTTAACAATTCTCGACCCAATGAGTTATCAGTTTATCTATTACAATAAACGAAACCAAGCTTTTAAGTAAGTAGGTACTTTGCGGGCATCATGAATAGCCAGATGCCAAATGATACGACTATCCTCTCATAAATCTTAAATTTCTGAAATCAATATTTTCTTTTATGTGTATAATTTGATTTCAAGTACTGTTTCGTGTTATAGGTTTATATGTGTTAAAACATACGTTTGTCCTTCGTAGATGGTTTTTTGCCAAGGAGAACCAGTGGCGTAAAAAGCATTTGGAAGGGGGAGGCGATCAGTGGTCAGAATTATTATTTTCAGCAATAAACTCAGGGGTTCTTAATAAGGAATTTAAGGAATAGTCAACACCAATCTCGTTTCTTGTTTTTCTACCGAATAAACATTTTCTTTAGTCGTTTAGGTTCTGCTAAGGAGATCGAAAAATGGGCCGGTTTTGAAATTATATCAATTTTGCTTGTTTACTGTGATTTCAGAGGAGTAGGCTCGACACACAAATATTGTTGTGAGGTGAACTTAAAATTGAAGGTTCTTCTGCAACATCGAGCGCAAATGTTGAGAATCGTTCCCGGAATGGATGCGGTAAACATATAGGTCGTCTCAATGAGTAGTTTGTCTGCAGCATACGATAATGTTCTGCAGAGCGAGGAAGCAGAACGTAAATACGTTGAGGCAGCCTCCCAAGTGGTATCTAAGTAATACGAGTATGAGTGTCATATGACTGGAGATGCAAAAGCGTATGCAATAAAATAAATTTGCACGCAGTTTAAGTCCTTTTAAAACAGTTTGAATTCTTACAAGGACGTTGTTAGTAAGGAAATCTACATATCGTTTGGAGATGGCTGTCATATTACTGGAAATAATGAAGCAGTAGGTAGATCTTTCTTAAGTTGAAGTTACTGTCTTTAGAATGCATATAGGGTCCTTTACGCCTGCCGTCCATTACCTGCTTCGAGCGGCGCGGCGCTCCCGCGTTTAAAGCTTTTCCAAATTTTAATGGCGTAACCAAGCAAAATATGGCGTAGCTATGCAAAATAAACAAAAATTCCATTCAATGCAATGGAAAAGCTTTCTGAATATTGTGTGTGCTTATACATTTTGCTTGAAATAGAATAGCCGCGTCAGCAGAGGCATCGGCAGAGGCATCGGCATCAGCAGAAAAATTTCAATTTAGAACACACGCATTTGCCTTTGATGACCCACAATGACAGCAGCGGCAGAGGCATCGGCAGAAGCAGAATTCTGCTTCTGCCGCTGCTGTCATTATGGGCCTCTGCTGACGCGGCTATTCTATTTCAAGCATTTTACTAGTAAAAGCTTTTTTCGCACATTTTGTGAAAGCTTTGCCGCTGGAGCGCCGCGCCGCTCAAGTTTACGCTTCCAGTGGACGAGAGCCCTTAAGGTGAGGGAAGGACTACAAAAACGTAATAGTTAGGATTTATGGGTTCGGCGCGGCATTTTGAAGCGTAGACGGTTGACTATTTTATTTATTTGGAAACAATTTTATTACTTTGAATGGGAACAAGGATATTCTTAACAAGGAAGTGGTATCAAGTCAGCGTTAGGGCTCTCTTCCACTGCAAGCGTAAACTTGAGCGGCGCGGCGCTCCAGCGGCAAAGCTTTCACAAAATGTGCGAAAAAAAGCTTTTACTAGTAAAAGGTATAAGCACACACAATATTCAGAAAGCTTTTCCATTGTATTGAATGGAATTTTTGTTTATTTTGCATAGTTACGCCATATTTTGCTTGGTTACGCCATTAAAATTCGGAAAAGCTTTAAACGCGGGAGCGCCGCGCCGCTCGAAGCAGGTAATGGACGGCAGGCGTTAGTCTACATTTAAACAAGTTTTTTGAATGTATTTTAATTGCTTTCAGGTTAAGCAGGAACATTATTTGCAAAAGAGTTATAATAACGCGAGATGTGTATTTGAATTTATGAATTTAGTAGTATATTTATTTAGTTCTATTTGTTATACAGTTCTACTATAAACATAAGATTTAATAAAGGAAATACATTAACGTTAAATGGACAAAAGAGCCGAATTCTCTCGCTGCATTTTGAATAATTTTTCATAAATATTATTGCTTCCAAAACCTAAAGGAATCTGACAATTCCCCGTACCCTGTACACACATTCGATGTGTATGTGTGTGTGAGATAAAATGTGATTAGTTTTTTTTTGGATCGTGACATTGAGTAAAACCGTTAAAAGCTTTGAATGATATATCTTATGTCAATAACATAAACAAGCCGAATAAGAGCTTTTACTATCGAAATTTTCGAATTTTCGCTTTCATTGGCTGAATTCAAATTGTAAGAAAACGACCGGACGGGTAAACTTGCACGACAAGAACCATCGTATGATCATTTCACACTATCCGATCAAAACACGGACCGGCGAACAATAATCACACAGCAAGTATGTATAAATGTTGCCATGCACGCTCCAAAGTTAGTGTACAATGAAGTGACGAGTCGACAAGATTAAAATGCAAGTAAAACACGAGCTAATTGTCTTTGCAGAACGCCTGAACTATTGGTAGATGCAATCGTCTTATCGATCGTACGATTCCTACGAAAGAAAAACAATCGTGTCACGATTTTTTTCTTTCGTAAGACGCGTTCTTACAATGTGAAATGCACAATGCTTGTCTACTGGCCACTACAAAAGCTCTCTTGTCTTGCAAGTTTACCCATCCGGTTCCGTCTTACAATCTGAAATCAGCCATTAGTTGTTATATTTTCATTATACCCATAAGATGGTATAGGGTATATTGTTTTTGTTACGCCGATATTATGTAACACCTCAAAGGGGCCACCGGAGCTATGGCAAAGTATATATATAAATGATCAGGGTCGGTCCCTGAATCAAATAAGCCATGTCTGTCTGTCCGTGTGTCTGTCTGTTAGCACGATAACTCCCGAAACAATGAAGCTAGCGGTTTGAAATTTTGGTCAAATGTTTGTTTTGCTAAAATCTTGGACGGTATTGAAAATGGACCAAATCCCCTACCTCCCATACAAACTACCCCTCCTTGATATTTTAATGCGGCCATAACTTTCGGTAGAATATCGCTATTGACTTGAAATTTTGATAAATGTCTCATTCTGATATATACTTTGAGTTGATGGAAAGTGGAGTAGGTCCGACTACCCCTACCCCTACTTCCCCTACAAAGTTATATTCAGCCATATCTTTTGATAGAATGTCACGAAAAACTTCAAATTAGTATCAAATGGTAGCCGTTGGATGCCTTCATCATCAATGTGGCACGATAGCCCGACGTCGGGCCTTGGCCGCCTGAATCGTTGACCTCCAATTGTCACGGTTACGTGACCTCGTCCTCCAGTTTCGGAAGCCCAGCAGCTGTTGGGCGTCTTCACCTACGGAGTTCTCCCAGCGAGCTCTCGGTCGTCCACGCAACCTCGCTCCGTCAATTCGTTGTGCGTTCATCACTTTCTTTGGCATGCGATTATCGTCCATCCGTTGTACATGCCCCGCCCATTGCAAACGTTGAAGCTTCACGATTTTCGATACTTCCAGCTCATCGTACAATTGATACAACTCATGGTTGTACCGGATACGCCATTGGTCTCGCTCGCGAACGGCCCCGAAAATTCGCCGAAGGACCTTTCGTTCGAATCGGTCTAGCAAAATTTCGGAGGCTTGGGTGAGGGTCCATGTTTCGCAGCCATAACATAGCACGGGTCGGATGATCGTTTTGTACACGCGGAGCTTCGTGTTCCTGTGCGCAAGTTTCGAATTAATTATAGGGAGGACCGAGAAATATGTCTTATTGGCTAGTTGTATCCGTCGCTTAATTTCGTCGGTTTCGTTGGCGTCCTTTGATAAGTTACAACCCAGATAGTTGAAGTTGTCTACATACTCGATATTAAGGTCCCCCACTGTGATGCTTGAATTTGCTGGCGTCCTTGTTTTCGATTGCATCATGGCCTTTGTTTTGCTTTCGTTGATATGTAGTCCAACTTCCTTTGCGGCGTTATTGAGATTATGCAGAAGGCTTTCTGCATCACCCAACCTTCGAGACATGATGTTGATATCGTCGGCGTACGCTACTAATTGAGTCGACTTGATGAGTAGCGTTCCGCTGCTGTCCATATTCATGGCTCGAATTACATACTCCAAAGCAAGGTTGAAGAGCGTCGGCGCCAGCCCGTCGCCCTGCTTGAGTCCAGTACGAGTTTCAAATAGGTCAGTGAGTCGATTCTGCACTCTGACCTGCGAGACGGTATTAGTCATCGTCATCCTTGTGAGTCGCACTAACTTTGCCGGTATACCAAAATTCAGCAAAATGTTGTACAGTACACTTCGATCGATACTGTCGTATGCCTGCTTGAAGTCGACAAAGATTTGGTATACGTCGATGTTATATTCCCAGCACTTTTGGAGTAGTAGCTTCACTGTGAAAAGCTGATCGGTCGTTGATCGACCAGGTCTGAAGCCGCCTTGATACTCGCCAATGATTCGTTCTGCGTACGGATTAATTCTCTTTTCAAGAATTTTAGATAATATCTTATAGGCCGTACAAACTAATGATATGCCCCTGTAATTCTCACACTTCAGCTTGTCACCCTTTTTGTGGATTGGGCAGATTATGCTTTTGCGCCAATCTTCGGGGATTTCCTCGTCGTTCCATATTTTCAGCAGTAGCACATGTATTGCGTTGGTCAGGCACGTTCCACCATGCTTCAGCAGTTCTGCTGGGATCTCGTCAGCGCCGGGCGCTTTATTATTTTGAAGCGACTGTATGGCAAGACTCACCTCCTCTACTGTTGGGGGTAGAACGGGAGGGCCTGGTTCGGCTAACTGCTCAAGAGCTGGCTCCGCGGGGGATGTTGATGGTGCATTGAGGAGCTCTTCAAAATGCGAGGCCCATCGTTTGTTGACGCTTTCGATGTCGCTGATGATGTTACCATCCTTGTCCTTACATAGGCTTGTCCTGGGTTGATATCCGTTCTTAACATTATTTATAAGTTTGTACGCCTGTCTAATGTTCTTACTGGCTAATCTTTGGTTTATTTGCTGTAACTGCTCGTCAAAATGTTTGCGTTTCTTACGTCTAATTAACTTATTAGATACTTGCCGAAGCTCGTTATATCTTTCTTTCTTGGCTCGGGATGCGCGTTGTGTGTATTGGCGATAGGCTTCATTTTTCGCCTCAATCGAGGCCCTGCATTCTTCGTCGAACCAGTCTGCTCGTCTGCGCCGGCCTTTATAGCCCACGACCTCTTCTGCGACCCCCTTGATGCTGTCTTTGAGCTCCTCCCAGAACTCATGGATGCCTAAATTGTTGATGTCATCAAGCATGGGCGACAGTTTTTCCTCTAGTGCTGTTGTATACGCAGCCGCCGTGGAATCATCAATCAAATTGTCAACCTCGAAGATCTTGGCAGGGTTGATTCTCGTTAGGTGCACCGAAGAGATTCTGCACCTGTAGGTCGTCTTCACCAAATAGTGATCGGTGTCGCAGTTGGCTCCTCGATAGGATCGAACATCTAGGACATTAGAAGCCCATCTCTTGCTGGTCAGTACGTGGTCGATCTGGTTCACGGTGTATTCATCTGGAGACTTCCAGGTCTGCTTGTGGATTCGTCGATGAGGGAAGCATGTAGAGCTTATTACCAGGTTTCTGCCGCTCGCGAAGTCGATAAGTCGCTGACCGTTGTTGTTGTTTTCGTCGTGGAGGCTATGACCTCCAGTAGTTCCCCTATGCCAGCTTTCATTTCCGACTTTGGCGTTAAAGTCTCCTAGCAGCAGCTTGACGTCGTTTGATGGAAGTGAGTCGAAGAGTGTTTCTAGGTCGTTGTAGAACTCGTCCTTAATCGCGTCTTCTTTTACTTCTGTAGGGGCATGCGCATTAATGAGCCAGAGATTAGCGAAACGGGTCTTAATGCGGATCGCACATAGCCGCTCGTTGATGGGTTTGAAGCCGATAACGTGGTCCTTGAGCTGCTTATTCACGATGAAAGCTACTCCGTTGGATGCCTTGACAAGGTAATAAAGATGTGTCAGGTCCGACCCATCTAGCCCTCCTTCCCCCACAAAAAATATGAAATTGAATATTTTGGGTTTTGCGTGCCTTCTAGGTCTGTACATGGGTATAGGGTATACACTCATCGTGCTATTCGCACGATTAGAATTCGGTCTCGTTTATTTTTAAAGTTGTTATATTATTATTTATTAAGCAACCTTTATTAAACGCATTTTGTTGATATGGAATAACAACTTTTTTTCATTATATTTATCGAAAGAATCTAAGTTAGCATAAAGCCGTACTTCCTTTATTTATAAATTTTGCTTTGCTCAGTTGTTATAATTTTATTTAATTTTATATTTTGTAAAATTGTTGTGAAAAAGCTTTAATAAACGATTTTTGTTGATATGGAGGAATGATTTCATTTTTAATTATTAATTATCGAGATTACTTAGGTTATAAATAAGTTGCTCGTAAAGTGAACAACGCGAGCTCTAGTTTAATAATTTGAATAAATTTTACCAAATCGCTGATCTTTAGGGGCAGTTTGAATTGAATTGAAATCAAGCCAAAATTAACCCTAGTTTTCTACACTTAAGGCATTAAAACTGTTAGAAATAACGAAGCTAGAATAAAATGATGTAAGAAAGAAATGATCGTTAGGCTATGCGCCAATTTTTCAAAGAATCATACGAGCACCTCACTTTGGTAGAAGTTGGAGAAAATTGAAATAGAAAAATAGATTGCTTTTGGGTCAAATCACAAAAATTTCGCTTTGAAGTTCTGTAAAAACCAAACCTCCGATTGTAGTGCGGTTAGTTTTATAGATTAGGTAGATTTATTGGCTGTATTTGCTATTGTAGCTAGTACAACTTTTGAGATATTGAGGCCTTAGTCGTACGAGAAAATTATTTTTTAAATCTTCAAATGCTTGTGGCAGCTGAAGGGTTAAGATTTGGGGGTATGTTCTAACTTTTTAGCTGGAAATTTATTTATTTATTTATTTATTGTAACAAACTACATTTTCACATCAATTTTTACAGCGTTTAGACAAATTTGTTAAGCTCCAATTAAGCGTTAAGCTTGTGTATGGAGCATATTTATTCAATTCATTCGTTGGCATTTTTAATTAGGATTAATTTTCTATTAAGATAACAAATTATATTAACTAATTTACATGATTAATTAAAATTATTTATATGTTAACATTTTAGTATAGTTTATGTGATTTAACAGTGATTTACATGAGGAATCGCAATCCGGTGCAGTTATGCGGCAGTTTCCGGACACCCTGTAGTTAAATTAAGCCGAAAAAGAGCCAAACCCAAATACCCAAAAAAGAGGAAAGTTTTGATGCCAAATTGTTTCACACCCTCCCCTCTATACGCACTAAAAAGTTACACTAATTTGAGCGTCACATTAAGATGAGGAGGTGGCGAAGAGGGGCAATTTTTATTTTTCGGAATTATCTGTAAAACTATTAGTTCGATCGCAAAATGTCCCAAAAACTAAATAAACTACGTTTAATTTCCTTTGCAATGATATGTAATACTTTTCTTGGAAAATTATATCCTAGAACCAAACGTATTATGTGGAATTAAAATTTTTTGATATTTACATCTCGCACTGTAACTTTTGATAGAGTAAAGGTAGAGTGAAACGAATGTTCATACTGCCAATTTGAAGAGTAAAGGTAGAGTGAAACGAATTGGAGTTGATGCTGCTAATTAAATGTATTTAATTTAAAGTAAACCATAAAACGAGACCGAGGCTAATTTTGGGCGTGCCCGAAATTTGGATACCCTTCACTCTCCTCGGGCCAATAGTTTTTTTTTGTTTCAAGGAAAAAATGGAAAACAAACGCCGGATATAGAATGTGCTCGACTCCCTCTTTGATATGACACCCCGCCTGCCACGTTCGATCAAGGTGTACAATTAGTGTCTTTTTATGTTCTTTTCCAGAGCTTTCCGATCAATTTTTTCTTAGCAATTTTAATGGTAGAATCTTCAGCTAATATAGATTCTGAAAAGTGAGAAAAGGAGTGGCAACTTGAAATGCGTTTTTAAAAAATGTCTGAAATTACCTCTGGTTCCGTCCTTATGGGAAGCTTGATATGTACATGTAAACGAAAGACATATGTAGGTTACTAGAAAAAAATATGAAATGTTCATATCAGATGCGTCCGTTAACGTTACCATATAATGTATGCGACTTCTACTGCTTCCAACCTAAACTACTGGCAAAGAGCGGCAATTTGCCTACTGCCCAGGGGCGGCATACAGGTCAAATCCGGCCCCGGGCATGCGGGATATCATATCAAAAGGGACGTCGAATACATTACATATGCGGTTTTTGTCTCCTGTTCCAAGGACCCTCAGCGGAATAAATCGAGCTTAAATGGAAAATTATCGTGTTTCCCGTGTATTTTTCCGAAGCCATAACTACGAGAATAATTCTCGTATGAATAAATATATCTTATTCAAATTGCGTTCAGAATGTTTTCAAATTACCTACTCAATTTCTGAGAAAAAATAAAGACTGTTTTCTCATTGTCACATCTCGTAGTACATATTTTTGAGATGTCTGTCTGATGTAATTAACCTAAGTTCGGATTTCGTGATTTTTATTTTTTATTTTTTGGATAAAAAATAAATTTAACAATTTTTTTTAAATGCAAGCTCGCAATGTTATTCACCAAAACTCATTAGGCACCGCTTTTATACGCTTTGCTGATTTTTTGTCATCTTGAAAAATTTAAACCGATTATCACGATGGAAACATGATACTTAGAAAATATAGACAATGATAGTCAATGCAGAGAGATCTGGACTCTTCCCGAAACCACTCGTCACTGTTTCTTCTGATCTCAATTTAAAGTGGGGAAAACCGAATGGATGTGATACCTTTCTAGACAGCTGACTGGTTTAAAAATGTAAAAAGTGATGCATTTTTTCCCTTAAAAACCAAACAAAAACTCTTCAGGTGCATCAATGTCGCTAATGACCTACATTGTTTATCGAGTGTGAAGAAGGGAGTATTTTAGGAGGCTTGTAGTGAAATCAGGAGCTCGCCGCCAATGTAGGTTCAAAAGTTCATTGATTGTTACACCCGAAAGCTGCTCTAGGCTTCTAATGAAATTGAACATAGAGAGTCATACGGGACCATACCATCAGGGGAATATGCCTAAGCAATTACGGTCTTACCATACCCGCTCCATCGGACTGTTTTGACATTCGACATTTTACCACTTTACGACAACCTCCAGCCACCTCGAGTCCACCATTCGGATGAGGGTCCTTCAGCATACTAGTCAGCAATGCGACTCGGTCCAAGTGGTCACCAATCCACAAAGTACTAAGGGCTCCCGTGTGCTGCTCGGGTCCGTTGTATCACAACTCACCAAAAATTCGTGTACCATGCTACAGGGACATTTAAGTACTTCGTCAGGTGTAAAATATTCTTCGTCAAAAGAAACAGGTTCCTCCAGTTGTTTAAGTCATAAATCTGTATGGCTTGCTAGCGAATCTTCCGTGTCATCTGTATAGAAATGGTTGAGTAGACATCGAGCAGTCTCGTGACTCGACGTTGTATATGTCTCCCCACTTTTAAGCGTTTTATTCATAGTTGCGGTAATAGAAGCATCCTTAATGATTCGATTAGTGAGCGAGAACACATCTTCTTTCCCTTGGTTGGAGCAGAATTCGCGAAAGTGCTGTGTAGATGCAGCATGAAGCGCATTAGCATATTTGTCCTTTTCTTCCTTAAGCATTTTAGCGAAATCGCTTACTTGAGGAGAGTTCTTATGTCTAGCAAGTTGGAGATGTAAACGAATTACCTCTTTTTTTATTTCTCCCAATTCGGCCGTCTACCAGGGGTTAAACTTTGCAGGAGGTCCTCGTAACTTCATTGAAGCAAAACAAGCAGATCGAATTGCCTTTGTAAGAGATTGAACATGCTTTTCTAATTCGAGCGGCGTATTGATGTTTGTTACGTTCGCAGTAATATTCCTTAAGGTTAGCTCTCGATCGGAAAAGTTCTCAGTTTGCTTCTCTGCTTTTTGAAAGTGTAAGTTGATGTTTTTGCACACGCTTTGATTTTGTCTGATGAATGAAGACTGAATGTAATGGCATTATGGTCGGAACTTGGTACATCTTTTAAGTCGACCGTCCAATTATGTATCATGTCAATCACGTTAGTTGATGCGAATGTTACATCCGGGATAGATGTAGGTATACCGTTGATTTTGGCGCACTATGTCTCCGGTTAGGTTAGGTTAGGTTCAGGGGCCGCCAGGTCTACACCCAGTGCACTTAGACCAGAATTTGGTCCATTGTGGTCAGGGGCGAACCCAGGAATTTATTTCGGGGGGAGATTTGTGTATACAAGTGACTCATGAAATCATACCCTTAATTTTCAAACCTTAACCCTAAGATAATCGTTTTTATACATTGTAAATTTCAAAAAGTAATATTTAAAGTTGATTTTCATCACATAAATTTAAGTTCTTTTTTTTTTAATACTCCCTTAGGAAATAACTGATTTTGGTAACCGATTGTTACGAAATTTTTTAGACGGAATTACCTTATAGCATTTCTTGCAAATTAGTTTTTTTTACATCCATATAGGTTCTACAAAATGAAGACATGTTTTACCCATTTTTTAACGGTTACTATGAGAAATTTGTAAATTTTTGTGGTTTTTGAAACTTGCGAATTATAATATGTAAAATGACCCTAAACAAAAACTATTCACAGAATGTATCTAATTTTCTATTTTACTTTATTTCGAATTAAACTTTAAAAAAAATAATTCGCAACTATATCTTGTCTATCAAAACTAATAAAATTAATTAATTAATTTTTTATTACACTTAAACTTAATTTTCAATGTCATATTTTTTATTAGTAGTGCAGTAACCAGGTGATAAACCTAATAGTACATGAGATTGCAAAATGTGGTGGAGAAATTTTTTTTTTTGTTTCTATGTTTTGGGGTGCTGATCCCAAATCCAGAGCTTCCCACCAAAATTTCGTTGCGGAATAGTGTCGAAATCGATAAAAAAACCCAAAATGTTCGATATGTCCGTTTTTTGGCTCCTAACTCTGAAACAATTCATTTCTGCGAAAAACACTTCATGATTATGTTAGAGACAACATGATTACGCGTGCGACTCAATCAAGTGAGCCACAGAGCGGTATTACCATAAAGTAAGTAATTGGAATAGAGATGGAACTCCATATAATATTAAAATCTACTGAAAAACATTTTACCTTTGAGTGTGTGCTGTAAGTAACCAGTGCCGGATTAACCACGTGGCAGAAGGTGGCAAATGCCACGGGCCCCGCGCCTTAAGGGGCCCCGCGTTTTTCTCAAACAAAAATTATAACACCCAAGATTAAATTCTCAAAGCCAGTTTCTTCTAAATTATTATAACACGTTGTCGTTTAACAATTTACGCCAGTGTGCTCCAAACTTATAGCAAGGTTAATATTGCATAAAATTTCAGAAATATTTCTTTCTAATTCATGATGGCATTCCCGCAAACCTACATCCACCGTGTTTCAGGTTCGCATTCTAGCGGGACATAAGATTTATGAAATTAATGTTGGGAAATGTAAAGGGTTTTCCAATAGGGACGCTTGATCTTTGAAATGAAAAAAAAAATACATGTAGGAGAGATATTTGCGAATTTTTTTTTTTATTTGAAAGGTCCATCGACCCCATTACATATGGATTATGACATCATTCAAATGACCGCCACGGCTTCGGTTGGTGGCGCGCACACGAAAGGTCCAATTTTCGATGACTCTGGCGCACAAATCACCGTCAATGGTGAGCGATACCGGTCGATGATAACCAACTTCTTTTGGCCTGAAATCGAGAATATGGATCTGCACAACATGTGGTTTCAACAGGACGGCGCTACGTGCCACACAGCACACGCTACGATGGATGTTCTGCACGAGCAATTTACGGGCATGGTCATCTCGCGCGGAGGCGACGTGAACTGGCCACCGAGATCGTGCGATTTGACCCCGCTGGACTTTTATCTTGTGGGGTTTTCTTAAGTCGCAGGTCTATGCCAACAAACCGCAAACCACCGATGCCCTCAAAGTTAACATACGCCACGCCATCGATCAAATACAGCCCGATTTGTGCGCCAGAGTCATCGAAAATTGGACCTTTCGTGTGCGCGCCACCAACCGAAGCCGTGGCGGTCATTTGAATGATGTCATATTCCATATGTAATGGGGTCGATGGACCTTTCAAATAAAAAAAAAAAATTCGCAAATATCTCTCCTACATGTATTTTTTTTTTCATTTCAAAGATCAAGCGTCCCTATTGGAAAACCCTTTATTTGCACACATCCATAGAATTTAAAAATTACAATTATATCTCTAATTCTCAATGGCGTACCGCTTCAAACGTTATGAAAAGTGGGCACAAAATTACCTATTTAAATAATGATTCAAAATTGTTTCAAAAAATGTTGTTTTTCATTCAAGTGTGTAAGATTTCAAAGATTTTTTTATTTTAATTAGTAAAACCCAATAAATGTAAAAGGTGTTAACGTAAATTTGGCCTTCTAGTATGTGCTATTTTATTTTGGCCCTTTCTATACTACATGTGTGGTTGTAACCTTTTATAAACCTGAGTAACCCCGAAAAGGGACAATTCAATCGAAAACTATATTAATAGGCAACATACTTTTTAAATAAAATATTTTCGCATATGTTATCACTTTTCGGAAAATGTAAAATTTTGGAATTTTCAGAGGGCGTCCAAAAACGGACTTCTAAAATAAATTCTTCTTTGTCGAATAAATATAATTTGTCTACAAAAACTTACGGTTTTACTAATTAATATAAAAAAAATCTTGGCAAACTTACACAAGTCAATGAATAACATTTTTGTGCAAACATTTTGAATCGGATAATAACCCAGATAATTTTGCCCCTATTTTTCATAATGCTTTGAGATGTACGCCTGTGCATGACGGATATAATTGTTATTTCCATATTTTATTACTAAGTGAAAATTTATTGCCCATCAAAATCATAATTTCGATTTTACGAAATAATGCGAACCTCGGCGTAAATTGCTCAATTTTGCGAAATGTTTTAACTTTTTAAACGAAAATGTTTTTCGCCCAAAAAATCAATTATGGAAGATAATAATCTTCTTCAATTTAGATTGATTTTTTTATAAGTTTCTCATTAATGAGAATAAATTTGTAAATGAAGAGTGCAGAGAGTGCACAGAATCGCGAGGACAGCTTACCAAACACCGTACCTCTAAATATCATTATAGCAATTCTTTTATTGCTCATTCGTCGTGTATTATAAAGCTGTAATGCTGATATTTGCTAGCTGCTAGCCCTTTCCTAAACCCATTGAGAAATTACTAATAAAACCGAAATATTAATTTTAGAACCACTTTATTAGTTTGGTTAATCGAAGTTCCATAGGCCCCGCTCTCAACATTTGCCACGGGCCCCGCGCTTGCTTAATCCAGCACTGTAAGTAACGTGTACATACAGGAAGATATCTTCGTGTATATACACGTTACTTACAGCACACACTCAAAGGTAAAATGTTTTAATGTTTAACTCCGAAAATTTTCGTTTTTTTTTGCGGTTTTTGCCCCGTTTTGCAACGAAATGTTGGTGGGAAGCTCCGGATTTAAGCTCAGTACTCAAAAAAAAAATTTTCTCCACCACATTTTGCAATCTGAAATCACCTAGTCATCTATAGATCTTGAGTCTGAAAACCATCACTTATTTGTTATGTCAATATAGTTTTGTTGTGTAAATTTTATTTAAACTAATAATTTTAAGAAATCGGTTTGATAATTTCGGGGGGTGTTTTATCCCCCTAATCCCCCCCTTGGGTTCGCCCCTGATTGTGGTACCACCGAGAGAATCGTGTCTCTACGAACCGCTTATGGGAAGAACCAGCCCGTGCTAACAATATATCTATTGAGCTGTATTTGGTTCACATTACGAAGGTCATCGGTATCATAAAAATACCTTACTCCCAGAAAACGCCTCCGTTTCTCGGACAGGGCGGGACAGTGACAAAGTAGGTGGTGCACTGCACACTCTCTTCCTCTTCTTCGTCATCACAGCTTCTGCAAAAGTCGTTGTGAGCCTCGGGTTAAAGTAAACATACTTGTATTGTCCTACCATCGCGAGAGATCATTGAGGCAACTTTACACCTTTTTATTAGTTTAATGAAATTATATTTTGAATACATATTGTTTTATATTTCTCGTCTTTTCTAGACGTTCCAGTGGGTTCGATAGATTTTCGCGTACACAATAATGAATAAAACTCGCATTACTGTAACACCATTTATTACAACACACACGGATATAAACACGATTTACAATTTCACTAATTACTTCACTAGTTATTGACTCGACATTATTCACGGCTAAAACTAGACTGAGAGAGACAGTCAGTCCTCTAGCCGACGCCCTTATATACCCATTTTCACTGTTCCGGAAACTTCGGTGATGCACTTTCCAGCAACGGCCAGAAAGTCTTCATGCCGTTTCCTAATATGTCTCGCTAGAGGCACTAGCGCCATCTGGTGCCAAGTACGGAAATACCATTTGGGTTGACGTATAGACTAGGCGCATAACAATAAATTATGACATGCACCTACAAAATTCTTTAAAAAATGTGGAGATACTGTTTTGGACAGGAGCTTTGTCCTACATTTCGGGTTTCGGTTTGCCTTTTCGGCGGCCCCTGAGAAACGACGCCCGAGCGAGCACCCCCCCCCCCCTTCGCACGGTACAATTATGCCTAGGAATAATATACTACTATGAACTAATTTTGGCATTCTAACCATATACACTAGAAATGAGTTATGCTGAATTCTGTGTGCGACAAAATTCACATTAGTGAAATATTTAAAGTCTCTATATAGTACATATAGTGACTTGCTCTAGACCCAAACATCCAAAAAAAGAGCTGACTTTTGATGCCAAATTGTTCTGTGGCCTGACCGCATCACGCAGTAAAAAGTTAGACTTTTCTGTGCGTCACATTTGGGAGGGAGGGGGTGGCAAAGGGGTGAAATTATGATTTTTCGCCAATATCTTGTTAACTGTAATATTGACAGCAAATTTTGGTAAACGTTAAGGCTAAGTCCCATTAGACCCTCCACCAAATATTACTTCGATCGGATTAAAACAAAGGGTACTTCCCATACAAATTATTCAAATTCAATGCCACTAGTTTATTAAGAAATAAGGGAACAAGTCAACCAAAATTAAAGTTTTGCTCGCAGGCAATTTTCGGGTCAACTTTTTACTGCGTTATGCGGTCTGGCCATAGAACAATTTGGCATCAAAAGTCAGCTCTTTTTTTTGGATGTTTGGGTTTCATCATTTTTTCAGCTAAAATCACTATACTAATAGCTGTATTCTTACGTCGCAGAGGACGAACAAGTCGTCTTTTCACAGGAATCCCATTGTTTATAATCCTGAAATCTATATATTGTTATCCAATACTTGTTACCATATTTGACAAACTTTCATTCTAAACTACCCATTTCTCTATCCTCCTATTATTTAATTCATTTATTTTAAACAGTAATAAAATCATTTAATCGTATTACACACATTTTAGGAAATGTGGAAGGTGCTTCTTTGTTTTAATTTTGAGCTCTTATATATGAGTACACAATGCAACACAATACATGCACTTTAAACCTTCACACAAAGGAGCAACAGGCGCCAGTACCGTTTCTCGTCCTCGCCAAGCAAATGTTGGGCAACAAGATTTTCCACGTTCAAAGAAAAGATAATTCTCAGCAGCAACGACTATGCGAGTGCGAGAATGAGTTTTTGTTTGACGAAGTGCAGACTGCTCTCTATACCACCAAGGATGAAGTCACTTATATACCTGCAGGCGCCAATATGCCCAATGGGAAAAAATGCGCTCATCATTATTTATGACCTGAATGAATGAGGCAAGTATCCTTCATGGAACCAAACCATCTACATATTGTGTTCTGGGAGTTAATCGTCGACAACTCGGCGGGTAATACATAGTATCTTGAGTGTCCTTTTCTCTTAATGGGCTCTGCAAACATGTAGTTTTCAGGTGTGTTTCGATATTTCCAACAAGGGAATGTTAATAATGTTTCCGTATGGGTTGTTTAGTACGACCTGATCTGATATATATACGTACTCCTATAAGTCTCGCCAGACGACTTTAATACCACAGGTACAATATCTATCTTGGAAGTATGAGGCGAAGAGAAGCAGAACCTCGAGAAAAACCTGATCTGCTTGAAGTATCTCTAACCCTGTTGGTTATAGTCGCGATTTCTGCTCTTCGCGGTTGCCTTCTCCATATCTGCCGCGGAAACTACACTTTGGAAGCAACTCAGCACACATCACGAACATGCTGCATATAGTCAGTGCTTGCTGCGTATGCTTGTTGAAAGACAAGAAAAAGATGCCGAGCTGATCTCTTCTGATTGTTGCTTCGAGTCGTATAGATCGCGTTCGCGAATGATCAGTTTCTCGTGGAATCCAAGTGGCTGAGTACACATATCGCGGTCAGTAAGAGGTACGGACGGTCAGTTTGTTTTATTGGAATGTTTTGAAATGACAGTCGGAGACGCCTTTTAAATTGCCTAGGAACGATTATACTTACGACGTCGGATAGTGTGACAGTAATTAACAAGTTATAAAGAAATTAGTGTGGGGGAGGGTATTAAAAAAATTAGTCATGAAGTGGAATACGTTAATGTGGGGTAGTTGTGTGGTGTACTTAGTGGTTGTGCTAACAGTGGCTACTCAAATGATGAGTACATCAGCTCGACGTTCCGGTTTCTATATCGACAATGGCATCGATCAAACTATAATGGAAGACTTTGTGGACGAAGAGAACAAACACGAGGTGGAGCATGAGATCCTCGAACTTTTGGGGCTTCCAGATAGACCGAGACGCAGACACAGTCGACCATCGCTCAGGTAAAAAAATCAGATGCAATACTGGACTGGAGCCATATAAGCAAGTCCAAGATCCAAGTAAACAATAAGCTGTTATTGGCTTGGCAAATTCTTAGCATGTATTCCAGGAAAATTATATTTATAGAAAATTTATTTGCTTAGATTCTACAGGGTGTCCGGAAACTGCCGCATAAACGCACCGGGATATGATTCCTCGACTGATTTCCAGCAAAAAAATTTTCTTCTACGATTTAAAGTTCAATAACTCCAAAGGTAGACCAGCTAGCTTAGTGACAAAAAAAGATTCTTACAGCCAACAAATTTACCTATAAAATAAAAGTAACCACACACACGTTATGTCGTCCCTTAGCCTTTATTTTTAATTTGTCCTTGACTTCAGGTGTTTTTCTTGATGAATGGAAAGTTTCATACATAACGCCTGTTCACAAAAAGGGTCCGAAGCATCTTATTGATAACTATAGACCCATAGCTAAAATATCTGCAATACCGAAGTTGTTTGAAATGCTTATTAAAAATAAAATAGATGTTTTAATTAGCCGTTTGATATCGCCATGTCAACATGGATTCCTGAAAGGAAAATCAACTTCAACAAATTTGGTATCATTTACTAAATTTGTTGCTGATGGTATTGAGCAGGGAATGCAGGTTGATGTGGTATATACCGATTTTTCGAAGGCTTTTGATAGAGTAGATCATAATATTTTACTTAAAAAACTAAAACATTTAGGAATACAGTCAATTTTTCTAAGCTGGGTGAGATCCTATTTAACGGATAGGACTCAGTTGGTGAAGTTAAATGGCTGTACATCTCGCTCTGTTATAAAGTGTTCATCAGGGGTTCCGCAAGGAAGCCATTTAGGACCACTTTTCTTTTTAGTTTTCATAAACGATATCATCCAAAATTTTAAATTCGTGCGCGTATGGCAGTATGCCGATGATATGAAAATCGCTATGAAAATACGCAACATTGATGATTGCCTTAAGTTGCAATCCGATTTAGAAAAGCTGCAATTTTGGTGCCGCGATAATAATTTAAATTTAAATGTTAGTAAATGTAAAGTACTTAGCATATATAAATTGAAAACTCCGGTCTTCTTTGAGTACTCCTTAACAGGTAGTGTTCTTGAAAGGGTTGCCGAAATATCAGATCTTGGTGTAATTTTCGACCATGAGCTTTCATTTCGACAACACATTGATTACATTATTTCAAAAGCGAATAGTATGTTAGGATTTGTTAAACGTAATGCGCGCGAATTTAATGATGCTTTTACTTTAAAAATATTGTATGCAGCTTTCGTTCGTTCGCACCTGGAGTATTGTTCTATTGTGTGGAATCCGTTCTATAAGGTGCATATCGAGCGTATAGAAAGAATTCAACACAATTTTACACGGTTTGCCATTTATCAAATTGGCTGGCGTTTCAAGCCAGATTATAAAACTCGCTGTTCCTTATTGGGTTTACAAGCCTTAGATTATAGAAGAACATTTTTAAACGCTATGTTTATAAGAGACCTGTTTTGCTCTCATATTGTTTGTGAAGATATATTAAATAACTTTCAAGTCAGAAATATTCCTCACAATTTGCGGCGGAACAACCTTCTTGTTCATGCCTTATCATAGAGTAAACTATGGGCTTAATGAACCAATTACAAGGTCAATTATTCTTTATAATAGTTTGAAGGACTCTGAGTTAATTGTATTAATAAACTAATGTTTAAAAGAAGTTATTTTGATAAATTTCCTTATTAATATATTTTGTTTTCATTTTTTTTACGATGTGCTAGAGTTTACACTCGATTGATTGATTAGTCACTTACGTACGGATAGTAAGTAAAGTGATGCCGAGAAGCCTAGTCCCGGGACAAAAGTTTCTGTGAGGCAAAAAAAAAAAAAAAAAATCGTTTGGTTTGGTTTTGACAGAGCTTCAAAGTCAAATTTGTGTGATTTCACCCAAAAACAATATATTTTTTCATCTCAATTTTTTCCAACTTCTGCCAAGGAGAGGTGCTTGTACGATTCTTTTAAAAATTGGCGCGTTGTCTTACGATCATATCTTTCTTACATCATTTTATTCTAACTCCATTATTTCTAACAGTTTTAATACATTAAGTGCAGAAAACTAGGGTTAATTTTGGCTGGCTCCAAACCTCTTATCAGATTTTAGTGTGGCTAGTTTTATTTTATAGGTAAATTTGTTGCCTGTAATCATATTTTTTTTCACTAAGCTAGCTGGTCTAGCTTTGGAGATATTGAGCTTTAAGACGTGCAAGAAAATATTTTTTTTCAAAAATCTTCAAATGCATGTGGCAGCTAAAGGGTTAAGAATAGGGGGTATGTTCCTTACAACTTTTTTGCTGGAATCAACTAAGGAATCATAATCCGGTGCGTTTATGCGGCAGTTTCCGGACACCCTGTATATCACAGAAATTTAGCTGTACGAGTATGTTAGACTCTCGTATGAGAGAACCACAATGCATAATAAATAACCGTCCATTTCATTAATATGTATACAGGGTGCGCTTCGTTATGTGGTGGGTGATGCACTAAGCTGAATTGTTTTCGTAGCAAAAAATTAACTAATCGAAGTACGTACATACATCGTTTTTTGGCTTGCGACTGCGACCTCCAGGAGGAATGAGGCTTGTTTTATAACTTAAAAAGAAAAAGGCTAACTTCGGCCGAACCCGAAATTTTGAGGCTTCTCATTTTCTTTTTTGAATCTATTCTACGGCAGCTCTATGACGAAAAAGAATCTTTGTTGAACGTGAACCTACTTATGGGGTGGGGTTTCTATGGCAGTTTAATGATTAATCGATCGAACCCCTCCTTTCTTGGCGGATAAATTTTTCTCTCAGATACGTTTTTGTATGGCTTTAAAGAGACCAACTAATAAAAAGTTTGATTAAGGGCCGGCTTCTCGTATATCTTATATAGTGGTTAGTCTTATCGTAAAGATAAGACGCACACTATTTTCTGAAATTTTACATTATATGTATTGAATTGAATTTCTGTTTATTTTGCATATTTATCCAAAAAATGAATTCGGACTGATCTTGTGTGTGCGGCATTAGAGGAACCCAGTTAAGGAGCCACTGGCGGTCCCAGTGATTGAATTTCAATGAGTCAAAGATACAAATAGTCTGCAATAAGGATAAGCTCGTGTGGAAAAAAACAGCTTACTGTCTTAAAAAATGACCGAGTGAAACCGGTGCCAAACCATAACATTGCAAGTGTCATATCAGCCAAAAATCGTTTTACAAGGCTGGAAAATTGGTTACCTACATTTGCTTCGATAAAAATCGTTAATCGTTATCTTTTTATCCAATTGGTTGATTGCCTCAATTAACATTTTATTTAATTGTTTTATAGCTGCAAAAAACTCGCATGATCAAAATATAGGTATAAGTGTAAGAAATGAAGGAAGGGTGACTCTAAAGCTACAGTCACATTTGGCGAGCTAGTACTAGTACTAGTAAAGTTGCATTCGAGAAATCACCATAGGCGACGACACGTAATAAACAACGAAAACAGTGTCATGTAAATGGGTGACTATGCGTTGTTACGACGTCGTCACCGAAAGCTTTATGCAACTAGACGCGCAACTAGTCACCCTATATACAGGAGTTAGTTGCAAACGTGAAATTACTACGGTGACGACGTCGTAAACAATCAACAAACTGTTGTGCAATTTGACTAGTAGCTAGTCAAAAGACACATTTCCTAGATACTAGTGGAATAGGACATGTTCAATTCGACTAGCACCCAGCCAGCGAGTGAATATACGCTAAAATTATTTTTCGGTGGATTTCGAATTAACTGCTCAACCGATCGACACGAAATTGTGAATGTGTAAAATGGTAGGATATTTGCTACGAATGCCTTCGAGATTACGAAATGGTAACAGGGTGTCCGAGACGAGGTGCGAAAGTCGATTATTCTATTTGTCATCGGAAAAGGGTGTATCGGTACGTATATCGACATGAAATTCAGTGTAAAATATGTAGAATGGTAGGCTATTTGCTACAAACACTTTTGAGATTACGAAATATCAACAGGGTGTCCTAAAAAAGGTGCAAAAGCTGATTATAATCGGGAATAAATTTTGTTTGAATGTGTAGAATGGTAGGGTATTTGCTACGAATGCCTTCGAGATTACGAAATGGTAACAGGGTGTCCGAGACGAGGTGCGTAAGTCGATTATTTTATTTGTCATCGGAAAAGGGTGTATCGGCACGTATATCGACATGAAATTCAGTGTAAAATATGTAGAATGGTAGGCTATTTGCTACAAACACTTTTGAGATTACGAAATATCAACAGGGTGTCCTAAAAAAGGTGCAAAAGCTGATTATAATCGGGAATAAATTTTGTTTGAATGTGTAGAATGGTAGGGTATTTGCTACGAATGCCTTCGAGATTACGAAATGGTAACAGGGTGTTCGAGACGAGGTGCGAAAGTCGATTATTCTATTTGTCATCGGAAAAGGGTGTATCGGCTCGTATATCGACATGAAATTCAGAGTAAATTTGCAGAATGGTAGGTTATTTGCTACAAACACCTTTGAGATTACGAAATATCAACAGGGTGTACTAACAAAGGTGCAAAAGCTGATTATAATCGGCAATAAATTTAGTGTGAATATGTAAAATGATAGGGTATTTCCTACGAATACCTTTGAAGTAAGGAAATGTTATCAGGGTGTCCCAAAGGAGGTACAAAAGTAGATAATTTTATTTGTCATCGGAAAAAGGTGTACCGGCTCGTATATCGACATGAAATTCAGTGTAAATATGTAGAATGGTAGGATATTTGCTACATATACATTTGAGATTGGGAATTGGAACAGGGTGTCCTAAACGAGGTGCAAAAGTAATTTAGTAATATAGGATTCGATCTAGCCGGTAGGTTTCGATTGGATTAAATTACATATATCAAATCTGGGATTTTTCTATAATTTTTCCCCACTTGTCTCATTTTACCATTTCAAATAGTAAAGATAGAACAAGTCTTTCTCACATCCTCTGTGGTTGTTTTAAACAAGAAACGAGTAATTAATATGCAATGTATTTTATCTCTTTTTAAATGTCTTCTTCTTCTTTATATGCCAGTCACAATTATAAATAAATATGATAAACATTTTTTTTTTTACCAAAAACAGTTTTTAGACACCTGGCCCTCTACTGATTCCAAAACACTAAAATGATCTACTTTGGGACACCCTGTTAACATTTCTGATTCTCGAAGGCATTCGTAGCAAATACCCTACCATTCTACACATTCAAACAAACACCCTGTTGATATTTCGTAATCTCAAAAGTGTTTGTAGCAAATAGCCTACCATTCTACATATTTTACACTGAATTTCATGTCGATATACGTGCCGATACACCCTTTTCCGATGACAAATAAAATAATCGACTTTCGCACCTCGTCTCGGACACCCTGTTACCATTTCGTAATCTCGAAGGCATTCGTAGCAAATACCCTACCATTCTACACATTCAAACAAAATTTATTCCCGATTATAATCAGCTTTTGCACCTTTTTTAGGACACCCTGTTGATATTTCGTAATCTCAAAGGTGTTTGTAGCAAATAGCCTACCATTCTACAAATTTACACTGAATTTCATGTCGATATACACCCTTTTCCGATGACAAATAAATTGATCTACTTTTGCACCTCCTTTGGGACACCCTGTTAACATTTTCCTACTTCAAAGGTATTCGTAGCAAATACCCTACCATTCTACACATTCAAACAAAATTTATTCCCGATTATAATCAGCTTTTGCACCTTTTTTAGGACACCCTGTTGATATTTCGTAATCTCAAAAGTGTTTGTAGCAAATAGCCTACCATTCTACATATTTTACACTGAATTTCATGTCGATATACGTGCCGATACACCCTTTTCCGATGACAAATAAAATAATCGACTTACGCACCTCGTCTCGGACACCCTGTTACCATTTCGTAATCTCGAAGGCATTCGTAGCAAATACCCTACCATTCTACACATTCAAACAAAATTTATTGCCGATTATAATCAGCTTTTGCACCTTTGTTAGTACACCCTGTTGATATTTCGTAATCTCAAAGGTGTTTGTAGCAAATAACCTACCATTCTGCAAATTTACTCTGAATTTCATGTCGATATACGAGCCGATACACCCTTTTCCGATGACAAATAGAATAATCGACTTTCGCACCTCGTCTAGAACACCCTGTTACCATTTCGTAATCTCGAAGGCATTCGTAGCAAATACCCTACCATTCTACACATTCAAACAAAATTTATTCCCGATTATAATCAGCTTTTGCACCTTTTTTAGGACACCCTGTTGATATTTCGTAATCTCAAAAGTGTTTGTAGCAAATAGCCTACCATTCTACATATTTTACACTGAATTTCATGTCGATATACGTGCCGATACACCCTTTTCCGATGACAAATAAAATAATCGACTTTCGCACCTCGTCTCGGACACCCTGTTACCATTTCGTAATCTCGAAGGCATTCGTAGCAAATACCCTACCATTCTACACATTCAAACAAAATTTATTCCCGATTATAATCAGCTTTTGCACCTTTTTTAGGACACCCTGTTGATATTTCGTAATCTCAAAGGTGTTTGTAGCAAATAGCCTACCATTCTACAAATTTACACTGAATTTCATGTCGATATACACCCTTTTCCGATGACAAATAAATTGATCTACTTTTGCACCTCCTTTGGGACACCCTGTTAACATTTTCCTACTTCAAAGGTATTCGTAGCAAATACCCTACCATTATACACATTCCCACTGAATTTCGTGTGGATCCGTTGAGCCGTTAATTCGAAATCCACCGAGAAATAATTGTAGTGTATATTCACTTCCCAGTAGAATAATTGAACATGTCCTATTCCACTATTAAATACATTTTACTACTTACTAGTAAAATTGCATAACACTTTTTTGATTGTTTACGACGTCGCGTCGTCAACGTGGTAATTTCGCGCATACAACTAATTCCTATGTAGATAGGGTGACTAATCACGCGTCTAGTTGCACACACTCTCGGTAACGAACGTCGTAACAACGCGTAGTCACCCATTTATATGACACTGTTTCGTTGTTGACGTCGTCGTCACCGTGGAGATTTCTTGTATGCATGCACTAGTAGCTAGTACTAGCACGGTCTGACTGTAGCATAAGAAAACCTAGTTCGATGAAAGTCTAGGAAATGGATTGCACCATTTTATTTGATTTTTAATGGTTGCTTGTAACTATAAAAAACCAGTCTGGTACACATTGAGTACCAGTTCGCTCCCCAGGCCTGGATCACTGACCTCGAAAAAAAATTTCACTTTAATAGACTGTTGACCCTTTAGCTTCAACAAGTAATACGCTCTTTTTATATTTTAATAAATTGTTAAAGTAAAATTTTATGAACGGATTATACAGTGCGTAGATACTCGATAGTCCCAACCCTCGAAACCTCGAATTTCCAGTAATTCGAATCACCTCAAAAATTGCATTGCACACTTTGCAGTCCAAATTTCGAGAGCTCCTCTAATCTGATTTTCACTTTTATTCTCATAATAATAGCAATATTGTCATCCAAACTATATAATATCAATTATTTTCGCCATTCTTGGAATGAACAAAAAATAGAATAACAGAACGAAAATCTTTGAAAATATAAAACCGATTCTCTAAAGAAATTATCTGAAATCGACCTCGAAATTCGGAACAAGTAAAACGGTCCACTTATCCGAATTCAACTGTAATCCCGACCCCGGTTTTTATTAGTGCGGATTATTGATGAACTTTGAAATGATAAGGAAAATTAAGACGAAGTTTAAGTTAAGGGATGTAGTGGACCTTAGAAAAACGTCCGAGTGACAATATCTAACGAAAAAAACGACACAAACTTTAAATCTAATGTTTTTTCAGTGCAGTCTAGTCATTCCTATGATTTGATTCTATGCAATTAAAAACTATCTACTTGTAAATAAAACGTTAAAAAAAATCATTTGACAGGACTGATTCTGGAATAATCTGATATTGTTTAACTATACACACAAAGAAATTTTCAATCTTTTTTGGATTACATAAAAGTCCGATCCAAAATTGTATTAAATTTTAATATATGCTGTTTATTAAAAATAATAATAAAATTAAATATTAAACTGCAATCCAACAAATATTTGAAAATTTAATACGGCGCAGATTAGATTTTAATACAGAAGTGTAATATTTTTTAATATTGAGTTTATTTAATAGTAACCTATTTCTTTATTGATTTTCAATCTGCTAATGGATTGAATTGTAATGCGCACCTTATTCCTTTAAAGGTAATCTAGGATTGCTTTTCAACCTAATTCCAGTTTAATTTTTAATATGCTTTTTATTAAATGATAATCCAATGTATGGTTTCATTATCATGTGTTCCTATTAAACTCTACTTGATTAAATAAAACTCGTGTTGTTCTTAATGAAATGTTTATTTGATCAGATATGTAAATAAAATACAACTTACTCATAAAAAATTATTAAGTTCCTACATAAATACAAGCACCAATATTCCAGTATTCGCGATTCCGTACCTCATGTGATTACTGTGACTGTGGCATATATTTCAACCAAAATTGTCAAAAATTATCTAAAGAGATTAAGAATAAAAAATATAAAGATTTTTATGTAGAATTTATGAAAAAAATTCATAATTTCAGTTAAAAACAGTAAGATTTTTCTTTACCTTTGTTTTTGCTGATGGTTTTGCTATTTTTTTCGAAAAGCATGGATTTTCATCTAGGAACTTCTCGAGAAATTGTTCTGTTAAACTATGAAAGAACGGATCCCTTATGTGGAATATACTGGCTAGAGCTCTTGAACGCTGGAGCACTGAA
Organism: Microchrysa polita; assembly: GCA_949715475.1. NCBI lineage: Eukaryota > Metazoa > Arthropoda > Insecta > Diptera > Stratiomyidae > Microchrysa > Microchrysa polita. The sequence goes on from OX454417.1 coordinate 50,480,151, forward strand.
AAAGAAGGAATTAGACAGAAATCAATTTGTTAAAGAAAATAGTATAGTTTAATGCCTGATACTTACTCGATAAAAGGACTCCCAATTTTAACATATTTTTTCACTTTACTTCACACACACACTGTCCAATAAATAAATGAAATATGAACTGAAAATATGTTTCCGTATAATTTTGCACCGTCGAACTCAACAATATTGGCTATAAATCCAATTTCTATTAAAGTATAATATTCACTTGATTGATTCCATCCATGAATTTATCTTAAAAAATTCAACAAGTGGGATAAAAGAGACATCATTCTTATAATATAATAATTTAAATATTAAATTGAAATACTAAATGCATTATATTTACCTTACTAATTTAGAGTTTTATTAAATTCTAATATTTAAATGTATTGAATGGTAGTTGGCCTTGACATTCTTGAACTGATAAAAATGTCTGTACTTTGTTTAATCCATTTGGGATTAAACAAAAATCTTAAGACTTAAAATATAAGACAAAGTGTATTATACTTTAATACAAGGGCCACGAATAATCAAAGACGTATTATATTTTAAACCCATGATATTAAAATTTAACATAATATTTGAGTATTATTGTATTTTAATATAAGAAAGTTTCAAATATCGTTTAATCCCTTCACCTGGATTGAAAATGAGTACAAAATTTCTCTGTGTGTAGTGATAGACACACGGAAGAATGACGGCGTGAATAAATATGTTTACGTTCCGAATTTCATTAAAAAATGCATTGTTTCAAATTGCGGCTTATCAGACGGATCCGCCCTACTCTACTCGTCCCGAGGGGATGCGATTAGCGAGGTTCCACTGTATTCAGAGAAAGTGTACCCCTGCGTTATTCCCAATTCAAAAAATACTCCTCAACTATAACTTATAATATTTTAACACTATAAAAGGGTGACCCATAAGGCTCTATACAGGGTGTCCGGAAACTGCCGCATAAATGCACCGGATTGTGATTCCTCATGTGATTTCCAGCAAAAAAGTTTTACGGAAATATACCCCCAATTCTAAACCCTATAGCTGCCACAGGCATTTGAAGATTTTTGAAAAAATAAATTTCTTGTACGACTTAAACCTCAATATCTCTAAATCTAGACGAGCTAGAATAGCGAAATAATGATGATGATGATTATTACAGCCAACAAATTTACCTAAAAAACGAGACCGAGGCTAATTTCGGGAGCGGTCAAAAATTGGATACCCTTCGCTCTCCTCCGCGCTAAAAGTTTTTTCGGGCGTACCTACGACTTGTATTTAACCTCCCTCCCCACATTCTTTTACCTTCCGTCTTCACAAAAGTTGCGTCGACAAAACAATATTTGTGAAGGGTTTGGTTGGAATAAGTGGGCAAATAAAAATATTTACTCAGAAAATGTTATGTTATAAAGTCATGCTGATGCGTTACAAACTTCATGACAAAGTTAATATACCCTTTCACTCTATGAGCGAAGGGTATAATAAAACAAACCACACTAAAATCGGATAAGAGGCTTGATTTTTACAGAGCGTCAAAATAAAATTTTATGATTTGACCCAAAAACAATTTTTTTTCCATCTCAATTTTCTCCAACTTCTGACAAGGTGAATGCTCATACGATTCTTTTAAAAATTGGCGCATGGTTGGTAAAAGTGGTGGTTTAGGCAGAGGCTAGCCAAGCTCAAGCTCAATTAGCGCATAAAGCGCCGTTTTGAAAGCACAAAATCCGCTAAGTTAAATAGTGTGTACCTATATGATGAAGGTTAGGTAATGAATTTAGGAGTGGGGAGTTTCCTTGAACCAGCCAGTGTTATTTAGGAAGTACAGCAACTCCCCTACTTTCACATTTGCCGCATCCTCCAAGACTCCCAGAAAAGCCCTACCGAGCGTCCTATACCGGGTTCTGGCAAGACCCGAGCATTCACACAGAAGTGAATCAGGGTTTCTCTCTCATTTACATTACCGCAGCTGCGTCAATACGCGTTGTAGGGGATGCCCAGCCTGGCAGCGTGGAGTCCCAGTGCCCCGTGATAACAGTAGTAAGCTTCGCGATATCTCTACGCGGTTTAGTCAGAATCTCAGACGTTCTTTTCCAGTCGTAGGAGGGCCACATCTTCCTTGATATAACGCAAGTCCTCAGATTTCGCCAGTTGGAATTAGCACCCCTAATATAGTTGGTTTATATCTTATTCTTAACAGCTGCCATCGGGACGCAAACACGGTCCGCATGAGACCTGTCAAGAGTGGCACCCATTTTGGCTAGTTCGTCAGCCATATCGTCACACTCTATGTTCCTGTGTTCTGGTACCCAGAGTAGGGTGATTCTTTGTCGTGTGCCAAGGCTGGTTAATGCTTCCTCACATACTTCAACAACCTTGGAGGTCGTCTTCATCGATTGTAAAGCCATGATAGCAGCCTGACTTTCCAAGTCTAAGCAGATGGCGATATTTTGGTTGTTTTGTATGTCCCTGAGAGCATGACAGACCTTCGTGATTGCAAGTATTTCTTCTAGAAAAATGCTGGCATGATCAGGAAGACGGATCTGCAGAAGATTCCAGCGCCCACACCACAAACCATTTTAGACCCATCGGTGAAGAATGTGATGTCCAAATCCTAGACCACCTCTCTTTCCACTCACCTCTAGTTGGGTATTTTACATCAAAGTTCTTCCCAAAGCTTAGTTTGGGCACTTTGAGATCCGTTACAGCGTTGCGTACGTCTTGCGGGAGCTGGTTTATAATATTGCTGTGGCCGTATGTATGTATGTAGCACTCCAGAAGCTTAACGCTTTGAGCCTGACTGCACTACATGTTGCCAGTTGGTTGAAAAAAGATCGATGGGTAGAAGATGCATGATTACATTCAGCGTACCCCTCTGGAATATCCGCATGCCCCCTGTGATGCTAAGGCAAGCCAATCTTTGCACTCTACCACAGACAAGTTATTAATATGTGACTCTACCAAGTTTTGTTACATTGTAGCCTTTACTGAGCGCTGGTCACCAGACGAGTGACCCATAATAAGGATGGGTTGTACCTCCGCCGTGTAAACCCAGAGTACCATTAGGTACAATGTATTTCCTCCAGTGCGATTCACGAGTTTTAAATAAAAGTTAATTTTCGTTTAATGAAGGTTTCATTAAACGAAAATTAACTTTTATTTAAAACTCGTGAATCGCACTGGAGGAAATACAAAAATTGCACCTAATAATCAATGCACGATTCCGGCAACACAAAAAACAAAACTGAACAGAGTACCATGTTAGGCTTGAGACCCCATTTCTTGCTAAATACTGTCTTCCAGGCGTAAAACGCAATACAGGCTTTTTTAACGCGCTCCTCAATGTGAAACTTCCAGTTGAACTTTGAGTCCAGAATAACATCCAAATACTTCGAGCTGGGCGATAATTGCAGTTGATATCCATTTAGTTTAGGGAATGAGAAAGGCGGTATTTTTGTTTTTGTAGTAAACAAACATCATCAGTTTTGTCTTCCCCGGGTTTACGCCCAGGCCACAACTTGTGGCCCATTTGCTGACCAAACCAAGAGCTCTCGCTCTACGAAAGCGGATAACGTGTATTGTTTGTATTCAAGGTTGTGTTCGAGGATACGGACCACTTCGTGGAGAGCCGTTTCTGTGGACTTTCCCTTCACCCTGCTGGGTTCTTAAGACTTTGTCGGATGTGTAAGTCTATTAAGCGCTCTAAAGTTTTGAGTACGAAGAAGGATAAACTAATCGCCCTGAAATTCATGGTCTCATTCTCATGCCCTCGTTTGCCTACCTTCGGTATGAAATCGACTCGAACCCGTCGCCACGACTGGGGGACGTGGTTGAGTAGCAGAAGGCTTCTGAAAAGTATCAGCAGCCGTGGAACTACCAGGTCCTGCGTTTTCTGAAGCATAATCGGTAGTATGCCATTTGGTCCTGGGGATTTATAAGGGGGGAAGCTGTTGATTGCACCAGGTAATCTTCTCCTCAGTAATCATGGAGAAAACGAGGTCACTCTGCCGTTCATCTCCATTATGCAATCGTGGGCTCTGCATGCAAGTGCTATACTGCACCCAGGGAAATGCGTATTCATCAGGAGCTCAAGAGATTCGCCAGTTAATTCCGCCCAAGTGCCATCCTCTCTTTTTAAAAAGGAGGGACACGACCTTGCTTTGGACAAAATCTGGCTGATTCTAGCTGAGCCTTTGACGTTGTACAGTGATTGGCGCAGATCGTCCCAAGCTTGGACCTTTGCGGATCTATAGCTTTTTTGTAAATTTTTAGGCATGTTTGTTGCAAATGTTGGATATATCCCAAGTTAGCTACCGTAACTTAGAAAGGTCGATGTTCCACCAAGGAGGGATTACTTTCTTACTCCTTTTAACTGGACACGAACGCTTGAACGCTACTTCCAAGGATTTTTCCAATGATTTAATCTTCTTGTCCAGCTCCCCACGGAGCTGATCGAGGGGTTTGTCACAGTTGAGAGTTTTTATCTACAAAACACGTATAGTTTTACGATTATATATTTCTTACTTTTCTTACATTTTATCCTAGCTTTCTAACAGTTTTAATGCCTTAAGTCCAGAAAACTAGGGTTAATTTTGGCTCGTTTTTAACATATTTTAATCAATTTTACCAAATTGCAGAAGTTTAGGGGCAGTTTGAACTGTATTGAATTGAAATCGAAAAAAATTATGTAAGAAAGATATGATCGTAAGACTATTCGCCAATTTTTAAAAGAATCGTACGAGCACCTCACCTTGGAAAAAATTGTTTTTGGGTCAAATCACAAAAAAATGACTTTGAAGCTCTTTAAAAACCAAACCTCTTATCCGATTTTAGTGTGGTTTGTTTTAGGTAAATTTTTTGGCTGTAATAATCATCTTATTTCGCTATTCTAGCTAGTCTAGCTTTGGAGATATTGAGGCTTAAGTCGTACAAGAAATTTATGTTATAAAAAATCTTCAAATGCCTGTGGCAGTTAAAGGGTTAAGAATTGGGGGTATGTTCCGTACAATTTTTTGCTGGAAATCACAATCCGGTGCGTTTATGCGGCAGTATTCGGACACCCTGTATATAGCCACACCCTAGCTGCTTCTAATCATGTTTTATGAGGCTTGTAAGCAGAACATCACACTATTTACAATAACATTCAAAACTTCATTTATGTACATTTGGAAAATGTGGAAGACGGGATGATTTTGAGCGTTTTCTTTACGCGGAATCTTGACAATCAATCGTGGGAAAAAAGTTAACGAATCTTAGAAATTGACTTAGTGTATAATTGGTTTCACGCAAATCTTGATGACCGGATGCAAGCATTTCGCGGCCCGGACTGACAGTATGTAGGTTTTATAAGACTCATCTATAGCAAAGCGACCATTTTCGGAGTTTTTTCTTTGAGACCTTTAAGTGAATATTTCACAGAACCTTAAATCATCGGAAATATACAATTTTCACAGCGCGCCCGTACATTCCTCGGTTTAATTATTTTCTCCTCCTTATCACTACCCTTAAATTTAGTTATTTAGGAATTATGAACCCGCGGGAATACAATACATTTGTATACCATGCTTCTTGAGAGCAGTAAATGTGGTCTTTGTTTTAAGAAATGGGGAAAAGCCGGAGTATCTCTCCCAAATTCTGTAGACTCATAAATAAATAAATAACAGGCGCGACAATCCAGCATTGGACTAAGGCCGCAGGATGTGTTAGTGACATCCTATTTCCAAGATCTTATCTGTTTTTTGTTGAGGTAATGAGATCAGTTTCACGCTCAGCAGTGTTATTTATCCCCATAAATGGGTACTCGTTTAACATCTGAGTGAGATCATAGTCCGTCACAAGCTCGTGAGTTCGAAAAACACCATGATCCACAGTGAGATTCGAACTCATGAACCTGTGCACCGAAGGTGCGCGCACTAACCGCTAGACCAGCCAAACTACTGTGGACTCATAAGCTTCACTTAATTTTTCTAAAAAGCTATGGAGAAACTATTAAATCTGAACATTAGGGTAAGGTAAACTGCGGTCGTCGTTGCCGAGTTAAAATATCAAAGAGGGGTAATTTGTATGGGAGATAGGATAACCCTTGATCCGATTTGGCCCATACCGTCCAAGATTTTACCAAAACAAACATCTGACCAAAATTTCAAACTGCTAGCTTCATTATTTCGGGAGTTATAGTACGAACAGACAGACACATTGCTTATTCAAATCAGGTATCGATCCTGATCATTTATATTAATATGTATACCTACAGGGTGTCCGAAAACTGCCGCATAAACGCACCGGATTGTGATTCCTCATAGGATTTCCAGCAAAAAAGTTGTACGGAACATACCCCTTAGATTAACAATTTAGCTGCCACAGGCATTTGAAGATTTTTGAAAAAATAATTTCTTTGTACGACTAAAACTTCAATATCTCAAAAGCTAGACTAGTTAGAATAGGAAAATAAGATGATTATTACAGCCAACAAATTTACCTAAAAAATAAAAGTAACGGCACTAAAATCCGATAAGAGGTTTGGTTTTTACAGAACTTCAAAGTGAAATTTTTGTGATTTGACCCAAAAACAATATGTTTCTCCATCAAAATTTTCTCCAACTTCTGCCAAGGTGAGGTGCTTGTACGATTCTTTTAAAAATTTGCACATAGTCTAGCGATCATTTTTTTTACATAATTTTATTCTAGCTTCGTTATTTCTAACAGTTTTAATGCCTTTAGTGCAAAAAACTAGGGTTAATTTGGGCTCGATTTCGACATATGTACTTTGAACAAATTTTACCAATTGCAGATCTTTAGAAGCAGTGTGAATTGAATTGTATTGAATTCGAGCTAAAATTAACCTTAGTTTTCTACACTTAACGTATAAAAACTGTTAGAAATAATTGAGCTAGAATAAAATGACGTAAGAAAGATATGATCGTAAGACTATGCGCCAAGTTTTAAAAGAATCGTACAAGCACCCAGCGCCCGCTCTAAGGGGGGGGGGGGCAAGCCGGGCGGTCGCCGGGGCACCAATTTTAGGGGCAGCTTTTTGGCTAGCACTCGAATAAAAAATATATTAAAAAAAGCCGAAAGAAAAAAATCAATATTAACTTCGATTTATTGGAAAGGTCCGCGGTTTCCTTTCTACAGATGAAATAAAAAGGGGGCAAAATAAAATAAAGACTAAGGGTAAGAACCGTGTTTATTGAGGTTGTTTTGAATATGCATAATCCATGTGAGGCAATGAGGAGTCCACAATTGAGACTAAGTGCTGCATTTAGAGTCCTAAAATGCTAAGTAATTTTACGTCTGTGATACTAGCACCCGCTCTACTTTCGAAAAGCAAAATGGGACTATTCGCTCAGTTATGTGTTGATTAAGTTATTCTTTGAAAAAGAAAAAAAATATAATTTGAGAATTAATCGTATGTGCTAGTTTCGTCCTCCGATTAAACATTTAGTTCCTCTGCTTAGCACATTAAGGTGTTTAAAATAGAATCCTCTGTGAGAAATATTATCCACAGGCATTATTTTCATCAATGATTTTTTGTAGTTGTTTTCCATAATTTCCATCGACATTCCGCAGCATAATTTAACTTCAATTTGCCAAACCTTCGCGTGAATGGATTACTTAAGTTGGTTCCGATTGCATTAATTCATCTAGCATTGGAGCAAACTACGAACAAGGTGGTTTGGATTTTAGCAAGATGAGGGATCGAACCACAGAACACATTGCCAGAGCTAATAGATGAACGGTGGTTTGAATCCCAATGTGACTATGCATTTTTGTGTTGTTTTTAAAAAAATGCTCTTACGTCAGGGTGTTTTACTATGTAAATCGTTTTTGAGCAACGACCATGAGTAAAACCCCTTTGGATCGATTCTACATCGACCACTTCATACATCTAGATCAGTGATTCCCAAAACTGAGGGAAGGGGAACGCGAGCACAACTCTAATGTTGATGCCGTTTATGAATTATCGTTTCCTTCAACACCATAACTCTGACTCGAACTTCTTTCGAAACTCACCAGGGGTAATCCGTTGTTGCAAACTGCCAACCATTTTATTATCTTCGATTAAAAAAAATCGCTACTAAATCTGTTTGATGACCACAACTGATGATAAGGTTGGCTGAAATGTCCAAACAATTTAAAATGCGAAAATAGATCCTGAACTTACGTATAAAATTAAAAGCATTCCTTGCAAACGGCAATTTCGACGGGCAACTGAGTTGATAAAATTTCGAACGGCAAGCAAAAATCATTTTTGAACTGACTCTAGGGCCTTTATTTTGTGCAATTATGACAGATTTTTATAAGAACTTCACAACTTTGAACGTTCTTATCACTAGACTTTTACACACCTGATTAACGGTACGGGATAAGCCTGAGCCTGACATAGCAGTGAAAATTTCTTTCAACTCGGTTAAACAAAACTACTCGTCCTAGATGCAGTTTCAAATGTTGGATGTTTTGCACCACCTGGCTCTGAACAAATTTAAACGAAAGAAGAATATTAATTTAATACAAACACATGCACTTTTCTATATTTTTTGTATAGGGTACACTCGTTCTGGAAAGGAGGGGGGCGCGGGTGTAGGATCAGCAGACCTCGCAAGGAGGCACAAGTTGAAAAAGATAGGGAGCCACTGCATCTAGATAGTATGGATAATAATCTACTATCAATCTGTTTGGTAAAGTACCTAAGGGGCGGTAATTTGTCCTCTTGCCCGGGGCGACGTAAGTCCTAGAGCGGGCGCTGCAAGCACCTTTCCATGGCAAAAGTTGGAGAAAATTGAGATGAAACGAGACCGAGGCTAATTTCGGGCGCGGCCGAAATTTGGATACCCTTCGCTCCCCTCGGGCTAAAAGTTTTTTGGGGCGTATCTATGACTTGTGTTTAGTCCTCCCCGCTTCCATGCTTTTCCTTGAATTTTCACATAAGTGCCGTAGCGAAGATTTAATGGGGGAAGCGGGGGATGTGAGTTTCTTAGAAGAACCAAAGGGGGCAGCCCTATGAACGCATGGCCTTTCCATCAATTTTTACGTATTTTTGTGGCATCAATTAAAACAAATTTCTATGAGATTTGGTCGAAATTGGTGTATATATAAAAAAGTTTTTCTTCGAAGAACCTAATTTTGGGGTTGGGTTTATATGCCAGCCCCACGACCCCATAGTCCGATCTTATTTATTTCCACGTTTGTTATGTGGCATCAATAGAAATGTAATTTTCTGAGGTTTGATTGAAATTTGTGTGCAACTAAAAACGTTTTTTTTTTGAAAAATTTGATTTGGGGGGCTAGGTTTGTATGGTAGACCCATGACCACTTGGTCCGACTCCATCTATTCATACATATGTTTTGTGTCATCAATAGAAACACATTTTTGTGAAGTTTTGTTGAAATTGGTGTATAAATAAAAAAAAATATCTTAGAACTTAATTTTGGGAGCTAGGTTTGTATGACAGCCCCATGACTCCATGGTCCGATTTGGTAAATTTGTACATACATTTTTTGATATAACTAGAAACACATTTGTGCGAAATTTGATTGAAATCGATGAGAAAATAAAAAGTTTTTCTTAGAAGAACCTAATTTGGGGGTCTAGGTTTGTATGACAGCCCCACGACCCCATTGTCCGATTTGATCGATTTTTACATATATTATGTGTCAGCAATGAAAACACATTTGTGTGAAATTTTATTGAAATTGATGCCTAAATAAAAAAGTTTTTCTAAGAAGAACCTAATTTTGGGGTAGGTTTGTATGGCAGCCCCACGATCCCCTTGTCGGATTTCAGCGATTCAAACATACAAACTGCCTGCAACAAAAAGAAGCATGTGTGCAAACTTTCAGCTCCATAGCTTGTAAACTGGCCGAGCAAAACGCGTCGCAACAGACAGACAGACGGACAGACGGACATCGTCCAATCGACTCAGCTCGTCACGCTGATCATATATATACACATATGGCCAAAAAATAAGTACACCACTCATGTACTTTTTTATGCCAAATATTCATATCCTTTTTAAAATTGAATTACTCCAAATAGGTAGCCATTACAACAATTAGGATACAACAATGCCAACGGAACCGAGAAACTAAATGGCATCCCCGTATTATCTTAGTCCCTCCCGATATTAGCTTTGAAGTGGGTTTTCAGCTTGGTCAAAATAATAAGTACACCATCGGTTTTTTAAATTTTTGACAACAACTTGCTGTTTTCCGTAAGGATTTGTTTGTTTATTCATTGGTGTATGCAACAAGCGTTAAATTAAAAACAAACAAAAATACTTAAGGGGCGAAAAATGCATGGTAGGTACGAAAAAAGACGTTTAGATTCCCAAAATTTGAAATAGTGGAAAAATTATTCTCTCATTAACGAAAAAAACCAGCCAAACGTTGTATTTACTGCGTAATTCATTAAAAACTAAATAAAAGTAGTCTCAAATGCGGTTAGGTCCATGTAAGGGCCTTAATGATAACTGCCGATCTCATTACCACTATGGCGAAAAAAGTTCCCTTGGCCTTACTGATGATTTTCGCGGTAAATATTGAAAATAGAGAATCCCTTTGAAAAGTTAATCGGAGAATACAAGAAATAAAGCAGTTTTGGTAAAAAGTTTAGAACTTTCCATGGCGATGTCAAAAAGTTTTGACAGTACAAGAAAATTTTGTAGGGATAGTTCTTTTTGTTCCAGACCGAACAATGAAAACTCACAGAATATTTTGTTTTATTTATGAGATCGTAATTAATTTGATTGGAAACTACTCTTATCGCAATATTCTTCATCCAGGAAAAAAATAATATGATATAATAATGTACCTAATAACCATTACCTAATAACCATTACTATGAAGCAATTTCCATATAAGAAATGTTAGTTGAGAGTCGCAGAATATTTTACTGATGAGGCCATACACTTTAAATGGGGATTTCAGCAGGATATTAATCCTAACCATACCTCACAAACTGGTCAAGGATCCGCTTCAACCAAATCGAGTGGCTTTTCACGTTGTTACTAGAGTCAAATTGAATCCAGAATGTTTAGGGAGAGTTGAATCAATGAACTAGGAACAAAGTTTTCACAAAAAGAACCAAATACGGAATTTCCTGAGTAACTGAATATACGGCTGTAAAGGAACATGCCATAAGAATTATCTCCAGAGAGCCAACAAAAACCTCTTTTCTTTTTTCAAAATAATGGACCATTTACTTTTAAATAATGAAATAAATCAAATTCTTGTCGAATCAGAACATAATATTTTAATTAAAACCACTATTAATCAAATTAACTGACATGTACTTATAATTTTGTCCAGCCTATTGTAGTCAGTTCGTACTTTTTTCAAGGTACATATATGAAAGCTGTTATTTATTATAATATGCTAATTTACATATTATTTGATTCCTCACCAATTAAGTATTTAAATCTTTCCATATGATTTTATTTACTCAAATAACTACTTGGCTACAGGGTGGTAAGAAAAATTCGTATGGGTGTACTTATTTTTTTGGCCATATGTGTACATATTTTATATGGTCGGAGATGCTTCCTTCAATGCGTTACAAACTTCATGACAAAGTTAATATACCCTTTCACTCTATGAGCGAAGGGTATAAAAATAGATTGTTTTTGGGTCAAATCACATAAATTTGACTTTGAAGCTCTGTAAAAACCAAACCTCTTATCGGATTTTAGTGTGGTTAGTTTTATTTCATATGTAAATTTGTTGGCTGTATTATCATTTTGTTTCACTATTCTAGCTGTTCTAGCTTTGGAGAGATTGAGCTTTAAGTCGTGCAGGAAAATGATTTTTTCAAAAATCTTTAAATGCCTGTGGCAACTAAAGGGTTAAGCTAAGGGGGTATGTTCCTGACAACTTTTTCGCTGGAAATCATATGAGGAATGACAATCTGGTGCGTTTATGCGGCAGTTTCCGGACACCCTGTATACTTTGCCATACCTCCAGTGGTTCCTTACATAATATCGGCGTTACAAAAACAATGTACCCTATAATACAATCTTATCGGTATAGGGTATACATTTTAGTATCTATTTATGCGATATGTCCCAATTTGATTTCCGGAAAGTGAAGTCTAATATTATTGTTTAGTCTGTTGAATCACAGTAGTATAAAAAAAAATTTGCCCAAAGGTATCATTTTCATTATTAATATTTTGGTTTTCGGTAACTTCCACCGACCTGTTGCAGAAATTAGACTTTAATTTGTCGATCTCTTCGGGCAAGGATTTCTTCAGTTGGTTTTAATTGCATTGTATTATCTAGCATTAAGAGGACAAATTTTGAAAAAGGGGTTTCAGCAAAATGAGGGACGGAGCCACATACACACATCTAATTTGTTTCCGAATATGCTAATATCTCGATTTGGCTCATATCGACATAAAAGCATCGATACCAGCCAAATGAATAGTACTCAAATCTAAAAATCAAATTATACCACTCAAGTAATTATGTACTTGAAAAGTATGGATACTAAAATATCTTTATATTTTCAATTTCAAAAAATGCATACGTTATTTAAGTCGATTGTGCATCTGTAAAATTGGGTAAATTCAAAATGATTCTTGATTCTCTCATTATCTTGAAAACAAGGGTTCAAGGATAGGTTTGATTTCAGAGTACATATTACCATTATTATTTTACAATATTTTGGTTCAACATTTTTAATTTATTAATAAATTCCTCTCTCCGCAACCTCGTCCTTCCTTAACGTGACGAGCAAATGAGCTTTTTCGTGCGTTTAGAGGCAAGGGTTTTCAACAATTTGGCATCCAAACTTCCCTCTTAGTATGTTTGGGTTTGGACTTTTTTCGACTTAATTTTACTGTGTATACTATTAGTATTTTTGCCGAAATAATTATAATTTTGGAATTCCACAAAGTCCTGCTGATCTGTGGTGAATTGAACTTAAGAATCTGAATGAACGGAACAAATCTCTACTACATTTGGTGCCTTCGGTAGCTCAGTAGGTAAGAGTCTGTCTTTATAGAAATGCTCAAAATGTATATCGTTTCGGAGCTATTCGCTGTTACAACGAACAACTGCTGCAAAAATCACTTGATTCAAGAGAAAAAATACTTTGAACCGCTTCTACAACAACAACGAAATATACTATTAAGGTTTGTGTTCCAAGGCGTACATCGAATAAGTCGCTTCTACGAACACGAACCTGTAATCTTCCTGACCAAATCGGTGGTCTGTAGCCCTACCTGTGGACTTCTGCATAAGCAGCGGTGACAGCAGGGGCAAAGCACATCGTTGGCCAAAAGAAAAAAAAATATTTTTTATCCGTACTAGCAACATGTAGAGAAACTTTGCACCGAGAATATTCTAAGAATGCAATTTTCCATACTGTTAACAAGTTAACCTTTACTGGAATACCTGATCGTGGAAAACGTATCAGCGGATGGGCTAGCTAGACAAGACTCGTTCTCGGCTTTTGTGAACCGCAACTGCTTTGAGACCTTCGTTTGACCACAATAGAAGTCCACAAATTCGGGAATGAGTCATCTCCAAAGGACGACGATCCTGGCATGCACTTCCATGTATATGCCAAACTCATGAATACTTCCGAGCGATAAACCGTGGAGACGTGCTTTTTAGTTTTTAAGATAAATGTACACTTCTGGTCTATGACATCTTTCCACCCGAAATTAAATACAACTGCATTGTTTTCGCGACCAAATGCCGTAAAACTGGGCAGACATTTTTTTGACAGCATTGAGATCCCACACAAAAAGACAGGGTTAGAACATGCCCTCCTTAAAATCGATTTTTCTTTCAGGAAATCAGCGCCACAATTTATGATTGATATTTACAACAGACTGATGAAGGAAGAAGAAGCCAAGGAAAGTGGAAGGCGTGTAGAACGCAGTGCCGATTTAGAGGAGAACCTTATTACGGATGTTGATCAAAAGGCTATTGACGAGAGCGACACGATAATGACTTTCTTGAATAAAAGTATATATACATACATAAAAAAAAGAATGCCATGAGTACAAAATAGTGACTTCATCATTTCCTTTTTTTTATTTTTTTTAAGATCACCACGTGTCTGAAGTTCGTCATGAACGAGGTCGCCGATTATGGTTTGATGTGACAGAGGTTTCGAAGGATCTTTCATTGATGATGGCCGAATTGAGACTCTATCAAAATCCAGAAAAAGGCAAATGGCAAGGTTCTGGCAAAACATTTATTATAACTGCTTATACAATCACAAAGGCCGATGGACAAAAGGAATTGGAGATTCTTTCATCGACAAATACAAGTTCCGATTATCAAGGATGGCTTGAGTTGAATGTAACTGGCGGCCTTACAAAATGGCTAACTAGTCCGAATGAGAATAAAGGACTCTATATTGGAGCGCATGCTACTGATAAGCCGGAAAAAGAAATTCGTCTCGATGATATTGGACTCATTAATACAAAAGGCGATGATAAGTATCAGCCTTTTATGGTTGGTTTCTTTAACGGACAAGAGGTTTGTCAAATCTGGTTGGACTTGTTTGTTATTGGACTAACTGTGCATTTTGGAATTTGCAGCTAGTACGTCCATCAAAAAAGTTGAGAGTGAAGAGAAATGCCCCGAGACGAGGAAGGAAATCAGAGATGCGTAATCCTTTTCAAGATCCAAAAGCACAAGAAAATATGCAAAATTGTCAAATTCAAACGCTTTTTATTCATTTCCGGGAATTACAGTGGCAGGTAAGTTTTAGTTTAAGGTTTTGTTCCTTCCATTATGTAAATTAATCCAGAGTAGAGTTTATCCAAAAACGATTCTTGATCAAATAAACGGTTAATCATATCATTCTTGTACCGGATCTTGCTAAATTTGTTAGGAAAGTTAGATCTACGTCCTGTCCTGGAGCCCTAGAAACGTAGCTTATACCAAACAAATTAACACAATTAACATTTATTCTTGGATTAATCAATCATGTTTTTTCTTTAACTTATTCCAGGACTGGATAGTAGCGCCTGAAGGATACGCAGCATATTTTTGCAGTGGCGAGTGCAATTTTCCTTTAAACGCCCATATGAATGCAACAAATCATGCTATTGTCCAAACATTGGTGCATTTGATGCAGCCTACTAAAGTGCCGAAACCGTGCTGTGCTCCCACCGCATTGAGTCCAATTTCGGTTTTATACTACATGGAAGAGGAAAATGTTATTCTTAAAAAATATCGACATATGGTCGTGAAAAGTTGTGGCTGTCATTAGGTGTAATATTGCTTGAACATTTTAAGTTATGTGAAATAAATTTATTATAAATATCAATAAGTAATATTGTTATTAAGTAGTCTGGTTGATGTAGAGGTCAGCACGCTTATCTTCGGGGCACAGGATTATGCGTATGAGTCTCACCGGGAGCGAATTCAGTTTATAATGTTTTTCGAATTCACGAACCATGTGACGAATTATAATCTCACTCAGATGTTAAACGAGTACCCATTTATGGGGATAAATAAGTCTGCTGCTTATATAAAGGGTGTCCGGAAACTACCGCATAAATGCACTGAAAAATGATTGCTCACGTGATTTCCAGCAAAAAAGTTGTACGGAACATACCCCCGATTCTTAACCATTTGGCTGCAATAGCCGTTCTAAGATTTAAAAAAAAATCATCTTCGTGCATGCCTTAAACCTCAATATCTCCAAAACTATACTAGACATAAGATGGCTTTCATAGCCAATAAATTTACATATAAAACAAGACTACCTGCACTAAAAACTAGTGATGTGAATTTCGACTCATTTCACTGAGCCGACACATCACCTCTGACTCTTTTCACTGAGTCGTTCATTAAAACTCGTTCAATGACTCATTTCGTTCATAGTGCTAGATGGACATTACGGTTCATACGAATCGATCACATCATTCTCACTCAGCACAACAGAATGTATCTGATAGTTGGAAAACTCGATGATGCACACTGAGCAGAGCAGTGAGCACTCACTCAGTACAACAGAATGTATCTGAGTAAGAGTAACAAACAACTCAGTGCTCGGTCGGTCGGTACTCGATGATGCACACTGAGCAGTGAGCACATCAGTTCAGTGTGTCAGAGTAAAAATCAGCTCAGTGCTCCGTAGAGTGCCACACCGTCACATTGAGCATTGTTCAATGAAAATCGTTGAATTTGACTGGATAAATGTTAGTGTTGGCGGTTGCTATTCTACAAATCGGTAAATTATAGATTTTAAGTATTTTATATATTTTTTAACTGAACGAATCAGTAGCAACGCTGCTGAGCCGACTCATTTGCTCAGTTTGCTGAGTCGTTCAAAATGAACGACTCATTCATGTGCTACACATCACTACTAAAAACGGATAGGTGGTTCAGTTTTTAAAGAGCTTCAAAGTCAAATTTGTGTGATTTGACCCGAAAACAATTTTTTTTCCATCTCAATTTTCTCCATCTTCTACCAAGGTGAAGTGCTTTCTTTTAAAATTTGACGCATAGTCTCACAATTAAATCTTTCATTCAACATTTTATTCTAGGTTCATTATTTCGAACACTTTTAATGCCTTAAATGCAGAAAACCAGAATATAGAATATAATGATGTAACAGAGATATGAGAGACTATGCGCCAATTTTTAAAAGAATAAAACTGACTATAGGAAGTTAAATCATATAAATGACAATCACCATAAATTTCAAAAACATCTAAAACTAAAAAAACATATTACACTAAATGCGATTATAATGTATTTCCCAAATAAAGTATCATTTTTTCGAGCCGCGCGATTCAACTGGATACGTATAACAGTTTTCGGTGCACGTTACCGTTATAGAGATATTCCCAAAAAAACCTGTTTTTTTGGGTGTTTGCTTCCATCGTTTGGCGTCTTACTAACAGCTGCAGGAGCTACAAATTGGTCTCAGATGGGTTCTCTCAAGAGGCTCCCGTTATTAAAAAATTTCCGAGAAACGGTTTTTTCTTTAACTTTGGCCCCTCATAGCTTCCATGGGGGTGCCCGCATAGATGAGTGGGTTTGGTATTTTAAGTTCAGGTTACAGAAGCAACAAATCATTACAGGCTTCCCTCCCGAATGCGTGAAGAAATTCACGAAAATAACGAAAAATTCCGTTATTGTACGGCTCGGACCCTCAAAGCGCCCTTAGCATTGCACGAGTTACGAGATCTAATGGCAAGCTCTCTTAAACATTTGACTGAAGCCGATCTTACACTCAGCACTCATGATTTTAGTTTGGTTAATATTATTTTCAATATGTCTTCTTCTCTGTATCGTAACCCCTTGTGGGGCATGGTGCGTTCACTCAGCCTCACTAATAACCAAAATACATTATAGAATAGAGCGTTTCATTCATAACTGATAACTCACGCATCTATCTGAAATTCGGATATTTAATTAAGCGTTGTATAAGCTACAAATTCGACATATGTATAACAGGAAAATTGGCATATCACTTCGGAAAAATTAGGGGAAA
Organism: Microchrysa polita; assembly: GCA_949715475.1. NCBI lineage: Eukaryota > Metazoa > Arthropoda > Insecta > Diptera > Stratiomyidae > Microchrysa > Microchrysa polita. The sequence continues at coordinate 50,497,617 of OX454417.1, forward strand.
GCTGGATGTTTGCATGAGCTTCCTTTCGAGGTCCTAAGCAAGACCCTAAAAATCCCCGACTCTACGCTAGCGGTGCTAAAGAGAGTCAAAGACCCTTGACAACAGGTTTTTCTGAATATCTCGATAACGGTAGCATATACAAAAAAGTGGTGTATGGTAAATTTGAAGCTCTTGTGCTTTGTCAATAAACGATGGAAAGACCGAATACATTCGGGCACTCCTAAAGGTGCCAGGAGGTCTAACGGTATTTTTAACAATGTTTCACGGAAATCTCTATAGCGGTAACTCGTCCTAAAATCTTTTGTAGTGAAAATTTGTAGCCTATGGAGTTCTGAAGAGAGTGGCAAAATTTCATATCAATACGTGCAGCCTTAAGGGCGCTATGGGGATTCAAACCTTAAAAAAGATATGGTGAATGGTGCTAAGACGGGGGGAGTGTTCCCTATGGTCTTCTAGGAGAAATTTGTAACTTATGTGGCTGTTAGTAAGACGCAAATAGTCCCCAAAGATGGGAGCCCCCTAAACGAAGTTGTGAGGGTCCAAAATTTAAAAAATTAAATATCCGAATTTCAGATTGATGCGTGCAACGCTAAGGGCGCTATGAGGGCCCGAACCGTACAATAACGGTATTTTTCGTTATTTTCGTGAATTTCTTCATAACGGGAATACTCCCGATTTCACCCGTTTCCAGATATGTTTTGAGGCTTTACTAGAAACACACTTGGGTGAAGTTTGGTTTATATTGGTTCACAAAGAAAAAGTTTTTCTTAGAAGAACCTATAGAGGTTTTAATTATAAACTCTATAGTTATATTATTATATTTATTTATTTATTTTATTTTTGTATAATTATTTGTAAAATTAGATTACAGATTTTAATTGACAATCTATTCTCGACTCCTATTATTTTTTTTACTTCTGGTTTATTTTTAATTTTTCTCAAGACTAAGTTCATTTTTTATTTTCATGGCTAACTTATTATTTTTTATCAAAAATAAATAATCGAAACATTTACTACGCCACAATACCCCCTCCCTAGCGATGTCTAAACTTCGCGATACGATTGAGGAGTGACAGTAACTCGACCTGAATGAGTGACATATCGTGAAAGAATAGTATGACCTATGTTTTGATTTAAATTAATGGATACTTTTTATACCCTTCGCTCATAGAGTGAAAGGGTATATTAACTTTGTCATGAAGTTTGTAACGCATTGAAGGAAGCATCTCCGACCATATAAAAAGTATACATATATGATCAGCATGACTTGGGGAGTCGATTGGTCGATGTCCGTCTGTTAGTCTGTTGCGACGCGTTTTACTCGGCCAATTTAAAAGCTATGAAGCTGAAATGCACAAATGCTTCTTTCTGCTGCAGGTAGTTTGTATGTTTGAATCGGTCAAATCGGACAATGGGGTCATGGGGCTGCCATACAAACCTAACTCCCCAAATTAGGTTCTTCTAAGAAAAACTTTTTTATTTCTGTACCAATTTCAACCAAATTTCACACAAATGTATTTCTATTGAGAACACGAAACATATGTCAGAATGGATCAAATCGGACCATGGGTTCATGGCGCTGCCATACAAACCGAACCCCCCAAATTAGGTTCTTCTAAGAAAAACTTTTTTAATTGCGCACCAATTTCAACCAAATTACACACAAACGTGTTTCTCTTGATGACACAAAACATAAGAATTGATCAAATCTGACCATGGGGTCATGGAGTGGCCATACAAACCCAACCCCCATTTTGGTTCTTCTACGAAACATTTTTTGCACCAATTTCACAAAACCTTGAATTAATGTGTCTTTACCGAAGCATCAACAAAGTTCAAAACGAATGGAATCGTACTGTGATGTGTCTAGACTAAACGTCAATGCAACTAATATTCCCATACTTGGCAACAGATGGCGCTAGTGTCACTAGCAAGAAATACAACGACTTTCCGGAAGTGTCCAGAAAGTGCGTCAAGTTTCCAGAACAGTGGAAACGAGTATATAAGGGCGTCGACTAGTGTCGACGAGTCAGTATAGTTATAGTTTTACTCGTGGATTATGTCGGATCAATAACTAGTCAGTGATTAGTGAAATTGTAAATAGTGTATATATCCGTGTGTGTTGTAATAAATAGTGTTACAGTAAACCGAGTGTTATTCATTATCGTGCACGCGAAAATCTATCGAACCCACTGGAATGTCTAGAAAAGACGAGAAAAATATAACAGTACTGTGGGGTCATGCTCCCGCAACCCCAATAAAATTTTCCGATTAATAGCCCCCTGCTCGTTTTGATTTGGAATGAACCGATTTATTTTTTGTTGAAGGAAGTTGTTGTAGATTATTATCAGTAATTTTCTCACAAACAGGAAGATAACATGGCTTAAGTCTATTAAGTGAAATATTAACGTCCTTATTCTTAATTTTCAAAGTAAAGAAATGTTTATCTCTCTTAATCACTTCAAATGGACCTTCATATGGACTTTGTAACGATAAACGAACAGCATCTGTTCGAACAAAAACATGAGAACAAAAATGTAAATCCTTAAAAACGAACAATCGATTAGATGCGTGGTTTGAAGTATCTGAAGGTTTAATTGAAGAAAAATGAGATTTTAATTCTTTAACAAAATCATTTTTAATCTCAACTTTAGGTGAACCATCTTAGAAATCACTAGGTAAACGGGGATTTTGACCATACACAAGTTGAGCTGAAGAAGCAGAAATATCTTCCTTGAACATAGATCTAAGGCCTAAAAGAACAAGGGGTAAAATTTTTGTCCATGATGCATTATTATGTGCCATAATAGAAGTTTTAAGAGTTCTATGCCATCGTTCGACAATACCATTAGATTGAGGATGGTATGCAGTAGTGTGATTCCTTTTAAAACCCAACACACGTCCCAATTCGGCAAATAATTCAGATTCAAATTGTCTACCTTGATCTGTTACGATGATACGAGGTGCACCAAACCTAGCAATCCACTCCTTAACTAACGCTTCAGCGCAAGATTGAGCCGTAATACTATAGAGATAGGTATTGCCTCAGGCCATCGAGTGAATCTATCGATTATAGTAAGGCAATATGTAAAGCCTTGTGAAGATGGAAGAGGACCAATAATGTCAATGTGAATGATTTCAAAAAGTTCCGAAGCTTGATTAACACTACCGTGAGGAGCTTTTACATGTTGAGAAATTTTTGATTTCTGACAAGCCAAACATTGACGAGACCATGACCTAACATCTTTGTTCATTGAAGGCCAAAAATATTTACTTGTTACGAAACGTTTTGTGGAACGAATACTTGGATGAGCCAAATTATGAATTGATGAAAAGATCAAATTGCGAAATTGTTCAGGAACGTAACATGGTCATTATCGGAAATTTCACAATAAATTTTAAAGTCGTTACCTGGAAAGGAAATTTGTTTGAACGTGTATTTGGGTTTTTTCAAGAGTTCTTGAAGAATAGAATCAGATAACTGAATATGAGCCATCTCTTCAAAATCAATATTACTAGGAACCTTTATTTCATCTAGTCGTGATAAGGTATCAGCAATAATATTGTCACTACCTTTGATATGACGAATATCGGACGTGAATTCACTAATAAAAGAGAGGTGTCTATGTTGAGTTGGTGAAGCCTTTTCAGGATTTTGTTTAAAAGCAAAAGTCAGCGGTTTATGATCCGTGCAAATTGTAAAGTTCCTGCCTTCTATGAAATATCTAAAAAAAATAACAGATAGGTACATAGCCAAAAGCTCTCTGTCGTAAGTAATATAGTTACGTTGAGCACTATTAAGTTTCTTGGAAAAGAAACCTAGTGGTAGCGAAGAACCATCGACAAATTGTTGAAGAGCCGCCCCTGCAGCTATGTTAGAAGCATCAACGAACAAAGCTAATGGAACGTGATTAATCGGATATGCAAGAACTGAAGCATCAAACAACTGTGGATATGCAAGAACTGAAGCATCAAACAACTGTTTTTTAGTGAATTCAAAAGCTTCAATGGCTTTAGGAGTCCATGGAACTTTTCGCTTATCAGATTTGCGGGCACCCACAAGTAAATTGTTTAAAAGTGCTTGATGGTGTGCTGCATGAGGAAGGAAACGACGGTAAAAATTAACCATTCCAAGAAAACGTCTAAGATCTTGTATTGTAGCTGGTAATTTTATTTCCATAATGGTTTGACATTTGTCTGCTAAAGGCTTAACACCTTGAGGAGAGATCAAATGTTCTAAGAATTTAATTTGTTGTTTAAAAAAAAAACATTTTTCGACATTAATTACAAATCCATATTCAACGAATCTTTCAAAAATAATAGACAAGTGTTTAAAATGTTCTGATTCAGATTTGGATGCAATAAGAACGTCATCCAAATATGAAAAACAAAAGTCTAAATTTTTCAGTACCTACTTCATGAATGAAATGTTGAAAAGTCTGAGCTGCATTACAAAGACCGAAAGTCATTCGAGTAAATTCAAAAAGACCGAATGGAGTGCAAATAGCAGTCTTAGGAATATCTTCGGGTGCTACAGAAATTTTATTATATGCCTTTACCAAATCTAGGGTTGAAAAATATTTACAACCTGAAAGATTTTGAGTAATGTCCTGAATGTTAGGAATGGAATATCGATCAGGTTTGGTGTTAGCATTTAAACGGCGATAGTCACCACATGTACGCCATTCGCCATTACTTTTTTTTACCATATGAAGCGATGAGGACCACTGGCTCTCTGAAGGTCTGCAAATGCCTTGATGAAGTAGAAAATCAAATTCTTGTTTAGCTGCAGCACGCTTATCAGGTGGCAATCGACGAACTTTAGATGAGAAAGAGACGTTGTGTTTGACTGGTTTAATAAAATTGTTAGAAGACGTAATTTCTCGGTAAGTAGAGAAAAGTTCTTTGACACAAGGATGCAGCGAATTATCAATCTGAATAGATAGGGTTGAAAATTTTTCTTTCGAAAGTAACCCAACAGTATTTAGATTTGTGACTGGATCGATAAGCGCCTTCTTAGCAATATCTATACTAATAAACCATAATGACACAAAAAATCAGCTCCAATTATTGGCTTTTCAATGTCTGCAATGACAAATTCCCATGTAAAATTCCTTCTTAAGCCAAGATACAGAGAAACTAGTTTTCTACCATAAGTGTTTATAGTACATAGATGAATTTGCCGCAGTAAGTTTTAATGACTCTGGAAAACGTTTGTTAAAGGTTGAAGCAGGAATCACAGATATGTCTGCACTTGTGTCAATAAGAAATCGACGTTTAGTGGTATTGTCGAAGATGGTAAGGCGGCATGAACTAAATTTAGTGAAACCAGTCGCCGAAGATTTCACACAATCTAGTTTTTTAATGACGAAAAATTTGAAGATTTTGATGAATTAAATGGACACGGTTGGATACATTTGTTAGCTTTATCACCAAATTTGAAATGATACCAACAAAAACGATTTTGCGTTTTTTCGTTACGAGAAACTCTTCTTGCACGTGAATTTGATCTTGAACGCGAATTTGACTTTTGGTGTAAACGCATGTTTGCAATTGTATGCGTGAGAGATGAAATTTGAGTCTTTAATTCACTTATTTCATTGTGTATATTCGATTTTTGCGACTGAATATTAAAAATGGCCGGGCGCATAAATATTTCATTAATTTTATCAGCAATTTGAACAGAAATTGTCGGGTTACAGGCTAAAATAGCTTGGATGTTGTCAGGAAGACGATGATTTCAGTAAGTCATCACTAACTTGATCTCCAGCTAGTTGACGCATTTCGCGGAATAACTGAGATAGCATTGGTGAACAATTGACCCAATTTAGACGTTTCACTCAAAGTTAAGCGTGAAATTAAGGCGTCTTTTAATGAAGAATAGGGACGTTCGCGAGGAGGATTACTGAAAATATCAGCAACAACTTTGATTGTCTCGCAATCTAACAAACTCAAGATATGATTAAATTTGGTAATTTTGCTTGAAATTTTCGAAATATTAAATTGAGCTTCTGCTTGTTTAAACCATAAGTCCGGTAGGTCTTTGCAAAAAGGTTTTTTGTTGCAAGTGGCAATAATTTAAAAAGTGCGAAGCAAATATTGATAAAAAGGGTACTAACAGGTAGCTAAAGTTACAAACTTTTAAACGACATACGACTTTTATGGATAACTATCATACTTTCCAAAAAACACGTACAAATACACGCGCTTTCAGGTTGAGTCGATAGTTTTGCGGCCGAGTGTATTTTACGTTCCGCCTATACAATGCTTAAGCCCGACAATAAGTGTATAGAACAACTTCACAATGGGTGAATTCACATTGTAAGACGGGTAAACTTGCAAGACAAGAACCATCGTTCTTACAATAAGCGTGTTTTTTTGTAAAAAAGGTGCAGGTTAGGGTATATAAGCACAAAAAATCGATTTGGGTTAAAAGCTGTTTAGATCTATTGCACCAACCATGAACTTTGTAAAAAGCTGAAGGTTCAAAGTTGTGATAAATAAATAACCAGTAAATTAACATGTTTTACAAAAACAACAATGAACATTTAACCAATGGTTTTGGTATTAGCTCATGCTTTTTCGTGTTAGAGCGCCTTTGGTTGTCACATCTGTAACAATTCTTCCGGGTTAACTTTGGTCAGAGTACGTACCCTCGATACATTACTGGGTTTATCTGGGTTATGTTGTTATTGTAACCCCATGTAGTTACCCTAAACTAACCCGAGCACAAAAAAAACACGCCTAATGTGAAATGCACAATGCTTGTCTGCTGGCCACTACAAAAGCTCTCGCCCACAGTGCGTCGTTTCATAGGCAAAAATAAAAAAATTGACTATTTTTCCCCAGAATCAAAGTTAGTCAATATCAAAGAGAACATGTTGGAGTATCCGAATATGTAAGAATTTTTTTTATTGTTTCGTTTTTTTAGTAATTTTATGGACTAAAGTTGAAAAATACAAAAAATTCAAAAAAATGGGTTGTACTTTAACTTTGATTTTCGCAAGTTTTTGGCAACCATAATAATATTTTTGAAAATAGGTATGTTCCACTAAAGCTCTTCAGATAATTTTTTTTCTAAAAATTTTTTAATTTTAAAAAATGTAAAAAAATCATTAAAATATGAAAAAAACTTTAAATTGAGATTAAAAAAAAAACGTCACAAAACGTTTTGGGTGGTTGATATTTTCTGAAAGGTACAAGTGTCTACTTTAATTTATTTGCCTTTTTTGCCTTTTTTACGCAATTGGCATTTTTACTAAACTAGTTCCTTGGAAAATGGCAACTGGGCTATTTCTAAAGTCATTAAAAGAGATAATTTTAACATAATATTAAGCTTTTACAAACTTTTACGATAGAGGAGATAATCAAATTCAAGCACGAACAAAAAAAAATATTATAAATAAGTTTAATTAATTTTTATTATTTAAAATTCGATTAATTCAAAAATACATAAAAAATATAAATAGAAATATATAATGCATATGTTTTTTAATGGATTTTGATTTCTGAAGTCCAGTTTAAACCATATCATAAAAAAAATATTTATAATAATATAATAATAAATTGTTATTAATTGAAAAAATCAATAAAAATCCATAAAATGCGAAAAAACTTTCAAAGTGAGATTTGACTAGGGGGCTTCGCCCCCTGTTCGAACCATCGGTATCGTTAGTCGCCATAATTAATATTTGAAAAACGAACGATTTGCAAATGATTCGATTATTTTAACAATTTTTTTTTAAAGAACAGTGAAAATTGTCAAAATTTACCATTTATGTAGTTGATAGTTTTGATGATATTCCGAATCGTAGATGATGATGACTATGTTATTCCGCTATTATTCCGCTAGTCCGTGGCAACTTCATCATCATCATCATCAATGTGGCACGATAGCCCGACGTCGGGCCTTGGCCGCCTGAGTCGTTGACCTCCAATTGTCGCGGTTACGTGACCTCGTCCTCCAGTTTCGGAAGCCCAGCAGCTGTTGGGCGTCTTCACCTACGGAGTTCTCCCAGCGAGCTCTCGGTCGTCCACGCAACCTCGCTCCGTCAATTCGTTGTGCGTTCATCACTTTCTTTGGCATGCGATTATCGTCCATCCGTTGTACATGCCCCGCCCATTGCAAACGTTGAAGCTTCACGATTTTCGATACTTCCAGCTCATCGTACAATTGATACAATTCATGGTTGTACCGGTTACGCCATTGGTCTCGCTCGCGAACGGCCCCGAAAATTCGCCGAAGGACCTTTCGTTCGAATCGGTCTAGCAAAATTTCGGAGGCTTGGGTGAGGGTCCATGTTTCGCAGCCATAACATAGCACGGGTCGGATGATCGTTTTGTACACGCGGAGCTTCGTGTTCCTGTGCGCAAGTTTCGAATTAATTATAGGGAGGACCGAGAAATATGTCTTATTGGCTAGTTGTATCCGTCGCTTAATTTCGTCGGTTTCGTTGGCGTCCTTTGATAAGTTACAACCCAGATAGTTGAAGTTGTCTACATAATCGATATTAAGGTCCCCCACTATGATGCTTGAATTTGCTGGCGTCCTTGTTTTCGATTGCATCATGGCCTTTGTTTTGCTTTCGTTGATATGTAGTCCAACTTCCTTTGCGGCGTTATTGAGGTTATGCAGAAGGCTTTCTGCATCACCCAACCTTCGAGACATGATGTTGATATCGTCGGCGTACGCTACTAATTGAGTCGACTTGATGAGTAGCGTTCCGCTGCTGTCCATATTCATGGCTCGAATTACATACTCCAAAGCAAGGTTGAAGAGCGTCGGCGCCAGCCCGTCGCCCTGCTTGAGTCCAGTACGAGTTTCAAATAGGTCAGTGAGTCGATTCTGCACTCTGACCTGCGAGACGGTATTAGTCATCGTCATCCTTGTGAGTCGCACTAACTTTGCCGGTATACCAAAATTCAGCATAATGTTGTACAGTACACTTCGATCGATACTGTCGTATGCCTGCTTGAAGTCGACAAAGATTTGGTATACGTCGATGTTATATTCCCAGCACTTTTGGAGTAGTAGCTTCACTGTGAAAAGCTGATCGGTCGTTGATCGACCAGGTCTGAAGCCGCCTTGATACTCGCCAATGATTCGTTCTGCGTACGGATTAATTCTCTTTTCAAGAATTTTAGATAATATCTTATAGGCCGTACAAACTAATGATATGCCCCTGTAATTCTCACACTTCAGCTTGTCACCCTTTTTGTGGATTGGGCAGATTATGCTTTTGCGCCAATCTTCGGGGATTTCCTCGTCGTTCCATATTTTCAGCAGTAGCACATGTATTGCGTTGGTCAGGCACGTTCCACCATGCTTCAGCAGTTCTGCTGGGATCTCGTCAGCGCCGGGCGCTTTATTATTTTGAAGCGACTGTATGGCAAGACTCACCTCCTCTACTGTTGGGGGTAGAACGGGAGGGCCTGGTTCGGCTAACTGCTCAAGAGCTGGCTCCGCGGGGGATGTTGATGGTGCATTGAGGAGCTCTTCAAAATGCGAGGCCCATCTTTTGTTGACGCTTTCGATGTCGCTGATGATGTTACCATCCTTGTCCTTACATAGGCTTGTCCTGGGTTGATATCCGTTCTTAACACTATTAATAAGTTTGTACGCCTGTCTAATGTTCTTACTGGCTAATCTTTGGTTTATTTGCTGTAACTGCTCGTCAAAATGTTTGCGTTTCTTACGTCTAATTAACTTATTAGATACTCGCCGAAGCTCGTTATATCTTTCTTTCTTGGCTCGGGATGCGCGTTGTGTGTATTGGCGATAGGCTTCATTTTTCGCCTCAATCGAGGCCCTGCATTCTTCGTCGAACCAGTCTGCTCGTCTGCGCCGGCCTTTATAGCCCACGACCTCTTCTGCGACCCCCTTGATGCTGTCTTTGAGCTCCTCCCAGAACTCATGGATGCCTAAATTGTTGATGTCATCAAGCATGGGCGACAGTTTTTCCTCTAGTGCTGTTGTATACGCAGCCGCCGTGGCATCATCAATCAAATTGTCAACCTCGAAGATCTTGGCAGGGTTGATTCTCGTTAGGTGCACCGAAGAGATTCTGCACCTGTAGGTCGTCTTCACCAAATAGTGATCGGTGTCACAGTTGGCTCCTCGATAGGATCGAACATCTAGGACATTAGAAGCCCATCTCTTGCTGGTCAGTACGTGGTCGATCTGGTTCACGGTGTATTCATCTGGAGACTTCCAGGTCTGCTTATGGATTCGTCGATGAGGGAAGCATGTAGAGCTTATTACCAGGTTTCTGCCGCTCGCGAAGTCGATAAGTCGCTGACCGTTGTTGTTGTTTTCTTCGTGGAGGCTATGACCTCCAGTAGTTCCCCTATGCCAGCTTTCATTTCCGACTTTGGCGTTAAAGTCTCCTAGCAGCAGCTTGACGTCGTTTGATGGAAGTGAGTCGAAGAGTGTTTCTAGGTCGTTGTAGAACTCGTCCTTAATCGCGTCTTCTTTTACTTCTGTAGGGGCATGCGCATTAATGAGCCAGAGATTAGCGAAACGGGTCTTAATGCGGATCGCACACAGCCGCTCGTTGATGGGTTTGAAGCCGATAACGTGGTCCTTCAGCTGCTTATTCACGATGAAAGCTACTCCAAACTCCTTGTTGCCCTCCTCTTTACCACTCGTAAAAATAGTGTGCGAATTGAGGTCGTTAATCTCGCTTTTGAGCCATTTAGTTTCCTGGATTGCAACTATGCTCAGCTTGTATTGTTCTACCTGATCCAGGAGGGCCCTTAAGGCCCCCGGTCTATTCAGGGAGCGTACATTCCAGGATCCGAAAGAGTAATCAGTTGTTCGTTTGCGGGGTCGTCGTTGTTTTGTATCCGTCCAATCCGAGGCTTTTGTTTCAGGTTTCTTGACTTGAAGTTTTTCTTAGGATGAGTTGTCGGCACATCGCTAAACTTATTGAAATGGTATTCACAAATTGGTTCTCGACATAACTGGATGAAAGTTTCGGGTAATTGCGTTCACTCGAATCCTGCACATGTATGATGAGAACGGTTGAGATTTGAGTCGATGCTCGGTGGTCACAGCACAGATGTGACCAATCGTAATAAAGAGTGAATCGAGTCAAACTTCAAATTATTCGCAGCTTGATGCTTCAATGATGATGTTGATATTTGTAAATCTATGTATGTAGGTACATATATCTTGAGACGATCCATATTTCAATACGAGGAAACAATTTTTTCCGAAAACTGTTCAGTTTTGATATTTGTTAACTATTTTTATAGTCAGGGGTCACCAATTTATAGAGGTTTTAATTATAAACTCTATATTTATTTATTTATTTTATTTTTTATATTTATTTGTAAAATTAGATTTCAGATTTTTAATTGACAATCTCTTCTCGACTCCTATTATTTTTTTAATTCTGGCTTATTTTTAATTTTTCTCAAGACTAACTTCAATTTTTATTTTCATGGCTAACTTATTATTTTTTATCAAAAATAAATAATCGAAACATTTACTACGCCACAAACCTAATTTTCAGGGGTTTGTTTGTATGACAGCGCTATGACGTAGTGTTCTCATTCCATCCGTTCCGACATACACTGCGCGACAAATGCTTAGGTTCACTCATATTTCCTCCCATGAAGCGGTAAAATAAAACCTTACCAGTTCAAGAAATGTTATTTTTGGAAGTATTAAATATCACAAACAAAATGAATGGACTGAATCCCCACAGGACATTTTCCTTAAATTACAGTAATTGATTTAATTCAAAGAGTCAATTTCCAGTGCGACAATTGCTTAGGTTCAGGGACGATTTTACCGTTTTACATAATGTTTTCGCTGAAAAATATTTCAGAAAAGTATGAAAGAGGATAAATACGAAAAAACAGGAGCATTTTTTGTAATTTAATAGTGTGTATTTTCGCCATTTTTATTTATAATTTCATAAAGCCTTCGAGGCAGGTAATCGTATAAAGAATGCAGCACAGATATCAGTATTTTATACCAAGCTGTCCTAATTCCATGAATTAACTCTTCTTTAGAGTGTTGTTTAATGCCAGGGGAGATGGACACCCAGTTTAACAAAGCCACATTTTTCTCCTCAATAAGCGATTTAACCACCCTCGCTGTATGAATTGGGGCAAGATCATGTGGCAATATCCAAGGATCGCCTCCGTACATGACATTTATCATAGGGATTTCCTCTTCTAAGAGCTGTTTATAAGATGAACTGGTTTGGTAACCTCGTAGAATGACCAAGTCGATAGTTCCATGATATGATATGGCTCCCCATACAATAACGGAACCTATTCGGAAGTGATGGCGTGACAGGTACAAAGGGTCCTTCCTATATAATCATGATAGTAGGAGAACCCATCTGGACCGTCCACACAAAGCCGTTTTCCATCCGTAAATATTACCTGCCTCCATTGTGATGTCCAGTTCATGAATCTTGAGGCGAATTCCAGGCGCTGTAGGCGATGTTGCGGGGTTAAGGCTACTTTTTTCTTTAATCGTAAACGTTTTAAGCAAGATGAAGATCTAAGAACTCGTTGGATGGTCCTTACACTTGCTGATAACACCAAAATCTCCCCAAGCTTACGCGCAGTAAAGGGCGAGTTCGAGGCTTCTCTTAAGAGACTTCGCTTTGATGCACCGGAAATCGCTTTTTTTCTGCCTCCTGCGTATCGTCGGCCATAATTTCCACTATCTCGTATAAAATTATTAACAAGGTTCAAGCTCCGCTGAATCCATATTGCAATTTGTCGGTTTGAATATCCTTCTTGCTTTAGTATGGAAATTGTCGCCTTTTCCTCGGCAGAAAATTGATTTCCTTTTGACATTATCCACTATACGACTCACAGAGTATAACGCGAAAAAAAATGTTTCCACAAACACTTCTCACCAGGACAAGATAACTCTTTAAAGTAAGTGAACCTATACAATTGTCGCAGTGGAAATTGCGATTTTCATTTTAAAAAATTCCGTTAGCTATGCGAGTTGCTTAATAGAAATGTAATATTTATTAAAATAACCGTTAGTTGAGAGAGCATTATTTAAAAATTATTTCCGATCAGAGTACATAGAAATTATATAATTTTAAAGGAAAATATCCACGAACCTAAGCATTTGTCGCTCAGTAGATTTAAAGCTGAGGGACTAGTGCATTGAAATTGAGACTGACGGACATCGCTCAATCGATTTCTCGCGTCACTCTGATTAATAATATACATTAAATGTATACTTTACGACCGGTAGTATACGAGAATTATCAAGTTCACGAACAATTTGTAAAGAAAAGTGTACTCGTAAATGCTGTGAGACGGCTGCAAATTTTTAATATTCTCGAGGTGAGGAGTTGTTATGTTGCTCGTTAGGGGTAAAATGCCGAAGGAAAATCCCAGAAAAATGATTGTACAGCCGTAATACAAATGTGAGGCAAACGATTCCGTTGCTTGGAATTTTTTCGATTTCGTAGAAAATAAACTTATAAGATCGCCCAGATTCATCTACAGATTAAACAAAAAGAGCCCTCTCAAGAAACATCCTTTCCCCCTTGTTATACCCGGAGGGTACCGCATAAACGCAGGAGCAAATATTTCCACATGTTTTCTAGTATCATTTATGCAAATTATGCCAAAATTGAGCAAAAAATAACCTTATTTTTGTTAAATAATGGAGCTAGAATAAAATAATTTGTAAGATATGATCGTAAGGCTGTGCCAATTTTTAAAATAATCTACAATTTACAAGAACCTCACTTTGGTAGAAGTTGGAGAGATAGAAAATTAATTTGCTTTTGGGTAAAACTACAAAAAGTAGGGTAAATTAGTTTTTCAAAAAGCTTAAAATACCTTTAGCAACTTAAGGGTTAGAATTGGGAGTGCGTTCCGTACACCTTTATGTGGAAACACAAACAGCATTTTAACTCATTACCTGGTGCGTTTGTTTGGTAGTTTTATTATAAAGAAAAAAACATTCTTCATGCATCTGTTATATATTATTTATTAGTAAGAATAGGATTTTTAAATATTTTTTAACAAATTTTTTGAATCCTCGTGCTTACTCCAATTTAAACTTTTTTTCTTCGTGCACATATTTAAATTTAAAATAAACGGTATTTGTTTTCACATATTTGATTTTTTCATATTTTGAGTTTTTTTTTTACACATTTATTTATTATTGCTTTTGAATCATTTAACGGGGACAAATTGCTTAATGCAAAAACATATTGGTCAACCCTCATAAATTAATTGCTATATTAAATTTGTAATTAATCAATTATGATGTAATTTTACGCAGTTTTCGTTTCTTTTTGTAGGCGCTTTCTTCTATATCTTTATTTAGTCTATTGTTCTTGAGTCGGAAGTGCTTCCTTCTGTGCGTTGCAAACTTCATGACAAAGTTAATAAACCCCTTTCACATAGTGACGGGTATAATCATATCTTCAAATGACTAACTAAAGCTGCTCCTGCTTACATGTGGGAACCTCGACGACAAAACGACGACAAAACGACGACAACACCGAAAATGAACAATTCTTTAGTATGCGGGAATATAAGCTCTCTGGACAGGCCGGAAATGTTAAATGCATTGACTTATATGGGACGGGCGAGAGCCGTCACGGCGTGTTTTGACGGTTGGCGAGACATCTCGTGCAACACGACACGCCATTTCACTGCTCGAGGTGCAAATGCTTCGCAGCTCGCGAGCAAGTGTAGTCACAGCTAAATGCATTTTGATGTCTCGAGCTTGCGACCTGTACAGCTCGTCATTTGTACGAAGCCTCAGACCTCTCTTGGATCGGATCGAGAAATACAAGAGCTTGATGGGAAATTAAATTTTTTCATGGTTAACACTATAATGGTTTAGCCTTAGCGATGCAAGCTAAGCATAGTTGCAGTCCAGGACACAAATGCCTCAAAGAGATTAGCAAAAAAAAAATTGACCTATAGTCAGTGGCGGCTCGTGACCTCCTAAAGTGGGGGTTCACAACTGAAACAAACAAGAGCAACTAATTCTTCAAAATTATGTAAATGCCTAACTTCATTAGCCCATTTTGTACATTAGGCACATTTTATTGAGTTTATCCCGTGTAGGTTTGGGTAGAACTTCATATAAAAAAATGACACTTACCCTAGTAGAGTTCACGCGTGCAACTACCCTACACGGGATACAGCTCATATGTAGATGGCGGACGCATAGGGGAAATTTGAGTGAATTTGTTTTTTCTAACCAAACGTGAGAGTTTTTCTCATCACGAGAAAAGATTTTGCAAAGAAATAATCATCTTTTGTGATAAAATCCACCACATCTAAAAAATAAGCCGACAAAGGTGAGTCAAAGATGCGCAAAAACTGTCAAGTGTCAGCTGTTTGGTCTTAACCGGGATGTTACCAGCGATCGTTTTTTTCGAGTCAGATTTACACGCGATACGAAAAAAACGTCGCTATTATCAACATTTTTGTTTTTTTTTTATATGAAAGATTCATTAGCGGTTTTTTAAATTTTTTTATAGGGAATGTTTTTTGTTTGGGGTTATTCAATTTTAGGCCAATAAAAATGATCGAACTTAGGAAGATAAGAAGCGAAATATCTTGAAGGCAATCCCATATAATGCAACAAATATAAATTAATATTTCATTTCTGCTAATATGGTTATCGGTTGAAGTGGTTTTCACTATGGATGCTAATTCAGTAAATTAAAAATTTAACAATTTTTCAACAATTTATATAATAATATATAAACAATAGTGAATATAAGAGTTATATTTCTAGCCGTTCATTTTCCAACCACTCAAATACCCCAAATTGTACATCACGAATTATGTTTTTAACAGATTGGTAATCTGGGGAGTTTTATAAGTAACTAAGGAAATAGCTCTAAAAATTGTACAACATGGGTTAAACAATTTTAATTAAAAAGTGCTACAAAATAATCATGATTATTTTGTTGCTAACACTACACCATCCATACATGTTTCCAAATTATAAATATAAATTTATAAATATTGTTTACTACATAGCCATACTTAATACGAGTACAATCTTCAATATTTTTGCCTTAATATTTAAATACTAGTGCCTATACCTTTCCACATAAAGAAGAAAACAAATGAGTAATTAATACAAAATCATAAAGATCCATACCTACATATGTATACAAACAATGCAAAATGCATCAATTCATAATATATCAACCGAAAAAACATCATCGATTCTGAAGCTCGCACGCAATTCTTCCACTGTTCGCACATATTTTCTGTGCTCTTACGGCAGCGAGTGTGCATCGATTGATACTATGGGACATCGCATAGGATCGTATGGGAACGGATGGCGCGTACAAGCAATTCTAACCGCACGTGCGATTAGAGAATAGAAGTGGCTTGTTGTGTTTGTGTTAATAATTTCGGTTATTCTTCGCGGGTTTAAGATAGAGATATTAATTTTTATATAAAGTGGATTTTTTCTGTATATTTTATGATAGAAAATTTTACATTGTGATGGTTATGATGAGTACAGGGTTCACGTGCTCATGTGCTCCTAAGGAGTAACCGCCACTGCCTATAGTTAATGTCAATGCCCCCATCAGTTAAAGGCGACGGTGCTAAGGATGAGTTCTATAGCCGCGGCTGCTGGGAGATTTTATCGCCAAAGTCAGAACCGAAAGCTAGCATTGGAGAAACACTCGAGTCAGCCTACAGCGGATTATCGACTTTGCGAGCAGTGGAAAGCGAGCTCGGTGGCTGGGGCTAATAACTTGATTTGGATTAAACGCATTCAGTAGTGCAACGTCCTAAATATATGAGGTATGTACATAATAGGTACCAGATGTTACAATTTAATTCAAATGTTCAGGGCCGGATTTAACCTGTATGCCGCCCCTGGGCAGTAGACAAATTGCCGCGCTCTGCCAGTAGTTTAGCTTGGATGTAGTAGAAGTCGCATACATACATATATGGTAACATTAACGGACGAATCTGATATGAACATTTAATTTTTTTTCTAGTAACCTATGCCCTTCGTTTACATGAAAATATCCTGCTTCCCATAAGGACGTAACCAGAGGTCCTTTCATAACCTACTCAATTTCGGAGGTTTACTGTTTTCTCATTGTCACATCTCGTAGTACATATTTTTGAGATGGCATGTGTCTGATGTTAACCTAAGGGCGCTATTACACAGTCATATATTCGTAATATATATTATAATAGATATTATCATATCCTTAAGCCTACTTGATTTCGTTTAGTGTACGCGTAAAAAATTAACTGAATGAATCGAGTAGGCTTAATTATATGACTAGAAATATGACTATAAATATGACTGTGTCATGGAGCCCTAAGTTCGGATTTCGTGAAAAATTTCGCAAACCATTTTTAATTTTTCTTCACTAAAAAATATCACAATTGAAACCTTTAATTTGAGAAAAATTTATTTAAACCACACGATTCACACAATGGAAACATGATACTTAGAAAATATAAACAGTGATAGTCAAAGCAGAGAGATTTGGACCCTTCCCGAAACCAAATCCTGCACTCTCACTGTTGCTTCTCATCTCAATTTAAAGTGGGGAAAACGGAATGGTTGTATTACTTTTCTAGACAGCTGACGGATTTAAAAATGTAAAAAGTGATGCATTTTTTTGCCGGATGAAGAAAAAACCCCCATTTGGTTTTTCGAAGAAAAACTTTTTAATTTGTGCACCGATTTCAACCAAACTCGAGACAAATGTGTTTCTATCGATGACACAAAACATAAATAAGAATGGATGGAATCGGACCATGGAGTCATGGGGCTGCCATATAAACCCGGGTCCCCAAATTAATTTAGTCTCAGAAAAACTTTTTTCTTGTGCTCCAACTTGAATCAAACCTCATACAAATGTATTTCTATTGACGCCACAAAACTTACCTCATGGGGCTACCATACAAACCAATCTCTGAAAATTAAGTTCTTTTAAGAAAAACTTTTTCTATTTTAATCCGACCTTAATCAAATTTTACCCAAATATGTGTCTAGTAAAGCTTCATAAAATATCCAGGAACGGATGAAATAGGAACACTACGTCATAGGGCTGTCATACAAACCAACCCCTGGAAATTAGGTTCTTCTAAGAAAAACTTACCTTTCTTATAAAAGTATTAGCTGTGTTTTTTTGGTTATCCCGTGTAGGTTTGGGCACAGATAAGAAAAACTAGTAGTTATTAGTATGTGGTTTGGGTAACGAAACTCCATATAAAAAAATGCCAGCTGACCCACCTGTCATTTTTTTTTATATGAAGTTTCGTTACCCAAACCTACACGGGATAACAAAAAAAAAACAGACCTATTGTAACAAGATGTTAAAGACTTAAGCATTTATAAACCTCTCATTATAAAAGTCATAAGAATAAATCTCTTGTGTGAAAATTTTCATAAGAATTTAAGTTTTGAAAACTCTATGAGAGTTCATTACAACAAAATATGAGCTTGTAACAAGAACATGACTCTCCAAGAGTCTTATAATAAATGTACTTAAAGTGTTTATTTGAATCTTGCTACTAGAGCTCCATTATAAGAGTGGCAAAGAGTCTTACTAGAGTCTTATGAGAGCTTATTGCGTTCACAAGAGCTAAGTTCTCAAGAGTTAGTTGGGTTTTGTCCGCGCCCGAATTTAGCCTCCGTCTCGTTTTTTTTTCTCACATGCCAATCGATAGGTACCTATTTAGTTTTTTAGTGAACAATTCTTGAAACTCGGATAGTTAAAATTCTCTGGCATCGGTAATCACGATATCGGTTAATCAGATTTCGGATAATCGGGGTTCTACTGTATATGTAGATTCTTTTATCTTATCATTCGCAGTGGAATATTCAAGTAAAAACATAGACCGATTGACAAAAAGTGGGTACTTTTTTGTTAGACATATAACAAAACTAAATTATTATATGTATAATGTATTTTTTTACTTGGACCGAACATGTTTTATCATCGATGGTATCGATTCTTCATTTAAAAGTTTGTTTGGGTTCAGAACAGGTCAGAGTCACCTAAATCTCCTTACAAATCAAGTCCCGGGAAAATTTATTCGTAACAACTTCTGTGAAACTTGTATAGAAAGTCAGGTTATCCTGCCCTGTTCTAAACCGAAAAAATGCAGCTAATAAATAAATTAGCAGAAGATTTTATATTAAAATCTTTTGGGTGAAGCGTAAATAAGCCCATTTTGGCTGGTGCAAAAGCTACTGAACGTGGTTTGTACATCCCCGCATACTAACCAAAATGATTCAGCTTTTTTTTTTAATTTTTTAATAAAATAATTCTTTAGAATAAAAAAGTCGTCTTACAAGATTAAGAACAACGCAGACTATGGTTAGATTTTCATTGTATTATGATCTTTCTATAAAAGCTCGTTTTCAGCGAAGAAAGTTAGTTACATGTTCTTCTGCCGTGAATAAGAATGCTACCGAGAATATACCAAGCGGCGTTAATAGTCATTTGTGGTGTACATTTAGTTTTTTGTGCCGACTTAATTAATAATGAAGTGGATGTGTCTCATTGTCAAGAATTTCGAACGAGAGCTGATAAATATGTTAATTTCTTTTCCTTGGACTATTTTTTAAATGAAAAAAGTGCAAACGAAACATTCAGATATAACTTCTTCGTAAAAGGAGACCGAGATATTTACATAATTTTCACAGAGGCTGATACAGTTCAGGGTGGTTCCAAGTGTTATGAGTTTGGTGAGTTTTTGTGAGGTACATGATGTAATAATGATCGCACTAGAGACAAGAGGATTCGGGTTCAGGATAATGCACGATAAACTAACATTCTATTCCATAAACCATTATCCCAGATAAATTTAAAACCTGCGAAATTAGAACATATGTAAAGCCAGATGTGGAAGCGAAGAAACGCAGAAATTAAATCGATAAATGTTCTTTCGCATTGTAAAAGTTCTTTCATTAATCATCAATCATGGTAATTATAAAAAAAAAACTAAGTGCTTCATCACGACTACATCCGGTTGACTCTATTTCGTATCATTCATATATGTATTAAGCTTGATCTCGTTGGTGTTTTAGGTAAGGACACTTCATAAAAGGTTCTGTAAAGTTATACCAGCGCGTTGCGATGAGTACTTTTAAAAGTTGGATCATTTTGTCTGTCATGCAGCCAGATTGGGTATCCCCCACAACTCGCACTGTCGCAGCTGCGATGCTGCAGATGAGAGGGAAACTGTAACTCATTTCCTCTGCAAATGCCCAGGTCTCGCAAGATCCCGGTATCGCACGTTTGGTAGTGCGTTTTTTGGTATCCTAGAGGATGCGTCGAAGGCAAAAATAGGAAAGCTACTTCACTTCCTGAATTGTACTGCGTGGGTTTAGGCGAACCTCTACTCTTGAAATTAAACTTTTTGTAACCTCCATTCTCTAAATCGATCAACTTTTTTCTTTTTTTTTGTGGTATCAAAACGGCGCCTCTTGCGCTAATTGTGCTTTGGGCCGTATCTGGCCTAAGCAACCACTTTTACCTACCTACCTACCTTGTCTAGAATCCATAACAGTATCACATTTGCTTCATCTCTCTATTTATAAAAAAGATAAGGAAAAAATGGTCCCTTTTATTCTTGATCTGATTGGTTGAAATTGGAAATGACGTGATGATTTGCTAAGTAAGTAGTTTAAGGTGGTGTGCGACTTCAGTTGTCAGGTGATAGCTGAAGAATATGGGTCGTGTGCGGAAAAGCTCAGAAGAGAAGCGGGAGGTACGCAACAGTGGACGACGGGGTCGCAGATTAAAGCAGTGCGCGCTTCCGACGTGTGTTTTATTTTCCGACGTGTGTTTTATTTTCCGACGAAACATAGCCGCGAAGCGAGAATGTCGCGAAGTGACAGTGCGGGGGTTGGCGAGCGAAGCGAGCAGGGGGCGCAGCCCCCTAGTTATTTCTAATTAATATGATTTGTTTAGACTAGATACCAGGGTATTTCTTGCTAAATTCACTGTTGCACAATCAAAATGAATCTAGGTCTTTGGAGGTCCGAAAGGTTCATCATTATCATCAATGTGGCACGATAGCGTAATGTCGGGCCTTAACCACCTGCATTGTTGACCTCCAAGTCTAGCAGATAGTGGGCGTCCACACTTACTACATCTACAATCGTGATTCGTGAAGAATCCACGATTGCAATGGGCGTTGCCATTGCAATCGTCGATTCTTAACGATTTTCAATCTTTCCAGCTGAACGTGCAATAAATGCAACTTGAGGCTCTACAGCAGGGGTTACCAACCTTTTTCAGTGCATACCCCCTTGCAAGGTTACTAGAATCTGGCACCTCCGAAAGGAAATTTCGCTCAAGAACGGAAGAAGGGATTTTTCAGCTAATTTTGTTTCTTTTGTTAAGAATTCGTCACGTTGACAAATAATTAGAGAAAATTTGGAACAATTTCACAATCTCTGGACTAATCAGATCAGCTTGGAAGCTATTTTCGCAATTTAGATTTATGAGCAGTTGCAATGCTTAGATTTAGCTCATTTGAATATTGATTGAATCCGCTTAAACTATAAAACATGTCTTCAGTGAGCAGGCAATTGTTGTCGCATCAGGGCAATGTTTGAATTTGACTGGTACGAAGTGAAGAAAATGTAGCAGCCGTAGCGGCCAGTATACAGCTGTGGTGGGCATTGCTGGAGAGCTAGACTAGGCCCTACATCCCTACTACATTGGGTCCAGAATTAAGGCCACGATCATAAGACGGTTATTACGAGTTGAAAATGTTGCTTGAAGATCCAGTTTCCGACCAAAAACCCATTTTCCCTGGCAGTTCCTTTTTTTTGGCGCAGCAGTGCGTCAAAAACTATAATTGAAGTCATTAGTGACTATAGTGCTAGTAATCTAGAGGTCCGGATATCGAATCTCGGCGTGCTCCAAAAGTTCCGTACATCATGAGCGGAAAGGAAATATTTAGTGCTTGTAACATATACACTCCGAAATTATGTGCAATGTAACGTTGGCTCGAAATAGCCTATAAACGGCTGAGTGAAAGCACCATGCCCCACAAGGGTTTACGGTACAGAGAAGAAGAAGAAGATTTTTCCATCGGTCTCTATTCCTAAAACATTTTCAGCGATCATCATCTGACTTTGGACAGAAACTCCTCGCTAATATATGTATTTTATTATGATCACAGCGATTTAGAAATTTTGTTCATGAAGCGTAGAATTTTACCAGCTCATAGCGGTTGTAAAATAATCGATCACATCAACACTCGAGTAGATCCGACGCCCCCCTTTACCGACCGTTACGCCCCACTAGAGAGGCGTGCCCCACCGGTTGCGAAGTACTGCTCTACAGGATGAACCTTCGATTCTGTCAAAAAAAAAATCGGAGGCTTGGGTCCATGTTTCACACCCCAAAAGCACCAGTACGGGTCGGATAATCGGTTTATACACGTAGAGCTTCATGATCCTGTGCGCATGTTTCGAATTCATAATTTGGAGGACCGAAAAATACGTCTTAAGCTCGCCATAGACCTTCCAATCGATTGAACAATCTTTTTGATCATCTGATAAATTGGAAGGTGTATGTGACCATCCAATCGAATTTTTTGATTGGACGTGTGGAACATATTGCTATGCAATTTTTCATACAATCTGTCATATGATTGATTGACAATCATGGGTTTTTAGTTGCTGATTTTTTCTCACATAAACCGGTGTTCATTTCATACTTCATGTTGTGGCTGCGGCGCGGCGGTCATTCTCCATCGAAAGTGGCCTTGAATGTCCAGTCCATCTTCTATCGCCACAAAATATATAATTTTCGCTATGTTGTGTTGTGTCGTGTGGACCGTGAGACTGTCATTTGAGATTGTACGATAAATTGTATAGTGTATGTGCTGTAAAGGCGTCCAGATCGATTGTGAGGACAGGAAATGGCGAGCTTTATGTATTTGCTAGTTGTATCCGTCGTTTAATTACGTCGGTTTCGTTGCCGTGTTTTGGTAAATTGCAGCCCCGGTAGATGATATTGAGGTCCCCCACTGTGATGCATGAATCTACTGGCATCCTTGTTTTTGATTTCATAATGTCCTTTGTTTTGGTTTTGTTGATATGTCTTACAGCTTACTGCATCATCCAATTTTCGAGACATATCGGCGGCGTATAAGCAGAAGCTAGGTAAAGAGAATCGGTGCCAGTCAATCGCCCTGCTTTCGTGCAAGTTTCAAATAGATCAGTGAATGGCTGAATTCAAATTGTAAGAAAACGACCGGACGGGTAAACTTGCACGACCAGAACCATCGTATGATCATTTCACACTAGTTCCACCCGACTCCACTATTGCGTCCGTGGCCACTGACAGTTGACCTGTTGTTGTTCCTATTGTTGTAAAACGTGATACTTAAGGTCCTTAGCCATTGACAATTGGAAATTGGTTCATGGTTCATGTTGGGAACTATCCTGTTTTTGCCGGTGTTGGAAAGGAGGTGATCGTAATTATTTTTAGGCAGTTTGGAACGTTGTATTACTGGTTACTTTACACGAGGGTATAAGCTGAGTATGGTTTTTCGAGTGATGTTGTTTTACAAAATTTCATACATATGTATTTCCGATCTGGAAGAAAATATATTCGAATGAAACTTTGCAGACATATTCCTTATATGATTTTCAAAGTACCCTCATCATCAGGTTTAGATCTGCAAACCTAAAGAGGGCTACACATGTACAAACTGAAATTCGATAAATTTACTGTTGTTTATTTTTTCTTAGCAAAAATCAACATGCTAAGCATTTAAACGTATATATGCTCATACTAACCAATCTTTATGCGAAGTTTCATATCCGTACCTATAGCGGTTTAGAAAAAGGAAGAGGCTACCGTAAACTTCACTGTAACAACCCATAACTCCGTTACCGTTAAACGAAAACGGAAAAAAGTAACTGATATGAAACAAACTCGTCGAGCCTTTTGATGAAAAATTAAAAAGTTGACTTTTTGCTGTTTTCTCCTCTCTGCCCTATTAATTTCAAAGAAATTCGCGCCAAAGACTGTTGCCATTCTACACATTCCTACCAAATTTCGTGTCGATCGGTTGAGCGGCCCACGAGTTATTTTGTGAAAAGACGGACAGACAAGATCGATTTTATAAGGGTTTAAAAAAAAATCTAAAAAACTATTAAAATGCTTATAGTATGCCTTTATCGTATGCGTTTCTTTACCAAATCACAGACTATTAAAATGCTTATAGTATGCCTTTATCGTATGCGTTTCTTTACCAAATCACAGATAGTAAATAACATAATTTATTTCATATTTAAGCCTTGGGTTTTGTAACCGGAGGACAGCCAGCAGCCTCTGCATTTAAAACTGCCCTTGATGGATCACAAAGGGTACGAACAGAAGAAGCAATTCCACTTTCCAGCAAAAATCCTATGGCTGTTACTATTGTGGCAAAGAAAGGTATGCTCTTACCTTATCTTATCCCTTTTTCTGATCTAGTATTGTATAGTAGATTTTTATTTTCAATTGTATTACAATAGATGGAGAAATTCAGATGTACGTTGCAAACAAACCATTTCCATTAATCAGGTTTCCAGACACTTCGTTAAATCCTCGATTCTTGAGCTTTACAACACGCGGAGGTGTTCCTGGTCAATTCTATTTTAATTGTTTACAAGAGGATCAGTTACGTAGCGGTAAGTTAACAGTCGATTTTTGTTTCTTATATTTTCAACGGAGTCAATAATTTTGGGATAATTTCTAAATACTTTTTTCTTCTTACTCTGATTTATTGTTAATTCCTTATCGATAAGCAGCTGACGCGAGGACTGTCTACGGTATATCTGAAGAGCGAGCTTATCCGATTGTGTACATATCGTTAAAGGTTAATTTACTTGATCGTCAAAAAGCATCTGTTAAACTTAACTTAGTGTATAATATGGTACGTACATAGACAAATGATAATAATTCTAAGTGTTGTATTCGCACTTTCTGAATATTGTAACAAAGCTACGTTATTCTAAACGAGTAAGCCGAACAAACCTTTTTCGTATCATAATTATTTCAGACATTGCACAATCCGGCGGGACCTTTATCGACTAGAAAAAATGAGTTGATGGACTTGTCTAAAGAAACCAACTTCCAATTGCCGAAATTGCTAATGTTCAGGTACGGGCGCAAATGCGTTCTTTGTCAAATTAATATTAAACATTTACTGTATTCTCTAGTAATAATCAAGGAATTAAACGGTCAGACCCGGCATATATGCTTAGCATAGACAACGACAAACGCGTCAAAGCCAGCGCTTCGGAAGATATTTCGTTAGTTTGTCATGAAACACAAAGCAAATTTCTATATTGTGATCTAGCCTTTGGACTAGAAGGATTGAGTCACCATTTAAGATATCATCCAGCTGGACCACTTATAAATTCGACGATTGCCAAATTTGCCGATATAAAAATATTTCAGGGTTCAAATTCTTTAAGAACTAGTGACATAGCTTTTAAAGACGATATCGTAATGCATTTGAAATTTGATACTAGAGAGTTTAAGCAAGCTTAGCAAGTGCCCTACCTGGAAATATATTTCTATTTATTCACATTAAAAAAGCTTAATCAATCGAGGAAAAGTAATGTGGTGTTATTTCTGCTTTCTATTTACATAAATTTATCATTTAAACACTGATCAGAATAAAACAAAATACATTTATCTTATTTTCCTTTATTTTGTATAATATGAGGTATAGAGATTCTTAAAACAACAATAAACTTGACATAACATGTATATAAACATCTTGTTTAATAACTTTATAAAAATACATTTAACTGTACTTTGCTGTATAAGCACGAATAAATGACAAAGGCTTTGAACGGAATTTTACTTGGCTTTATATTATTTTATAAAATGAAGGCATAGTATATGTAGTAGGTAAATTTATGGTAAATGTAGTTATGATGACCGTTGTTCTCCAATTAGAGCGTATAAGGCGTGTTTATAGTGACCGGAAGTATCCCCCTAAAAAACAAAGACAATTTGAACTTCTCTTATCACGTGTATCCATTCAATGCAAAAACATACCTTAATCCAGCTTCGCAAGCTCTTTCCATACAATCTTTCAAACGCGACTTTAATATCTTGCATATCGATCTAGCATAAATAAATAACAGAAAGGGAATGGAAATACAGTGCGTACTCGATAATCCGGACTAATGAAAACCGGGGTCGATCCGGACTACAGAGGAATTCGGACTAGTGGAAGCCTTAAATTTGCTCTAAATTTCGAGGAAATGGACAATTTTAACCCTCATCCAGCGGGATAGGTACAGGTGTACCTTTTTCGTTTTTAAAATGCCGTAACTTTTTTGCTATGTGTCCGATCTGTCTGTTATTTTCTGACATCTCTACGATTTTAGTTTAAAATATGTATTCCAAATCTCAGAAATGTGTGACCACCCATCCCCAAGTTAGGGAGCAAAGCAAAGCTACCTTTGGAGACTGATTACACTGTCCCTAAGTATTCATTTGGTAAGAACTACAATACCTTGATTCCGTCGAGAGATCAATGGGGTTATAATACGCCCCCGGCAAGTGGAGCTATCTCTATTTACACTGATGGTTCAAAGACCAACGCAGGAGTTGGTATTGGAATTTACTCTGAACAACTGGACATACGTTTGTCTCTTCGTCTTCCTGATTTCTGTAGTGTCCTCCAAGCGGAAGTCTCTGCGATTATGGAATCGCTAATTTGGTTGGGTAGTCACGTCGTAACTGAAAGGGACGTAACTCTGTATACTGACAGTCAGGCTGCAATTCGATCACTTGAGTCGGTACTGACCACATCAAGAACTGTTGAAAAGTGCCGGCTCGTTCTTAAAGAGATGGGTCGCTTTTTTAATATAACACTATGCTGGATACCGGGTCACTGTGGATTTGCAGGCAACTGCTGTGCGGACCATCTAGCTAGTGCTTCAGCTGATAGAGTTGAAGTCGACCGCGGAAGCATCAAACCACCAATTATCAACTGCAAATTGGCAATTTCAGCAGATTCTGAGCGCCGAACCAACGCAAGATGGATCAATGGTAACACTTGTACTACAACGAAGATGATCTGGACAAAATTAGATTTTATCCGCTCTACCAAGCTATTGTCATTGGACCGGATGCATATTAGCAGTGTAGTTGGGGTTATAACGGGGCATTGTCCTATAGGGGAGCTCGCCAGGAGACTCAAAATTCCTCACAACGACTACTGCAGAAGCTGTGAGGATGAAGAGGAAGAGGAGAGTGTGCATCATCTTCTCTGTGAATGTTCGGCTTTGGCTGAGAAACGTTTAAGGTTTCTTGGTAGTAGGTACTTTTACGATATGGATGATCTCAGAGATGTAAGTCCAATACAGATCAATAAATATATTGCCAGCACACGCTGGTTCCAAACAAATTTTTGATTTTTTTTTAAGGCTCTCATAGTCGGTATCACAATGGACCTATCACTGGTCTAAGTGCGCTGGTCTCACTTCTGGCGGCCCAACTACCTAACCTAACCTAACCTAACTTGAGTTGTCAAGTTAACTTGACAATTTTCCCATTGCAATACACGAATTAGATATTACAAGTCGTCGGTAACGGTTTATCTGCTTGTGAGTGATAGTGGCTATTGAAGCACGCCTATCATCTTGTGTGCACTATCCCCAAACTTCTTATCAGTGACCCCTCGCGAAAATGATCGTATTGTGAACACCTGTTTATTTTCTCAGAGCCAAACTATATTTTGAACAATATGGCAAGCGGTGTCAATGGGGATAAAGATGACAAAAGCGAACTCTACGACGTGTCGTCCGGATTGATTTATATGATCAAACAGCTGGTGGAGTACGCGCAAAAAAAGACTGGAGTTGCAAAAGACTACAAGTCGTATCTTACACAAGCCTCGGAATTCGCTGATCGCATCAAGAACGTTGCAAACAACATCACCACAACAAGCTCATCTAATTCCATCAGCGATAAACTCGACGCGATCATAAATGCCCTCGACATAAATGATGAGCCGTTCAGTGTTGTTCGTCGGAAGAAAAACTCGCCACCAAAATTAGACATAACCAAGCCTACAATTGTAGTGCGCTCCGCTATTACTAAAACCCATGCAGAAGTTACTAAAGAGGTGAGCACCGCCGTGAACTTCAGAAAATGTGCGTTTGCTCCTCTGAAGATAAAGCCTACATCAAACGGCACTATCCGCATGACCTTTGAAAACGAGCAGCAACGAGATCAAGTCATTCGGAAAATCGAGAATCAACCCAATATATCTGCGGAGATAGCAAAGCGCCGGCAGCCTCTGATCATTTTGAAAGGTATCAGCTCTGACGTTAGCTTGGAACAGTTAATCGCCACTATCATCGAACAAAATCCATTAGTCAAAAGTGCAACAGTTACACCAGATGATATCAAAATGCGTTTTAAACGCAAAAACAGGAACGATAAGCTCTACAATGCTGTCTTAGAAGTAACACCGGCTGTCAGACGCGCTGTATTGATGAACGAGAAGCGAGTCAACATTGAATACCAGAGAATCCATGCTGATGATTTTTCGCCCTTTCTGCAATGCTACAAATGTCTTCGCTATGGTCATACCCAAATTAAATGCTCAGCCGCTGAGAATACTTGCTCTCATTGTGGAATGATAGGTCATAAATACAATGAATGCACTTCCAGAAAATTGCCTAGCAAATGTACAAACTGCATGAGCCATAATTTGAAGGCTAACGCTAGCATTGCTGCAGTTGACCACAATGCTACATCTCACAAATGTCCCCAAATAAAAGCCATGATGAAGATACTCAGCGATCGAATCGACTATGGCTGTTGAACAGATTATGAAAATCAAATTTATTCAGGCTAATCTCGCTCGTTGTTACACCACACAGCATGAATTTTTGCAACACTTTTTAAAAAATAATTATGACATCGCTTTAGTTCAAGAGCCATATGTTGGTAATAGCAAAACGATGCGCTCCATTACTGGTATCAATATCTTCCAATTCGCTTCAAATGATCTTCACACTAAAGCTGCTGTACTTATGAATGCTAACATTGGAGCGACATTAGGACTTTCTCATCTGTCTACACCCAACTTAGCAGCCGTGCAACTCCAGTTCGAACAACGTCATCTAATAATTGCCAGCGTTTACATTGAACCAAATGAGGATCGTCATAACACTCTTACTGCTGTATGCACTTTGCTTGAAGGTACAAGAGGAAAATATGCTATTGTTGCTGGTGATATTAATGGAAAGCATGCAGATTGGGGCTGTGACCATAGTGATCACAGGGGCGACAGTGTTGCCGTTCTAATGGACTCGAACTCCTTTCACGTGGTCAATGTGGGGCGCACTCCTACTTTTGACATAGTGCGCCAAAATCAACGGTATACCTCCATCCCGGATGTAACATTCGCATCAACTAACGTGATTGACATGATACATAATTGGACGGTGGACTTAAAAGGTGTACCAAGTTCCGACCATAATGCCATTACATTCAGCCTTCATTCATCAGACAAAATCAAAGCGTGTGCAAAAACATCAACTTACACTTTCAAAACACGAGAAGCAAACTGGGAACTTTTCCGATCCTGTCTACATCGTGAGCTAACCTTAAGGAATATTACTGCGAATGTAACAAACATCAATACACCGCTCGAATTGGAAAAGCATGTTCAATCTCTTACAAAGGCAATTCGATCTGCTTGTTTTGCTTCTATGAAGTTACGAGGACCTCCTGCAAAGTTTAACCCCTGGTGGACGGCCGAATTGGAAGAAATGAAAAAAGAGGTAATTCGTTTACATCACCAACTTGCTAGACATAAGAACTCTCCTCAAGTAAGCGATTTTGCTAAAATGCTTAAGGAAGAAAAGGAAAAATATGCTAATGCGCTTCATGCCGCATCTACACAGCACTTTCGCGAATTCTGCTCCAACCAAGGGAAAGAAGATGTGTTCTCGCTCACTAATCGAATCATTAAGGATGCTCCTATTACCGCAACTATAAATAAAACGCTTAAAATTGGTGAGGCCTATACAACGTCAAGTCACGAGACTGCTCGATGTCTTCTCAACCATTTCTATCCAGATGACACGGAAGATTCGCTAGCAAACCATACAGATTTACGACTTAAACAACTGGAGGAACCTGTTTCTTTCGACGAAGAATATTTTACACCTGACGAAGTACTTGAATGTCTGAAGTCAATGAGCCCAAACAGAGCTCCTGGTGTTGATGGTTTGACATCAGATATATGTTTAGAACTTGCTTGCGCTCATCCTTTAATTCTGACATCAATCATGAACAAATGCCTTGAACTAAGCTATTTTCCCAAGACATGGAAGAAAGCGTTCGTCAAAATAATCCCAAAAGCAGGAAAAGACGACTATAGCGACATGACCTCATATCGCCCCATTGGGCTTCTGCCAATTCTAGGTAAATTACTAGAAAAATTGTTCACCAGAAGGCTTGTTCATCACTTGGAGGTCAGCAACCAATACTCCGACCGCCAATTCGCTTTTAGACAACAACGATCCACTATCGATGCTTTGCGGCACGGTCTCCAACTCGTCGAAGAGAAAAAGAGAAATCATCAAGTTGTAGCAGTATCCCTCGATATTAAAGCAGCATTTGACAACGCATGGTGGCCAGCTCTTTTGGAACAATTACGCAAAATCAAGTGTCCGGTAAATATATTTAAATTAATTACAAATTATTTAAAGCACAGGGAAGTCATTCTGCATTACGGTGACGCTCGAGTTTCTAAAATTATGACGAAAGGCTGTGTTCAAGGATCCGTTTGTGGTCCAACTTTTTGGAACTTGATTAGTCAAGAGGTACTCCAGAAATCTTTACCAGATGGATGCATTCTCCAAGCATTTGCCGACGACTTATTATTGATATGCTTTGACAAGAACCTAACAAGGCTACAAGAAAAGACTAACTACTGCCTAGAAGCTGTCGAAAAATGGGGCCAAGAGATTAAACTTTGTTTTAACCCAATTAAAACCAAAGCTATTGCTTTTACTAATAAAGCTCAATCCATCGACATCTGCATGAATAATATTAATGTGCCTTTTCAAAGCGAGTTCAATATCCTCGGCATCGTTGTTGATCGATGTCTTAAATTCGCCTCCCA
Organism: Microchrysa polita; assembly: GCA_949715475.1. NCBI lineage: Eukaryota > Metazoa > Arthropoda > Insecta > Diptera > Stratiomyidae > Microchrysa > Microchrysa polita. The sequence goes on from OX454417.1 coordinate 50,528,757, forward strand.
TGCAAAGCATATAACTGAACGAGCTCAACATACGTTTAATAACATCTGTAAATTTGTTCGTCCTACCTGGGGCCTTCAGTCCGAAAATATTGAAATCCTGTACCATCGCGTCGTTGTACCTATGATCACTTACGGTTCAGCTATATGGGCACGTGCTACAAAATTCGTTTATGTAAGGAAGTGGCTTCGCCAGCTCGAACGCAAATACGCTATAAAGGCTATTCGTGGTTTTCATACCGTTTCTGGCGTCTCAGCGTTGGCTCTTGCGGACTTCAAACCCCTGTACTTAGTGGTCAGGGATATCGCTAAAATCGAAGATGTCAAATTTCACGGAACGTATGCACAACTGGGCACGCATGAAAGCCGTACACCTGCCAAAGATATGCTCCATCCAGCTCATCGACAGACGATAACATACGAAAAGTGCGATTGCCAACAAGACGTAAGCGCCGTTTCTCAAGGTACCTCAACTACGATTTTTACTGATGGATCGAAACTTGAGAATGGTAACGTTGGGTGTGCGATAGTTATACACAACCACGGAGAGTCCGATGTGAGAAAGTACCAATTAGCATCAGCTTGCAGTGTATATCAAGCCGAGCTCTTCGCGATCCTCAAAGCTCTTCTATGGATTCAAGACACAGATGTACTCAGTGCCTGCATTTTCACAGATAGTTTGTCGTCGCTCAAGTCAATTGAAAACCGAAGTAACACGAATCCGATTGTAAATTCTATCCACAAAGCGCTATATTCCATTAGTCAGACGAATCGCCAAGTCAAGTTTTCATGGGTAAAGGCCCATTGCAATATTAGTGGAAACGAAGCTGCCGATGTTGCGGCTAAGGAAGCCGCAAATGAATTTCGAGAACAAACTAGCTACTCATTATTTCCTATATCACACATAAAACAACTCATCAAAGAAGAGAGCGACAACGAATGGAGAGTCGAATATCGAAATCCCAACAGCAAGGGCAGACACTGTTTTTCCATGTTGCCATCGATGCAACTAGTGCGGCGATTGCGAGGTATTGGCGGAATATCCTTCGAGACCACGCAATTCCTAACAAATCACGGCTATCACCTCGAATACTTGTTTCGGTTCAAACGGGCTCGAACAGATCGTTGTCCATGCGACAACTCAAGCATTCAATCGGTACAACATCTACTCCGCGACTGTGAGAAATTCGAGGGAGAACGAGCGCGGCATATAAGCAGATGTGGCAGTACAACACCAGAACCACTTAATCTCGAATCTGTACTTCGTCATGATTGCGATCAACATATTCACTCTTATTTGCAATTCATTAAACATATAGTTTCTAAACTCAAAGATATTAATAAGAGTTTCACAGCAGGATAAAATATTTGTAACTGCCGCACGTATGATATGCCATGGTCCTTTCGGGTCGAGATCGACAACTCATGTATTCAATATGGACATCATCTACTCCGCGCTTGGCAGAGGTTTCGAGCTAGAACGAGCGTGTTATATAAACAATCAACATAATTTCGAATCTCTATTTCGTAAATTCTTATCCAAAAGTTTCCTTCATATTTTTGAAAACATTTAACATTTTGTATCCAAACTCATTCAAATGAATAATCATCTAATAACAGTAAAATGTATGTAAACTTTATTCTTTTTATACAATTGCCGTATCCTTTAGCGGCTTAAAATATTTACTTAAACTATTCCATATTCTTTGTATATTTTTGTAAAAAATTGGAAATCTTTAGTTTAAATAAATGTCCCGTATGTGTCTTCCACAACGGTTAAAGCAAAAAACCTAACCTAACCTAGGGAGCAAAGTTAATCTTACACCCTTTAACGGCGGCAAAGGTACATTTGTACCTTCATATATTTTGTATGCAAGAAAATTTACAAAAGAGGAATATAAAATATTTTTAGTGAATGCTCATGCTTAGAGAGACTTATTATAGCATCAATAAGTTGAGAATCGAGTGATGTACAGAAGTACATATTTGATTAACGAATTTTATTTGTACTGATCAAGGTCCTTGGAGATATCGATTTATAAGGACTAGGCTAACTCGTACAGCGGTTTTTCGCTATTTGACATCAATCTGAAGACTTTTACTGGCATACCAAACTTTTTGAAGTAATGGCTTGGGGCAACCAATACAATATTACGCCTTCTTTCCCCATAACATCTAGCAGAAATTAGGTTTGTAGCAAATGCTAAAATTTTGAATTTTAGCGGTCGATTTTCTTAATCACAAATTCCTATAATTTGTATTTCATCACCTAATATTTATTATTTGTGTAATTTGGGACGTCCACCCGAGTTCCTTTTGAAATTTAAGCTGAAAACCAGCAGGAGCATCCAACCAAATTTCTAAAATTGGATTTTTGGGTGGTATATAAACTTGGTTGAATTATACGTCGGTACCATATATATATCGATAACTGCTATAGATTATGCCACATGTCTTGGGCTTTCTTGTTTGAATTTTTCAAATGATCCTTGGATTTAATAACATATATGAGAAAATAAATAACAATTAACCAACAACACAATCACAATTACTATTTGAGATGTTTTTCCACCATACGAATTGGCCTGAGTTTAGATTTCCAAAGATTAGAGACAGAAAATTATCCGAACCGATTCCACTTGCTTGTTGCTTGGCAGGGCCTGGCTATCGTATAATAACACATTTACACAATTCTCCAATATATTTATTGCTTTAAGCATTGTTGTTTTATGGAAAATAACAAGAATGTGATAATTATTGATGTTTTTATCGTTAGCGGTAAGGGGTTTTAGTAACAGAATAATATATTGGGGATAGGGGGGTAAATTTTAACCAAAGACTCCACAATTTGCAAATCAAACATACCAACTCTTCTCAAATCATTAATGACTTAATTTGAACCGTTTTCTACTTTTCATATGTAAATTACTTTTAGATTTCGTCAAATTAAAATTCCAAGCAACCCATTTTTTCAATTTTCTCTCTTTAATATTTTGCCCATTTTCTAAATTTACCCACTCCAAAAATTAAATCCACATAAACCCAACTTCTTAAAACATCCACTTCGGCAAAAAAAAGTTACTAATTTGTGACTAGTCAACATAATGTAACGGTTTTACGGTCAAAATTCATACAAATAGTGAAGATTTTCATACAAAATGTACTAAGGTACAGGTGTACCTTTGCCGCCGGCAAGCGTTGTAAAAATCTGCCGCTGGATGAGGGTTAATCAAATTGTTCGAAGAATCTGTTTTATATTTTCAAAGAATTTCACTCGGTTATTCTAGATTTTGTTGTTTCGATGAACAAAGAAAAATGTTGTTTTTATTTCGGACAATAATATCACTGTTTTTATGAGGAAAAAGTCAGATTCGGATTAGAGAAGCTCTTGAAATTCGGACTACAGAGTCTACAATGCAATCTTTGAGGTGATCCGGATTACTGGAAATTCGAGGTTTCGAGGCTTCGGATTATCGAGTACGCACTGTATAATATATCTAATTTCTAAAAAAAGTAAATTTAAAAAATATTTACCTCGCATCTTGATACGACAACGCGGATGAGTTGACTGTCATTTGTACCAATTCCAGCCATGCTTTTGTGCAGACGTGATGCAAAATACTCTGCCTTGTTGGTAACACATCTGTAGATGGCAATAAGACCCTCCATAATGTCACCAGAAAATTCGTTTTTGATAGCCTGCTCCAAAGTGTGTCCAGTCATCTTTTCATATTCCGTGAAAATCTGAAAGAGAAAGGAATAACGATGTCCTTAATTCAATTTACATACATGCATAGAATAGTAAAATCCTGGGTATTTTGATTGTGAGTAGAATGCCACAAGGCGATCGTAAGTATAGCAATATCCAAAACAAAGCAACATTGCTAAACGTAGGCCTCGTTCTTTCGTCGTCGTTCACGCATATTATCTCAAGTGACTAGAACGTAGAAGCTGCAAGCGGGTTGTCGCATAATTACCTCAGAGTGGGGTTAGTGGGTGCAGTGAGGCATTCAAATAGGTGATCCGCATCAATCGGAAGGTATCCATTTAAATCTCTCTCCAGAGAGTTCTCTCTAGAGATCCAGACAGATGGATCAGCTGTGCTAATAAACGGACGGCGAGAGCTTTTGTAGTGGCCAGCAGACAAGCATTGTGCATTTCAGATTGTAAGAACGATGGTTCTTGTCTTGCAAGTTTACCCGTCCGGTTTCGTCTTACAATGTGAATTCACCCAATGGATATGATCGTACAGCTGGGAAGTAATGATATCCTCATAATGGCCGATGTAAACGCTAGAATCGGAGCAGAACTACCAATATCAGACAATCTAGAGGGAGCGATACGGCAAACTAAAGATACAATATAAAACAGCTGTGGGAGAAAACTGCTTCATTTTATAAATTCTTTTGGCTTGAAAGTAATGAATGGCTGTACCAATGGTGATCGTGAAGGCGAATGTACATACATTGGTCATAATAGTAATACCGTCACCGATCTGTGCCTGGCCGGAGAGGACTGGATTCCCCTCATTGTGGACTTCATGGTAGGAGATAAAACGTTCTCCGATCATCTCCCAATTATTTCAACGATTGGGTTAGATTGTATCGGGAGAACGACGATGCAGTTACATCTTACCGAAATTAGCGTGGAGGAAGGAATTGGCCCAACAATACGAATCCAATATAGATCGGCATCTCACGCAAAACGCTGATCTGAGCATCGTAGATCTGCCGGATGTGATTATCGCCAGTGCTCCCAAACATTCGAGAACCAAAAGAACCTACAAACGCCCCTGGTTCGATGATGAATGCGAAAAAAGTAGAACTCGATCATTCGCATGGTTAACACATTTTAACGGATGTAATAGTGAGTTTACGAAGAAAATCTATGTCCAGGCTAACAAACAATTTAAGGCTCTATGCAAGGAGAAGAGTCGAACATATTACCAACAGCAAGCAATGTTATTGCAGAATTACACTAGCTCGAAGAACTTCAGTCAAATTCTCCAAAATAATAACACCGGCAACATGATGCAATATGCGAGACCAAAATTGAGCCACCCCATACTAAATGCTACAATCACTAAAGATGAAGTACTTCATGCTCTGCACGTATGTATAAGGACGGTAAAGAACCGGGAAATTACAGGGTACCAGTTGAATACTACAAGTATAGTACATAGCCCCTACCCGATATCTTAACTAAGGAGTATAATAGAATCTTTGATACTGGTGACGTGCCTGATGAATTTCAAGATGCGATAATTTTCCCTGTCTACAAGAAAGGAGATGCTAATGACCCGGCGTGCTACCGTGCTATATCGTTCTTAAACTCATTGGGAAAAATCTTTACAACACTGCTACAACAAAGATTCTTCCAATGGCTTAGCACTGAAGATATCATTTCAGAATGCCAAGCTGGTTTCCGAAAAGGATATTCTACTAATTAATAATAACATAGAATATTAATTTAGTTAGATCCTTATAGACCACAACACTCGCAATGAAATAAGCGAAAAAGCTCGAATTAAAAACACTAATTTTTCACTTATTTCAAAATTTATTCGTATGCATTTCGGCTCCAACTATGGGGTAGCCATCACCAGCACATACTTGATGACAATTGTTGCATTACATGTTATGAATGCTGTTCATGTAAAATACATACATAATGATGTTAATTTATATCACAGAGTGGGTAAGAAAATTAAGAAGTAAAAGTTTAAATAACGAAACGAAATAAAAGGAATATAAATAAAAATAAATGAAAACGATATATTAAAACAAAGGAACAGATAAATTAAATAAATACTACGTTACGAAACGGAATAAAGTAAACAAATTAAAATAAATTATATTGCAAAGTCGGGCAGGTACAGGGTAAAATGATGATTTTAGTTCCTCGTTTTATTTGATCAGGTTGAACAGTGGAGAATCGATGTCGCCGTTACACAAATTCATTAAATTGTCAGAATTTTTTATATATAGGGATTCGTAAGCGTCTAGTTTTCTTGGATCGGAAACTTTCTTCAAAATTTTTACAATTTCCTCAAAAGATCTTATTTTATGTACCTCAGTGTGATCCAGATTATATACATACGTGTGATGCAATGGCTGAGCGTACGTCCGATTACGATCCTGTCACCTGTAGCAAAGACGCTGGGAGCCCTCATCCACCCCACTCTCGTCTCACATGCAAAGCTAGATCCCCATCAGCACGGATTCAGACGCATGCATAGTATACAACCACCGCTCTGGACGTGATCACTACACGTGTAAGAGACGGACTAAACCACAGTACACCTTGCCATAGAACCATCATGGTGGCGATTGACCTATCAAATGCGTTTGATAAGGTTAATCACTCCATGCTTCTGGCAAACCTCCTCAATATGCATGTTCCGACTCAAGAGATAAGATGGATTGCCAACTATCTAGCTGGTAGGCAATCCTTCACCGAGTTTCGAGGCATTCGTTCCAAGCTTAGAAAGATCAAATTAGGTGTTCTTCAAGGTGGGGTTCTCTCTCCCACCTTGTTTAACATATACATGGCCGGTCTCCCAACACCTCCGGAAGGCATTGAAGTTATTTCTTATGCCGATGACTGCACTGTACTCGCCACGGGAGCGGATAGGGATGTCATGCGGGAAGATATCAATAGATATAAATATCTATTGCGCGACTAGAAGCCTTTTTCCATAGCAGAAACCTAACCATCTCAGCGTCCAAATCGTCTGCGACCTTCCTTACCACCTGGTCAGGTGATTGTAGGTGGCCGGTTGGGGTACGTATTGGCAACAAACCAGTTCCTGCTGTTGCAAATCCAAAAATTCTCGGGCTTCACTTTGAGAAAATGATGACTTCAGCTCATCACGCGGAAGCGGTATGTGAAAAGATGCGCAGTAGGAACAAAATTCTTAAAGCACTGGCTGGTAGCACCTGGGGCAAAGATAAAGAGACTATGCTAGCCACTTACAAAGCGGTGGGTCGAGCAGCGGCTGATTTTGCGGCGCCAGTTTGGTCGCAAGGTCTCTGTAACACAAGCTGGAACAAAATCCAAGTCTGCCAAAATGCTGCTCTACGCACAGCTACAGGATGCCTTCTGATGTCTGCCCAGGACCACCTACATGAGGAGACACATTTGATGCCAATACGTGACCACAATCGACTACTTACAAAACAATATTTAGTAGGTTGTTATCGAGAGGATCATCCTAATCGTAACCTTATGGACAAAATTCCCCCTCCACGCAACATCAAACGTGGCCTTCGTGACCTTGAGATAGAGGTCCAGGGTTACAAAAGGGATCCTTTCGATGAAGATTCATACCGGGCTGCCATTGCAATGATTCACACTGAGGAAGTGAGTAGGTCTATTGCGAGTTTAGGTACGAACAGAGTCCTCTCAGCGCTCCCACCACCTATTTCGCCTGAGGAGATTAGGCTCCCGAGAGCCACCAGAGTGACTTCGGTCAGGCTTCTGCTCACGCCTCAATTCGTATCTATCTCGCATAGACCCAAATATACAAAACGTATGCCCAAATTGCGCTGGCACGCCACACGATGTAGCCCATTTGTTTCAATGCCCAGCTGCACCCACTAATCTCACCCCCCCTCACTATGGGAAAACCCCATTGCAGCTGCCACGTTTTTGTCCCTGGAGATTACGGACGAAAACGACGACGAACTATAAAACGAGTCCATATAGATACACAGCGGTTCACACCTTTCTGTACCGCTAAAAGAAGAAGAAGAAGCGTACGTCCTTATTACGTATACTTCTCATGTGTTCAGAAAAACGAACATGAACAGCTCGTTTAGTTTCCCCAATGTATCGTTCATTGCATGACGAGATCTCGTAAATACCACAATCTCTCTTCATTACCGTAACTCCTAGTGGAGCATGGTGCGTTGATGACTACCGTGTGTAGTCATCAACGTTACAAAGACAATTGAATTCGGAGTGTGACACGGTTGTCAGCCATACCACTTCCTAGTCGCATTGTTAGTTTATTATTCTACGATAAGAATATTTCTTATCATCTTCTTCTGAATAATAAACTTGCGACGAGTCGTGCCGAGTTTGGAAACTCGTTTCTCTATGAGTGTCTATTTCACAGAGTGGCGACCGAACGATCACGGCCACAGAGCACGACAATACAAATACCACAATAGCCGACGTTAATGGTTTCAAGAAATCGTTAGTTGACAATTTAATAAAGAAAACGAGCAACAAAATAAGAAAAGAGGAACGATCTACATTATTCATCCAAAACAAGAAACAATGTAAACAAAACGAACGTCATGTTGCTATAACTTACGTACCGAACATCACAAACAAACTGAGAGATAATTTTGACAAAGTGAACTTAAATCTTGTAAACTCGAATCCAAATAAATTATGCTAAGGCCGATAAATTATTAGCGCTTTTGTGGTGTCGTTTTGATGTTGGTTCACGCGACTACTAATTTGTATCATTTCGCCTATATATGTTGCGTCGCAGTTAGAGCAATCTATTTTGTATACTACTCCTGATTTTTCCTCAGTAGGAATTTTTGACTTTAAGTTGGTATACAAAGTCACGTTTTTTGCATGAGGACGCATGGCTATGTCGAGCTGCGGTACAAAATATTTCAGAAAGGACAAAGAGACAGAAATTGAAATTCACCATTTATATTAAGTATTTTAATTTTTTTTTTTCAATTGACATCATCATTTATAATTTAATTATCGTGTAATCTTTATTTTAAAAAAAAGTTTGGTTTATATTCCTAATTTTTTATTAAAAAAATAAATTTAATAATAAAACAAAAAGCTAAGGCCTTTTATTAAAATTTGTAGGATGTAATGTTTTAATTGTGAATTTTCCAAACCCAATGATGCACTAAAAACTAGCTTTTTGATAGCTTACAATTAATTTGAATTTAAAATCATCTACTGAATCCGTTCTGAAAACACCCAGTGATTTCACTTTGAACTCATGAACTGAATTCTTACTGAAACCACCTAATGATTTCACTTGCCTTTCATCTTCTGAACTCACTCTGAAGCCACCTAAAGTGTAGCAAATTTAGCACTCTGTGGAATACCTTTTTTTAGCAGGATTTCACACAAGCGCAGCGCATGTAAAAAAACGTGTCTGCTCTGATAAAAATGATGAAAATTTACTTTTTATCTGGATTTTTTTCTTCCACTGCATTATAGACACTTCAATTCACAACACGTTGCACTTTTCGCGACGAAAATCGACCGGGAACCAATACTTTTCGTGTAAAGTTTGCCGCGACCCAACCCGATTTGCCTTTACCGCAATGTAAATTTTCCATCTGATCAAGCCTATGATTTGACGTTTAAGGCTATGACCGTGTTCTGCTTCCGGGCTTGTATTAAGGCGGCTTTGATTTTTAGCAAAGCCATCTATATTTCAAAGCCCGGAACCAGAACCCGCTCATATACTTTTGCGGCAGATCATAGGCTCGATTAGTTGGAAAATTTACATTGCGGTAAAGGCAAATCGGGTTGGGTCGCGGCAAACTTTACACGAAAAGTATTGGTTCCCGGTCGATTTTCGTCGCGAAAAGTGCAATGTGTCGTGAATTGAAGTGTCTATAATGCAGTGAAAGAAAAAAATATGAGTTTTCCACGTGTTTTCGCGGTTTTTATCAGAGCAGACACGGTTTTTTTACATGCGCTGTGCTTGTGTTAGTGCATCGTGCAACGTATATACGACATATTCATAGGCTCGCTTTGTGTGCATGCATTGCTGCTTCCCGGTTTTCTGATATAGGTGGCTTTGGTTTTTGGCGATTATGTATTTCAAAAATGGCAAAATATATAGACAGTGTTCACGATAGATGGAATGCATGTTGTATGTTACGATGCATTCACTTCTTGTTTCTGATTGGGCTGTTTTGCGGTATTCGCATACACTTATAAAGACAGAGTTGAGTTATAAAAAAAATGTTGAGGAAAGAAACATCGATGGTTGAAAACCATGAAACGCAAACCATCGATGGTGGAAAACATCGACACAAAACCATCGATGCTAAAAACATCGACCATCGGACCAAAAACATCGATGCTCAATGCTCATCTCTATTTTGCATCACATACTTCTAAAGATCAGCATCCGATCGAAAAACTGAGAGCAACCAATTCACTGTCTCTCGATTCAATAAATACGAAAATAGTAAGACCAATTACAAAATACTCACCAATCTTAATTGTTGATAGTTCCTTTGACAAAGTATCATGTTGAATGTGCTTTCATCGGTTCCAACTCGCAACTCCCCCGCTCGGAGTAGCTCCCTTGCATCATTTTGTGCAGCCTCAACATCTGTCCTTCCACTTTCGTCGCGATTGCCGTTACAAAGCGACACCAACAATCGCTTGAAATTTCCTGACGTTTCAGATTTCAGCTCCGATTCTAAATGTGCACCGTAACATCTCAGGTAAGCATTCTTAATAGTGTGGATTTCAGCATTCGACAGTGTGCAAAGAATTTCAATAAGGACATCCTCGTCAGTTCCGATTCCTGCCATGGCCGTGTTCAATTCGGCAACATAAAAATCAACAATGGGACGGAGCAACGCGACCAATAGTTTTTCAAAATTGCCACTAGTTTCGGACTTAACATCTTCGATAAGATCTTTACCAAAATGCGTTTTATATTGACGGAAAATTTCTTGTCGCTGCTCATTCGTACGACGACAAATAATGTTTATAAGAGCATCTTCATCCGTACCAAAACCTTTCATTGCCTTACGAAGATCATGAGCATCTTTAACAGGATCAAAGTTGGAATGTGGAACTACAGTCGGCGTACCCTAGAAAAAGAAAAATTGTTTAGTATAAAATAGTTTGTGATATTTATTTATTTTTTTATTCCTCTACTGTGTTTTTTGAATATATATTTCAGCCGCATAAGCAATACTTTTGAGTTAATTTTGCACGTTTGACGAAGGTTTCGTGGAGGATTTATTTCGAGTACTAATAAATTACGAATTACTAAATCATGCCAAGAGTGTATTAGATCCTGAAAATTTACTTCAATATCTCAAGCTAAATGACACAAATCGGGATTGGTGAACCTGGAAAAAGCAATCTTAAGAATCTTAAGATTCCTTTTTCAATCTTAAGATTGCTTTTTCCAGGTTCACCAATCCCGATTTCTCTAAATCCTTATAGAGTTCTATAGAACCCACTATTAATAGCAAAAGGTAATGTAATAAATACTCGTAGATTAGCAATAATAATATAGCCTAATAGCAAATTAGATATATTGGATATACCTACCTAGGACGTAGACCTAGATTTAATTGACAGCTGTACTCTATTGTACTGCGATAGGATAGTGTTTTTGTGTATATAGTGACATACAGATCAATAATAAAGCTGGCGTGTTTTGATCAGATTTGATCTAGTATAGTGACTTTAGCTCTAGACCCAAACATCCAAAAAAAGAGCTGACTTTTGATGCCAAATTGTTCTATGGCCTGACCGCATTACGCAGTAAAAAGTTAGACTTCTTTGCGCGTCACATTTGGGGGGGGAGGGAATAGCAAAGGGGTGAAATTATGATTTTTCGCCAATATTTTGTTAACTGTAATATTTACAGCAAAATGTTCTGAGGACGATTTAAACTACACAAAATTTCCTTTCTAATGATATATTATATCATATACCTTCTCTTGGCAGATTATATACTAGACCTTAAAACATTTGGTGTAATTTAGATTTTTTGATAGTTACATTTGGCGCTCTAGCTCCTGAAGTAATTTAATTGGAGCCATGGTAATTGGAATAACTATTCCTAACAATATATAGCTGTCCCACACGGAGACTCAGGCTGCCCCGACGAAGCATTCCCCTATACCCCCTATTAACATTTAAGAAAAAGACATGCCTGTAACTTTTCGCCGAATCACAGCAGGCGGGAAAAATTTTGGTAAACGTTAAGGCTAAGTTCCATTAGACCCTCCACCAAATATTACTTCGATCGGATTAAAACAAAGGGTACCTCCCATACAAATTATTCAAATTCAATGCCACTAGTTTATTAAGAAATAAGGGAACAAATCAACCAAAATTAAAGTTTTGCTCGTAGGCAATTTTCCGTTCATTTTGTATGGAAGGTACCCTTTGTTTTAATCAGATCGAAGTAATATTTGGTGGAGGGTCTAATGGGACTTAGCCTTAACGTTTACCAAAATTTTTCCCGCCTGCTGTGATTCGGCGAAAAGTTACAGGCATGTCTTTTTCTTAAATGTTAATAGGGGGTATAGGGGAATGCTTTGTCGGGGCAGCCTGAGTCTCCGTGTGGGACAGCTATATATTGTTAGGAATAGTTATCCCAATTACCATGGCTCCAATTAAATTACTTCAGGAGCTAGAGCGCCAAATGTAACTATCAAAAAATCTAAATTACACCAAATGTTTTAAGGTCTAGTATATAATCTGCCAAGAGAAGGTATATGATATAATATATCATTAGAAAGGAAATTTTGTGTAGTTTAAATCGTCCTCAGCACATTTTGCTGTAAATATTACAGTTAACAAAATATTGGCGAAAAATCATAATTTCACCCCTTTGCTACCCCCTCCCCCCCCAAATGTGACGCGCAAAGAAGTCTAACTTTTTACTGCGTAATGCGGTCAGGCCATAGCATCAAAAGTCAGCTCTTTTTTGGATGTTTGGGTTTCATCATTTTTTCAGCTAAAATCACTATACTAATCATTATAGCTTTAGCAATCTGAATCTGATGATGAGAAATGTTAAAAATTTTAATTGGATGGTTGACTTAACGACTATACAGTGGTATTGAGATTTAATTTACTAAATCTTCGCAAACATTTCCTAAATCAACTCAATTTATAAAAATGTTATAGGAGATTCAGACTATCGACATCCTGGATTTCAATCACAGTTGTACCACATTTTACTGGTATTACATATACATTCTACGAAAAATATAATATGTATGTTTAAATCTGGTAGTCTGGCTGGTGTAGCGGTTACTGCGCGCACCTTCGGTGTACAGGGTCATGGGTTCGAGACTCACCCTAAACGAATTCAGTTTATGTTGTTTTCCGAACTCACGACCCATGTGACGGACTATGATCTCACTCAAATGTTAAACGAGTCCCCATTTATGGAGATAAATAACATTGCTGAGCGTGCTGTTAATCTCAACACCTAACCAAAAAAGCAGTTAAGATCTTGGTAATCGGATGTCACTAACACATTTGCGGCTTTAGTCTAATGTTGGACTGTCGCGCCTGCTATTTATGTTTAAATCCTGTTCAAAGTGTGAATCATCTATTACAAATTATTGTTTAAATCTACTTTAGTGAATAACGTTTTAGTAATTTTATATGACGCCGTTTGTAGTATGTTTAATAAATGTGTGTTAATGGTATGAAACTTAGACAAAATGCAAGCACTATGGTACGTTAGAGGGTTAGTTAAATGTTTGATGGAACGATTAGCTAAAAGCTGGGTTAAAAAAATGGAATCGACAATGGCCGGGTGTCCACAAAATAGCTTTCTGGAGTAATAATTTTATGGAAACCTGCTCATTATATATGAAAGTAGCTGCAGATAACAATGTCCTGGCTCAAAGAAATGACTAATAAATTGGAATGAACTAATGGTTTATTTACAATTATGTAGGTATGTATACACGAACCTTTGATTGGGGTGTGCCGTTTGGATCGTGCATGTTCTCAGGAGAATAAGGTTGCATGCTGTTAGGTATGTTGTGAGAAGCAGCTGGTTGTACTGGACAAGGTCCTTGTAGGCTAGGATATGAAGCAGTGGATGTCGGCATGGTTGGCGGATAATGCATGTTATTTGAAGAGTTGGACGGATACGGACATTGTACTTCGCCCGGCCGGATCGCTGCAGGATAGGAAGGCTGATTGCTACCAAATGGATAAGAAGGTTTTGGACTTTGCGATTGACAGCGCGGTGCTTGTAATCCGGCTCCGAACATTGGATAATTCACATGACCACTGCTGTTGGTAGTTGTTGGATAAGGAGGCATTTGGGGAGGTTGGGCTGGATATGGAGCACCGCCGGCACCGATGGGATACGAGACGTTTGAAGAAGCATAGGAGTTTTGGGGAGGGTATGGACAATTTTGTGATGGATATGGGGGTTGATTTGACGGAGCTCCACCACTAGGACACGGAATATGTGGGGAAGGAAAGGATGGTTGGGGAGGATATGGACAATGTTGTGGTGGATAAGGAGCTTGATTAGGTGGTGGATGAAATCCGCCTCCGAACGGTGCACTCTCCGGGTACATTGGTGACGAATTGTTGTGGTTAGGTGGTGCATGAGGCATTCCCGAACCCTACAAAAATAGTTTGAAGAATTGTTACTAATTAACTTTTATCAGTGAATGTAAAAAGTTGACAAGGTAAGACTATTGAAGAAAGACTGTGTAATTGTTAAAATTTACGAAATACAAACTAGTAGCTGTTTTTTTACTATTCTTCGTATAGTCACACTAGTAAATTCTACAACATAGACACACAGAACAGTCTAACATCGAAATAAATTATAATTTCTCTATGTGCCTTTTACCGAAATATACAGTTGCGCTTTATAAGGTCGTAGCTTATTCAAACTTGGTTCAAATATAAAAAGATACACGACCTGAAGGCAATCTGATGTTCCTGAGGACATTTTTCTGGATACCTGCCATTTTAAAGGGGTAAATAAGGGGGATCTGACCCTACGGGAATGTATGTGGGGCTACCGACGACTTAACCCGGTGGACGAGTGTTCAGCTAAAAGCTGAAATCCATGAAAAACGATGCCCAAAAAGGGATGCGTTCCCCGATTACTAAAATTTCATATTGGGTCACTTGTATAAGAGATTTTGAAAAGAACATGATATGATGGGGCGTTCCCGCAAGTTTTCACCTCCGAGCCACGTTTCCTTCGTACGATTCTATACGCGAAACAAAACCTTTCCATTTAAACAATAACAATCTGAAAGTACATTAAAAGCATTATACTTACGAATGGATACATTTTAAATATTCGTTATCACCCGGTACGATCGAATAATCTGAAATAAGAAGTTAATACCTACATTAATTTGGTTATAGATAAGAAAGTTTTTTTTTTTAAATACTATGAATGTCGATGCAAAATAAATTGAACAAAAAGTCAAGAAATCGATTTGAAGATGCTATCGATAGCAACAATACTTTGTACTGTATAGAGCTTTATCGATATGTAATTGAAACAAATTGCCTATTTAACGGTAATTACAGTTTTTTTTTGTACAGTTTTCATATAATTTTTTCCCTATGTTATCAATCTATTTTTAAAATTAAATCATAATTGACTAGCTATGACCACAGCATTACTGTATGTAATGTTAATTCAAAATAGAGTTACACATATCGTTTAAATTTATTGCAAAACACAAGAGAAAGTCGACATTCTTCTGCATTCTATTTTTTTTTTATTTCCCCCTTAAAGTAGGTACATACTAACATCGTCAGTTCACGTGAAATCCATCCAAATATTGTCAAAATTTTGATGATCGTGAAATCGAATTCGCTTGGTGGTACTCACTTCACATGAAAATCTCCACACCGGTTTTTGACATTTCGCCAACGAATTTCACGTGAACTGACGATGTTAGTACCTACTCTACGGGCTGAATTAAGATCGAGAGTGAAGTTTTTCTCGTTGCGATTTTATCAATAAAAATGCATACTTACTGTCGTGGAATATGTCACAAACGGTGGGGAATTCCATAAGCTACAATCCGAGACCGGTTCCATAATACTCATCGGCCATTTTATGTATTATTTTTCGATTCCCCGGTCATTTGACATTTCACGATGAAATAACCGTGGAATCGGAAAAAAATACATAAAATGGCCGAGAAAAATTATGGAAGTGTTTCCGGATTGTAGGTTATGGAATTCCCCAGCATTCCCCACACATTCCACGACAGTAAGAATACATTTTCATTGAAAAAATCGCAGCGGACAAAAATTTCACTCTCGATGTCAGTACTAGGCTTATCATAAAGTCAAATATGCTTTGCTAATGTTAATGTGGTCAAATGTGTACTTAACAGACGTAATTTTAAGCTTATATTTTTCTGCATGTTAGGTAATGCACTCTGTATTCGGGTGTAGAAATAATGTTTGCGAGTTCAAATTATTTAATCAACAGAATATGTTCTTGAATATGCCAATCAAAAGCAGCTGCGAAAATACTCTTTATGCAATACATACGTACTTGGTGTGGGGTTTTTTTGTCTAAAGAAAAAAATACAATCTTAAAGGCTCCTACAGACAGAAATTGAGCTGCGTCCGCAACCAAAGCAAGTTAAAGAAAGTGACAGATAGCTGCAATTTGCCGTGCGATACATTAACCTACATTGAATGTGATTCAGAGCGCTTATGGATCTCCTACGCATCCTTAAGTTTGTTTAGATCTGAGTGTCCAGGTGCCGCAGTCAATGTTAATAGACTCAGCGATTTATCGGCCGATCAAAGCTCATTTCTGTGGAGAAAGCACATTTTCTGTGGAAAAAGCTCATTTTCTCTTGCGAATTTGGTAGTGGAACCTAAAAAATGTGCTTTCTCCACAGAAATGAGCTTTGATCGGCCGATAAATCGCTGAGTCTATGGGGCCCTTTAGTTTAACATATTTTTTTCCTACTCGAGGTTCATAGATTAAATTACTGATATATATGTAATTTCGAAATGCGTTTGGACAGCGTCTAAGCGTCCCATTTCAAATTGTTGCGAAGATATCGTTGAACTTGCTAGACACGGCTCGTCTCGGGCCTACTTAGGAACTATGTTCTGAGGGCGATGGCAAAATGGGCTCTCAATGACTGCCCAATGACGAGTGGGGAGTATACAGATTGTCGTATATCCGTTTCTACATAGCTTGTTTAACTCCTTTGTCCGGGGAGAGTTTCCGAGTATTAGGTAGATTTTACTCGTTCCTATACTCATTTATTGGGCGGAGTGAAATGGCATAGTAGAGTTTCGTAGAAGGGTCATTGCCTGGGAGAGTCTTTTATAGAGCAGCGTAATTTTACCTACTCTGGTTGTTTCTGGAATGGAGCATGCATTTCACAGTGGTACAGTGTTAATGATGGACTCTTAACGCCATTTTAACAGATTCGAAAGACTATGGGAAGAAAAACCCAATGAAGAAGAAGAAAAGGAAATAGTCCAAGCCCTAAGATGGACTATCGAAAAGGGGACCAATTTTGGTGTTCTCCTTCTCTTTCTATCCTACCATATGTTGTAACTCTCGTTTAATCCGGCTGTCATCCCAGTATATTGGTTGAATGAATGAATAAGATAGCAAATGGTCCCACATTTTTGGTCTATGACTCTGTCCTCTATTTTATTAGTCTGTGGAAAAACCTCCTCTGTCTGAAAAATGGAAAACCTTGCAGAGTCGTTAATTTAGCAGGCTTTTTATACATAGAACATAGAGCCCCCATTCTATTCATTTTTAATAGCAAAGATATAAAGTATCCTGATTCGTCAAAATACGGTTTCGTTGCAATCAAGTAACGATACACTTATATGTACACTGAAAAAAACATGACATGTGAAATTGAGTAGTTTGAACTATTATTTTAACAAGCCTTCGAATTCATGTGAAGTTAACATGAAAATGTGACTTCAACATTGGAAAATGTTGCTATAAGCTTTTTTTCATGTTTAAACAAACAGTCACTATCTTCAAATCAATTGTTAAAATTATGTCAATTCAAACATTGCATATTTTACAAAATGACAAGTTGAACACTTTGATTCAAGCTGAATTTCCCAAACGACATGTTAAAATAACAAGGAACAATGTTAAAATAATGCATTGTATTTAAAATTATAATACATGTTATATTAATCAAAACGACAAGGTTAAATTGTTGATTCAACCAGGAATTCCAGAATAAACATGTTAAATTAACAAATCATTTTGGTTAAGCCAAATACATTGAACTGATAAATATAACATGGTACACCATTCATATTACATGGAAAATAAAAAATCATGCCAAACTAACAAGAAAAATTGTCAAAATAAATCGTATTTGGTATTAATTTTATAAAATTGACAGAACGAATTTAAATTTCGTGGTTGTAAGTTTGTTCAAAAGGGAAGATACCGCAGATTACGAGTATGTGTTCGATACGTTCGATAGTGTTCCTACTATTTCCGACGACATCCAACTTAATGAATTGTTGACAACATTCAACTAGGATAACTTTGTGTATGAGCAATGTTTGGGTAAGTGGCTTGCAAATAAAATAACAAATCGTTGCAAAAATGATATTTTTCTAATTTTAGCAAACAAAGTTCGAGTACGACATCTTCGAGTTATTGAAGAAATTAACAACTTAATCCCATGGACCACCTTGCTGAAAGAATAATTTTTAAAAGTGCGCTAAAAAAGTGGAGGTCTAATAAAGTGAGTGTTAACTTTGAATGTTATGTCCCTGATAACATAACTAATTACTAATATTTTTTAGGTTGAAGACGCATCCGCAAGCGAATCAACCAAGCAATGTGCACATACGACATCCAATAAAATACACACATACGAGACCAATGAAAACGTAAGGGAAATAAAAATAATAATTTGTATGATGATCCTAATACATATTTTTTCCAGATAATAGACACAAGTGTTAAGAAAATCTTATCTGCTTCCGTCTCCGTATCTGTGGTAGTAAGCACTTCGAAAAGTATAAACTTCTTTTCGATGAACAATAAAAGCTGCTCACCGATGCAATTATTTTGTTTACACTCTTCCCAACCAAAAAATGTAATAAGAAAAAAAACATTTTATAATATTTTGTAAAAAAAAATCAAATATGAAATGTATTTGTATTTATTTATTATTTTTAAGCTAAGTTTTTCTACTGTTAATTTTAAAACAAATAAATATGCTTTGTTAAAAAATAAACCGCTTTTGATTCCATACAAAACCTTCTCTGAGCGATAGTCGTGAGGTAAAAACAACATGCTAAAATCAAATTCACAAGTTCTCCTTGTTGATATTACCAAAAGAGCACTATTATTTCAATTAGAAGCCGTTTTTATTTAGACAACTTTAATTGTCATTTTAATAATATGTTCATGTCTATTCAATCTTAAAAGAACTGTTGTAATAACATGAATACTTTCAATTTATATAAAAAGGCATGTTATTTCAACCAGGATATTTGCTTTTCGGTTCAACAAATTTGTTCATGTCATTTGAAACAGCGAACTAATTAGCTGAGAATCAACAGGAAAAAATTGTCAATCTTGTATAGTTTTTGTTAATTTTACAACATTTTTTTTTTTGAGTGTAGATATAAGTTTTATCGTATATAATTCATAGCTGTAGGCAACGAACGAATCACATTTCGTATCTAGTCACCAGATTCGCGAAAAGTGTTTCGGGCAGTTTGAATCTAGATTGGGTGCTTCAAATAGATTGGATGCATGTTGTAATACGTGATACTTAAGGTCCTTAGCCATTGAAAATTCTTGATTTGCTAACTCTTAGTGCAGCATGGTGACGACTACCGTGTGTAGTCAACGACAACTGAATTCGGAGTGTGATACATTTGTCAGCAACACCACTTCCTAGTTGCATTGTTAGTTTATTATTCTACGATAAGAATATTTCTTATCATCTTCTGAATAATAAGCTTGCGACGGGCCATGCCGAGTTTGGAAACTCGTTTCTCTATGAATCTCTATATCACTCTATCACTATCATTCGTGAGGAGCAAAGCAAGGAAAAATCATTTTAATTGGACAGGTTTGTATTGCCAATTTGTTTGTATTGTCCAATTAACTAATCGGTCCCGGCAACACAAAAATAACCCAATTTTAATTAATTGAGTTACATCAACTTAAAAATCATTTTTTTCATATAAAACCGGTTTTTTGGTCTTGTTCCGAGTGTAGACAGGCTCATTGTGTTTTTGTGATGACAAGACATTTTAGTTTTAAGATAAAGGGGCGATGTGTGTGATGCCACTATGAGAGCTGTCGCGAGTCCTGAAAGTATACGATAAGCCTATGCCTGCGGGAGATTTGTGCAATAAAGACGCAGTGAGAGTGATTCCAATCAGGGACGTAGCCAGGATTTTGTTTTGGGAGGGGTCCAAATATTGCCCCCCCCCCCCCCCGAACTATTTTTTTGTTTTCTATAAATTTTATGAAAACGATTTCAACCTTTAAATTGAAATTATGGTCTATGTTATTAGAAATAGCTAAGGCCACCCTTGTTACTGGACATTTGAAGCTGCTTTCGGTGCTGGTGCTATTTTCCAGTAATGATGCTATAGGGTGGTATTTCTATATAGTTCCCGTTGCATTCACAATAATTTTCGATGCAAATTTTTGCGTATTTTAGCGTCGTAAGAACACGAGTCGAGAATCACTCTTTTCAGCATTGTGGTTGACGAGGGAGGGTTTAAATGTATGTCACAACGGTCTACAAGTTAGATCAAGGCGCGCAGCCGGATTTTAGAAAAAAGGCATGGAAAATGCAAAAAAGGAATTTATGCACAAACAAAATCTGGGCTGATGTTGCGCTAATATCTTCCCAGGTAAAAAAAACACATTGGGATCACTGGCAGGCAGAACTCAAACTTGTATAGTTCTTATTTTCATATTTTCCTTTCACAATTTTTCGGTCTACCCCTCCCGTTGTTGCGCCACCGTTTCCAACTAATAGTAGGGCAAATTATTGATTGTGGCTGCATGTTTTGCAATGTTGGTCATCAGCATGATTTAAATGCTGAGTTTCCCTGACACCAATAAAGTTATAAAGTTGTTTTTGGAATATTTCGAAATGTGGCGAGGCTACAACGGCTGTTTTTCTATCTGCAGTTATTTTTTTATTAAGGAATCGTGGGAAGAAATCTGGGATTCGAACTTAAGTTCGTGGCATTTGGGCTGGAATGGGAAGCACAGAGAGTAAAAGCAGGACATATCCACCTAAAAACAGATGTCTGGCCACCCTATCCCATGCACATTTTAAAATGAAAATATATTAATTTAGCCATAGGTGTAAGCTGGAAATCTCGACTATGTTGCATTCTGGATTTTCTAGCAATGCTCAGGCTAAACTATTGTTCATCGCGTTCTGAAATTATTTCTTAGCAACATTTAGGACCTCAGCAGCGGAAAATTCAAAACATCAAACTCTTAGGCAAATTAGGAATAACGAGAATTCTGTACCGAATGCGAATATTAATTTTCTACACATAATTAGTAGTGTTCAGCCGCATCACCACTAGCGGCACTTCTAAGCTAACAATTTGAAAATATTGATTAAACTATGAAATCGACTGCAATTTAGGTGAATGAGTAATGATGTCTAAATAAATTGCGGAACTAAGAAGACGTCAATCTTTTTCAAAATTATGTTATCAAAACGCTGACTCCGATTATTTCTGCAAACATTTCGGGAGGGGTCCGGACCCCATGGACCCCAATGCCTTTTGCTGTTCTTTTTATCGATATTGGAAGTTGATTATATTTTATTCGTTCTTGTGAATTGGATTTTTTTTAATTAGATTTAATTAGATAAAGTAGTTTATTTTGAAAATTCAGATTATAAAATAGAGTAAGAGTAATGTAAAGGGTGGTCCAACTAGAAGGCACGACCCGCTCTTTTGGTTTTTCTAAGAAAAACGTTTTTATTTGTCCACGAATTTCAACAAAGCCCAATACAAATGTGTTTCAATAGATGCTATGAAACATACGTAAAAATGGTTGGAAAGGGATGAGGCTGCCGTACAAACCCTATCCCCATTTTGGATCTTCAAAGAAACATTTTTTTCTACAGCATTTTCCCAAAACCTTGTATTTATGTGTCTTTTTCGAAACAACAAAAAATGTAATAATAAAATAATAACAAATAAATGGATTCGTACTATGGGATCATTCCCCCGCTTCCCCCCAATAAAGTTTTTGGGAGATTTTTTTCCATATGCTCAATTATTCCAAGCAAACCTCACTCATATATTGTTCTATCGACGCCATGGAACTTATGTGAAAACGGAAGGAAACGAATGTAGGGGGGGGGGGGGATTAAACACAAGTCATAGCTACGCCCGAAAAAAAATTTAGCCCGAGGAGAGTCAAGGGTATCCAAATTTCGGCCGCGCCCGAAGTTAGTCTCGGTCTCGTTTTTTATTATATTTGCTTCATGCTTATATAAGTAATGATTAATTGCCGGGTTAATATAATGTATTATTAGGTGAAGTACAGGGACAGTGCGAAATTTTGTGAGTACTACAGCTATTTTGGAAATATGTGTTCGCCTCCAGATCATGATTCAGGTTTAAATAAATCTCCCGATGTTGTGGACTTCTCGCTTCTTACATTCGCCTCTTCGTCTGCATAATCTCCACTTCATAAATCATTTAGAATAGTATGTCACAATTACCACTTGTCCCGTTCCAATCGAAGTGAGTTCCCGTTTCTCTAGCAAGTGCCTGCAAATTTCCGTAGAAAAGGCTTCCTTCATTTACCGTATACGTCAGCACTTTCATGAGCCTCTCCTCACTCATGTGGGATACCTTTGCAGTTTCCACTCCATACCTGGGTACCATATAGAAAAACGGATTGTGATGGTGCTAGCTATGTCTTTTATTTGACTGTATGAGCTATGTTCCTGTTACTTTCCATACTGAGCTTCCTTTAGTTTACCTTCAAGGTCTAGGTGTAGTTCCATATTTAGATTACTGTAATACTTGACCACTTCTATTGAATTGCCTCTGAAAGTCCAGTTCTCGCTCCGAGTAAAACTAAATTTTAAACATCATTATTTTCGTTTTTCCTAGGGTTGACTGTTAATTTCCATTTCATGCAGTACATGTCCTAATTGTTGATCATTTGTTGTGAGTGATTCGACGATTTGGCGAACTGGACAATATCGTCTGCATACAACAAGCCTTAAAGTCTCATTCCAAAAGCGTATACTCCACCAGGGCTCATCAGGTTGACTGTTAATTTCCATTTCATGCAGTACATATCATGCAGTACATGGAGCACAAAAATATGATCGTTCGTCGAGTATCCCTTTCTAAAACCACCCTGATTTTCGGTTATTTTCTGCTCATCATTTAACCACTTCGAGAACCTTGCCTGCAGTATAGATGCCAGGATTTTTTCTACTGCATTCAAGAAAGATATCTCTGTAGCATCCTGGGTCATTCACATTGCCTTTCTTGAAAATTGGGAATATAATCGCGTCTCTTAAGTTTTTTTGGAACATTTTTAATTAGAGGTTCCACCTATAGACTCTTCTGCTTTGCATGTTTTCTGTAAGTATCAAAACATACAGGGCACCTTTTTATTTTACAGATGTGAGTTCAAAGGAAGGCAGTCTTGCAAGTGAGTAGTGAAAAAAATTGCCCAAAAATTTAGTCTTTCTCTTACACTTGCACTGCGTAGTACAACAAAAGTACATAATGTATATCGGTTTAGACAGGCAACCAGCTGCACATACAGTGGATATCGCTCGGCAAACCTATGGTGCAACAACGGGCCATAAGAATTTACTATTGTAAACAAAAACACAACTACGAGAGAAAAGAATCCTGAATCATTTCAACCAATATGCCAATTCCAAGCAATCTGGTTCTGCTACGCTGATATACATAGATCGTACATACATCAGACTAATGTTGCTTCTAGTACATACGATAAGATGATAATACGCTAAGAAAATACAATCTGCCGCTGACGGCATTTACTTTAAGCAGAGCTCAGCATACACAAATACCGACTTGTTGCCCGTCTATTATCATATATCCACGTCACGTTCTTAACAATTCGCTATGTACTCTCGTTAGCTTTTCAAGCATCTACCCGCACCCGGCACGATGTTGGCTTCAGGCCAGGCAATGAATCTGCTTCTGCTTCCACTTTATCTGAGCAGACTCACTTTTTTTCGGAGAATGCAATTCCTGCTGTTTTGCTAAAAACATACACTGGGCATGAGCACGTCTTAATGTAAATAAATGGGCCATGCCATTCCACGAATTGTTTGTAAGATGCTAGTCAGCAAGTCTAATCAGCAGCAGCCCTAATCAACAAAATAAAAGTTGTTCAATCGGTATGAGAAGAGCTGACGTCGAGTATTTCCCAAATGAACGTGAGTCATATGGAAATGGAACTAGGTATGGGGGGATGGCATGCAATATTATACACAAAAGTACTCACGGAATTTTTACAGAGTTTGATGACACTATTTTTACCACCCGATTTGTAGCGCGACAAAAGTCTGGAAGTAAATTTCACTGCAAATATTTATGAAGGTGGAAAATGTACAGAAGTAACACTTTAATATCTTTAATTCAACAAAGAGACACTAATACCAAGGTAAACCAGAAGAACTCCCACCGATTAAGGATAAAGTCTGCAGACCAACCGAACTCAACGCAAGATACGATGGAACTAGTTGGAATGCTCGCTACTCAGAAAAAGATTCCAATCGGCCAATTAGACTTAGTACGAAGTATAAATTGCCCTGCCGCTGCCGGAGACACAGTCACGTCACGTTTATACGCTTCACTTAGCCCACATAGCACATACTAGAGATGGCTAGATGTCCACAGTCGGTATCGCAAAAGTTGTACATCATGCTGAGTTGGAAAACTTGGAGCTTTTTCTAGCAAATGCATACTAGTAAAAAAGCTTCATGCGACATGCGCTTTTTGTTGGCTGTGTGAAGTTAGCCAGTCATGTTTTTGAAATTAGGTCCTTTTGCTCGGTGAACCGTTTGTTCTACAGCGGCTACGTTTGTTCTTGATTGTTAACCAATAAATATCGTTTGTGCTTCTCTAATTATTTAATTATAGCAACTTTAAAATTGTGAGTGTGAACTTAGCCAGTCATTTTTAAATATGGGTCGGAAAGGTATAGGTTTGGTATCAATCGAAAGCCAGACGTTTGTTCATTTTGTAGGGCGTTTGTTCATCCTGGAAACGGAAGGATACAGGAATTATTAAGGAAAAAGGGATTAGTTGTGACGTCATCTTCACTCAACCAACGCCATCTACTCAGCTCAGCTATACTATGATGGTGTGGATCTTGCATAAATTGTTCGCGGAACACGGGTTGCCCGTACAGCTGAGCTGAGTAGATGGCGTTGGTTGAGTGAAGATGACGTCACAACTAATCCCTTTTTCCTTAATAATTCCTGTATCCTTCCTTTTCCAGGATGAATAAACGCCCTACAAAATGAACAAACGTCTGGCTTTCGATTGATACCAAACCTATACCTTTCCGACCCATATTTAAAAATGACTGGCTAAGTTCACACTCACAATTTTAAAGTTGCTATAATTAAATAATTAGAGAAGCACAAACGATATTTATTGGTTAACAATCAAGAACAAACGTAGCCGCTGTAGAACAAACGGTTCACCGAGCAAAAGGACCTAATTTCAAAAACATGACTGGCTAACTTCACACAGCCCTTTTTGTTCAGGCGTGGGCGAGTGAAATATGGTCAAATGAAGCAAAAAGCTGGGGGAGCTTTTGAAATATTTGGAAGAAAGTTCGAAAATGTTGGATAGGGTTGTGTAGGTTAATCGTCTGGAAATGTTGGTACCTACTAAACTTGTAGTGCTCTGGGAATAGTTTCTTCATTCATATGTCAAATACATTTAATTTCAATATCAAGCACGCTAGGAGGCAACATCTACAAAATAAAAAATGCATTCGGAAAATATAAATAGGTGTAAAAATAATTTTTCAAATCGTTGACATAAAAATAGAAACATGCATTAAAGAAATTTTAGTAAAGTACAGGGTTTGTCAATAAGAGGTGTTATTTTGAATAGCCCGCTATATATTGTGGTAGATGCCACTTTTGAAGCTGTCATTTTTTTATATTTGACAAGTAGAAACTACGCTATTATTAAAAATGGAACGATACACGGTTCAACAACGCATCGAAATTATTAAAATTCACTATAAAATCGATCGAGAGATGATTAATGATTTTTTATGGCCGGAATTGGATGGTAATGATCTGGACGTTTACTTTAAACCAGATGGCGCTACGAGTTACACAAGCAACGAAACCATTTATCTTTTAAGGGAAAAGTTTCCGGAATGTGTTATCTCTCGAAGAGGTGAACACAATTGGCCACCGAGATCTTGTGATTTAACACCTTGCGACTTCTTCCTTTGGGGCCACGTGAAAGATGAGGTCTACGCCAACAGCCCAGCGTCGATTCAATGTTCAAGACCTCAAAGATGGAATTCGTGAGTGCATAGGGCAGCCACTTGGGATTTGGTTATGGAAAATTTCACGAAAAGGCTATGGTCCTGTATGCGTGGTCGTGGTGGCCATTTGGCTGATGTTATTTTCCATTATTAACGGCATACCTTCCTCTTTATAATGAAATAAACATCTGATCGTTTAACTCAAAAAATGCTATTTTTCATTGAATAGTACACTGAAAGTGAAGTAGTTGACTTAAATTTAGATAGTTTTACCAAAGAAATAGCTTATTTCTCTAATCTTCGTAGCTGAAAATACTATTAAATTCGTTCATTTAACCACGCAAGATTAGAAGAAAAAGTTTAGTCAATTCTTCCACAAAAGTTGTTGATTGTACTATTCAAATATAAAATTTAACTACAAACAATCGTTCTTTTTTCTTCAACACAATTTAGCTATCCAACATTTAACAATTTATAGATAATGAATAGCTGTATTTACAAATGAATTAATTGAATTTGCAAATATAGTAGATGTTTCAACTAATGACGAATAGAAAAATTATCCATATCTTCGTAACTGTTTCAACTACATAGAATCATAAGCTGAAAATCAACGCGAACTTTAGATGAACTCGACTATTTCTTTAGATAACCATTCTAATTTTTTTTCTCTGTGTACGTATTTGTCGATGATCTTTTAAAATAGCTTTAAACCTGAAAGTAGTGACCTTCCATCTTCCAACCAGATATTTCGAGACTTTAAGGGCAAAACTTGGTACGAACTTTTGTTTTGAATATACATTCAGGAGACTATGGGCCATTCTCTCAAAACTCCTATAGAATGGTTAGTCTTGTCGCATAGAGACAAGACAAAACGTTCATCGTACCCATACAAGGAGAAAAATGTGTTATTAGAAAAAAGTATCAATATTTAATTGAAATATGCTATTATTAAAAAAATGGAGCAATTTAATGAGAAACATGTGCCTGGTGAGTTTTAAGGTCCATCTAGATTGATCGCCAAATGGTTGCGCGTCCAAAAACTGGCATAACGAAAAGCCATTTGGTTACTACTTACCATCTACACTAGCAAGCAAATGGAGACAGAAAATGACATTTTGGTGATTTTTTTAAATTTAATTATTAAAATCCGACTCTGCGCGTTTGAATTATTACACTGCGATTCAAGAATTATTCAATTTCACACAAAAGAACGAACAAAAGTTGGAAAATTGTCACTTTGAATTTAACAAGCGGTTGGTTGAGTTGCCATATTGAATATCAAAACTGGCGTGCACAGCTTTTTTGTGTCGGGTAGGCAGCGAAAAGTCAAGTGTAACGGATTCCTAAAATAGTCATAACTAGGGGGCTTCGCCCCCTGCTCGCTTCGCTCGCCAACCCCCGGGACCGAGGCTAATTTCGGGCGCGGCCGAAATTTGGATACCCTTCGCTTGGGCTAAAAGTTTTTTCGGGCGTACCTATGACTTGTATTTAATCCTCCTCCTCATTCTTTTTCTTCCGTCTTAACAAAAGTTTTGGGCTTGGTTGAAATAAGTGGGCAAATAAAAATATTTACTCGGAAATTTTATTGGGGTTGCGGGAGCATGACCCCACAGTACGATTCCATTCGTTTTTAACTTTTTTGTTGCTTTGGTGAAGACACATTAATTCAAGGTTTTGTGAAATTGGTGCTACAAATGTTTCTTAGAAGAACCAAAATGGGGATTGGGTTTGTATGGCCACCCCATGACCCCATGGTCACATTTGATCAATTCTTAGATATGTTTTGTGTCATCAAGAGAAACACGTTTGTGTGTAATTTTGTGGAAATTGGTGCACAAATAAAAAAGTTTTTCTTAGAAGAACCTAATTTGGCGGGTTGGATTTGTATGACAGCCCCATGACCCCAAGCTCCGATTTTATCCATTCTTACATATGTTTCGTGTCAACAATAGAAATACATTTGTGGGAAATTTGGTTGAAATTGGTGAGCAAATAAAAAAGTTTTTCTTAGAAGAACCTAATTTGGGGGGTTAAGTTTGTATGGCAGCCCCATGACCCTATGGTCCGATTTGATCCATTCTTGCATATATTTTGTGTTATCTATAGAAACACATTTATGTGAAACGTGGTTGAAATTGGTACACAAATAAAAAAGTTTTTCTTAGAAGAACTCAAATTGGGGAGCTAGGTTTGTATGGCAGCCCCATGACCCAGTGATCCAATTTGGGTGAATCAAACATAAAAACAGCCTGCAACAATAAGAAGCACGTGTGCAAAATTTCAGCTCCGTAGCTTTTATAGTGGCCGAGAAAAACGCGCTGCAACTGACGGACAGACGGACAGACAGACAGACAGACGGACATCGCCCAATCGATTCATCTCGTCATGCTGATCATATATGTATACTTTTTATATGGTCGGAGATGCTTCCTTCAATGCGTTACAAGCTTCATGACAAAGTTAATATACCCTTTCATTCTATGAACGAAGGGTATAAAAATAAACCAAAAATGTATGTTGATGTTTGTGAAGTGCTTTTCGTGTTTGAACTCGAAACTAGGGGGCTTCTCCATTCCTCTTCATGTACTTTTTAACATTGCATGTCCGCGGCGGCAAGCATTTCCTTAAGATGCGCTCCAGAAGCGCTTCTAGAGAAGTGAGTGGTAAGCGCTTCTATAGAGAAGTGAGTGGTAAGCACTTCTGGAGCAGTGTGCTAAAAGCGCTCCAAAAGAATTTCACTCATTTAAGTGAATGAAATGCGCTTTTAGAGGATTAAATGCGAAAACCCAACATGATGCATTGTATAAAAACTAACTTCATATACATATGTATATAAGTGAAATTTTAAAATTTGTTAGAAAAATATGATCATCCGTATCTTTTTTCAAATTATGAGTTTGCTGCAAAAAATCACGACACGACTCACGACACTTTAAATTCAACAAAATGAATGACGTACACTTTTCACGTTATGAAATTGTCGAATATACCCCGACGTGTGCTTCAATCGTTGCGAATAGTCGATGCTTTTCTATTACGATCTTAAATAGTGCTTCCTCACCATTCGTAAATATGCTTCTGTGGAAGCGCTTCCTCCTAACAAGCCACTGGCTAAATGCCATATGGCCACCATGACGTCACTACTTGAGATGATGACGACAATGTCAACTGCGAATTTGACGTCTATGATTCTACATTGCGGCCTTAATATATAGACGGCGTTGGCATAAGTCGTTTGTGTCTGTTTTCTGGTTTGAAACCTTTGAAACGAAGAGTTTGTTGTTGGAGTGCAAGTTCAATCCGTTGAGACTAGCAAGAGCGTGCGTTGTGGATTACAGTGATGAGTGAAAGTTTAAAGCACTATGTTTTATAAACATTTTTACGATGTGAATTTTATTTTTGCTCAAGGTAGGCAGTGCTTTTATGCCTCTATGGGCTGCACGCCACTGACGCACACCCAATGGCGATCGCTTCGAAAGTAATAGTTTGCCTTTCATGGCACTTATTTTATCAGTATACGTCAAAATATTTTCGTCCTCAAGCATAGTATTGATCTCGAGAGTGAAGTTTTTGTCCACTGCGATTTTTTCAATGAAAATACATATATTGTTACTGTCGTGGAATATGTGGGGGAATGCTGGGGAATTCCATAAGCTACAATCCGAAAACAGTTCCATAATTTTGTTTGGTATTTTTTTCGATTCCCCGGTCATCATGCTTTAGATAATGGCAAGTGCTCAATCACAGTCCGATCGACAATATGTAAAACTTGATTTAAATCAGAATAGTCTGCATTTTTAAAACTTATAATATTACGCATTTCATAATTTCATGATTTTCCAGTAGACAACGGTAAATTTACAAGAATATCTAACGCAGGATGATAGCAATTATATATCATTGCAAACGAAATTAAAGGTAGTTTATTTTGTTCCTAGGACATTTTGCGAGAGGACTAACTTTTTTCCAGATATTTTCTAGAAACTAAAATTTCTCCTCTTCGTCACCTCCTTCTCCCTTAATGTGACGCTCAAATTAGTGTATATTTTTAGTACGTATAGAGGGGAGGGTGTACAAACATTTGTCATCAAAACTTTCCTGTTTTTTTCACTACACCTTTTTTGGGAAAATTAGGCGCTAGAATAAAAAAAAACGAGACCGAGGTTAATTTCGGGCGTGGCCGAAATTTGGATACCCTTCGCTCCCCTCGGGCTAAAATTTTTTCCGGCGTACCTACGACTTGTATTTAATCTCCCCTCCTTTATTCTTTTCCTTATGTCTTCACAAAAGTTCCGTTGCGTCGACAAAACAATATTTGTGTGGGGTTTGGTTGGAATAAGTGGGCAAATAAAATATTTACTCAGAAGATTTTATTGGGGGATGCGGGAGCATGGCCCCATAGTACGATTCCATTTGTTTCGACCTTTTTAGTTGATTTGATAAAGACACATTAATTCACGGTTTTGTGAAATTGGTGCGTAAAAAATGTTTCTTAGAAGAACCCAATTGAGGGTATGGGTTTGTATGGCCGCCCATCACCCCATGGTCCGATTGGATCCATGCTTACATATGTTTTGTGTAATCAATAGCAATACATTTGTGTGAAATTTGGTTGGAATTGGTGCACAAATAAAAAAGTTTTTCTTAGAAGAACCTAATTTGGGGGGCTATGTTTGTATGGCAGTCCCATGATGCCATGGTCTGATTTGATCCATTCTTACCTATGTTTTGTGCCGTCAATAGAAATACATTTGTGTGAAATTGCCTGCAGCAAAAAGAAGCTTTTGAGCAAAATTTCAGCTTCATAGCTTTTAAATTGGCCGAGTAAAACGCCACGCAACAGACGGACAGACAGACGGACGTCGCCCAATCGACTACCCAAGTCATGCTGATCATATATGTATACTTTTTATACGGTCGGAGATGCTTCCTTCAATGCGTTACAAACTTCATATGACAAAGTTAATATACCCTTTCACTCTATGAACGAAGGGTATAATTAGAGTATTTTCAATTTGTGCCTTTTTTAAAAGCTCCATAACTCTCGAAAGAACGTA
Organism: Microchrysa polita; assembly: GCA_949715475.1. Lineage (NCBI taxonomy): Eukaryota > Metazoa > Arthropoda > Insecta > Diptera > Stratiomyidae > Microchrysa > Microchrysa polita. The sequence continues at coordinate 50,560,071 of OX454417.1, forward strand.
CATTAAACCAATAAACCATGAGATTTGGTGTGTTTATTCATATTAATTCGGAAATAATTTTTTTAAACATGATTTCCCCCTAAAACGATGATCTGCTCCCGAAAAAGGATAGAAAATGATTAAAGGGAAGCCTAATGGTACCGCGATGATTAATGACACCTATCGAGATGGCTTGTCTACAAGTTTACCATGCACAAGTTTACCGTCAGGGGAGTACTTTGGTTCTTGCTTACAGGCGGACAAGCGGACCGACGACTGTCTAAGCCGGGCTAATCAAAGTGGAAATTTGCCGTCCGTAGCCAACTACGACTACCATTCAAAAAGACAAAAAAAAAATCAGGCTTTTCCGGTGAAGACTGACTCAGAACTTCGTCAATTTATCCATTACACAGGGGAACAGCATTTTTGTTGACATAGATTTAATATTCGATTTTAGCTAATTTTTGGTCGTAGAATCTGGAAATGATAACCGTTTTGCTCCAACACATCCGGTTTTTGAGCTACAGAGGGTTCAATTTTTGGCCCCCATTTACAAACACATTTCATAGACTTAAAAATAAACGAAACCCGTTACATTTTTATTTATTTATAGGTATCGATTTTGAGTATTGACAATATTATTTCAGCAATCATAAAAAAATGTGGCAAACATTTTCATTTATAGTTTTTTTTGTTGTCGACAATTGTTTGTCATCATAGTCGTATCCCATTGGCCTTCTTGTATCGTGTTTTTTTCGTTTTTAAGTCATGGTTGAACTCCTCTCCCTGTTCATCACTCATACTCCAATCACCGGGGAGACTTTACCTTGCAAAAATTGGGGACTTCTCAAATTTTTGATATGTTATAAAGACAGGTGGGGTAAGTTAAAATCCAAGTTTGCGTCACTTTCCCCCCTGTGCTCCCGCCGCTATCTTGAAAAAACCATCTAAAATCGGCTCTTTTATCAGTTTGCGGTCTATAACTCCTTCCCAGTCCATTTGAGCACGAAATGTGCCGAGACAATCTTGTAGAGCACAGAATTTCCTATAAATTTCATCTGACAATTCTTACTCTACAGTCAAAATTGGCTGAGTTATAGCGTAAAGAATATGCTAAAAATTCCATATAAGTTATTGATAGGTATACAATGCGTTTTTGTGAGTTTGAAATTGGCATGATTTTTGATATTTTCTCCATTTTCGTGGCGCTATAACTCTGTTAATTTGAATTGTAGAGTACAACATCTTAGATTAAATTTGTAGGAAATTTTGTCCTCTACAAAACTGTCTTGGCAGATTTTGTGCTCAAATGGACTGTAAAGAAGTTACAGGCCAAAAACTGATGAAAGGGGTTTTTTGAAGATAGCGGCGGGAGCACAGGGGGGGAAAGTGACGCAAACTTGGATTTTAACTTACCCCACCTGTCTTTATAACATATAAGAAATTTGAGGAGTCCCCAATTTTTGCACGCTAACCCCTATTATTTCGTCTCTATTGATTGGAGTATCAGTGATATTCCGGAATTTTAGCCAGAAGAGTTTGTAAAATATATTACCAAAAAAATAAAAAAATCGAGACATCAAGAAAACTGGACGTGTTAGCGAGAAACAGGCTGCATTTGGGTTTCGTCGTGTCCATTTTACTATTAACCCGTCCAATAGTCAAGTCAACAGAAAAAAAGTTGCTAAATTGTTCCCCAGTGTTATCCATCAACTATGCCTAGAGTGTTTTGTTTATAATTCCTACAGTTACCATACAGAAGGCACATAAGGACTGGGCACATAGTGTTTTGAATATTCAGGTTACTCGCAGATATTCTCCAGGCAGTGCCCATCTTACCTTTTCCTCCTTCATGAAAAGAATTCTGGTTGATTTATATATCCCGCCTCAGCATCGGCAGAAGCATCGGCATCAGCAGAAAATTTTCAATTTAGAACACACGCATTTGCCTTTGATGACCCACAATGACAGCAGCGGCAGAAGCAGAAAAATGCTTCTGCCGATGCTTCTGCCGCTGCTGTCAATGTGGGTCATCAAAGGCAAATGCGTGTGTTCTAAATTGAAATTTTTCTGCTGATGCCGATGCTGATGCTGACGCGGGATATGTAATTCAACCATTCCGCTCGAAGTCTCCACGTCACTTAATTTTGTTTACTAAAACCGATAACGGTCCAAAGATATTCTGGAGGTGCAGGGCAAGTAAACAATTTTTTTTTTGTCACAACCGGCAAAAATAGTTAAAGCGACTGTCACAGACACACATTTTGATGAAATTTGCTGGAAACAAAACCTGCTTTATGTTTCCCCTAAAAATTGTTTCCCCTAAGATATATCCAAAATCCAGCAATGTGGCATTTTTTCCTCATGATGGGCAATTTTTTTGCTTATAACACCCTGACCAATAAGTGCAATTCCCTTCACGCATCGCCTATCTTAATTCATGATTCTCGCCTCAAGGGTAACTTAAAGCTATGTACTGCTATTTAAAGCTATCGATTACTTTTTTAGCTGTTGAAAGCGATGAACTATCTATTGCTAGTTAGAACTATGTAGTCGTCTAATTTATTTATCATTACATCATTTTGTATTTGTTGTACATGGTATTGAGTATTTCTTAACCAAAAGCGCTACATTTTGTGATTACTGACCGGTACAGATAATTTGACTATTCTGGGTAATTGCTCCATATCAAGTATGTATACTTACGTTGCTTATTAGTAGGGTTATCAGTTAAAAGAAAACGAGATGCTCGAGCTCGATTGATTCTATAAGAAACAGTGGGGATTGGAACCTGCCTATAACCGGTCGCAATTGTGCATCTGCTGCAAAAGATTTTATATTCAATGCAACGCTAGTAGCCAGTGCAATTTTGCAACTGAAAGAACAGAGTTGTTGCATGCAGAACGCAGCCATGGAGCATATTCCCCATTATGTCACTGACCATAGTGTACGCGAAGTTCTTTCTTGGCCGATGGCCGTAGAAGCCACAAAAGAAGCCTTGAGTGCCGTTAGTAATCGTAATTCAGTAGTGAAGAATTTTCCAAGTGCCAATCAACCAGCGAGAAATTTCACATGGTCATCGAAAAAATCAGGCGTTCTTCTTACTATGCCTGGATACGTCGGTGATTACACTATTGCCAATAAGAAGTACGACAGTCTTGGATGTAAATTAGTCACTGCTTTTCCGACAAATAGTAAACTTGCTCATCCTTTGCCTAATATTATTGCCACTATATTCCTGTTGGACAACGAAACGGGTCAACTCAAGTGTATTATGGAGGCCACCGAAATCACTGCTTTCAGAACGGCTGCAGCATCTGTGAATGCAACAAAATATTTGTATTTCAATCGCAGCAACTGTGAGAATGCCTTAAGTGGGAAAACAACATTAGCAATAATTGGATGTGGAGTGCAGGTATAAAAATGTTTTTTTTATATAATTTGTCTAGTTTTAGGATGTTGAACACTGCACTGCACAAAGCAACAAGGAATATGTTTATGTGAGGATATGTAAATGTTAAGGTATAGGATAAGTTGGTTTATTTGCAAAGCAAAAACGTGAAGACCCGCATTCTCTTGCATGTCCAAAAACTACACAACTTTCTTAAGACTCTATGTAATTTAAACTAGTTAGATCATTTTATGAAGTAGTGTATCCTTGTGATGGGAACAATTGTAGAGCTACTAAACTAGTCAACTGATATGTTAAATTATATTTAGTCATAAAACCGCATATCGTTACACAAGGTGACTCGCAGCAATATGGAACGTTCCAATTCATACATTAAGGCCTGAATAGACCTCGGGCGGAATGAAAATGAAATGTTTGTCCGCTGCGATTTTCTCAATGAAAATGCATGCTTACTGTCGTGGAACATGTCGGTAATGATTGGGAATTCCATAAGCTACAATCCGAATATGGTTCCAAAATTTTTCTCGGCCATTTTATGTATTATTTTTCGATTCCCCGGTCATTTCACCGTGGAAAATATGTAATGACGGGGGAATCGAAAAATAATACATAAAATGGCCGAGAAAAATTTTGGAACCATATTCGGATTGTAGCTTATGGAATTCCCCATCATTACCGACATGTTCCACGACAGTAAGCATGCATTTTCATTGAGAAAATCGCAGCGGACAAAAATTTCATTTTCATTCCGCCCGAGGTCTATTCAGGCCTTAAATCAGAGGCTTTTGAATTGAATTGTATGGAATTTCATAGTCGTTACCTAAAAGACTCTCGGAAAACGAAAATAAGCACAGACAACTCAACACATCGGAAACAAATTAAATTTAATGTTAAATGTATTTTGTATTTGTAATGTTTGTACAGCACCTTCAAAACTACAAGTATTATTCACAATCTTTGAATACTTATGGTTAAGAACTTTTCATTCGTTATTTTTTAGGGTCGATATCATGCCATGGCGATGTGTTCTACATTCGGTATTTCCGAAGTTCGTCTTTGGAATAGAACGAAAAGTAAGGCTGAACAATTAAAAGTTGATCTAGAGAAATCCATGCAAAATTTCAAAAAACGAGATGCAAAGGTAAAACTCTTTGATACACCTGATGAATGTGCCAGAGACTCAGATATAGTTGTTACTGCCACTTTCTCCGATTTACCGGTTTTAAAGTACTGTGTGCTTAAGAAAAACGTTCACATTAATGGTAAGAAAAAAAAATTAGGATACACTTTGGCAAATGGTTGCGTTTCTTTCATCCATAGCAGTGAAACTTTCCATATGACTCTCGCTTAGGTTAATTTAGACTGAGAAATTTTCCATACGACATCTGCTCTGTATGAAAGAAACTGCGAAGAACTGAAAGAGACTGAAGTCAGATTACCTTACGTTGCTTTTTATTGTGTTTTTTTTCTAGCTGTAGGTGCTGGTATTAACCATTACTCCGAATTGGACCCGCAAATCTATTCTAAAGGTCACCTGTATGTGGACACTGTAAGTGGTGCCGAGAATGAGTTGAAAGGATTAAATGCAACAATTCTTGGAGAAGTAGGAGAGATTATTAATGGTAAACTAAGCCCGCCACATGAAGGTATATCTATCTTTCAATCTATGGGTAAGTATAGCAGTGCTAATCTTGGCGCTTGGTTTTAAAATATGGATTTAATTTCAGGCATGGCAGCCGAAGATATTATCCTTGCTGAAACTGTATACAGTGGTTTGCAAAAGAATAAGCTCCAAAACAGGAAAATTTGTTAGTTGTTATGTTACTCCATACGTTAAACTATAAATTTGTATTTCTTATTGAACCATATTAACAACCAATTTAGCGAAAGAATAAACAAAAAGCAGTTTTCTATAATAATAATAGAAATAGAATAGAGTGACTTGTTCAAAGGCAAGTAAAGTATATACGTTTTTTTTTTGCTGCACATTTTATTAATAAAATCAGAATAATACCATGTATACCGGTGATTTTATAGTGTAGTCATTATGTGATTTCAGATTGCAAAATGTGGTGGAGAAAATTGTTTTTGTTTCTTATGTTTTTTTGTGGATGCTGAGTTTGAATCCGGAGCTTTCTCATCGAAATGTCGTTGCAAGTTTTTATTGGTGTTCGTAAGAAAGGACAGGGAAGAGGCTATCTTTCGAAAGAAGCAAAAGAGTTTCGGATATTATTTTTCTTAACCCGGGGAAAAAAATGGGGGATGGGTCAAATTCACCCGAACTTCCAATTTTAGCGATAGTGCGTAATGTACAAATCATTGTTAACTGTTTTAAAAATGTATAAAACTACACCTAAACTTGTCAAATATTTTACCTAAAAAATAAAAAAAAAATAATGTATAAAACACATAACATTTTCGGCAAAATGTATTTTATGTTTTAAACTTTTTTTTTCAAAAATTAAAATTTTGTCAACTTCAAATTAAAGTGCGAAAGAGAACGCTTCCGTTACGTTACGTTGCGTAGAGTTCTAGTACAATTTTGCTTCCGTGCCATGCTATCTGTGCAGTTACATAATATAGACTCCATTTTTCCAGCTTTGACAGGTGTTCGGAGCGTAACGTAACAGAAGCATACTGTGCATTTATTCGAAAAGGGACGTAACGTGAGGGACTTAAAGCTACCTAGTTCGCCCTTAATGTTTTATGCACTCATCACGATCATAATTGGAAAAAATATAAAACAGCAGTTAAGGGGGAACCAGATAGTTTACGTTACCTCACGTTAAGTTACATCCCGTTCCGAATAAGTACAAAATGCTTCCGTGCCGAGCACCTGTCAAAGTTGGTCCAATTGAGTTTCGTACATCTGGAAGAAGAACGACGTTAGTGCAAAAATGTTCGTTTTTTAGTTAATTATGCCACTCGATTTCTAATTGGCTATATTTTCAATAAAAAATCATTTTGATTTAAAATTTATTGTAAAAAACCGTCAAAATACAAACAGGAAATAAAGATACGCACACGCACAGCAGGAGAATGAAATTTTCAATTGCGATTTCTGACAAATCAAAAAATTTTCACTTGCGTCATTCTTCTTCTGGATGTACGATATGTAACTGCACAGATGGCACAGCACGGCACGGAAGCAAAATTGTACTAGAGATCTTCGGAACGTAACGTAACGTAACGGAAGCGTTCAGTTTCGTACTTTATGCTTAGTGAAAATCATATAAAAAAAAACAGCAACAACAATTAGCATGTCACAAAAATATTTCATTAACTACAGGATGAGTCAAATTGACTAATTTCTAAAGGCTCCATTACACTCAACGCTATCTCTAATATGTTTTCGAGGCGTGAACTGTATCACGCTGTATTTCATTATTCAATAACCATTGAATAAAATTCGGGGGGATGAAAGCGCGTTTTGGCAATGCGTTCTGCGATCGATTGTAAAATAAAAACGAGACCGAGGCTAATTTCGGGCGAGGCCGAAATTTGAATACCCGTCACATTTCTATGAAACTTTAGCTCCTTTTGTGTTAAAAATTTCTACCGCAGCCCTATATGACGTGTTGCGATTCCATCTGTTCCTGGATACGTTGGGGTTAATCCAGGAACACACTTGGATGTATTTTGGTTAAGATTCAAAAAGAAAAAAGTTGTTCTTACAAGAACCTAATATTTGGGAGTTGGTTTGTATGACAGCCCTATGATGTAATGTTCCGATTCCATCCATTCCTAAATACCTTCTGAGGCTTTACTAGCCTAAGGTGACCAGATTCCCGAAGGCCCAATGCAGTACACATTCCAGAATTCGGTTTCAGGCAAAGCCTCAATCGTACTATTTTATTATTTGTTATCATTCGCTTAATGTTATCAAAACAGCAAGGTCCCGATGTGATCGCATTAAGCGGCGTCAACTGTATGTCGCGAGGCTACCACCATGATGGATGCCATAAAACGACCACATATCCTCCATCGTTTCATAAGTGATATTTTCCTAAACGGAATACAGCAAGAATAGTAGCCTATATTCTGGGAAAAGTGTGATGAACCTTGGGAAAGCAAGGGACGTAGCCAGCGGAGAGGTCCAGGAGTCCTTAACTTCGCACAGTATTTCTAATTTATTCATTCCTTAAACTCTGCCGAAATTAAGCTTGCAGTCAGATAAATTGTGTCATCTGCACGAAAGTTGTGACTACATAATAAACAATTTGAAACACAGAAAAATCTGGTGACCCAAAATTGGGATGGTCTTTCATAATGGAAACTTCAACAAATTTCGTAAGACCTCATACAGGCTACACAATCTATATATATAAAAATGGACGTGTATTTGTGTCTGTTGCCAGTAAACTTCTAAACCACTGGACCGATTTGGATGATTCTTTTTTTGTTTTATTTGTCTTACATTGGAGAAGGTTTATGGACCAACAATTTTTTGAAAATAACAAAGGAAGTGGTTGTAAATATCGAAATTCCATTTTGTGTGAGAGTAAGTGATTAAACCTACTCGATTCATACGCTTTAAATTTTTATACGTGTACTAAATGAAATCGAACCGGCTTAAGGATATGATTTTTTCGAAACGGCTGGACCGATTTTTATGAAATTTTGTATATATCCTTTCTAGGTATGGTAATCGGTCGTAAACTATATTTCATGCTCCGAAGTGCCCTCCTCTTCTTTTTATCGTTATTTTACTATTTTGTACAGTAAGGGATTAAACCTACTCGATTCATACGCTTTAAATTTTTATACGTGTACTAAATGAAATCGAACAGACTTAAGGATATGATCTTTTCGAAACGGCTGGACCGATTTTTATGAAATTTTGTATATATCCTTGCTAGGTATGGTAATCGGTCGTAAACTATATTTCATGCCCCGAAGTGGCCTCCTCTTCTTTTTATCGTTATTTTACTATTTTGTACAGTAAGGGATTAAACCTACTCGATTCATACGCTTTAAATTTTTATACGTGTACTAAATGAAATCGAACCGGCTTAAGGATATGATTTTTTCGAAACGGCTGGACCGATTTTTATGAAATTTTGTATATATCCTTTCTAGGTTTTACTTCATTAGCGGGAGTCTCAACAGCTCACAATACTCGTCTCTGCCTATGTGATTCTATTTACGGCACTGCTTTTCAAAATAGATCCAGTTTCGCCTTTGATCCAATTACACCTTTTGAAATTTTACGAACCATAGGATCTTTAAAAAACTCGAATGCTTCAGGTAATGACCACATTTCCAACTTTGTTTTAAAACAAATAGGGTGCTTTATTGTTGAAATTCTGGCTGTTATTTTCAACCGAAGCATTTTCACTGGAACCTTTCCAAATGATCTTAAATGTGCAGATGTCTTTCCACTGTTCAAAAAGGGATCGAAAGTTGAAGTGTGCAATTATAGGCCCATTTCACTTCTCCCAGTGGTTAGCAAAGTTTTTGAAAAACTTATGAAGAAAAGGATTGTCTCTTTCTTAAACATGTCTAATTTTTTTAGTCCATTGCAATTTGGATTTCGGGAAGGGAAATCGACGGAAGATGCTTTGTTGCTTTTTTGCTCTAGAATATTTTCTAATGTCGATAGTAAAAAATTTACGGCGGCTTTATTTGTGGACATCACAAAAGCCTTTGATATGGTCAACCACAATATTTTGTTAAATAAACTTGAACAGGCAGGTTTTCGTGGATTTATGTTAGATTGGCTTAAATCATATCTTACAAACAGGTCTCAAAAAGTAAAAATTGGCGAGATCCGCAGTGAAGCTAAGCTTTTAACTTTGGGAGTCCCTCAAGGCTCTGTTTTGGGGCCCATACTGTTTCTTGTATACATAAATTCCTTATTTAGTATGAACTTCAAGGGTTCGATTACCGCTTTCGCGGATGATATTGGATGTACCTACGGATCTAGAAGTCCTTTGGACTTAGTGGCGGACATTAACTGGGATCTAAATTTGTTAAGAGGTTGGTTTGCAGATCATAAGCTAATCATTAGCTCTAAAACAAAGCTTATGTTTTTTAATTTATCACCAAGATCCATAGTTTATGACGAGTTTTTGTATCACGCTCCGGATTGCTCACGTTTTTCACTGAATTCTTGCAGATGCCTTTCCTTGCCTAACAGTCTTTCATTTAACCAAAGCAATCAATGCAGCGATAACTGTTTTTCTATAGGAATTGAAGATAAGTTTAAATATCTGGGTCTGACACTCGACTCTAAATTGAGTTTTACTTTCCAAACACAGGAACTAAGTAATTATTTCAGAAATTCTTTAAGATATTTTTACTATTTAAGAAATGTTTGCTCTAGTGATCTTCTAAAAATAATTTATTTTGGGATCTTTCACTCCAAACTGCAATATGGAATTGCGTGTTGGGGGGGAACAAATTATAATAAAATCCTTCCTATTTTAATTTTGCAAAAGAGCGTCGTGAAAATCATTTGCCGTAAACACCGGAGATATCCTAGTTATACATTGTTCCGTGATTTGAATATCCTTCCGGTCCGTCATTTGTACTGCTTCAAAGTTTTAAATATATTTTTTGCTCGGTCTGGTAATGTTAATTTTAGATTACGTTCTGAATATAATCTTCGAAGCAATTTTGAAAATATGGTAACAGTTCCATTTTCTCGTACCACCACCTTTCGAAATTACTTTGTGGTTTCCTCTTGCCGGCTATTCAACAATCTTCCGCGTTCAATTAGAGCAATAACAGCAGCTGGAAGATTTTCTAAAAGTGTCCGAAAATGGCTTTTTGAATTAAACTATGATAATTTAGAATCTCTATATTCTAACATCCTGGTGTGAATGCAACGAGTTTTGTCTTTTGCCATAGCCTTTTATCAAATACCTTTCAGTTTATTTTGCATTTTCAATTTTACTACTCATTCCATTAACATGAAATAGACACTGTTTTTTCCTTTTACAAACTTTTTATCACCCCACACACACATTTATTTGATATTTTTTTAATAATTCGAAGTAACATTTAATACTATTCCTAATTCTTTATAGTTTTAGAATATAAAATGTTTCAATTTTTCATAAATTTTAAAGTAATAATGTGATTATTTATATAAGTTATGTAACAAACCATTGAAATATTATTTATGAAATAAAATAATACAATACAATAATACAATACAGGTATGGTAATCGGTCGTAAACTATATTTCATGCTCCGAAGTGCCCTCCTCTTCTTTTTATCGTTATTTTACTATTTTGTACAGTAAGGGATTAAACCTACTCGATTCATACGCTTTAAATTTTTATACGTGTACTAAATGAAATCGAACAGACTTAAGGATATGATCTTTTCGAAACGGCTGGACCGATTTTTATGAAATTTTGTATATATCCTTGCTAGGTATGGTAATCGGTCGTAAACTATATTTCATGCCCCGAAGTGGCCTCCTCTTCTTTTTATCGTTATTTTACTATTTTGTACAGTAAGGGATTAAACCTACTCGATTCATACGCTTTAAATTTTTATACGTGTACTAAATGAAATCGAACCGGCTTAAGGATATGATTTTTTCGAAACGGCTGGACCGATTTTTATGAAATTTTGTATATATCCTTTCTAGGTATGGTAATCGGTCGTAAACTATATTTCATGCTCCGAAGTGCCCTCCTCTTCTTTTTATCGTTATTTTACTATTTTGTACAGTAAGGGATTAAACCTACTCGATTCATACGCTTTAAATTTTTATACGTGTACTAAATGAAATCGAACAGACTTAAGGATATGATCTTTTCGAAACGGCTGGACCGATTTTTATGAAATTTTGTATATATCCTTGCTAGGTATGGTAATCGGTCGTAAACTATATTTCATGCCCCGAAGTGGCCTCCTCTTCTTTTTATCGTTATTTTACTATTTTGTACAGTAAGGGATTAAACCTACTCGATTCATACGCTTTAAATTTAATTTTTATACGTGTACTAAATGAAATCGAACCGGCTTAAGGATATGATTTTTTCGAAACGGCTGGACCGATTTTTATGAAATTTTGTGTATATCCTTAGTGTAGTAGTGTAATGGAGCCATAATTATCCAGAGAAGTTTTAACTGTATTAGAGGTGGTTACATCAACTGTTAAATACATAAACAACACTGCTTAACACTATTGAGCAACTCTGTCGAAAATTTGTAGTAGGGTAGGCTACCATGGAACACTTGATAACGTATAACGATATTCCAGTATAGGAAAAACTCTTAGGATTATCCTGACGATAAACTGCTTCGTTTTATACAGAAGATAGGACACATAACGGATTTTTGTTTGTTTGGTTAATCCATCTTACGCTAAGGAAGGTTTACAGACCGAGATAATTTTCAAAGTCTTAAAGGAAGTGGCGGTAAATTCCATTTTGTATGTATGGAATATTTAGTTGTCATTGGGTCAAATACAGTGTAACTTAGATAAATGTGACTACGTTTTTGCGAACATTTATCCTGGATGTTAGTCACAGCAATTTCATAATCAGCTACTACTTCGGAAATCCGTTGATACGAGTATATCATTTTTTAGCGGAGCGACACGGTTGAAGTGTTGCCAAACTCACGACAAAATTACCTAAAAGGTCATCGGACCCTCTTCCCGATTCCCCTCTTACGTCAATCCCAATAAATTCAAAATCGCTCATAAAGTTAAATCAACGCCATCTAGATATATCATAGCCGCAACTCAGCTGGACAATGCCGTCATAGTTTAGCTCTTAAATTTTTTATTTACACGAACAAACAACAAAAACAAGTAGTGACGTAATAAAAAGCAAAAACAAAACAGTGCAACATTGGCGAACATAACCTAAAACTATAAGCTGATTTTGACGTCTAAGATTCTACATTGCGGCCTTAATATCTAGACGGCGTTGGTTAAATTAGTGTAAAGTTGTGAGTCAAACCAACAACGCGAGCGAAGCGAGCTCTCTCAGCTAGTTTGAAATAAAATATTTCCCTGTAAGAATGAAGTAATTTTTTTTTAGCTGTGCGAAGGGAAGGCAAAAGCAGCACGACGCGGGCACCGAATACTCGATCGTACTTTCCATAGTTACATAGTTGCTGCTTCGTGCATATACCATGGCCCACGAGCCCTTCTATAATAATTGTACAGAAAAGAAGTCTTTGGCGTTGTAGACGTGGCACTGTCTGCTTCCGATGATAGCGGAGCAATTAAGTAATCGTGCGTGCTATCGTGCTCGTCCAGCCTCATCAAGCGATAAAATTTAATTCGACACAGGAACAGTGGGACAGGAGGCATATTATTCATTGGGGCAACGCCGAAACTAGTGTCTACAATTAGCAACATGATTCTAATAATGTCAAAACTTCTGAAGCCCAGCTAAATCCTGGGTACATCCTTGCAAGGTTCTGTTGGTACTAAACAGGACCCAGAAAAGATCTCTCAACTTCTAAATGTTCTCATTGACAAAACATCATCAACATGTGAAGTGCAAATGTATGTTCTAACACGCAAAGTTATAACAGGCATGGAAGAAGTGTAGCCAGGATCTCGTTTAAAAGGGGCAAACCCAACAATTGTTTAACACAATGAACCCGGAATTTTTTTAGGGTTAGGAATAGGTATTTAATTCAAATGTTCGACAAAGATTAGGACTTTTTGTCAGTTTAAATTGTCGGTTGTTTTTAAAATCATATTTCAAGAAAGGACAATTTATAATCCAATTTGTTTCAATACGGATTCGATTTCCGCTTTCGAGACAGTTGATACTCAGTGATTTTTCAACTTTTGAATTTCAGTGTTCGAAACTGCAGTCTCAGCAGCATTGTAGGGATGATGATGGCCCTTTCCCTATCTATGACTATCTGTGACCCTGAGACAAAAATCATGAAACTGTTTATTTGAAGTACGAAAATTACACCTCCTTGTACCTACCTATTTAAAAGTTTCGTTTTGTTTATTACAATAAGTGAATTAATACCTCATTGCGCAGACAATTCTTAAGCGGATGGCGACTCTCTGGGGATTTATCGCTACTTTATTAGATTTAGTCGAAATATAGGGGAAATCCTTGCCGAGTCCTTTAGTTTGCATTTTCTTTTTCCTAAAGAGGTTGATAGGGGAATCGGATGGAGTACAGTAATTTTTCCATCGTTTTGTGAAAAATTCAAATCGCATCTTTACATGGCTGTTACTTCTGAACCTTGGCACCTATAGATGCTTGAAATTTTTACCTAATACGGGCAGTGCGGTCCTCTGTACATGGCTGCTAAATTTCAAAATTTTCCGCTTCAAAATTTCCGAATTAGGGACAATTTTCGATTGATACGATTGAAATCCCGAACGCAGATAGGTAGGACCTTGAAATTTAGAGACAATGTGAGCGGTGAACGCCAAGTATTGCTCTACAGCTACAAGTGTGAGGTAGAGCCTTGAAATTTTCACAAGTCTGCCAATTTTCAAACTTATTGGACAAATTTTATAGAGTTTTCGATTAGAAAAGACGAAAGTACGATTTGGGCAGCTGTAACTGTCGAACGCAGATAGGGGGACCCTAAAATATGGAGAAATGAAAGTAAATGTAGTCCCTAGGTTGTGGAGCTATCTGGCGCTTACATTTAGGTACATTACATTTCAGAACGATTTACCAAAGAGTTCCGAAATTATCGAAAATGAACGTTTGCCACATGAAAGTGAGATTACCGTGCTAATAACACCTAACAGACTGACTACAGGCCTCACCGAGGAAGTTATTATGCACTCATTTAGGTTTCTTTGGTGTGGCGTTGGGAATGCTGTTCATTTACTAATGCTGTGCGACAAGTCAAAATGCTGTACGTCTGGTCAGCTTATACTAGCCACACATTGGGGTAAAGTTTGGTTAAGATTGATTCACAAAGAAAAAAGTTGTTCATGCAAGAACCTAATTTCCAGCGGTTGGTTTGTATGACAGCCCTATGACGTAGTGTTCCGATTTCATCTGCTTCTAGATATTTTTTGAGGCTTTACTAGGAACACATTTGGATGAAGTTTGGTTACGGTCGGCTTAACAAGGAAAAAGTTTTTCTTAGAAGAATTTAATTTTCAATGGTTCGTTTGTATGGCAGCCCTATGACGTAATGATCCAATTCCATTCGTTCCTAGATATGTATTGGGGCTTTACTAGAAACACACTTGGGTGAAGTTTGGTTAAGATTGGTACATAAGGAAAAAAGTTTTTCTTAGAAAAACCTAATTTTCAGGGGCAGCGCCATGACCCCATGGTCTGATTCCATTCGTTCCGACATATATACAGCGTACACTAAAAAGAAACTTGTGTAAAAATTTTCAGCCCGATAGCTTCAAAACTGAGGGACTAGTTTGCGTTGCAACAGACGGACAGACAGACAGACAGACAGACGGACATGGCTCAATCGATTTCTCTCGTCACGCTGATCAATAATATATATACTTTATATAGTCGGAGGTGCTTCCTTCTGTGCGTTGCAAACTTCATGACAAAGTTAATATACCCTTTCACATAGTGACGGGTATAATAATACAAAAATCGGGTCACAACGAATGTGTGACAGATCGCTGCGAACCCGTGCGATACATTGTATTATATTGGACGCGGACGCAGATAGCGTTGTGTCTGCATGGGTCTTAATTTCTAACTCATGTATACTTCGTATGGCGTATATACATACTTTAGAAGATTTATCTTTAGCTACTGAACGTTATAGCAAGCAAGAAAATATAGATATGTATATAAAACGAGATCGAGGCAAATTTCAGGCTGGGCCGAAATTTGGATACCATTCACTTTCTTTCAGGCTCATAGTATCAAACGATCCTATGATTTGTTTGCGATTTCGCCCTTTCCTCT
The DNA here is from genome assembly GCA_949715475.1 of Microchrysa polita. Classification (NCBI taxonomy): domain Eukaryota; kingdom Metazoa; phylum Arthropoda; class Insecta; order Diptera; family Stratiomyidae; genus Microchrysa; species Microchrysa polita. The sequence continues at coordinate 50,575,314 of OX454417.1, forward strand.
TTGATCTTTGTAACTTGCTTTTTGGGTACGGTTTAACAGCTCCACGAACCCCCATTCTATTCCCCCCGTTTTCACATAAGTTCCATGACATCAATAGAGAAATTTCTTATGAGGTTTGCCTGGGATTGGTAGGAAAAAAAAGTGATACATGGTCTGATTCCATCTGGCTTTACAATTATTTTGTGGAATCAATAGAAATACATTTGTCTTAGATTTGGTTGAAATTGGTGCACAAATACAAAGGTTTTTCTCAGAAGAACCTAATTTGGGGGGGGGGGGGGGGGTTGGTTAGTATATCAGCCCCATGGCCCCATGACCCCATGATCCAATTTCAGCGATTCAAAGTCAGACCGACATAGCCCAATCGACTCGCCTCGTCCGTCATACTGATCAATTGAAAACGCACTGGATTGGGATTCCTCATGTGATTTGCAGCAAAAAAGTTGCAAGGAACATACCCCCAATTCTTAACCCTTTAGCTGCCACAGGTATTTGAAGATTTTTTAAAAAAAATATTTTCTTGTACGGCTAAAAGCTCAATATCTCAAAAGCTGTACTAGCTAGAATAGCAAATTAAGATGATTAATAAGCCAACAAATTTACCTAAAAAATAAAAAAATTACCTAATATAAAACCGCACTTTAATCGGATAAGAGGTTTGGTTTTTGCAGAACTTCAAAGTAAAATTTTTGTGGTTTGACCCAAAAACAATCTATTTTTCCATCTCAATTTTCTCCAACTTCTGCCAAGGTGAGGTGCTCCTACGATTCTTTTAGAAATTGGCGCATATTCTAGCGATCATTTCTTTCCTATATCATTTTATTCTAGCTATTTTATTTTTAACAATTTTAATGCCTTAAGTGCAGAACACTAGTGTTAATTTTGCATCGATTTTGATATAATTCATATAAATTGTACCAAATTGCAGATCTTTAGGGGCAGCTTGAATTGAATTCAATTGAAAGCGAGCTAAAACTAACTAACCCCTTGTAATTTTATTCTATTTATTGTATTGTAACATGTATTTTAAATTTGTCTCCCCGTCGAAAAATCGCTTCAATGTGTCAGGAATGAGACTCCTATTAACGAAAGTTTATTGGAAGGATGATACAATAGCAATTCCTTTTGATAAGCGAATTATGCAATTGTCAATAAAATAAAAAGACTAATTCATTGTTTTCTTAGATAACTCATACCCCAATTTGAACAAAAATTTGGGCAATCTTCGGAAAAATAGGGGAAATCTGAAGGTTTCCATGAGCCTTCCTTTCGAAGTTCTACACAAGACCCCAAAAGCCCCTAGTGGTTGTACAGAGGGTCGAATACCCTCAAAAACAGGTTTTTCAGAATATCTCGAAAACGGTAATATGTATGTACTAAAAAGTGGTGTATGGAAAATTTATAGCTCTTGTGGTTTGTGAATAAAATGGCAAAGGTAGATTTTAATGAGACTACTCGTAACGGTGCCAGGTGGTCTAACGGTATTTTTTACCAAGTTTCAGGAAATCTTTAAAACGGTAACTCCGGCTAAAAAATTTTGTATGGCGAATTTGTAGCCCATACGGTTTCGAAGAAGGTGGCCAACTTTCTTATCAATACGTATACCGTCAAGGGTGCTACGGGGGCTGAAGACTTCGAAAAACGGGATTTTTTGGGTTTTTCGTGAACATCTCTGTAACGGGGGAGTATGCTGTAAAGCCGTCTATGACAAATTAAAAGCTTCCAATAGACCCGTAGGCACCTAATGGTGATCTGAAGATCACCTGAATATTTTTGAAAAATTAATTTGCTTACACGACTTAGGCCCGGTTTCTGATAACTCTTATTCAGTACCTATCGGCTAGTCGGCTATCGGTTAGTCTTATCGCATAGAGAAGACACACACAATATTCAGAAAGCTTTTTCATTGTATTGAATGGAATTTTTGTTTATTATGAATAGTTCCGCCATTTTCTGCTTGGTTACGCCAACATCTTAAGCCTAGTACTGACACCGAGAGTGAAATTTTTGTCCGCTGCGATTTTCTCAATGAAAATTTATTGTTACTGTAATGAAATATGTGGGGAATTCCATAAGCCACAATCCGAAAACAGTTCCATAATTTTTCTCGGCCATTTTATGTATTTTTTCCCGATTCCCCGGTTATTTGATCGTAAAATGTCAAATGACCGGGGAATCGAAAAATAATACATAAAATGGCCGAGAAGAATTGTGGAACCGGTCTCGGATTGTAGCTTATGGAATTCCCCACCGTTTGTGACATATTCCACGACAGTAAGTATGCATTTTTATTAATAAAATCGCAGCGGGAAAAATTTCACTCTTGATCTTAATTCAGCCCTTTAGATTGACAAAATCATTCATCATTCATAGTCTAGTTTTGGAGCTATTGAGGTTTAAGTCGGGTAAGAAAATGCATTTTTCAAAAGTCTTCAAATGCCTTGGCAACGAAAGGGTTGGGAATCGGGGTGTGTCCTATGCACTTTTGTTGCTGGAAATCATACGAGGAATAATTTTTCGGTGAGTTTATGCGGTAGTTTCCGGACGCTACGAGTACATGCTACCCTTATAGATAGAACAATTACCGGGAAAACGTTGTTTTTTTAAGTTTGACCCCACGTAGCTCCCATTGAGGGGCAGGTACAGATCGGATGGTTTGGCATTGCATTTAGATATATTGAAGAAACATATTCATTGCAGACCACTTTCTCGCATAAGTTATCGTTACTAAGTTATTCATGAAATTAACAAAAAATTGCTTTTTTGTATATACATATGAGTATTTTCGTAAAACCTTGTTAAAAATATCGTTAAACCTCCTGGCACCGTTAGGAATGCTCGAATCAAAATTGACTTTTGACATGCTATTCTGAAACCAGAAGAGCTGCAAATTCGACTTTTGGGGTCTTGTTTAGACCTCGAAAGGAAAGCTCATGCAAAAATCCAGCTTCCTCTTAATTTTTCCGAAGTGAAATGCCAATTTTCCTGGGGTATAATGTGTAGGACGTAGGACTACGAAACGATAGGTTAGGTGCCCGGTTCGATTCCCAGTAGAAGCGAAGTGTAAAAAGGTAAAGTTAAAATAAGGTAAGTTAATTATTTTGTGGGTTAAATCATCTCGTGTCGCAGGAACGCTAATTTGTTTGTACAGGAATACCCCGATTTAAGTCGCTTCGCACATAAGTCGTTTAACTACTCCCACCTTACATCTGGATTTACGACAATTTTGTTTCACGGTTACGTCGTTCCCCGTAAAAAAATTTCGACATCCGAGAAAAATCTTTAGAGAAAAGTCACATTCGAATTACGATTACATTACAAATCGCATCAAATTTGTAATGCGTCAAGAAAATTGATGCCAAAATAATAATTTTACCCGATTGAGCTGATTTTTGGTGGGTGGTATATTGTAGTATGTAGTTTTCCGTCCCTTGATATCCAGAACGGGAATTAGGTATTATTAGGTGTGAGTATAATCGATAACATAAGTAGATCGGAAATCTTTTCCTTTAGGGAGACTCTTTTTTCTTTTGCGAAGATCCCATATTTTCATGCGTTTCATTGAATGGCTCCTGAGCTGCAGAATACAATTTTAACTGTCACATGAAGTCGCTTCGGGAAGGTAGTGGAATTTATCCACATTCCATCTGAAAGGGATTTTAGTGAGAAATGGTATACAGCTTTGCCCAGTTAGGGACCTTCAGAACGAATCTCACACTTCCGTGTCTTTCAAGTTATTTAATCAAGATTCATTTTGAAGCTTATTCATACCAGCAATGAAATTTAGATCTCGCAAGTGGAATATGCTGTCCGAGAGATAAAAATAGCCCGAAATATAGACGAACTACGGTCTAAAACGCAGAAATTTGAGGCCAGTTGAATGTAATAAGAATCACCAGTAAATTTCTAAACACGTGCATGATCATTTTTCGGAGTTGGGAACGATATCCCGCCCATCATATTCCCGTTTTTCAACACACCGACATTTATTATCCCGCCAGTTAAAAATCGCGCTCACATGAAATCCCGTCTAATCAAAATCCCGCCATTTGAATAACCCGCTAATTTAAAATACCGCTCTTCCATATCCCGTTTTTTAAATTCCCTCATAGAAGACAAGTATTCTTTCATAAATCACGCTACTCTGGTCTTTCAATAATCGAGTACTACCTGCATGGCAGTCTTGTTCTGTACGGGCTCAATTACCATCTAAAGGTCTGAATAGACCTCGGGTGGAATGAAAATGAAATTTCTGTCCGCTGCGATTTTCTCAATGAAAATGTATACCTAGTGTCTTGGAATATGTCGCAAATGCTGGGGAATTCCATAAGCTACAATCCGTGACCAGTTTCATAATTCTTCAAGGCCATTTTATGTATGTATTATTTTTCGATTCCCCTGTCATATAAATTTTCCACGATGAAATGACCGGGGAATCGAAAAATAACACATAAAATGGCCGAGAAAAATTATGTAACCGGTCTCGGATTGTAGCTTATGGAATTCCCCAGCGTTTGCGACATATTCCACGACACTAAGTATACATTTTCATTGAGAAAATCGCAGCGGACAGAAATTTCATTTTCATTCCAACCGAGGTCTATTAATTGGAGTATTCCAACGGAGATATGTCAATAAAACTATTGCATTAACTGCTGGTAATCACATAACATAACTACTAATTTTTTAGCAATGAAAATAATTTTTGGCGGTATTTTGACGGAATTATTTCACTAGCTAGCGGACATCCAATTTCCAAGATCTTAGCTGCTTTTTTTGTTGAGGTCTTGTGATCAACAGCACGCTCAGCAATGTTATTTATCATGGAGATCATAGTCCGTCACATATACAAAGGTCGTGAGTTCGAAAAAACCATACAATAAATTCGTTCACGGTGAGTCTCGAACCGAGGATTCTGTGCACCAAAAGTGCGCGCAGTAACCACTACATCAGCCAGACTATTCTAAAATTTTCCTAGCAATATTTTCGTGACCGAAAATTTCAACTTCTAAGAAAATAATGATGTTGTAAAAAAATCGGGCTTGCCCTTACCGAAATCCTAGCTACGCCCATGCAGCATTATTAAGGTTTGTGTTTCTAAAAGCGACTCATGTGGTGACCTACTGCCATCCAGATAGACAGGCCGAACTGCACAAACCTAAGTTCCACAAGTGGGTTCATGAGCACCTGTTGTTGTCGCTATTGCTATTGTTGTAATACGTGTTGCTTGAGTTCCATGACCACTGACAGATTCATTTTCATTTGCTGATAATTCGGCTTGTATATCTATATGGTGCTGGGTGACCACCTTATATCAACCAATTCTGAGTCCTATTCGAATATTTTTTTAATGTGGCCACATTCCTAGTATCCACTATTAATTAAAGTAGCTTGTCTGTATGGATAATATACGCATAATAGTGCTCAGATAGGACTCATGCGGTTATAGCTCTACAATCGTAGCTCAGCAGCCAATTCTAAGCCCTATTTGTATATTTTTGTTTGTGGCTACATTCCTATTATCGAGTATAACTTAAAGGATTTCTGGTTTCCTTTTAACGCAAAGTCAATTTGGAATCATTTTCAGCCCATGATTGCGTGTCAAAGTGAATGGGCCTTTTCTGGTTCCTAACTTTCAATGGAGGGGGCTCTGCGTTGGAACGACTAGCGCGGTGGAAGAGTAGTCGGTATAGAGTGGAAAGTACTTTGCTCGACTTTTACTCGACTCATCTAAACCGAAGCGCTAAAGAACAAAACATTTCGAATATTGGCAACAATTTCCGACCTACCTATTTCTTCCCTGTAACCATCGAATTAATATTTCACTTAAATTTAACTTACATGTATATCTCCACCACCAATAATCTCTATTGTTTACTAATCTAATGTATATACACTTACGGACAAAAGTATCGACTCAACCTATAATCGCGTATATTTGTACGTATTTTTTGAAAAAGTACGATAGTTATCCATAAGACTGGTATGTGATTTCAAAGTTTAAAACCTTAGCTACTTGTTGGTACCCTTTTTATCAATATTTGCTACGCACTTTTTAAATTACTGCCATACTTGTAACAAAAAACTCCGAAAATTTTAAATTTTTCGTGGCTAACTGTCAGGTAAAATACCCCTACAAAAGCGCGCGTAATCGGTTTCTCATTATCAGTTGCATCTGGAAAGTCAGCTTACTTACATCTAAGGTAATTTCAATTACCATGTCATCCATGGATACGGCGCCTGATCAAGCGGCCCAAGTTGTAGCCCTATTGTCTGAAGGTTTTAGTCAGCGAACCGGCGCGGCGCTCGCCGTCTTGGAATGAGTCAGTCTGCTGTCTCGAGAGTTAGCAGGATATTTCAAGAGACTGGTAGCTTTTATTCGAGACCAAGAACGGGCTGCCTTCGATCCACTTCTGAGAGACGAATTGGATCGTTACGGAATGGAGCTCAGTTTTCTAAACTGATGAGTCGAGAAAGTGTGTGGACGGCAGTGACAGAAGATGCACAGTCTTCTGGCGTCCGGGTGAGCGATTTTCGCAGTGCTGTTTCACTGAAACGGTTGCATGCGGCGGCGGCGTTTCGAGTATGATGTGGGCTGGCATTTCCTTAGAGGGGAAAACGGAGCTCGTACTCGTGCCCGGTGGAGTCCGTGGAGGAGGGATGACAGCTGATCGATATGTAAACGATATTCTCCGTGCCCACGTTGTGCCCTAAGCAGCATTTATTGGCGAGAACTTCACTTTGATGAACGACAATGCCCGGTGTTACGCATTGCGTCTCACTCGGCAGTTCCTGAATGAAACCAAAATGTGGACACTTAACTAGCCTGCACGCAGTCCAGACATCAGTTCCATTGAACACTTATGGGACGAGCTCAAGAGAAGAGTCCGAGCCAGAAATCCAGCCCCTTCGTCCACTGAAGAATTGAAGGCAGCCCTATTAGAGGAGTGGAACGGTATTCCTCAATATACCATCAACAACTTGATCAGATCAATGAAGAATCGACTGGAAGCTGTCATTAGAGCAAGAGGAGGAAATACCAAATACTAAAATAATAAATACTTAAGTTATTTTCCAACAGTTTTTGTTTTATTTTCAAAAAACCTAACCACAAACCATTTTTATAATTTCCCATTTTCCCTACAATTTCGTTCAAAGAGCATTAATTTTAAAAGTACATACTCACCAAATATTGGTTAAAATGGTACCATAATAAAGGTGAGGTCTCAAGCTTTTGAATGACATACGATTTTTATGGAAAACTACCCTATTTTTCAAAAAACACGTACAAATACACGCGATTCTAGGTTGAGTCGATACTTTTGTCCGTAAGTTTAGTTTAATTTTAACCCTAGAAAGATAACCTACGTCTCAGAGGCGCCTAAGAAAAATTTAAATCGTTGTCACTTCTCATGGGGCAACTTTACTAAGTTGTGCTTCACAGCCAACTCTGACGTCAAATAACCCTTTACTTGGGCAATTGCGTTAAGTAGGTATGTATCATAGTCTCGCTGTTATAGAGGGGTCATGCGCTCCGGAGACGTATGGTTATCTTTTGTGTCACTTTTAGTGTTGGGCAGTTATTTTTGTTTTTAGATTGAATGACTGTATTTGATGCTATTTTTTTCCGCGATGAAGAACGTGTAGTAATTCCATCAAATGGCAATGCCTGAAACTATAATATTTTATAATCAGACCATAGGAGGGGTTGATACTTTTGACAAAATATGTTCGTCTATGTCATATTCTCCGAAAACCAATAGATGATTATGATCACAGCATGTTGAACATGGCATATGTTAACTGTTATATAATTTATTGCCACAATATTTTGTCGAAGCAAGGATAATTCTTACATCGCAGGGAATTTATGAAAAACATCAGCAATCAGTTTTCAGATCCTTGAATGAGATTGGAGATTGTAGGTAACAATTTTACCCACAAACACCTGGGATAAAATTCCGAAAATTCTTCCTAAGCCTAGCAATGAGGCTTATGTAGATAAAGAATTGGCTGATAACGCCCGCTGCCAAAAACGGAAAAAAATCTGCGTAATAATAAGAAAGAATGTCTAACATGTAATAAGTGCCAAAAACCCGTCTGTGGAGAGTATATAATATTGAAACTTGTTGGCATACATACATTGTACATTGTACGTACATACTTTTTAACATTTATTCGCTTTTTATTATTATAAAAAATAGTAAACATATTAACAACAATATTAAACAATAAGTTAATAAAAATTGATGCTTTGAACTAAGTTATAGATGAAATATGAAGACAGGTTTTTTTTTGTTGTTGATTTTTCTGTTTTTTGTTACCATGAAAATGAGGATTGATTCTAATGTATCTAGATCGTAGTATTTTCATGAGTAATATTTTTTTCCTAGTTACTATACAGTACTTTAATAGTATATAAGACAAAAACCCTATTTTGTTAATTTTTTGATAAAAAAAATCTTAAAACCTGAATTATGTTTCTTTTTGTCTGTTTTTAAAGGTTATTTTTGCTTTTATTTTCTTAAATTACAAAAACTAACGAAATGAGCATACAATTGTGTTTTATTTCTTAAAAAGACATCAATCTTCCAAAATTTAATGATATATGTAAATAAAATATAGTACGAATGGAGGAAACCGGTTATAAAGAGGATGCGCCTCGGAGACGTATGGTTATCTTTAACGTTACTCGCAATATGGTTATCTTTCTAGGGTTAAAGCAAAAGTTTAGTTTATGACAAAGCGGTAACACAGCATAAAATCGTGAAGCGTGAACGACATGGCTCTATATTCGGTCTGAAACACACTAAAATTGTATCAAATATAAAGTACTCGTACTGGTACTTACTGCATTACTAACGAAATTATCGGCAACTACATCATAACTGCTCGCCTTTTTGCATTCGACTAGTAGGAGTGTAGGACAATCTATGGTTAATGGCATTTGATTTCTTTCTAGATGGCTTATAATGATTGCTATGCTAAATTCCAGTAAAATATTTTGCGAATCAGATCCAAGAAGTATGCTTAAAAATCGATTTATGAATTGGTGACCTTCCATGCAAGGTGGAAAGTATGTAGTAAATTTAGCATTTAATTTTAATTGGATAGAATTTGATGCAGCATTTACGCCCATCCATAGAGGATACAACGGTTAGAAGGACCGAGCTTTCAAGCTCGAACATGCAAATTGTTGTTTTTGGACGTCAGCGAATAACAATTTACACGGTCGAGCAGCACGGTTAAAAATTCTGGTGTATTTTTTATACCAACTGATGGTATAAAGCTCATTCATACATTTTTTAGTATAAATTTTAATAAACAGCGATGTATAAATTTTGTTTATATTAATTTTTATAAAATTTATCCGAAGCTTGTATTAAAATATTGAATTCGAGATGTTCGTATAAAAATTATACGAAGCTGTTACAAAATTAATCCAAAAATACTATTGAAAATTATGCAGCATTTATATGAATCTTTTATCAGAACGTGTTATTGATTTTATACTATAAATTACAACTTGCATACCAATCGAGAATTTGTTTAATAATATTGAACTGAAAAAAATGTTATACCAAAGTGAGGTAAAGTATATTGTACATTTCTAAAAAATTTCATTGCATCCGCATTTGGAAAGGTGGACTTCGTGCGTCGCTGTGGCGCACCTGGTTGAGAGTGCATGCTAGTAATCTAGAGGTGCGGAGATCGAATCTCGGCGTGGTCAAAAATTTCTGTATGTGCGGATAGGAAATATACGAGTATAGTGCCTGCAACATTATGTCCCAGAAGGGGTTTTCTGCAGGCATACATTATAACGGCACCGTCTAGATGGGTCCACTGGTTAAAAATTCTTCCTGAATTAATGGATGTGAACTAGGTTCCGAAAATCTTTTATTTGTTGCAAGGAACGATGGAAGTTGATATGGTATCGCATTTTTACAGATAGCGTCGCAAGCTAAATACGAAGACTTACATATACAGTGCTTGTCATCAGATTAGCACACCCCTTCGCATGAATAGTTTCGGCTGATTTCCAACCAAACTAAAAGAGCTAAAATTTCAAAATTATAACTGTTAATAGTCCATTCAATTCTGAGTTAATTAACACAAAAAGAATTGTGTTCAAATTTTTTAATATTGATTTATAATTGTTTTTCGAAAAAGAACACACAAAATAGCCATTTAAAATTTGTCATCAGGATAGCACATGCAATTTCTTTTTTGTCTATCTTCCACAATTAAAGACGTAGGACCCCCAATTTTTTGTGGTTGTTTCAGTAAGATATTGACTTTAATATGAATAAGGAAAAAATCATTATCTGCGGAAGAGGGACCAACATTTAAGGCATACAAGGAGTCAAGGCGGTCAAAAAGTGAAATTTCGAGAAAAAATTCATAAAAGTTGATAAGTTGAATCCGAATTCATGTGTAATAAGTAGCGTTAAGGTAAAAATAATAGAGGCGATAAGAATTTAGTACATGTCAATCCTTATGAGAGAGTAATTTTGAGAGAAACATCTGGCCCTCATGACTCGGTCGCAAGGATTAGGGTAAATTTTGACATTAAGGCGAGCCTATTTTTTGTTCAAACAGTGATAATAAAACTCCACATTTCAAGAAACTAAAACTAAAGAATAACCTCCAACTTAACTTTCCCCGAAGGAAAATACGTTAAAATTAATCATGAGAACATTTGATATGGAACAAAGAATGGCGGTATGTTAACTTTTCGGATAAAAAGAAGTTCACTTTAGAAGAGTAACACAGTTATAATGTCTACTTCCAGGATCTTTGATAGGAAGGACACCATTAGGATCGCATTCATTGTCGGACAGATTGTGTAATGGTCTCGAGGGTCAAGTGATACTCTGAGATGATACTTCTTTTTATTCGAAAAGACAACAGCGCCATTTTTTATTACATGTGAAGTGCTCTCGAGTTTAATTTAAGCGCATTTTCCTTTAGTTTTAGTTTCTTTAGATGTGGAGCATTTTTGTATCACTATTTGAACAACAGGGTCGCCTTGATGTGAAAATTTACCCTAAGCCTTGCGACCGAGTCTAAGGGCTCGATGCCTCTCTCAAAATTACTCTTTCATAGGGATTGACTATTGACAAGTACTCAATTTTTATCGCCTCTATTATTTTTACCTTAACGCTACATATTGCACACGAGTTCGGATTCAACTAAGCGACTTTTATGAATTTTTTCTCGAAATTTCACTTTTTGACCGCCTTGACTCCTTGTAAGCCTTAAATTTTGATCCCCCTTCCGCAGATAATGATTTTCTCTTATTCATATTAAAGTTAATATCTTACTCAAACAACCACAAAAAATAAGGGTTCCTACGTCTTTAATTGTGGGAGATAGACAAAACAGAAATTACATGTGCTATCCTGATGACAAATTTTAAATGGCTATTTTGTGTGTTCTTTTTCGAAAAACAATTATAAAACAATATTAAAAAATGAAAACCCAATACTTTTTGTTTTAACTAATTTAGAATTGAATAGACTATTAACAGTTATAATTTTGAAATCATAGCTCTTTTAGTTTGGTTGGAAATCAGCCGAAACTATTCATGGGAAGGGGTGTGCTAATCTGATGACGAGCAGTGTATGTATGCTTATAAACACAGAGAAAAAAAATTAGAATGGTTATCTAAAGAAATAGTAGAATTCATCTAAAGTTCGCGTTGATTTTCAGCTTATGATTCTATGTAGTTGAAACAGTTACGCAAATGTGGATAATTTTTCTATTCGTCATTAGTTGAAACATCTACTATATTTGCAAATTCAATTAATTCATTTGTAAAGACAGCTATTCATTATCTATAAATTGTTAAATGTTGGATAGCTAAATTGTGTTGAAGAAAAAAGAACGATTGTTTGTAGTTAAATTTTATATTTGAATAGTACAATCAACAACTTTTGTGGAAGAATTGACTAAACTTTTTCTTCTAATCTTGCGTGGTTGAATGAACGAATTTAATAGTACTTTCAGCTGCGAAGATTAGAGAAATCAGCTATTTCTTTGGAAAAACCATCTAAATTTAAGTCAACTACTTCACTTTAGATAAAAAGTCTAAACCATTTTTTTCAGTGAACGTTCAGTTATATGAACTGAACTGAATCTCAGTGGCACTGTCCCGAATAAATAATACAATCTGCCATTTTATCGAACATTGCATTTTGTCATTAAGTAAGCTTGGTATATTGATTTCATTAGAAACCACCACTTTTCCTTTTGTAACGATTCCACCGGTTTCAGCTGTGTTACACTACACAACGTTGGCTTTGAATCATAAATTCAATATTTTACCCATTTTACCTCGTTCTGCGGTTTGACAATGTTGCTGTTGCGATATCAATCGATATGAACAAAATCCGTGGTCTAAGTCAGATATCGTATTCCGCTCTGGTAACGCACCGCACGCTCTCAATGGTTTTAGTTGATTCTTACCTTATGATACTACTTGTGTACATTATCTGATATTCCAAAATTAACTTTCATTTCTATTAACCTATTTTGATATTATAGTAAAAGCCATTGTCTTTTGTTTAGGGGTTCAAAAGTTATTCTGCTTTGGTTAACATAAAAAGGCATGCGATGTTTCATGCAAAAATCTACAAAATTCGTGGCGACTTTTTTCGTATATTTCACATTTACATCGGCCCACCGAACGGAATTTGAAAGAGTTTATTGTTGATGGCTTTTAGTCCAGTACAATTGGTTCAAAATAGCCCGAAACCTAAACATCAAAAAAAAAAGAAGAAATTTTTGATGCGAAATTGTTGAATACAGTGCCTTATATACGCAGTAAAAAGTTACACTAATTTGCGCCATGGGTTAAGGGGGGAGGGGGTGGCAAAGAGGTGAAAATTCAGTTTCTTGCAAATGTCTGGAAAACTATGACCTTAAAATGCGCTGAAGACAAAACAAACTACATAAAATTACCTTTGTAATGATATGTAACACCTTAGACATTTTCTCAGAAAATTATACCCTAGACCCAAAAGTATTATAGTGAATTTACATTTTTTGAGTTTTACATTTCGCACTGTAACTCTTGATAGAGTAGACCTTCGGTCATAAGGTCTTGTCCATATATTGCTAACAAAATTTATTTATTATCTCTTAGAACGTCCCTATAACAGTTAACTGTAGTCTTCTGAATGTACATATATCCAAAAGTTTGTACCAAAGCGTGCCTTGCAAGTACGAAAAACCGGGTTTGAAGGTTGCTAGTACACGTTACTCGAAATATTCGCAAATCGCAAATAGCCTTAAAACTAGTACCAATGAACTTCAAACGCAATTTTTTGATAATTGTATCGTACGCCTTGGTACAACCTTTTGAACATACATCCACAAGACTGCAATTAACTGTTCTAATGACGTTCTAAGAGATAATTTTTTTTATTCTACATAGAATTTAGAATTGAAAAAATGTGAAATTTGTTAGAATTTTCGTTCACTTTGTATGGGGAGTACCCTTAGTTTTGATCGGATGGTAATAATTTTTGGTGGGGAGCATAATGGAGCTTAGACTAGGCACCCCACCAAATTTGATCTGCCTCGCTCAATTTAAAAAGTAGCTACAGGCATGAAAAATGTTAGGAGGAGTGAGGGGAGCGTCAATGGTCGGAGCACTCCAATTTTTGGAGCAAATCAAATAAATTTTGCTATCAATATATGGACAAGATCTTATGACGGTAGGTATATTCTATCAAGAGTTACAGTGCGAAATGTAAAACTCAAAAAATGTAAATTCACTATAATACTTTTGGGCCTAAGGTATAATTTTCTGCGAAAATTTCTAAAGTTTTACATATCATTACAAAGGTAATTTTATGTAGTTTGTTTCGTCCTCATGGCATTTTAAGCTTAAACTCATAGTTTTCCAGATATTTGCAAATAACTGAATTTTCACCCCTTTGCCACCCCCTCCCCCCTTAACCCAACAATTTCGCATCAAAAATTCCTTTTTTTATGTTTGGGTTTTGAGCTATCTGTACTAGGCTATTTCCGAATGTTCGGAAATCTTTGCATGGCTAGAGCTGGCATTCATAGAGAAAGTGTGGAAGGGTTTCCTCATTGTTCTCTTGGTCGCTGCTGTGAGAGTTGTAAAGAGTTCTAAGCCTTCTTGTATGAACCCCAGTAGCTAAAAGCGTTTCGCGTCCTAAACTCGTTCGCGAAAAAATCGAAACATCGAGCGAGACATTTAGACTTCGTAGAATATTAGCGACCAAACCATCTGCTCCGAGCTATGTGATAAAGCCCGATGGCCGATGGCTCTTGGAGTTGACAAGTATCGGGCAGGAGAGCATGCCTATACCCCCGTGTGTTTCCTCAAATATACTTTCAAAGGGAAAGATAATCTTTCTCCAGTTTTGAGCCATTTAAATACTCTGGTTCTCGTTGCAAAGTTTTCGCAGATATATACTATGTGACCTACCTAGTAGGGAAAACCGGAAGGACGTACGCTTATTTTCAATACGGACAACTGCGGGTTATTTTCGGCTTTAAGCCCGGAACTTCAAATTTCACTTTTGTCTCCTAGAAAAAATCATGTGCGAGATGAGATTGGTCTTGGAGTCGGTCACGATTGATTCCCACAATAACAATTCTCTGCAGAATTTATTTCATTGGTGAAATCGTACTCGTAACTAAGAGGCAATGGTTGCTGACGAGGTTCCGCTTTAAAGTGCTTATTTCTTAACAGTATAGTTAGCTACTGGGGACCGTATGTATGACTATAGCTTCTTGCAGGAAGTGTTTAGTAATTGACGGATTGTTGTGGACAACGTACCTTATCGAGGTTTTCCACGCAAGGGTACACTGCCAAAAGCCAATTTCAAGGAGTCTTACGTAATTACCCCAAGGAGCTCTGGTTAGGAAATGTGGCCTGATTAAACCAGCTAAATTCGTTGTTATGTAATTCTGCAGAAGGAGGAAATTAGAAACGCCCAGGTATATCGCCATGTACAATTTGTGACTAACAATTAAAAACTGCGTCAGTTTGTTACTCAGTGTGAGAAAGAATACTCTGAAAGGATCATCTCGATGTGGCCTCAGACACATCATTTAAAAAATCGTGATTCTGGAAACGGTAAGTATGCGAGAAACGTGGTAGACCCACATTCCACAGTGAATTTATAATCGGCAGACTTACCTACAACCTTACGTGAATGGCAGAAAAATCCAATACCCTGACTATGCTTCTGTAAGCCCCACGACGAAACGTTTATATATACATATGTACATGTGTATGTATGTATTATAAATACGACAGGCTAGTACTGCGAAGTAATGAGCGCTTTTTTCCGGTAGAATACATCGCTTCCCTTAAGCCCGGGCAGCTAAATTGATTTATCGAAAGAAGTTAAATAGACAAATTAATTTATTCAGTTCAGTACCTTAGGTAATAGTACAATAGAATAGAGCAATAATCCGAGCAGGAACAAATTGTATTTTTGATTTTATGCAAAAAAAAATATTTTATGTTATTGACATAATTTGCAATGCCGGGCAAGAAACATCCAGGGAAATATTTTACGTAATTTTATAGTTTTTGATCGGCTCAAACCGCCATTAGATCAAATGACTCCGTTAACCGGAAAACCGGTACTTTCCATTCGGTTTTCAGCCAAACGGTCTTGTCGTCTTCAAAAATAGCAGTAAAAACCGGGTGCCGGATCGTTTTTTGAAATCCCTACCGCCTAGAACTGGTCTACATCCCTCGTTTCTGGAGGAATGCGAAAGTGGTGTTTATTTCAAAAAAAAAAGAAAGAGCTTCGCATGCTCACCCTCAGGATCTTAGGTGTTTCAGCTTGTCCTCGATTTTAGATAAAAGGCTAGAAGCATGCTTACTGGAAGGGAAGATTTCTGGATACAGCCCTACACTCCATGGTGGGCTTCATTGAGAAAGCTCTAAGTTTTGGAGAGTATGCTTTGGTAGCTTTTCTGGATACCGAAGGCGGTTTTAACAACGTGGAAACAAATGGAGTCCTATTATGGGGGCACCATACAAAGATAACACCTGAATACGGTTTTCTAAAAACAACTTTTTTAATTGTCCGCTCATCCCAACCAGAACTCACGCGAATAGTGTTTTACAGACGTCATGAAACTCATGTAAAAACAGACGAAAGGTTAATCAAGCTGCCATAGAAACCACACTCGAAAAGCAAGTTAGAAGAATTATGTATAGCGCTCGTATATTTATTTCGGGAAAAAGCAGGACAAATCTAGCAAACATAGTCGTTTTGCAGGACAGCAATATTAAAAAAAGCAGGACTGAAAGAAGGACAACCGAAAAGACGCATAGCGAAGAGACTGCAGAAGTAAAACCCTTCTACCTACGATCAGGCCCGGCTCTACTATATGTACAGATTTGCGCAATTGAAAAGTACCAATGAAAAGACGCATAGTGCAGAGGCTTATCTGCGTAATATTTACGTATTTCTAGAATTTTTCCAAAATATTCATACTTACAAATATGAACGGGGAGTTCATAGTCCCTACTTAAAGAATAAGTATTCCCTTAAGGAATAAGGGTTTTCTTAATAAAAGGGTTTCCTTAAGGGAGCTTCGTATTCCTAGATATAACTTATTAGGGCGTTGCCTCATTTAATAAAAAGATTTGCTTATGGGACAAAGCTATTGAAAATGAAAAATACAATACAAGTAGTTAAAAGTTAAAAAATTTAGAAAAATTTTATAGTGGTTGTATAGTGATATGTCAAAAAAATACATGCATTTATATAAGGTTGCTAGATACATATAACGAATTTAACGAATAAGGGAACCCTTTAGGATACTGTTTCCTTAATTATTGACTATTGAATAGCGTCTTAAGGGTTCTGAATTTTGAATTCCGCCCTAATCGATAGCTTACTTCAAATTATTTTTTAGAGAAAGATAGGTCAGAGGATTAATTTATTTTCATACACTCTCACATTTGGTATTGGTATACATATTGTCTTCAATAACGTTTCCATCAGGACTATCTAGTGTTAAATTTTGTCATGCGATTGGGGAAAATTGCTCCCATTGGTTTTATTGTTTAACACAAATTTTGGCAAAAATAAATAAACGTGAAGGACGTGAGACACCTTTCCCTCCTTCCGTCTTCACATAAGCTCCCTTGCATCGACAAATAAATATTTGTGTGCGGTTTGGTTGGTAAGTGGGCAAATAAAAATATTAACTCCGAAAATGTTATTAAGAGGATGTGGAAGCATGGCCCCATAGTACGATTTCATTTGTTTTGACCTTTTTTGTTGTTTTGATAAAGACACATTAATTCATGGTAGCCACATGACCCCATTGTCCGATTTTGCCGATTCAAATATACCTACAAACTGCCTGCAGCAAAAAGAAGCATTTGTGCAAAATTACAGCTTCATAGCTTTTAATTGGCCGAGTAAAATGCGTCGCAACAGACGTCGCACGCTCTGTGGCTCACTTGGTTGAGTCGCATTCTATACGATGCTAGTAATCTAGAGGTCCGGAGATCGAGACTCGGCGTGGTCCAAAATTACCGTACATGTGCGGATACGAAATATATAGTGCTTGTAATATTATCAATCGCTATGTGCGATCCGCATTAAGACCCTTTCGCGAATCTCTGGCTCATTAATGCGCATGCCCCTACAGAAGTAAAAGAAGACGCGATTAAGGACGAGTTCTACAAGGACCTAGAAACACCATTCGACTCACTTCCATCAAACGACGTCAAGCTGCTGCTAGGCGACTTTAACGCCAAAGTCGGAAACGAAAGCTGGCATAGGAGAACTACTGGAGGTCATAGCCTCCACGACGAAAACAACAACAGCGGTCAGCGAATTATCGACTTCGCGAGCGGCAGAAACTTGGTCATAAGCTCTACATGCTTCCCTCATCGACGAATCCATAAGCAGACCTGGAAGTCTCCAGATGAATACACCGTGAACCAGATCGACCACGTACTGATCAGCAAGAGATTGGCTTCTAATGTCCTAGATGTTCGATCCTTTCGAGGAGCCAACTGCGACACCGATCACTATTTGGTGAAGACGACCTACAGGTGCAGAATCTCTTCGGTGCACCTAACGAGAATCAACCCTGCCAAGATCTTCGAGGTTGATAATTTGATTGATGATGCCACGGCGGCTACGTATACTATAGCACTTGAGGAAAAACTGTCGCCCATGCTTGATAACATCAATAATCTAGGCATCCATGAGTTGTGGGAGGAGCTCAAAGACAGCATCAAGGGGGTCGCAGAAGAGGTCGTGGACTATAAAGGCCGGCGCAGACGAATGCAGGGCCTCGATTGAGGCGAAAAATGAAGCCTATCGCCAATACACACAACGCGCATCCCGAGCCAAGAAAGAAAGATACAACGAACTTCGGCGAGTATCTAATAGGTTAATTAGACGTAAGAAACGCAAACATTTTGACGAGCAGTTTCAGCAAATAAACCAAAGATTAGCCAGTAAGAACATTAAACAGGCGTTCAAACTTATAAATAATATCAAGAACGGATATCAACCCAGTACAAGCCTATGTAAGGACAAGGATGGTAACATCATCAGCGACATCGAAAGCGTCAAGAAACGAAGGGCCTCGCATTTTGAAGAGCTCCTCAATGCATCATCAACATCCCCCGCGGAGCCAGCTCTTGAGCAGTTAGCCGAACCAGGCCCTCCCGTTCTACCCCCAACAGTAGAGGAGGTGAGTCTTGCCATACAGTCGCTCCAAAATAATAAAGCGCCCGGCGCTGACGAGATCCCAGTAGAACTGCTGAAGCATGGTAGAACGTGCCTGACCAACGCTATACATGTGCTACTGCTAAAAATATGGAACGACGAGGAAATCCCCGACGATTGGCGCAAAAGCATACCAAATCTTTGTCGACTTCAAGCAGGCATACGACAGTATCGATCGAAGTGTACTGTACAACATTATGCTGAATTTTGGTATACCGGCAAAGTTAGTGCGACTCACAAGGATGACGATGACTAATACCGTCTCGCAGGTCAGAGTGCAGAATCGACTCACTGACCTATTTGAAACTCGTACTGGACTCAAGCAGGGCGACGGGCTGGCGCCGACGCTCTTCAACCTTGCTTTGGAGTATGTAATTCGAGCCATGAATATGGACAGCAGCGGAACGCTACTCATCAAGTCGACTCAATTAGTAGCGTACGCCGACGATATCAACATCATGTCTCGAAGGTTGGGTGATGCAGAAAGCCTTCTGCATAACCTCAATAACGCCGCAAAGGAAGTTGGACTACATATCAACGAAAGCAAAACAAAGGCCATGATGCAATCGAAAACAAGGACGCCAGCAAATTCAAGCATCACAGTGGGGGACCTTAATATCGAGTATGTAGACAACTTCAACTATCTGGGTTGTAACTTATCAAAGGACGCCAACGAAATTAAGCGACGGATACAACTAGCCAATAAGACATATTTCTCGGTCCTCCCTATAATTAATTCGAAACTTGCGCACAGGAACACGAAGCTCCGCGTGTACAAAACGATCATCCGACCCGTGCTATGTTATGGCTGCGAAACATGGACCCTCACCCAAGCCTCCGAAATTTTGCTAGACCGATTCGAACGAAAGGTCCTTCGGCGAATTTTCGGGGCCGTTCGCGAGCGAGACCAATGGCGTATCCGGTACAACCATGAGTTGTATCAATTGTACGATGAGCTGGAAGTATCGAAAATCGTGAAGCTTCAACGTTTGCAATGGGCGGGGCATGTACAACGGATGGACGATAATCGCATGCCAAAGAAAGTGATGAACGCACAACGAATTGACGGAGCGAGGTTGCGTGGACGACCGAGAGCTCGCTGGGAGAACTCCGTAGGTGAAGACGCCCAACAGCTGCTGGGCTTCCGAAACTGGAGGACAAGGTTACGTAACCGTGACAATTGGAGGTCAACGATTCAGGCGGCCAAGGCCCGACGTCGGGCTATCGTGCCACATTGATGATGATACTAAATCTTTGTCGACTTTAAGCAGGCATACGACAGTATCGATCCAAGTGTACTATACAACATTATGCTGAATTTTGGTATACCGGCAAAGTTAGTGCGACTCACAAGGATGACGATGACTAATACCGTCTCGCAGGTCAAAGTGCAGAACCGACTCACTGACCTATTTGAAACTCGTGCTGGACTCAAGCAGGGCGACGGGCTGGCGCCGACGCTCTTCAACCTGGCTTTGGAGTATGTAATTCGAGCCATGAATATGGACAGCAGCGGAAAGCTACTCATCAAGTCGACTCAAGCCGACGATATCAACATCATGTCTCGAAGGTAGGGTGATGCAGAAAGCCTTCTGCATAACCTCAATAGCGCCGCAAAGGAAGTTGGGCTGCATATCAACGAAAGCAAAGCAAAGGCCATGATGCAATCGAAAACAAGGACGCCAGCAAATTCAAGCATCACAGTGGGGGACCTTAATATCGAGTATGTAGACAACTTCAACTATCTGGGTTGTAACTTATCAAAGGACGCCAATGAAACCGACGAAATTAAGCGACGGATACAACTAGCCAATAAGACATATTTCTCGGTCCTGCCTATAATTAATTCGAAACTTGCGCACAGGAACACGAAGCTCCGCGTGTACAAAACGATCATCCGACCCGTGCTATGTTATGGCTGCGAAACAAGCCTCCGAAATTTTGCTAGACCGATTCGAACGAAAAGTGCTTGGGCGAATTTTCGGGGCCGTTCGCGAGCGAGACCAATGGCGTATCCGGTAGAACCATGCGAGTTGTATTAATTGTACGATGAGCTGGAAGTATCGAAAATCGTGAAGCTTCAACGTCTGCAATGGGGCATGTACAACGGATGGACGATAATCGCATGCCAAAGAAAGTTATGAACGCACAACGAATTGACGGTGCGAGATTGCGTGGACGACCGAGAGCTCGCTGGGAGAACTCCGTAGGTGAAGACGCCCACCAGCTGCTGGGCTTCCGAAACTGGAGTACAAGGTCACGTAACCGCGACAATTGGAGGTCAACGATTCAGGCGGCCAAGGCCCGAAGTCGGGCTATCGTGCCACATTGATTATGATGATGAACATTATATACACTCGGAAATTATATGCAATGAAATGTTGTCTCGAAATAACCTATAAACGGCTGAGTGAACGCATCCATGCCCAAGGGGTTACGCGGTACAGAGAAGAAGAACAGACGGATATCGCTCAATCGACTCATCCACTCATCTCATCATGCTGATCATATATATACAGTGCTGGAAAAAAGTTGCTCGAGCCCTTTTTTAGCCATAAAAGACAGTTAATGATAAAAGTTGGTAGGTATTTTTTGTTATTTGATTTACTGTGTCAGTTTAAACAATATTAAGACAAATTTTTACTTAACAGTAATTATATTTGTGATTCCGAGAGGAGAAATTAGATAAAGTGGAAATAGGGATTTTTTTTACCTATAAAAAGATTATTTCGTAATAATAAAGTAAATTTTTTTGGTGTGTTTTTATATTTTTATTGGTTCTTAAGACATAATAGTTTAACATTAATATTTTGTTGGTCCACTTCTGGCGTCGATTACTGCCCCCCACCTCCGATTCATCGACTCCAATAAGTTTTTCCAGGTTTTTTTTTCTGAGAATCGCTTGCAAAGTGACTATTATTAACCTTTTCAAGGTCTGAATGGAGTCCGGGCACTTCTTGGCCACTTCAAGTTTTATGCTGGACCCGTATTTTCGATTAGATTCAAGTCGGGGCTACACGGGGGCCAATCAACAACGTCAACATTCCTTTCTTCGAAGTATCTCTTGACCTTTAAATATATATAAAAACTAGACCGAGTTCTAATCGTGCGAATAGCACGATGAGTGTATACCCTATACCCATTTACAGACCTAGAAGGCACGCAAAACCCAAAATATTCAATTTCATATTTTTTGTGGGGGAGGGAGGGGTAGATGGGTCGGACCTGACACATCTTTATTACCTTGTCAAGGTATCCAACGGCTACCATTTGATACTAATTTGAAGTTTTTCGTGACATTCTATTAAAAGATATGGCTGAATATATCTTCGTAGGGGAAGTAAGGGTAGGGGTAGTTGGACTTACTCCACGTCCACTTTCCATCAACTCAAAGTATATGTCAGAATGAGACATTGATCAAAATTTCAAGTCGATAGTGATATTCTACCGAAAGTTATGGCCGAATTAAAATATCAAGGAGGGGTAGTTTGTATGGGAGGTAGGGGAACCCGTTTTCCGATTTGGCCCATTTTCAATACCGTCCAAGATTTTAGCAAAACAAACATTTGACCAAAATTTCAAACCGCTAGCTTCTTTATTTCGGGAGTTATCTTGCTAACAGACAGACACACGTACAGACAGACAGACATGGCTTATTCGATTCAGGGACCGACCCTGATCATTTATATGTTGTATACTTTGCCATAGCTCCGGTGGCTCCTTTGAGGTGTTACATAATATCGGCGTAACAAAAACAATATACCCTATACCATCTTATTGGTATAGGGTATAAAAATAAAAAATAAAATTTTGTAATATTTCATGATATGGTCCCAAGCAGCACAAAATAACCTTGGTTAGATATACAACCCGATTTTTGGTTATATTTTAGTTATATAATCAACAATATGGGTTATAGTTACCAAAGTGAACATTTTGTTTGAGTCTAAACTCAAAAATTTGCTGCAAAATTAACTAGATGGTTTCATTTGGGACAATTTGTTCTCCTGAAGACGTTAATGTTGTCTTGTAACATTATTGTTTAAAAATTGACTCAATTGTTGTTCTTTGGACAATTTTGTTATAAAATAACGTAATTGTTACAAATACAACATGGTTTAAAGTTTAACACAATTGTTACAATTTGAACTGAAAGTATCTTTTTGATATTTGCAATTATATTGGGTAAAAAGCTTCCCAGAGCTAAACGGAAACAAATATCATAAAGGGATTATTTTAATAGAATTTTTGGCATATGAAAAAAAGAAAAATTAAACATCGCATGATCGAGAATCAATCTTGCGACCGCCATGCATTGCGCGTGAAATAGTTTAGATTTAGAGAACATGAGAAGTATTTCCCTTCTGGCGCAATGGCAATGGTGACAGATTAGCACGCAAGAGGACCAGGTTCGATTCCAGCTTGAGGCAAATATATAAAAAGGTAATTTCCTTGGATAAAAAGGAATAAAAAAAATATTATAATATGTTTGAGATAAAAAATTTTCTAAGATAAATAAAATTGTCCATTCTGAAAAAGAAAAAGTATGAAATTTTTAATTTTTTAGTATACGAAATTGTAGTTATATTCACAACGATTTTACAACAATAATGTCTGAAAGACAACGAATTTACAACAATAATGTCACCTTTATAGCCAGGCAAAAACCTCTTTTTTACGGTTTAGCAAACGTTTTTAAAACGTTTTTACAACCATTTTCCTAACAATATTGTCATATAACCATGGTTGTATTTCGGTTATATAACCGTTTTACAACTCGTTTGTGCTACTTGGGGTTATTAAAGTTTTGACTTTTTTGTATTTAATACTTACTTCTTTAGCAGTGTGACATGGCACATTATCCTGCTGGAACACAAATCTTCCGGTATCGCTAAATAGCTTTTACACGCAAGGCTCCAGCTCGCCTTATAGATCGTTTAGGTGTACCGAAGCTGTTATTTTTGAATGAATAAAGCATATGTCTCCCGAAAAACAGCCCCACATTATAACTCCTTCTAACTTAACAGTTAGCGCCTCCATGTATTCATCACTAAGCCTTTCCCGATGATCCCGCTGAACTAGAATTCTCCCGTCGCCAAAATAAAGCTTAAATTTGGACTCCTCTGAAATAGTTGAAATAGATTACACGCGTCAGCAGCAGCATCGGCAGAATTTCATAGCTGACAAATATGCTGAATGCCAAGTCTTCTGCTCAACATTTTTGTCAGCAATGTGAAATGCATTGGGCTTGACGTTTCGCGATGCCGATGCTTCTGCTGACGCGTCTAATCTATTTCAAGCATTAAAATGGCTCCATCCCATCTCTCCTGAGTCCATTGAATGTGCTTCTCAGCCCACCGTACACGTTTTCGCTCGACTTTTAATTGAAATTCTGGTTTATGCACAGGTTTAGGCGCAAGTAATCTAGCTTTTACGAGCCTATTACTTACCATAAAAAAATAAATAAATAACAGGCTCGACAATCCAGCAATGGACTAAGGCCGCAGGATGTGTTAGTGACATCCTATTTCCAAGATCTTATCTGCTTTTTGTTGAGGTAATGAGATCAGCATCACGCTCAGCAGTGTTATTTATCCCCATAAATGGGTACTCGTTTAACACCTGAGTGAGATCATAGTCCGTCACAAGCTCGTGAGTTCGAAAAACACCATGGAACACGGTGAGATTCGAACTCATGAGCCTGTGCACCGAAGGTGCGCGCACTAACCGCTAGACCAGCCAGACTAATTAATTAATTACCAACCTTGCTGAAATTCGACTCCTAGTTGATCAAACTACACTCTATGAAATTTTTACTCTTATAATAGAAGGAAACTTTGTTTCCTTCTATTATAATAGTGAAATTACTCTGCAATCTAAATTTGCAAATCAAGTGTAATTTTACATAAAAAATGTTTAAAAAGGTACTCCAATATACATATTAGCAAATTTACACCACGCTATGTGTAAAAACACTCCGTAATAATAGGAATATAAAGGGGTTTCACTCTTTTTTTCTTTGTAAAGATTTAAGTGGCGAACCTTTTCAAATAATATAGTTATCAATAAAACTGTTTAAGGATATATAAAATATAAACAAGTATCGGTCGAGTTTTGCTGATCAGTTTTGAGAGGTTCCAATATGGTCTTTATTGTGCGATCTGTACACTTCTTCTTCTTCTCAGTACCGTATAGCCCAATGTGCGGCCATGGTGCGTTAACTCAGCCGTTTATAGGCAATTTCGAGTCAACGTTACATTGCATATCATTTCGGTGTGTAATGTTGCAAGCACTATATATTTCCTATCCGCACATATACAGAAATTTTGGACCACGCCGAGATTTGATCTCGGGACCTCTAGATTCCTATAGCATCGTAGAGTGCGACTCAACCAAGTGAGCCACAGAGCGTGTAAACATGAGTTCTAAATGCAGACAGTTTTTGGAAAAATGCGTTACACTGTGCTAGTACAGCCGATTGAAGTATGATAACTGGAGAGGACGCTACATCATCATCATCATCATCAATGTGGCACGATAGCCCGACGTCGGGCCTTGGCCGCCTGAATCGTTGACCTCCAATTGTCGCGGTTACGTGACCTCGTCCTCCAGTTTCGGAAGCCCAGCAGCTGTTGGGCGTCTTCACCTACGGAGTTCTCCCAGCGAGCTCTCGGTCGTCCACGCAACCTCGCTCCGTCAATTCGTTGTGCGTTCATCACTTTCTTTGGCATGCGATTATCGTCCATCCGTTGTACATGCCCCATTGCAGACGTTGAAGCTTCACGATTTTCGATACTTCCAGCTCATCGTACAATTAATACAACTCGCATGGTTCTACCGGATACGCCATTGGTCTCGCTCGCGAACGGCCCCGAAAATTCGCCCAAGCACTTTTCGTTCGAATCGGTCTAGCAAAATTTCGGAGGCTTGTTTCGCAGCCATAACATAGCACGGGTCGGATGATCGTTTTGTACACGCGGAGCTTCGTGTTCCTGTGCGCAAGTTTCGAATTAATTATAGGGAGGACCGAGAAATATGTCTTATTGGCTAGTTGTATCCGTCGCTTAATTTCGTCGGTTTCGTTGGCGTCCTTTGATAAGTTACAACCCAGATAGTTGAAGTTGTCTACATACTCGATATTAAGGTCCCCCACTGTGATGCTTGAATTTGCTGGCGTCCTTGTTTTCGATTGCATCATGGCCTTTGTTTTGCTTTCGTTGATATGTAGTCCAACTTCCTTTGCGGCGTTATTGAGGTTATGCAGAAGGCTTTCTGCATCACCCAACCTTCGAGACATGATGTTGATATCGTCGGCGTACGCTACTAATTGAGTCGACTTGATGAGTAGCGTTCCGCTGTTGTCCATATTCATGGCTCGAATTACATACTCCAAAGCAAGGTTGAAGAGCGTCGGCGCCAGCCCGTCGCCCTGCTTGAGTCCAGTACGAGTTTCAAATAGGTCAGTGAGTCGATTCTGCACTCTGACCTGCGAGACGGTATTAGTCATCGTCATCCTTGTGAGTCGCACTAACTTTGCCGGTATACCAAAATTCAGCATAATGTTGTACAGTACACTTCGATCGATACTGTCGTATGCCTGCTTGAAGTCGACAAAGATTTGGTATAAGTCGATGTTATATTCCCAGCACTTTTGGAGTAGTAGCTTCACTGTGAAAAGCTGATCGGTCGTTGATCGACCAGGTCTGAAGCCGCCTTGATACTCGCCAATGATTCGTTCTGCGTACGGATTAATTCTCTTTTCAAGAATTTTAGATAATATCTTATAGGCCGTACAAACTAATGATATGCCCCTGTAATTCTCACACTTCAGCTTGTCACCCTTTTTGTGGATTGGGCAGATTATGCTTTTGCGCCAATCTTCGGGGATTTCCTCGTCGTTCCATATTTTCAGCAGTAGCACATGTATTGCGTTGGTCAGGCACGTTCCACCATGCTTCAGCAGTTCTGCTGGGATCTCGTCAGCGCCGGGCGCTTTATTATTTTGAAGCGACTGTATGGCAAGACTCACCTCCTCTACTGTTGGGGGTAGAACGGAAGGGCCTGGTTCGGCTAACTGCTCAAGAGCTGGCTCCGCGGGGAATGTTGATGGTGCATTGAGGAGCTCTTCAAAATGCGAGGCCCATCGTTTGTTGACGCTTTCGATGTCGCTGATGATGTTACCATCCTTGTCCTTACATAGGCTTGTCCTGGGTTGATATCCGTTCTTAACATTATTTATAAGTTTGTACGCCTGTCTAATGTTCTTACTGGTAAATCTTTGGTTTATTTGCTGTAACTGCTCGTCAAAATGTTTGCGTTTCTTACGTCTAATTAACTTATTAGATACTCGCCGAAGCTCGTTATATCTTTCTTTCTTGGCTCGGGATGCGCGTTGTGTGTATTGGCGATAGGCTTCATTTTTCGCCTCAATCGAGGCCCTGCATTCTTCGTCGAACCAGTCTGCTCGTCTGCGCCGGCCTTTATAGCCCACGACCTCTTCTGCGACCCCCTTGATGCTGTCTTTGAGCTCCTCCCAGAACTCATGGATGCCTAAATTGTTGATGTCATCAAGCATGGGCTACAGAAAATGAGTAATTTGTAATTTTCTTATTTTACACAGATATTGTTGAAAAATGCACTCTGTATGTGATTATAAGCGGGAAAAGGTGTTTACCGCATTTTCAGCGGAAATTTAAATTCACTTTTTAGAGTATAGATTATTCCTAATGTCCGACGGTGTGTTAAATCGATTTCGACAGCTTAGTAAAATGATGAAGCGATTTTCCAAAGGCGCAGTTTTCTTAGGTCGTCCGGAGCCTTTTTTCGGTTTAGAGGTGCCCCCCTCCCCCCATTTTTTTTTAAATGCCATGTCACAATGCGTTGAGGAATATCCATCCTTTGACCTATTTAACGAGTGATTAGATTTTCTTTCACCAAAACCAAAATATTACTCTATAGTTTTGGACTAAAGTGTTTCATTTCTCCATTAAATTCAGCCTCTTTGTGAAAACCCCCTAATTTCACCAAGTGAATCAACCTCATTCATAAAATTCAAACTATTAATAGACCGTTTATGTCCTTTGTTTTTATCTGGCCCACTGAAAAGTTGTAATTCCAATAACATTTAATAATATTGGGAAAAATTGCCATTAAAAGGCTTGAGCAACTTTTTTCTTCCAGCACTGTACATATTTTATATGGTCGGAGATGCTTCTTTCAATGCGTTACAAACTTCATGACAAAGTTGCCCTTTCACACTACGAGCAAAGTGTATAAAAATTAAAGTGGTTGTTTTCTACCGTTGTTGTTTTAAGACATTTGGTGGTTTTCTCAAAATATGGTTGACATTTGGTCAAAGGTTCACTCAAAAATAAAAAAAACGAGACCGAGTTCTAATCGTGCGAATAGCACGATGAGTGTATACCCTATACCCATGTACAGACCTAGAATGCGCGTAAAACCGAAAATATTCAATTCCATTTTTTAAGGGAGGAAGGGGTAGATGAGTCGAATCTCGTACATATTCAATATCTTATAACGGCATCCATCAGCTATCATTTGCTATAAATTTGAAGTTTTTCGCGACATTCTATTAAAAGATATGGCGGAATATTGCTTTGTACGGGATGTAGGGGTAGGGGTAGTCTGTCCTTCTCCACTTTTCATCAACTTCAAGCATATGTCACAATTAGGCATTGATGAAAATTTCAGGTCGCTGGCGATATTCTGTCGAAAAATATGGCCGAATTAAACTATCCCGGAGGGGTCATTTGTATGGGAGGTAGGGGAACCCTTGGTTCGATTGGGCCCATTTTCAATACCAACCAAGCTTTTATCAAAATAATCATCTGGCAAAAATTTCAAAACGCTAGCTTCATTATTTCGGGAGTTATCGTGCGAACTGATAGAAACACGGACGGACAGACAGACAGACGGACATGGCTTATTCGAATCAGGGACCGACCCTGATCATATATATATTTACTTTGCCATACTTCCGGTGGCTCCTTTGAGGTGTTACATAAATTGTCATCTTATGGGTATAAGGTATAAACAGGGCCAAAGCAGGATATTCGACGTATTGGCAGGTTAGCGTGGTAAAAGCAGGACTGTTTTGCCAAAAACAGGACGGATATGACCATAAATTATGTATTAAGGAATGGAACCGGAACACAGGTCGTAAGTACGCGCAAACTATTTGCCCGAACAAAAGTGAAGCGTATCCAAATTTTGGCCGTACCCGAAATTAGCCTCGATCACTTTTTTATTTCATTTATTACAATTAATCCTAGAATTTACAAACGAGTCATAGGCCCGTATTTATAAACGTACCTTAAGGAAACACTTCATCAAGGCGACCTTAGCCGAGGAAATACTTATGGTATGAAATGTCAATAACATTTTTACCCAAAAATTTATTTTTACATGTGTTTTAGTGCAAACATGAATCATTTGGAAAAAATTTATTGGTGCAAAATTATTCACCCTTGACTTAAAGCGTCCTTGAATGATTTTCTTTCTTACTTGAATTTACGAACATTCCTTGAAATCAATTGAAGTTGGATGTCAAGGAATCCTTAAAATCTTCACAGTCACTCGCACTTAAACTGAAGGTAGCCTGTCACCTACCTTCAGTTCTGATAATTTCACTTAACTCCATTTAACTGTTTTTTCGTATAAAATTTTGTAAATGAATCTATGAAGATACTTGATACGGGTCATTCAAGAAATTTGTCAAATTAGTGAAAAATTAAAAAAAAAACAGACCGAGGCAAATTTTGGGTCTGGCCGAATTTTGAATACCCGTCACATTTTAATAAAGCTTAAGCTTCTTTTGTGTTAATAATTTCTATCGCAGCCCTATGACGTGTTCCGATTCCATCTGTTCCTGGATGCGTTGAGGCTAAGCCAGGAACACACTTGGTTGAATTTTGGTTAAGATTCAAAATGGAAAAAAGTTTTTCTTACAAGAACTTAATGACGCATTGTTCCGATTTTATTCGTTCCTAGATATGTTTTGAGGCTTTACTAAAAACACATTCGGGTAAAGTTTGGTTAAGGTCGGAATAAAAAAAAAAGTTTTTCTTAGAAGAACTTATTTTTCAATGGTTGGTTTGTATGGCAGACCTATGACGTTATGTTCCGACGCCATCTGTTCTTGGATATGTTTTGATGGTTTACTAGGAACACCGTTTGGTGAAGTTTGGTTAAGATTGATACATACAAAAAAAAATTTCTTAGAAGAGCCTAATTGTTAAGGGTTGGTTTCTATGGGAGCCCCATGACGCCATGATCCGATTCCATTCATTCCGACATAAATACAGCGTACACTAAAAAGAAACTTTTGTTCAAAAGTTCAGCCCGATAGCTTCAAAACTGCGAGGGACTACTTTGCATTGCAACAGACGGACGGGCAGATGGACAGACACACAAACAGACAGACAGACGGACATCGCCCAATCGATTTCTCTCGCCACACTGATTAATATTAGCCACGTTTTTTTCGCATCGCGGGTAAATCTGACTCGAAAAAAACGATCGCGGGTAACATCCCGGTTAAGACCACTGACATTTGACAGTTTTTGCGCATCTTTGACTCACCTTCGTCGGCTTATTTTTTAGGCCTCCATTACACAGTCATATTTATATTATAATATGTATGTCATATGCCTAAGCCTACTCGATTCATTCAGTATAAATTTTTAGACGTGCAGGAAGCGAAATCAAGTAGGCTTAGGGATATGATAATATCTATTATAATATATATTACCAATATATGACTATGTAATAGCGGCCTTAGATGTGGTGGATTTTATCACAAAAGATGATTATTTCTTTGCAAAATCTTTACTCGTGATTAGAAAAACTCTCATATTTGGTTAAAAAAAAAACAAATTCCCTCATATTTCCCCTATGCGTCCGCCATCTACATTTGAGCTCTATCCCGTGTAGGGTAGTTGCACGCGTGAACTTTAGCTGGGTAAGTGTCATTTTTTTTATCTGAAGTTCTACCCAAACCTGCACGGAATAAACGCAATAAAACGTCCCTAATATATACTTTATATAGTCGGAAGTACTTCCTTCTGTGCGTCGCAAACTTCATGACAAATTTAAAATACCATTTCACATAGTGACAGGTATAATAATTCAACATGACATTCCTTGACTTAAGGTATCCTTAACCGAAAGTCGCCTTGAATTAACGTCGTATGTATTTAGTTAAGGACACCTCAAGTCAAGAGTTGATTGAGATACAATTTGAGTATACGGATAAACATTTGCAGTTTATTTATCTTCTGTTCGGTGATATTTGTTTCCCCAAATAATTTAAATTTGAACAAATATAGATACAGTGGTCCCCGCTTAATGTGATTACTGATAATGTTATAATCCGGTTAATATTATTAAAATAGCCAGGAACAAACCGGACGTTCTCATTTCATATAAATTTCTCCCGGTTATTGTAATTAAAAATCCGGATAATGTTATAAATTTTAAGTCTCACATATAGGCTTACATACAATGAATTGAAAGCTTTTATTCTGCCCGCTGTTTCACAGGAGTCAGAGCCCTTCCGGTAGATTACGTCAGCAATAAAAACGCATGGATGACGTCTCCAATTTTCATGGAATGGTTGAAAAAGTGGAATGGACAACTTGATCATGATATTCTCCTGCTGGTCGTTAATTGCACAGCTCATGTTACCGGGTATCTTAATTTAATTACCATTGTTTTTCTCCCAGCGAACACTACGTCCATTATGCAACCTTGCGACCAGGGCATTATTCGAGCTTTTAAAACATATTATAGGCGCCAAATGCGATCCAGAATATTGGACATCTTCTCTAAATGCAGCTGCTATAGCAAAGGAGAATTTATTTATTGCACAATTACGGATTATTTTCAATAAATAAAAATCAGCGAAAATATATCATAATGTATATGTAAAATGTCTATGCCATCTTTATGATTGATTTTGCTGTTTAAATAAAGTTGAATTTCCGACAACTCGATTTCGTGTCGACTGGTTAATGTTATAGATCGGTTATTGTTATAGATTTAGCTTTGAACAAATGGTATAACAATAAGCGGGGACCACTGTACTTGTAAAAATACATTTTTGCCTAGTCAAGTACGGAAAATGAGTTTTCACTCCTTGACTTTAGATTTCCTTGACCCAAGGTCGCCTTGAGTTAAGGCAACCTTAGGCTAAGTTTATAAATGTGGGCCATAGTCATTTAAGAAACATTTTCATAAAAAAAGAAGAAAAACTTATAAATTTGTTTTTATATACTAAAGTTGTGTTTTTTGGTTATCCCGTGTAGGTTTGGGTAACGAAACTTCATATAAAAAAAATGACAGGTGGGTCAGCTGTCATTTTTTTTTATATGGAGTTTCGTTACCCAAACCTACACGGGATAACCAAAAAAACACACCTAATGTTGACAACATCAGAGATATTTTTTGCACAGGAAAAATTACTTTGAAATATTGAAAAAAAGTTCAGCTGTTCAGTTTCAAATAATAACACAAAATAGACAGATAGCGCCCGAAGAACCAGATTATGTTGGCCGGCCTCTTAAAAAAAGTATGAAAGAAAATCTCCTTCTTCATAAGTAAAGTTCAAGTAAAGCCTCAAAGCATATCCAAGAACGGATGGGATCGGAATATTACGTCATAGGGCTGTCACACAAACCAACTCCCAAATATTAGGTTATGTAAGAAAGACTATTTCCTTTTTGAATAGTAACCACAATTCATCCAAGAGTTTTCCTGGCTTAACCTCAACGCATCCAGGAACATATGTAATCGGAGCACGTCATAGGGTTGCCGTAGAAATTATTAACACAAAAGAAGCTATAGTTTCATTCAAATGTGATGGGTTTTCAAATTTCGGCCGCGCCCGAAATTAGCCTCGGTCTCCCTTATGCTCAAATCAATGGAAAAAATCATTGATGAGCACATCAGAAAAACCACGCTGATTAGTAACCCGCTACACAAAAGGAACAACCAGGTAAAACCAAAGAATCCGCGCCCCACAACCTTGTAGGAGAAATCGAAAAGACCTTTATGAGACCAAAATTACTGCACTTACTGCTTTCTTGGACATAGAAGGGGCATTCGACAATACTGCTTTCGATGCAGTTTTAAGAGCACCGAGAAATAAGATGGGAGAAAATACGACTATAGGATAAGCAGCATGCTTTCCTTTAGAAAAGACGTCTTCCAAACCGATAACATATTCTCCTTGCTGAGGTTACTAGAGGCTGCCCACAGCTTAGACGTTCGATACAACACCCCTCTACCAATTGGGAATCAAGTCAAATATCTCGAAGTAATTCCCGACAGTAGACTTTACTGGCAAAAGCATGTCGAAACGGCTGCTGAAAAAGCCACCTGGATATGCAAAAAAAATTCATAGGTAAAACCTGGGGTATGAAACCCTCCATTATGCTCAGAATTCGTAGCGCAATAGTTAGACTAACTCTAGACTACGGTGCTGTGGTCTGGTGGAAGGAAGCCCTGACTACGGAGGGCAGTGGCGTAACGTACGGTGTTCAATGTGTTCAGTGGAGCACGGGCTCCCGAGCCACAGGGGCCCCTAAAGCGGCGAATATAATGATTTTTTCTTTGATACATTTTTTTTGCTAACTGTTCTTTTAGAAATTCATTTTTATCAGTCAGTGACAAAAACTTACGTGTCCACCGATTACTGCCGCTACTACCGATCAAAATGGCTATAGAGCTACAGCTACAGACTCTAAGATGGAAAAAAATCATTCCAAAAATACAAATTTTGTGTAAGGAGAAGAAGCTTGAACTTCGTAGTATTGAACAACTTTATAATTACCTTAATCTTCCAATAAAACAATCATCAGAGCAATCAATAGATCACACCGATAACGTCTTCCAAGCTCGTGGAGTGGGGACTAGTTTTCGTCTGAATATTAGTTCTACTGAGTTTTTGTTTACAAGAATATTGAAGATATATGAGGGGGGAGGGTGAAAGGGGCACTTTCCACTTGTGTTCGTACTATACGGCCAATCAGCTCTTTGGTATTTCTGCAAGGGACATTCGGCCCTATGCTGCAACCAGATATTTGGGCAACGTGGTGGGAGCAGTTAAGATTTGATCGTTGCAGCCACAGTAAGTAAGTAAGTAAGTTTCTGCCATGAGGCCACATTGAGGATTCAGCGTTGTGGGGTAGTGTATCAGGTTTCTTGCAAAACGGGTGTCTATCAAAGAATTAAATCATTATCAAAATTGAAGGAAAGATGATGGCTCTTCTATGTTTTTTTTTACTTAAGGTCGTTTATTTTTTTAGATACAGCTTTGGCCTTAATTATTGGCACTTAAAGTGTTGGCATCTGCGCCCGTGCTAGTTCAAAGGTAACTTTGCTTTATCTGCTATCCTTTGTGTCTAATTAAGACAGACTTCAAGTCTTTTTTTGCAAATTTAATCATCGCGATTTCCAACGGGTATGGTTTTTTTGTGAATTCCTAATTTTCATCCCCTCTACATTCTAAGTTTCCAAAGCTTCACACTGATTTTTTTTTTAATTCTTCGGCTTTCTTTCGTTAAAGTAGTTAAGTTAAGTAAGAATTGTTAAAATGACGTGTTGGTAAATACTGAAAATATCATCTTCGTTTACATGTGTGATATATAGGAGGTCGCTTCCGCGAGGTTCTGCTCCGGGCACCAAAATTCCTTCGCACGGCTCTGGCCTCTCTTGAAGATTTTTGCGTAAAATTGGACTATTGTGATTCAGTTCTTGTAGTATTTGACTCTTGAAAAGAAAGTAACTGCTGCATCATGATAAATGTGTTCGCAACGTTTATATAAAAGGATAACTGTGGATCTTTCGACCAAGTCAGGTCCAAGTCAGGAGAACTTTTTGTAACTAGGACTCATGAAATGAAGATATACCCTCCTGTTCATGTAATGGATCCACCATTTCCCCTGCATGGCGCACTTACCTTCGGGGGTCTCCACTACGAATTTAATTTCAATCGATTCAAGATGTGACGTATGGATACGCCAACGACGGCTTTAGTTTAATTTGCCCATACAGGGTGAGGCTGTACATAGGGGCTCTCCATGTATGCTCCTCAAATGATCTTTTCTACTCTAAAATCCATGACTGTTACGAGACTAGCATGTAGAGGAGTTCCGGGAAACGTTACGCCAATGACGAAGGGTAAGTCTGTGTTAGGCAAGATACAGAGACAAGCATATCTCATTACCACCGGTGTACTCCAATCCTGCCCTAGTAGCGCTCTAGAGGTGTTACTTCACCCACACCCAGTTGACAGCATCCCACTTCTACGGACCAGAACCCTTTTATAACATCTCTTCCTGTATAGTAAAGAGGCTAATTAATGACCAGGAACGACTCAAGGCATCTTAGTCCAGTACAATTGGTTCAAAATAGCCCCTAACCTAAACATAAAAAAAAAGAAATTTTTGATGCCAAATTGTTGAATACACTACCTAATATACGCAGTAAAAAGTTACACTAATTTGCGTCATGGGTTAAGGGGGGAGGGGGTGACAAAGGGGTGAAAATTCAGTTTCTTGCAAATATCTGGAAAACTATGAGTCTGACCTTAAAATGTCATGAGGACGAAACAAACTACATAAAATTACCTTTGCAATGATATATAACACTCTAGAGTTTTTCTCAGAAAACCAGACCCAAAAGTATTATAGTGAATTTAAATTTTTTTAGTTTTACATTTTGCATTGTAACTCTTCGTAAAATAAACTTAGGATCTTAAGATCTTGTCCATTTATTGTTAACAAAACTTGTTTGATTTGTACTAAAAATTGAAGTGCTCCGCGCATTCACGCCCCCCTCACTCCTCCTAACATTTTTCAAAAATGCATGCCTGTTGCTTCTTTTCAAATTAAGCTAGGCAAATCGAATTTGGTGGGGTGCCTAGTCTAAGCCCCATTATGCTCCTTACCAAAAATTATTAGCAGCCGATCAAAACTAAGGGTACCCCCCATACAAAGTGACCCAAATTTCTAACAAATTTTACATTTTTTCACTTCTAAATTCTACCTGAAATAGAAAAAAAAATTTATCTCTTAGAACGTCCTTATAACAGTTAATTGTAGTCTTCTGAATGTATATCCAAAAGTTTGTACCAGAGCGTGCCTTAGAAGTACGAAAAATTGGGTTTGGTTGCTAGTACACGTTACTCGAAATATTCGCAAATAGTCTTAGAACTGGCATCACTGACCTTCAAACCCAATTTTTTGATACTTGTAGCGTACGCCTTGGTACAACCTTTTGAATATGCATTCACAAGACTACAATCAACTGTTATAATGACGTTCTAAGAGATAAATTTTGTTTTTCTATTTTACATTGAATTTAGAAGTGAAAAAACGTGAAAGCTCTTAGAATTTTCGTTCACTTTGTATGGGGGGTACCCTTAGTTTTGATCCGATGATAATAATTTTTGGTGGAGAGGGTAATGGAGCTTAGAATAGGTACCATACCAAATTTGATCTGCCTGACTCAATTTACAAAGAAGCTACAGGCATGCCTTTTTGAAAAATGTTAGGAGGAGTGAGGGGGCGTCAATGATCCGAGCACTCCAATTTTTAGTACAAATCAAATACATTTTGTTATCAATATATGGACAAGATCTTATGACGGTAGGTGTATTCTATCAAGAGTTACAGTGCGAAATGTAAAACTCAAAAAATGTAAATTCACTATAATACTTTTGGGTCTCAGGTATAATTTTCTGAGAAAATCTCTAGACTGTTATATGTCATTTCATTACAAAGGTAATTTTATTTTTTTTTTTTTTTTTTTTTTTTTTTTTGCCTCACAGAAGCTTCTGCCCCGGGACAGGGCTTCTCGGCATCACTTTACTTACTATGCGTACGTAAGTGACTAATCAATCAATCGAGTGTAAACTCTAGCAGATCGATAAAATAAAATCTAAAACAAAAAATAAATTAATAAGGAAATTTATCAAAATAATTTCTTTTAAAAATTAATTTGTTAATGCAATTAAAATTAACTAAGTCCTTCAAACTGTTATAAAGAATTATTGACCTTGTAATTGGTTCGTTAAGACCATAATTTACTCTATGATAAGGCTGAACAAGAAGGTTGTTCCGCCGTAAATTGTGAGGAATAGTTCTGACTTCAAAGTTATTTAATATATCTTCACAAACAATATGAGAGCAAAACAGATCTCTAATGAACATAGCGTTTAAAAACGTTCTTCTATAATCTAAAGCTTGTAAACCCAATAAGGAACAGCGAGTTTTATATTCTGGCTTGAAACGCCAGCCAATTTGATAAATAGCAAACCGTGTAAAATTGTGTTGAATTCTTTCTATACGCTCGATATGAACCTTATAGAACGGATTCCACACAATAGAACAATATTCCAAATGCGAGCGAACGAAAGCTGTAAACAATATTTTTAAGGTAAAAGGATCATTAAATTCACGAGCGTTACGTTTAACAAATCCTAACATACTATTCGCTTTTGAAATAATGTAATCAATGTGTTGTCGAAATGAAAGATCATGGTCGAAAATTACACCAAGATCTGATATTTCGGCAACCCTTAGAAGAACACTACCTGTTAAGGAGTACTCAAAGAAGATCGGAGTTTTCAATTTATATATGCTAAGTACTTTACATTTACTAACATTTAAATTTAAATTATTATTAAGGCACCAAATTTGCAGTTTTTCTAAATCGGATTGCAAGTTAAGACAATCACCTATATTGCGTATTCTCATTGCGATTTTCATATCATCGGCATACTGCCATACACGCACGAATTGAAAATTTTGTATGATATCGTTTACGAAAACTAAAAAGAAAAGTGGTCCTAAATGGCTTCCTTGCGGAACTCCTGACGAACACTTTATGATAGAGCGCGATGTACAGCCATTCAACTTTACCAACTGCGTCCTATCCGTTAGATAGGATTTCACCCAGCTAAGAAAAACCGACTGTATACCTAAATTTTCTAGTTTCTTAAGTAAGATATTATGATCTACTCTATCGAAAGCCTTCGAGAAATCGGTATAAACCACATCAACCTGCATTCCCTGCTCAATACCATCTGCAACAAATTTAGTGAATGATACCAAATTTGTTGTAGTTGATTTTCCTTTAAGGAATCCATGTTGACATGGTGATATTAAACGGCTAATTAAAACATCTATTTTATTTTTAATAAGCATTTCAAACAACTTCGGTATTGCTGATAGTTTGGCTATGGGTCTATAGTTATCAATAAGATGTTTCGGACCCTTTTTGTGAACAGGGGTTATGTACGAAACTTTCCATTCATCAAGAAAAACACCTGAAGACAAGGACAAATTAAAAATAAGGGCTAAAGGACGACATAACGATTGCATGCAATTCTTCAAAAATATATTAGGAATGCCATCAGGTCCGGCCTGAATACTAACATCAAGATCACGGAAAGCATTCAATAGGTCATCCTCAGAAATCTCAAGAGCACTCGTAAGGTCCTCCTGAGCTATCCGAGGGACCAATGCACTGTGGCTTGGCCTGGTGTTAGTATTCATTTCTGGTGAAACGGAGTCTGGCACTTCGTAAACTGAATTGAAAAATCTAGCAAATCCATCACAAACCGATTGAACATCGTTGTAAAAATTGCCATTGAACTCTAAATTTTTGGGTATTCCTGTATTCTTGCGCTTGCTGTTTATAAAACTCCAAAATGTCTTACTGTCATTTTTTATATTATTTTCAGCTCTCGCGATATACTGTTTGTAAAGATTTTTATTCATTAATTCATACTCTCTTCTCAATCTGAAGAAATGTTCTTTATTGGCAAGAGAGGATGACTTCTTATACAACTTATGAGCTTTATTTTTAGCTCTTTTAAGTTTCAACAATTCTTTACTACCCCAAGGATTTTTTGCTTTTATTTTTTTCTTTTGTAAAGGAACGTACTTATGAATAGCTTCCAATAAAATTGATTTAAAATTTGTATAACTTTCAGCAAGATTTATATTTGATATAACTGAAGCCCAGTCCATATTACGAAATATTGAATTTAATTTTGTAAAGTCAGCTTTTTGAAAATTTCTAGTAAGAGTAACTTCTGCCTCTTCTTCAATGTAATCATAAAAAACAAACTCAAGAAGAAGAGCACTATGATGCATTGAATTGGGCAAAAATGGTTTATCTACTTTAATTACAGAAGCATTGAAATCAGTACTAACAAAAATCAAATCTAAAATTCTACCAATTGAATTTTTAACAAAGTTCATTTGCATCAAATCCATGGCAAATAAACAATCTGTTAGAACAAATTCACACTCGAGATGTAAATTACGCGGCAGAATTTTTTTCTCGTCGTCGTTCCAGTACCAACTTATATTACCAAGATTGAAATCCCCAACGACGATCAATTTGTCTTTTTCCTCAAAGGATAATCTGGAGATATTATCTAAATGTTTTTTATAAACATCAACTGAACTCAAAGGTGGTAAATAGCTATTAAAAATGTATATTTTTTCGCTACTAGAAACATTAATAGAAACACATATCTGTTCCACGTCCTTATGAAAAAGCTCAACTTCATGAGATGGGAATGTTGTTTTGATAGCTACCAAAACACCACCTCCTCTCTTTGTTGAAGTCTCATAACGATCGCGGCGATAGACATCATAGTTTCTTATGAAAAGTTCCTCATTTGAAATGTCTGTGTGGAGCCAAGTTTCGGTTAAGCAAATGGCAGCATAATCTTCTAGTGAAACTGCAAGGTAAAAGTCATTTGTTCTTGAACGAAGACCACCAACATTTTGATAATAAACTGAAAAAACTGAATTGGAAATTATGTGTTTAGCTGGGCACTGTTTTGGCGTTTGCCGTTTTTTGAAAAATTGAATGGTGATATGTTGATGCCCTTGGGCCAGAAGTTGGCACAAAACACTTGCTTTGAATATTCTTGAGGAATTTTCAAACCAAAACTGATTGAAACTAATTTTGATATATCACAATCTTTTTTTATAAGTGCATAAACCGAAAGAAAAGTGTCATCTTTTAAATCAAGTTTTTTCATTACGTATTCCTTCAATTCATCTGCTTTTACCGAAGCGTGCAGCTTGGAAACATGGAATACTTTAAAACTAGGGACACTTCGAAGAGAATCATTAGCTTCATCGACTCCAAAAATTCTTTTATGTCGCCTATTATTATCAGCCTTTTTGGAAATAACATCACCAACAGGAGAAGGTTTTTTGATATTAATCTTTTTCTTACGTACAGTGACAAATTTATCAACCGGAGATTGATTTTTGTCAACATTAGAAGGAATTATAGAAGACGATGGATCTAAAATAACAGTAGAAGTTCCCGTATCTTGGCCATCAATAGGATGCTCAGAAGATTTCGCAAAAACTTTCATAGCATTCTTTTTAGTTTTTTTCTCTAAATTACTATTTTTATTTTTCAATTTTACATTTTTATCTCGTAATTCTCTACTATTGTTCTCACAACAATTTACAGAGTTCATTACGGATCTCAACTTGCTAAGTTGGCTCTGCAACGACGAAACGAGCTGAGATAGACCGTCAATTTGAACCTTATAAAATTGCTCGCAAACACAATTCATTTTACTATAAGAAAAAAATGTAATTACTTGAAAAAAAGAAAAATAAAAAAAATTGTATATAGTGGGATTTGAACACCGGGCCTGAGGGGCACGAATCTAGCACGCTACCACTGAGCTGTATACTACTGTGAAAGATACTATTCAAATAATTCAGTTAAGCTGAGTTTGAATCCGCTACTGGCCAAATGAAACAAAGAGAACAAAGGCAACTCGAGCGGCGATGTAAACAACACACAACCAAAAACTTTCCGAAGTGATAATATATAATTTCACTGCACTAATCCGCGATACCACTTTTATTTAAATAACAAACGAGCAATTTAACAAAAAAATGACGGATTTGGTAATTAAAATTATGAATTTTATGAAAAATTTAAATTTTAACTCGGAGCAGAATTTTGTTGTGTTCGCAATCGATAAACGTCAAACACCTTCTTTTGAAAGAAACTGAATTTTCACCCCTTTGCTACCCCCTCCCCCCTTAACCCATGGCGCAAATTAGTATAACTTTTTACTGCGTATATTAGGCAGTATATTCAACAATTTGGCATAAAAATTCCTTTTTTTTTTGATGTTTGCGTTTTGAGCTATCTGAGCACTTGGACAAACTACACTGTAAAAGGCGCCTTATATCAATCAATGAAATTGTTCATTATAGTAATGAATATTTACACCGATATCCCAACGAAGACGTCTTATGAATCTGTTTTTATCAAAACAACGAACAAAAAGTTCATTAAAATTATGAACAATTTCGTAAGACTAACAACTTATTCATTGATATAATAGAGAGTTTTAGCAAGTCGTATGGAATAAGACGACATAATTTGACATTCCATATAAAAATTCGCTTGCTTACCGTGTACGAAACAAAATATTTTAATTTTGCATATCCTAAGTAGGCATAGGTGTAAAAAACGACAAATTATTTCGCCAATTTCGACTGTTTCCAGAGAATCAAATATACGGAAATACACCCATGCCTACTTGGGACATGCAAAATTAAGATATTTCGTTTCGTATACGGTAAGCAAGCGAATTTTTATATGGAATGTCAAATTATGTCGTTTTATTCCATACGACTTGCTAAAACTCTCTAATTAATCGAGTTAATCAATCTTTAAAAAAAACTGGCGCAGGCCGGCATCCAGCTTCATAAGTGTTGACGACATTTATTTTACCTTTGCTCTGAAAAGTCATCAAAAATTAACTAACATCAAATTTTGTTTTATTTACTTACTATCGGGGCTAATGTATGGGTTCATAGCCGGAATGTACAATGTATAAGATTCTACTGGAAGTTCATTGTGTTCAT
The DNA here is from genome assembly GCA_949715475.1 of Microchrysa polita. Classification (NCBI taxonomy): domain Eukaryota; kingdom Metazoa; phylum Arthropoda; class Insecta; order Diptera; family Stratiomyidae; genus Microchrysa; species Microchrysa polita. The sequence continues at coordinate 50,617,027 of OX454417.1, forward strand.
GACCGCTTTTCATTAAGTTGAAATTTTAAGGAAGAGAAGGTTTATTTACTATGAACTAATTCATCAAATGCCAATGAGTTTATACTCCTAGTTCATTAATAGTATGATGATTTTTTACAGTGTACCTGTGCTAAACGGTTCATAGCAAATTATTCCCATAAAAGAGCGTTTGAGCGACTTCAGCTAAGCAGAAATAAAGTACGTACCACAATAAGGCTCTTACAAGGGGCGATTCTCTGAAGAAGATGACGAGACATCAATCCAGGTCCTGTGTGAGTGTGATGCTCTAGCCCAACGCCACTGGATAAAATTTGGAACGGCCTATCCAGATACGGACGACATAGCTTCGACTTCAATTAGCAACCTCAACTCCTTTCTTAGCACGATCAACCTTGATCGTCATGCATATAGTCCTGCCCACCTGCGACTAGGGCGATAGTACCAGTGCTGTGAACCCCTTCGGGTTCACGCCCCCACAATCCAATCTCACCTAACTCAAGTTGGACGCCCCTGATTTAGGAGGTTCCTATTTGAAAGACGCGTGCCAATTCAATATGGACAAAACCGAAAATAAAATGTAAATATGTACATATGTACGTGTATGTAGAAAACATAACATATAATATAACTTGCATTAAAATTTACATAAATACATACTTTTATTTCGAATCTTTTATACTGGAGTAGCAAAAACAATATGAATTAGTCCCAGTTCTACTTCACATGGTAAGAGTGCAAAGTGGAAGTTTATTGTTTAGTTTGATCTCATAAAATAACGCAGTTTCTAACACATGATCGCGTATGTGGAAGGCGGGTCACATTTCTATTATTATCGTGTTCGCCTCGTGACTTTCGTCCATCCAAACCATCACTGTTACCATTCTCATTGTATTTTCAAAACTATTCATAGAGATACGAGTATACGAGTACAACGAGTCTATAGAAAAATGCATTACCATTGTCTAGTCTTTCCAATTGAATTAGATGCTCCAGTTTGGCTTTGATTTAGTTGCAAGCGCCAGCTTAAAAGCATGTAAGTATAGTACACCTCGATGAAAAATCAAAATCTCCAAACCGTTTGCTAAAAGCACAACTCAAACGATTGAAATCAAATGTACCTCATTGAAATCTTTTGCAATGCGAGTACATGCCATGTATAATTTGCGAAAAGCTACAATCTATACTAAAGAGCACGCGATAGTTTCCGGAAAATTGTGGAATCGTCGAATAACAATACTAATCAGACTTTTTTAGCTACTGAAATTATTTCCGGCCAATAAACAGTGAAAATAAAAGTAATATTCGGTGTACATATGGGAAAATTGATATGTACTCGCTACTCGATATGTACTTACAGACCTGATAGCATATTGTCCGTATGACCGTAGTTGTACATACTGCAGCTTTCACTTGGAGTGTGAACAAAGGGTGAATTATTATTTTTAACCAAAAATCCGCAACTCGTTTCTGATTTCATAAAGACATTTTCTCCATTGACAAGGATATACCGTAGGCTCCACAATCGTAGGTGAGATTTTTGCTCCTCAGCTTTTTTACACCTAATGCACCTCACTCAGAAAAATGGACCCCGTAAACTTAAAAGTTTTTGTACCATTATTTTAATTGGACGGCAATTTACCAGATTTCTTCACAAAAGTAAACAGATGCAATAATTAATATAACTGGACGAATCCCATTGAGATATTTTGTATGGAATGAAATGTGTCTCGTAAATACAATGGGACATCAGATTACATTTTAATCAGTTTGTCCCATTAAATTAACAGGATCTGATATGATTAACCAATAATAGGATGGACCCCATTTGTTTTATATTACGTCCTATTGCATTAATGGGATAGCCATTTTCATTGAATTTCAATCATATAGATGTATTTGGCAAGAAAACCAACATCATGCTCCGCAGCCGAGATCGTTCAATTGCCTACCCGTGGCTTGGTAAGTTTTAAAGAGTGCTAGCAAATCGGATGTTTAATACTCGGCCTGGCCAAATATCGTGATTTAAAAAAAAAATCCACAATGACGTAGCGTTAAAGGTATAATAATATGAGACGTTAAATATATGTAGTTCGATCAGATTACGAGAGAAACGATTTTTTTTATTACCTAGGATTGCTCCTATTAATTCAATAAGATATATCCTATTGGAAAATAACTAGACCATGTGTTTGTTTGTAAAGGAGTCAACTATTAAAACAAACGGATATTTATCGAGTTAAAGTAATGGTTTCAAAATTTTTAAAGTAATCAGATTTTTCCTATTGACTAAAAATAATGGGACAAAATGATTGGTTTAATGGGATTTCCCATTGAAAATTTTCTGAGTGTACATACATAAATTGATCTTATTACTTATTCTGGTGGCTCTTCTGGTAATTGCATTTTCTCGGGATATATGGAGGAGAAGGTGGAGGATATCGGCAATACATTAGTTTCGTTTTTCCGTTAGTTTTGGATAACTAGCTCCATTTAAAAAAAATACACTTACCCAGATAATTCTTACCCGTATCCGTGCCACTACACACACGGGATAGAGTTTAGGGAAATGAAATGTGGATGGCTAATGCATAGGGGAAAAACACGGGAATTTGGTTTTCAATGTTGGCGTACCTATAAAAAAAAAACAATTCAAACAAAATGTGACAATCTTTCTCATGGTGGTTTTAAATTTTGTCTTTTGTGATGAAATCCACCGCCGACCAGAGCGAAACAAAACAACTGTCAGCTGTTAGCTGTTTGGCCGAGCAGTTGGTCTTAACCAGAAATACAGAGAGATTTGTTAAGGCAGAGTTAAGCGCGATGAGGAAAAAGCGCTCTTATTATTCATTATCATTCGTGAGAGGCTCGGTGGTGGTGGTGTTTGATTAAATCAAAATTAAACGATTTTTGCAGAACAATTATTTTCTGTAATATGTATTTGCTTTTAGACAAGGTTTTGGAAATAGACCTGTTACAGGAGTTGCAAATTTCTGTAGCTACTCCGCAACAACGACGTTTGATTTTTAACACAATTTTTAACTATCAAAAGTTGTTCGAATTGTTCAATTAATGATCCCAAATAAAATGTATTATTTGTCGATTAGGGTCCTGATTTTTGAAGGTTCTGCTATTTACTTTCCTTCAAAGCGTTATTTACCAGAACATGAAGTCAATGAAACACTATCTTTGAGAAGTTTAATTACAATCCTTTTATCGCGAAGATTATTGCAATCAGTTTGAAAATCCCAGCAGGTTAAAATTGAAAAACTCGGTCCTTCCGTTGTCCGGCTTTGGTACGACTGGCCAGTTATAATTCTCTCGAGGTAAAATAAACCAATCATAACCACTTACAAGGATAGCACTAGACAAGAGTATGTGGCTTTAGTACTACGCGTATGTCCTCTTGTCGCACAGAGGAACTTGCACAAAAAGGGACCCTAATTAGAAGAATGTTCAACAAAGCTAAACGTATCAACAGCAAAAACTCGAGTAAATACACATACTTACGTATACTTACTGGACATAACTTTTGTGAAAGCTGGATAAAGTATTGTGAAAGTACGCTTCCAGAAGCAATTCGTATGCACAAAGCTCTTTCTAGAAACATAGTAACTGTATCGAATAGCTGAAAAAAGGATGGATCTTTTACTGCTGATCCTAAAGATCCTGCAGCTGCTCTTAGATACTCACTTCACTTCCCCCAACTGTCGTGTTTCTTTAAGCAAACGTTGAATAGCCATGTGTACAACTTTCATGTTGGAAAAGGCTTTTTCGCACTGTACGTTCCAATCATTATACCCTTCACTCGTAGAGTAAAGGGTATTAACTTTGTCATGAAGTTTGTAACGCATTGACCGAAGCATCTCCGACCGTATAAAATATGTACATATATGATCAGCATGACAGGCTGAGTCGATTGGGCGATGTCCGTCTGTCTGTCCGTCCGTCTGTTGCTACGCGTTTTACCCTAGTTTACTGTTTGGGGTGCAAATGCACCCCAGCGCATGTTTCACTTAATATAACTTCGAAATTTTTCAGGTTCTCATTATCAATATTTCAACAGCTTAAAAAAATTTAGTTTTGTTTTAGTTTTTAATGTTTTCACAATTGTAGCTATATAAATTTATTTTTTACAAATTTTTTGTGGAAAGAAGTCATTGGTTCTGTCGTGGGTGCATTTGCATCCCAAATATTTTTTTTTTTAATTTAGAACTATTTACTTATCTTGAAATAAAGATAATAATATCTTAACATCTGGGATGAGAAAAAAACTTTGAAAATGTTAATAATAGTACGAAATTTTGTTTCTTCGGAATGGCCTTTGGGACATCAAATGTGGCTGTGTTTCAGACACGATTTCAATTTGAAACTGTTTCATATTTCTCAAAATTTCATAAATAAAAAACAGAAACTTAGTCGAATGATAAGAGATACTAATTGGAGAAGAGTGTACTAACTAAGATTTCGAAAAAGAGTTGCATTTCGGAATTTGTGAACAAAATTCCTCTTCGAGCCCATTAGTTTCAGCCTGCTATTTTTATCTATGCGAAGCGATTTCACTTTTAAAACTGAAGTAATAACTTCGGCTGAAAACGTCAAATGGGACATTTTATACAAACCCAACTCCCAAATTAAGTTCTTCTATGAAAAACTTTTTTATTTGTGCACCACTTTCAACCAAAACTCGTAAAAGTTCATTTCTATTGCTGCCACGCAACATGTAAAAATGAATAAAATGAATCGGACCATGGGGTCATGGGGCTACCATACAAACCCAACCCCCCATTTTGAATCTTCTAAGAAACATTTTTTCTACACCAATTTCAAAAAATCTTAATGCGTCTTTATAAAAAAAATGTCAAACAAATGGAATCGTACTATGGGGCCATCCCCCAAAAAAGTTTTCTAAGATAATTTTTTTTCCCACTTATTCCAACCAAACCTCACACAAATATTGTTTTATCGATGCCACGGAGCTTATGTGAAAACGGAAGGAAAAGAATGGGGAAGGATTAAACACAAGTCATAGGTTCGCCCGAAAAAAAAAAACTTTTACCCCGAGGTGAGCGAGGAGTATTCAAGTCGGACTGGTCGCGTTTAAATTATTGCATAATTGGCCATTCAAAAATTATACAATTTAACATATCCCGATTTTTTATGGGGTTACTTAAACGAAAGGGTAATAATCTCAGAACCATTGCCGCACTTAAAGAAAATATCTGATCGAAAATCCGGGCTATGCAGCCATTGCGAAAAGTAATGGGGCATACGCTGGAAAGTCGTCTTTGCGAAGCAAGTAACGGACGTCACCTCAAAGAAATAATGTTGCGAACATAGCCTATGCTTTTAAATTTTCCTGCAATATGTTAAAAACATAAAAAAAAATTAAAATATTTAAAAATATTAATTATTTTTATCAACCTTCAAACCAAGACTATCGGATAAAATTACAAAATCGTTGCACAGTGCGAAAAAATCTCCCAAATCTCTAGTATACTTCCACAAAATTAAAAAAAAAATTGATAAACCAAAAAGTTATGCTATGTTCAAATCGTATACTTTTACGTGTTCCACCCTGTACTTTTCCCCAGCAAACAATTTCTATCGTCCGCAATACGAATTCAGTTCGCCTGCTAGAAAACATTTCTCAAATTTCATATCGTTTTTGTCGAAAAATTACAGAGATACGAAAACGATATTATTCAAATGAAAAATTTATCGTAAACTTGTCCCCCCATGAAAAATAGCCTTTTCGTTATCAATATGTGAGGAATGTGAATCCTATTAACGAAATAATTATAAATTATAATTTGTAGTTAATTAAAATTATATTAGGGCTCTATTACACAATCATATATGATAATAGATATTATGATATTCTTTAGCCTACTTAATTCCGTTTAATGCACGTGTAATAATTTAAACCGAATGATTAATGATATGATAATAGAAATATATGACTGTGTAATGGTGCCTGCTCTGTGGCTCGCTTGGTTGAGTCGCACTCTACGATGCTAGTAATCTAGAGGCCCGGAGATCGAATCTCGGTGGGGTCCAAAATTTCCGTACATGTGCGGATAGGAAACATATAGTGCTTGCAACATTATACCGGTACTAACACTCCGAAATGATATGCAATGTAACGTTGACTCGAAATTGCCTATAAACGGCTGAGTTAACGCACCATGGGGCTATACGGTACGGTGCCCTTGGTATATGGGAATAAATTAGGAGACTTTCACACTTACAGCCAGATTACGTAATCTGTGCAAATTACTTAATTTAAGCTGTCAAATTCCATACAATTTTGAATTCACCACACCGCAAATTACACAATTTTACCGGTCGACAACATGTTCCGTTCTCTTTCAAATCTACGGATCAGAAACTTTTCCTTACAAACAGATCCCCTAAGCGCCACCATGCGAAGTATAGTTTGATTGATTGATAGAAATTCACAATCTGCCGTGAAACCGTGCATTTCCGCCCTCATTTATTTATTAAACTATTTATAATCAAAGTAAAATGTATCTGCATCTCGTTTAAAACAGGAGATTTTAATTTTCGAACAAAACGTATCAGCTGTGAACTGTGATGTGTCAATTGTCACATTTGCCACTTTCCGATAGATGGCGGTGAGACGACTGTAACAGTATTTATTACAACACACACGGATGTACATATACAAGATTTACAATTTCACTAATTACTGACTAGTTATTTATCCGACATAATAAACGAGTAAAACTATACTGACTGACTCGTCGACACTAGTCGACGCCCTTATGTACTTGATTCCACTGTTCCAGAAACTTCGGTCACGCACTTTCCAGCATCGACCAGAAAGTCTTTGCTGTTGTCTAAACGGTCAACCCTATTCTCGCTAGCGACACTAGTGCCACCTGGTGCCAAGTACGGAAATACAATTTGGGTTGACGTATAGTCTAGACACATCACAATAGGGAACGGTTCGGAAAACGCGGCACGGTATGGGAACGTTGTGTTTCAGAACCTTACCCAACCCTGACATAGTGGGTTGGGTTACGAGACAGAGCAGCTGCTTATGTTCCGCAAACATGTTTGCCATTCTGATCCCATTTTGTTGATCAGAAATAGTCTCCGGTTGTTTTCGTTAACATATTCCACAACTGTTCCGTTTCGTAACCCGACCCATTGACAACGAAAAAGCCAGTGATCTCGCAGCGCATCAAACTTGATGAAGAAGTCGTACGCACCGCGAAACTACATACGACGCGACGACTAAAAATTGAAAAAACGTCGAAACAGTGACTACACAACGAAAATGAATTGGCTTCTGACGAGATGTGCGGCCGCGCATTGCTGCTTGGGCAGGACTCTCTAGCTTACCCACTCGAGACAGTTTTCTAATTTTGAGTCGGTCCAATCCTCTGATATACATAAATAAAGTAGGTCCAACCAATATTCAAAAATATTTTCAATTACTATAGGAAATTAACTTTTAATTATCATGGTTCTAGTTTAAAAAATGTATACGAGTGATTGATTTGCTATGGTGTAAACGCGAGGCCCCCACAACCGCGAGGCCCTAGGCAATTGCTCGGCGCGCCACCCCCTAAGGCAGCACCTGGTGGGAGATGACATTGAAAGCTTTTCAAACATATATTGTAATAGTCTATACGTCAACCCAAATTATATTTCCGTACTGGTGCCAGATGGCGCTAGTGCCACTAGCGAGACATATTAGGAAACGGCATGAAGACTTTCTGGTCGTTGCTGGAAAGTGCATCACCGAAGTTTCCGGAACAGTGGAAATGGGTATATAAGGGCGTCGACTAGAGTCAGTCAGTCAGTATAGTTTTACTCGTGGATTATGTCGGATCAATAGCTAGTCAGTAATTAGTGAAATAGTAAACCGTGTATATCCGTGTGGTTGTTGTTGTTGTTGTTGTAGCGATTCAAGAGATTTTTTTTTCTCTTGAATCGAAGGGGGTCTTGGCAGCTCTTGGCCGTTTTTAGCAACGGGTAGCTCCGGGACGATTTAAATCGAAGAACCGGCTGCCGTAGGAGCATTTTATGGACAACACAAACATCCATGGGTCACAGTGGGATTCGAACCCACGCACCGGCAACTCAGAGATAGACATCTCTGCCACTGAGCTACCGAATGCCCCTATCCGTGTGGTTGTAATAAATAGTGTTACAGTAACGCGAGTGTTATTGATTATTGTGTACGCGAAAATCTATCAAACCCACTGGAACGTCTAGAAAATACGGAAAAATATAGTAATATTATAATTAGATATAAGAAAAGTTATAATTACTCCGTAACGGTAACGTGCAGAAGAACAATAGAGTCTACCCGAGGTCCTTATAGTGTAATTCTGCCGAGAAACCCAGTTGACGTACAAAATTTACTTTGTAAATGTTGGTAATTTCTTAGTAAATTTTGTATTCCTAATTCAGTAAGATCTTTAGTTCTAACATTTAACATTAAAAATAAAAACCAGTCAAATTGTCCTAACATCAACTAGTTAAGCGTGGTTAAGCTAAGTCAGCAAGCAATGTGGTTACTGGTTGGTGCTTAGTGAAATACTAACTGGTATGCTGATGAATGGGCGCACGTCTCAAGCGGCGGCGTGCTTAAGTTAACTTTGAATCTGCAGTTGTTTCCATAGTCGAACTTACCCGGTATTGTATCTGAAATTTGTCGATCAGCTGCTGCTTGAGTGCAATTGGGCTGTGCCGCAAACAGCGACCCACAGCCACACCGCGCAATTTCTGCAGCAGGAAAATGGTTCAGTTTCTAGAGGTTCGCGGTCTCGTGCTGTAGCTTATTTTAGTCAAGTGTACGTCCGTGCTCGTGCTCTGATAGTAATAATTTCAAACAAAACGAAACAGCAAACAAAGTGCACGTACTAACTAATGTTATGTCTCGTAAGGCCTCCGGTAGTGTTCATATTAACCCATTTCTATTCATCAAATCAGTGTAATGCCGTCCGCGACTAGTGCAAGTGGTAAAGTGCGTCACTATCCCATAATAGTTTTTTGCCGGGTTTCGGTTTAAGAAATTTACTAATGCCGTACACTTTTGACTTTAACGACGCGTCGCGCTTTGTTTCACTCGCTGTGAATTAAGCAATTTCATTTGATCACACATGGGTGATGAACAGTCATTGTGCCTTCTCTGCGGTTAATATTTTGCGATTGATTCTTTCGATAAAGTTTTGGTTTTACGCGAGCATACAGTCATATTTTCTTATTTAAATTGCAAATTTGACTTTTGCATGTTCGCACCGTTTCCCAAGCAAAACTGATTTATTAATGATTGCAAGCACATGCGGTGCTAAGGTGGTTCGTTGCGGAAACCTTCAATGTTGGTAACACGAGTGTAGGTGTTTAGTGTAAAGAAAATTTTGTGAAAATTGAATCGGATGATTTTGCGAAATTTAAATGTGACAAATAGTTCAAATGTGATTATGTATGTAGAAAAAAAGAATCGACTACAAGGTCCTATTCAAATCAAAGTATCATCTCATATTTATAGGTAAGCGACATTTGATTTATTTAATGCGTACATTTATTTACTTTTTATCATGCTAAAATCAAACGAAATACATATGTGTCTTTTTCATACAATTTCGGGATGCACCTGAAACACTGTATCATAAAAGCTTTAAACTACGACTGATGGATGACTGATCACTGATGTAAGAACCCAAAGAAACTACAGGGTGCGCCAATTACCAGTTCGTTTTTAAATCATAGGTTAGTTTGACACTGACAGCTGTTATTCGAAATATTGGCACGATTTCAGCATCTGCGGCGCCATATTTTGATGATGCCATTTCATTAAAATTGTCTTGAAACTTCCGAATCTGCAATCATTTTTCGCGAAATCGTAACGGTTCTCCAGATATTTAATGTCAAAGTTTGGCTTTTATATGAGGTAGTTCAGGTTTAAATGAGAAATTGGGGGTAGTTTTACTACATATTGATATGAATCGATATAGCATTGCACCGAAAATAACATTTTAAATTTCTACAAATTCTAGCAAATTTAACAATTCTTGCTGGCAAATATAATTCGGCTTTTCATATTAGTAAGATCTTTGCCAAATTGGTAAAACTTACTATTGTAGTGGGACTAATTAAAATGAAAACGTCAATTTGATTACATCTAACACTTTCCCCAATGTGTAAAGCGGAAATACCCCCCTTTTCTTATCAAATTATTTAACTGGCTTCATAGAAAAGTCAAACTCTGACATTGAATATCTGGAGAACCGTTACGATTTCGCGAAAAAGGATTGCAGAATCGGTCGTTTCAGGCCAATATTAATGAAATGGCATCATCAAAATTTGGCGCCGCGGATACTGAAATCTCCCCGAAATATTGATAGAAAGTCAGTATCATACCTCCGCGGAACGAAATGAGTCGCTTTACGCTTGAACAACATTGGGTAATATTGAAAACTTATTTTCAAAGTGAGTGCTGTCCAGCCCAGAGCCAGTTACAGAGCCATATTATCCGACTTTGTTTTTTACTGAAATTGAAGACATGGATTTGGACGACCTCTGGTTCATGCAGGATGGCGCGCCATACCACTCAGCCCATGCCACAATCGATATTTTACGCACCAAATTCCCAAATCGTGTTATCAGCCGTCTTGGCGATGTCAATTGGCCGCCTCGGACCTGCGATTTGACCTCCTTGGACTTTTTTTTTGTGGGGAACCGTGAAGGAAGTAGTGTTCCATCATTAATGGAAGCTTACTCACTTTCTAATAAAGACATAAGACATGGAAAAAATTTAATTTTGTTCATTTTATTGCATTTTTAAAAACGAACTTGTAATTGGCCCACTGGTTACATATTACTTTTTTTTATTTGGTGTTTTTTAGCACTGGACTTTTTTAGTGACAATCTATCGAATTCTGTTACTACATATTTCTCGTTGTCTTTTGTATTAGAACCGCCTGGTTAGAATTTGAACAAAATATCGATTGCTTGACACATTTTGTGCTGTTTCCACTAACTAACTAATAAATAAGGGGCGATCAACACAATTTTTCGCAATCTGAAATACATTTTATGTATTCCGCCCTGGGTGTTCATTCTTAGATAGATTTACCACCTTCGACAGATTTTTCGGCGGGAACCTGCAGAAAATAAGATTTCCCCCAAATTAAAATTAATTGAAGAATAAACTACTGGAGACAACTCATGTGATTGTCGCTCAGCGATCGTAGTTCAGCAAGCAATTCAGAGCAATATTTGCTTATTTTTTTAATGTGACTGCATTCCTAGTTTCGATCAGTGGCGCAACCAGGATTGTGTTCTGGAGGGAGCTAAGACTATCAATATTACTGGACACTTAGGGCTGCTGTCGCAAGTTGGGCGATGGCACTATTATGCAGTAACGACACTATGTTATTACTAGAGCCCGGATTCTCGTGCAATTGCACGTTTATGCACGAATTTGCATTTTTCAGGGTATATTGCACGAAATTGCACGTTTTAAGGTTTTTGAATGAAAACGCACATTTCCGTTTTTGAGCCTCGTTCATGACATTTTTTTTCCAGAAATATGTAAATGCGCAGAATTATTCGGTAGTTAGAGAAGAGAATAAAAGTAATGAGAAAGAAACAAGTATTTTTTTTAGAGCTAGTCCTCTTAAAGTATACGTTTTCTTCGTGGACTGCTCCAAAGTCTGAGCTTCTAAAAGCCTACAAAACAGTTTTTTTTTATATTACACGCAAAATGCACATTTGGGAATTTATATTGCACGATTTTGCACGTTTCGGGGTTTTTACTAGAGGTTTTTCAATTTTTTACTGCGCGAAATCCGCTCTAGTTATTGCACTTTGTCATGCTCCTGATTCTCAGACTTGATGGAGCTCATAAATTATAAATCGAAAAAAAGTGTGTATATCGGGAGTACTCACTAGGCGCCACATACGATTCTGTGATCGTCGCTCAGTAAATAACTGTTAGGTCATTTTGATCTTCTTCTATTTTGTCGATGCAGAAAGACTGACACTGACACCTCTCAACGTTTTATGAGTAAGTTCAAAATATTTCATTAACTTATTTTCAACTGCACTGAGGATTGGAGAAGAATCCTTGAAACGTTTACAAAAAATGTATGGAAATAGGACTTTCAGTCGATTAATTTATCGGTAGTGATGCGTATGAAAGTGATGTAGAACTCAAACCGATTCAAGGTCGATCCACACATTTCAGTCATCAGTTACAATCATTTACCATACATGATGTAATGTGCATAATGTAATGACGCAGTTGACAAACGTCGTGCGTATTTGAGACGACTGCAAAGTGTGTGCATCCTTCGAAAAAATAACCGGGGAATTTAATTTCATTTAATTTAATTTTGTTAGGTGAAATTTTATTATTAAAATAATTTACCCAAATTTCTCAAATTCTGTTAAAGATATGAAAAACTGTAACAGATAAAAGAACTTTTATAAAATTTGCAACGAAATAATATTTAGTTACCGCTGATAAATCCCGCATAAAATTAAAAAAGAATGGTCGAAATTTGATTCAGTAATCATTTAATCAATTGAAATCTGTTCGCTCGCTCACCGGACCTCATTAAAACACACTGCTTGGCGATGCACCATGCACAGTTGGTGGAAAACAGGCAGAGAACTCTATGGGCAATTGTACATTTTTGCTTTTATGTGCTTTCCATAAAAATCAAATGTGGGCAACCGATAACGTTTTCAGGGAAAGATATCTTCTTCCTTTCTATAAAAACAAGGAAGACGTTTCTCATACGCAAACTCAACAATTATATAGAGTTATATCGCCATCTCTAGCCTGTGACTCATATCATGAAACCTCATTAATGCTGGTCATACATACACTGCGCGACAAATGCTTAGGTTCACACATATTTCCTTCCAGGAAACGGTAAAAAAAAAGTTTACCGGTTCAAGAAATGTTTTTTTCGAAACTATTTAATATCACAAATAAAATGGATGGACTGAGGCCCTACAGGACATTCTCCTTAAATTACAGTAATTGATTTCATTCAAAGAGTCTTTTTCCACTGCGACGATTGCTTAGGTTCAGGGACGATTTTGCCGTTATACTTAATGTTTTCGCTGAAAAATATTTCAGAAAAGTGTCAAGCAGGAGAAATACAAAAAAACAAGAGATTTTTTTGTTATTTAATAGTGTGTATTTCCGCCATTTTTATTTATAATTTTATAAAGCCTTCAAGGTAGGGAATTGTGTAAAGAATGCAGCACGGATAGCGGTATTTTAGACCGAGCTGTCTTAATTCCATGAATTAACTCTTCTTTAGGGTTTTACTGTTTACCACTACTGTAAGCCTCCCGAACAAGCCACCCCTAAATGTTTTCTAATGTGTTAATGTCAGGGGAGTTGGGCACCCGGTCTAACAAAGTCACATTTTCCTCCAAAATAAACGATTTAACTACCCTCGCTGTATGAATTGGGGCAAGAACATGTTGCAATATCCAAGGGTCGCCTTCGTCAATGACATTTATCTTAGGGATATCCTCTTCTAAGGTCGGTTTATAAGATTAACTCGTTTGGCGACCTCGTAGGATGACCAAGACGATAGTTCCATGATATGATATGGCTCCCCATACCATAACGGAACCTATTCGGGAGTGATGGCGTGACAGGTACATAGGTTCCTTCCTAATATCATGATAATAGTAAGAGAACCCATTTGGACCATCCACACAAAACCGTTTTTCATCCGTAAATATTACCTCTCCACTGCGATGTCCAGTTCATGAATCTTGAGGCGAATTCCAGGCGCTGTAGGCGATGCTGCGGGGTTAAGGCTGTTTTTTCTTTAACCATAAACGTTTCAAACAAGAAGAAGATCTAAGAACTCGTTGGATGGTCCTCACAATTGTTGATAACCCCAAACTCTCCCCATGCTTACGCTCAGTAAGGGACGAATTCGAGGCTTATCTTAAGAAACGTCGCCGTAATGCACCGGAAATCGCTTTTTTCTGCCTCCTGCGTATCGTCGGCCATAATTTTCACTATCTCGTATAAAATTACTTGCAACGTTCGAGCTCCGCAGAATCCATATTGCCATTTGTCCGTTTGAATATCCTTCTTGCTTTAGTATGGAAATTGTCGCCTTTTCCTCGGCAGAAAGTTGCTTTCCTTTTGACATTATCCACTATACGACTCACAGAGTTTAACGCGAAAAAAATGTTTACAGAAACACTTCTCACCAGGACGAGATAACTCTTTAAAGTAAGTGAACCTATACAATTGTCGCAGTGGAAATTGCGATTTTCATTTTAAAAAATTCCGTTAGCTATGCGAGTTGCTTGATAGAGTTGCAATATTTATTAAAATAACCGTCAATTGAGAGAGCATTATTTAAAAATTATTTCTGATCAGAGTACATAGAAATTATATAATTCTAAAGGAAAATATCCATGAACCTAAGCATTTGTCGCGCAGTGTATGTGTAAACAAACATAATTAGTGTTTCTATCTTTAGTTGAAATATGGAAATCATTGAAGGGACATGTTGTATATATGAGTTCCCCATTTCATTAAGATAAGAAGATGTTAAAATGTCTACTAATTATCCTTTAATGACATAACAATAAGATTATAAAATAAGAATCAATAAAAAGAAGATAATGCAATAAATGAAATACACAAATTCTATGTAACAAATACGGAAGATAAAATGAATAACAAATATGTATGCAATTAGAAAAGATGTCAAGTGAAATTATGGTATAAATATAAGTTTTTAGTTTGTAAGAATTCAGTTCATTAAGTTCATTTATCGAATAAAGTGAGCTCAGGTCGAGCCTTAATATACTATGGCGATATTATTTGAAACTCGACTTTATACCAAAGATTTGAAATGGAAATTCGAATCTTAAAACTATAGGACTTTAACGTTAACATCTCATACACTGAAGATCGACGAGCGAGTTGGTTGGATAAAAATCGATGTGGCTCAGATGGTCGATTTATAATGAATAAATATAGAGCAATATGTTAGGACTTGCACTTTGTATTCTTCGATTAGAAGAAGGTATTCGATAGAGTACCTCGTGTTCTGATATGGTTGGCCCTGAGCGCACTTAATGTTCCTGAAGCATATGTCAGGATGATACGAGGCATTTGCGCTGGAGATAAGGTTACATACACTGCCAAGGAATCTGCCAATTTCTGGTGAATGTCGAAGTACGCCAGGCCAGTGTATTGACTCCGTTCCCCTTCAGCATCATGTGCTACTTATTAACACGTATCTCTCACGGCCTAGAAATATATCTTCTTTTTGCCGATGATATAGTCCTCAGTAGCCCAAACATCGTTGCCTTGCAAGCTGCACTTACAAAATGGTGTGACATTCCGGACGAGCATGGACTGAGGAGTGAGTTAGTATAACAAAGACAGAGTTCTTATGCACACAATGAGAGCAGTTTCCGTCTTGTCCCAAGTTTAAGCATATTGGCCCCATGGTAAGGTAGGAGGCTACATGCGATGCTCGCACTAGGGTTGGATGTGGATGGATAAAGTGTGGCGAGAAGACTCTGGAGCTGGAATTTTCCGCGATAAGAAAATGCCACAGATGCTAAAGGGCAGTTGTACAAAACGGTTGTACGCCCCGAACTCATGTATGAATCTGATTGATGCTGGACCATGTATCAAGGTTACGCAAAAAAAAATTACGGCGCCGGTTTTACGGCGAAGATGTGAAACTATTTAGTTGCCTGTATGTTAGTGTAACCCTGTAACAAAAAGGGATCACTGACATATATAGTAGTTACATCCGAGGCAGCTTGTCCATTGAACAATCAAACAACGTAAAGTTTGAAGATCGACAAATGGATTGCCATGTTCAAATGAGTGCGCCTGAGAACCCCACAAGGATTGCAATATCAATGGAAGATCTAGTTGAAGAATCTAAGGCCAAAGGCAGACAGATTGTTGTTGCTTTTCCACTTGATACATACACGCGTTCGTGTATGTATCAAGTGGAAAAGCAACAACAACGCATTGGGCTTGGCGATGGCATGATACAGAAATAGACTGAGACGTTACCGCCAGAACGGGCAAGCGCAAGGAATCACCAGCTTTTCTATTTCTCCCCGTTAAGGGCTGAATTAAGATCGATTGTCCACTGCTATTTTTTCAATGAAGATGTGTTCTTACTGTCGTGGAATATGTGGGGAATGCTGGGAAATTTCATAAACTACAATCCGAGACCGGTTCCATAATTCTCCTCGGCCATTTTATGTATTATTTTTCGATTCCCCGGTCATTTGACATTTCACGATGAAATAACCGGGGAATCGGGAAAAAATACATAAAATGGCCGAGAAAAATTATGGAACTATGTATTTTCGAATTGTAGTTTATGGAATTTCCCAGCATTCCCCACATATTCCACGACAGTAAGAAGACATTTTCATTGAAAAAATAGCAGTGGACAAAAATTTCACACTCGATCTCAGTACTAGGCTTTAAGGGGAAATTTTTTATTTTTTGTTTGTTTTAGCCATTCATTCAAATGCTTCAAATATAGATTGGATGCAGCAAAATGCACTTTAAATGGGTAACGTCATTTTGGCAGCATATGCCATTAGCTGTCAACATAAAGCCCATTCAGTTTCAAGAAGTATCAGAAAATGGATGGGGACAACAATCCATTGTTTCGCTCCGTTGCATTATAAAACAATGCCTGTAAAATGTGCTTCTCTAACTAAAATTTATCAAGCTCTCAGGGCAAGACCCTTTAAAGATTAAATCGTTGCAAAAATTACGATTGAAATCTTTTAGGTTAGCACCCCTTTCAATGGTTCACAGTAAGTAAAGTAAATTCTTAGAAAAAGCATAGTAACCCATGCCATGCGTTAGTCCAGAATGGCTATGTGATCACACAACCCATATGTGTTTGACTCCAAATTTATTACACTACACTCCACAAAATAATTCAAACGTCAAAATATTTTCGATGCAATTATTAACCCTTCTGTCGTCGCCTACGAGCTATTATGCCTAAGGTGTAGCTGAATTTTCTGTGAAATCAATCTTAATTTTTCAAGAGGTTAAATTTTGGATCTTGAAACAGTTTACATACTATGTCTTACGATGATGCGCCGTTTTTTTCCTTTCTTTAGACATAGTTTACATTTCGCCGAACGTTTGATCGCATTTGTGGCCGTCGGTTTCATTGAAATATATATGGAAAGGGGTGGAAAATATTGTTGAACGATATTTTTCATCAAGATATAGTACCAATGGTCTGTCTGAATCTATACGCCAACAGAAGGGTTAAATATCACGTTGGCATTTTGAGAGAGTAATAAATATTACGCGGATTTTATGTTCTCAATTGTAAACAAAAAATTGACGTTTGGATAAAATTTTCACGCATACTATGAACTGCAATAGTGTGAAAACGGTGCCATTTTTATTTTCTGATGGCCACTCTGGACTAACGCATGCCATGGGTTCCTATGCTTTTTCTAAGAGTAAATCCTTGAAAATGCAATTCTCCGGCTATGGAATTATATTGTTATTTGAATACCGAGAAATATTACATATTTAAAATATTAGATAAATTTATTATTACAAGAGAGCAACATTTTTTAAAGGGAACCGCTTAGGAATTATACGTTGCATCGACGCGACGATGACGCGGGATGTACAGATAGTTTCTTTAGCTCTCGCGTCTTACCGTAACTTTTTACTGCGTAATGCGATCAGGCCATCCATACAACAATTTGGCATCAAAAGTCAGCTCTTTTTTTGGATGTTTGGGTCAAGAGCTAAAATCACTATACTAAATGTTGTTGGTTGTAATTTCGCTCAGATCGAATTACGTGGTACATCGATCGTGCAGAATTTCATCGAAATTATCTAAGAAAAAGTATGTGCCCTTCAGTGTAGGGATGAGCTGGATATAGACTGGGCTCTCAATATTGCTATTTTCAGCAGCCCCCCGGAAAAAAGAACAAATATTGTTTGTTAGATGTAAATTTAAGAAATTTAATATAATTCAAATCCGAGACGGACCTTTTAAAATATTTTTTTTTCAATATGGATTTGGTCGTATAATTATTATATATTGTAATTTGATCTTCTCCGATGTTCCACATATGTATTTAGTGATATGTTTCTATCACTAAATACATATTTGCAAAAGCAAATTAGGTCGATTCAATTTTTATGACTTAAAAATCAATAATTAACTGAATTGTGAATATCTTACATGTTAAAAATCGATATAAATTTTGACGAAATAAGCAAAACAAAAGCAAACTTGCGTCTATTGAAAATGCAATCAGAAATTAATCGATTCAAATTCCATCGCAATCATCTTTTTTCAACTAACTTAAGATTAACATAATGCCAGCATATTGTTTTAAATGCAATATGAACATTGCACATTGACGATATAAAAAGCAAAAGAAACAATATTTTGTGGTTCGCTATATCAAATAAAATGTATATTGCAGTGTTGAGAGATTGACGCCAACCAAATACATAATTACCATAATATTAAGTATGAGTTTTTGTAAGAATAGTGCAGATTTGGGTATAAGCGCAAAAAACGATTCGGGTTAAAAGCTGTTTACATCTAAAGCACCAACCAGGAACTTAGTAAGAGGTTGAAAATTCAAAGTTGTGATAAGCCAATAACCAGTAAATTAACATGGCCTACACAAACAACAAATGAGTATGGCGGTCGGTTTACCGCGACATTAAACCTTCCACCCGTGACATCTGGCCAATGGTTGTGGTATTAGCTAATGGTGTACTGAACTTATTCGTTATAGATCGCCCCTGGCTGTCACATCTGTAACAATTCCTCCGGGTTAACTCTACACTGAAAAAAATGGTTTAGACTTTTTATCTAAAGTGAAGTAGTTGACTTAATTTTATATAGTTTTACCAAAGAAATAGCTGATTTCTCTAATCTTTGTAGCTGAAAATACTATTAAATTCGTTCATTTAAACACGCAAGATTAGAAGAAAAAGTTTAGTCAATTCTTCCACAAGTTGTTGATTGTACTATTCAAATATAAAATTTAACTACAAACATCGTTCTTTTTTCTTCAACACAATTTAGCTATCCAACATTTAACATTTTATAGATAATGAATAGCTGTCTTTACAAATGAATTAATTGAATTTGCAAATTTAGTAGATGTTTCAACTAATGACGAATAGAAAAATTATCCATATCTTCGTAACTGTTTCAACTACATAGAATCATAAGCTGAAAATCAACGCGAACTTTAGATGAATTCGACTATTTCTTTAGATAACCATTCTAATTTTTTTTCTCTGTGTAGTCAGAGTGGGTACCCCCGATAAATTACTGGGTTTATCTGGGTTACAAATTCTATGATGCGAGTATGCATCCTGCATCCGCCATGTAATATGGTAGGTGTACCTTGAGATAAAAGAATTGAGGTCCCATATCCTAAAACTCTTAGGAAAAAAAAACATACATAAAAGTCACCAATCACATTAAGTTAAAGGCCCTCAGGGGTTACCGTAATTATGTGTCGGTAATTAATCAAGAGCATTGAAAAATTATTTTCAAAATAGTTTTATTATTTTCAAACATAGCTTGACCTGCATTTTTGCTGCTACATAAAACTAACAAAACTGTACCATAAAGAAACAAAAGGTCAAGAATTGGTTTTGTCTAAACTCATTAAATGCATTGGTATTGTCTTACAAAACAAAATAAATAAAATTACCCGAAAATAAAATAAAGTCAACAACTGCGCTTAAATTAAATCAGAATAAGATGTGTAATTTATCAACAAAAAATTCAAACTGGAGCAATTAGTATCACAAAAAAACCTATTGTTGACGTAAATTTAATTTATACTATTCGGGTAAAAAAAGGCATTTAACTTTCAACTGGCAAAGGTCATCCGAAAATGCTCACATTGGAATTTACTTCATATTGTAGTCATGAAAAATTTATCAATCGGTGCGGGGAATTGCTAAATTGTATCTGAACTTCACCCGTACTTCGTTATCGTTAAATTAATGATAAAAAAAACTATCTTTGGCTAGTTTTTTGCACTTAAGGCATTTTATTCACCTTAGTGTATTTGAGGAAACTTTACAGGCAGAGTCATAGATCTGAACAGACACGTATATTGATTAATGGACGACTTACACTTACGTAAGCGAAAAACTGTAACAAAAAACCATTACTACACTTCTTGTATCTTGTACATTCATACTTTGTTTGATTTCCGCGCAGCTATGCTATGAGTGCAATTCAAATCGAATTAAAGTCGCAGAATGGTCAACTATGCTATAGAATGGGAAACTGCAAAACTGTTTGGATGTGAATCGATAATAATAATTTGAATTTACGAATTTCATTATTGAGTTTTTTTTTTGTCAGTTAGACGTGACTATGGAAGTGTTAGTGTTACGTATTTTCCGTTCGTATTCAAGCAATTTTTTTTGTAGAGCCTGAAATCTCCGCATAGATCAGCTTAAAATCTACTTTCGGACGTTGAATTTCTTAAAGTCATGCTTTTAATTAGGATTTTTTAACTAATGAGAAGATACGACAAGCCATCTAAGTTCGTTTAATAACAAAGCATTTGATTATTATTTGTACGTAAAATTAAAATTTTCTTTGTTGTTTTGTAAAAAGGTTTCGCACTTACTCATTTTGTAAAGTATACCAAAATGAACTGATACGGCTGGATAATCGTATTGCAAAGTTTTCTTTTTATTCTGTTTGAAAACTGCTGAGAAGCTCGGACTGCTGTCGAGACGTTGCAGAGTTGTTTATGTGTGGCAAAAAAGCTAAAAAATCATATTGTCGCAAACTTTTTTATTAGTATGTTTTCACAACAATATTTCTGTTATAATTGTATAAAAAATCGATTCTTTTATAACAGGAATATAGGGCCAAAATCGTCTGCTCCAAATTGACGTAGGTACTACTTTGAGTCCTTGCATACATTACTAAATTTTAATAATCGAAAAAATTTATTCAAAATTTAAATTATGGAAATATTTTAAGTATTAAAAAAGAAAAAATATTGTTTTTCACTTTTCATGTTGCTTAAAAGTTACGAAATTTGGAGATCCTACAAAAAATACAGATAAATTTCACACTTTGTTAGAGCGCCACTCGTGTGTGGCAGTGATCGCAGAACCCGGACTAAATTTCTAAATGCCGAGTAAAAATCAATTCTAGCTGCTAGTTTCTGCAAGTGCCGCTGTAAGCAGCATATCACGAATAGTCTCTTGAAAAAAATGACGTGTCAAATTTATATATTTATCTAAGTATGTAATCGTATATGTATCAGTATGTATAACACCTATATGTAGAGTCAACGCAAAAGCGTTATTGCGTATGTGTTTTTGTGACTTATGTCGGCAAATTTATTTATGATCCTGCCTTTCCATTTTACCATAAATAGAAAATATCCTGATAACCATAAGCTATAAAAAAGTCGAGCTTTATTTTATCAAGTGATTTTGATTTATAACAGTGTAAATTTATGAAAATAGTTATTACTTATTATCACTTGGACGCTCACCGAAAATGTATAAGCTCGGAATAAAAATTATATTATCGTTCAATAAAATGTTCTCCCTCAATGAAGTGCCGTATAATCGACGCAAATATGGTATCCTGAGCATGCTACTTCTGTCATCGGATCCTTATATTGAGAAATTGCATTCATATGGAAAATTATTTTCATAAAAATACATGTCAAAAGTATCGGGCCACACGCAACTTTCGAGTTTTAACCCAATTTTCTCAAAAAGTATGAAACTTACAACTATGAAAGCTATATCCACAGAAAGTTCGTTTAATGGCAATCTAAATGACTATCAATTTTATTTAAAGTACCGTAAACTCAAATAGCAATCAAACAACAAACACAATGCTAACGATTTGCTATGTTTTAACTAGAGTTCGCCCTTACCTTTTTTTTCTTCTACAGTGAGGGTATAGGATATAACCAATAATGAATACGACACCGGAGAAAGCAGCTCAAGCTGTAGCACTACTCCAAGAAGGCTTTGCACAACGTGAGGTCTCTCCGAGACTTCGAATCAGCAGATTATCGGTGCAAAGAGTTTACAGACGATACTTAGAGACCGGAGCATTCGATCGGCGTCCAGTTACGGGTAGAACTAGGGCTACATCAGCAGCAGATGATCGTTATATCATACTCAATGTTCTGTGAAATCGCCGCCTCAACGCATTTCAAGTGGAACAAAAGCTGCGTGACGAACGCCAAGTGGTTATAAGTTCTTCTACCGTTAGAAAGAGACTTGCTGAGTGGAACCTGACTCCAAAGAGAGCTGCGACAGGTCCAAAATTAACGGCAGCTCACCGTCAAACACGACTTGAATTCGCTCGAGAGCATAGAGATTGGACGTTAGAAGAGTGGGGTAATGTACTCATCACTGATGAGACCAGGGTGAGTCTATATCAAAGTGACCGACGTCAAAGAGTATATCGTCGCCCTGCAGACCGTTATTCCGTGTGCCATCGCGGTATCTGTTGCTTTTGGAGGAGGATTTGTAATGGTTGAGGCGGCATCTCGGTAACCGAACATACAGCATTAGTTTTCATCGAACCGACGCACGGGCCGTAACCGTGGATTGACTTCACATCGCTACATCAATGAAATCCTTGAAGTCCATGTGATATCTTACGCAGATTATATCGGGCATAATATCCAGTTGATGCAGGATAATGCACGGCCTCATGTTGCTCATGTGGTGACTAAGTATCTACAGGACGTCGGCATTCGTCCGATGGACTGGTCAGCTCAAAGCTCGGACTCGAGGTCAATAGAACACTTATGGAATACAATAATGACACGGTTGTTTTTCACTTTTCCAGGTTCTTATTTTATTATTGCACGACGTTTCGCTCTACATTATGAGCATCTTCAGGTTGCTACAAATAAGTTATTTAATATTGCTTAACAATTAATGTTGTTTATAACTTACAAAGATAGATAATAGTTAGTATTTAGTCCAATTTCTTCTACGTTACTCCATGTTACCTACTATTTGGATTATTTTTGACATTTATGGACATTTAGTTTAGTTAAGTTTAGTATTGCCAACATTATGCATATTATTGTGGTGCCATTTTTTTTTTATATTATTTCAATTTATTATTAAGTTGGTACATCTGCTAACTTGTTTTTCAATTTCGTTTTTAATGTTTAAAGAGTTTTTATAATTTTTGTTAATGTATATGGCTTCTTTTATTAATAATTTATTTTTATGATTGTCTTGATTTATGATTTTTGTATTTCCGAAATCCATTACAAAAAAAAAATGGCACCACAATAATATGCATAATGTTGGCATTACTAAACTTAACTAAACTAAAAGTCCATAAATGTCAAAAATAATCCAAATAGTAGGTAACATGGAGTAACATAGAAGAAATTGGACTAAATACTAACTATTATCTATCTTTGTAAGTTATAAACAACATTAATTGTTAAGCAATATTAAATAACTTATTTGTAGCAACCTGAAGATGCTCATAATGTAGAGCGAAACGTCGTGCAATAATAAAATAAGAAGCTGGAAAAGTGAAAAACAACCGTGTCATTATTGTAAAACCAACATTCCAGTGAACAAAGGAACTTTCATTACTTATGGAATAACCTGAAACGTCGGAGTCGAGCCCTCGTTCCTGCTCCAACAACGCTTCCAGAGCTGCGAATCGCAATTGAAGAGGTGTGGAATGCAATTTCCCAACACTCCATCATCAACCTCGTGAGGTCTATGAATACAAGGATGCTAGCAGTTATTCGAGCAAGGGGAGGGACCACTGAATACTTACCAAACGCGTTATTTTAAATTTTAAATTTGTTTTCAGCTTAAATTTGAGCTTTTCACTTGCTGATTACAAGACTCTTATTTGTAAAATCTTTAATAAACTCTTAATAAATTCCAATGTATTTCCATTCATTTTAATTGTCATAGAATGCACTTCCTATATAGATATAACACAGTTGTAGCTTTTATACTTTTTGAGAAAATTGGGTTAGAGCTCGAAAGTTGCTTGTGACGTCGAGTGTATATAATGATTTTATTCTTAGTTTTTTGGTTTTTGAATATACCTCCAGTAGTTCCCCTATGCCAGCTTTCGACTTTGGAGTTAAAGTCTTCCAGCAGCAGCTTTGGTGGTTGACTTAAACGTTTTCTGTCACCTATCACGTTAAGTAGCCTGAGACGCTGAAGTTGTTAATACAGCACTCAGGCACAGCGGTGCGGGAATGCTGTCGTTTATTCTTTCCCCACACCAAAAGGGTTACTCGAGTAATGAATTGGCCTAACCCGTTCACCCTACGAAACTCCTCCTGCATAGCTAAGGGTCCGCAGTTATGCCACAACTGAAAAGGATATAGAAATCGGCCGGAGCCTTTCAACCTTTGTCTTCCCCCTTTCGGAAACATTTCAGCTCGACAGCTTTAAAACTGGCTCCGTAAGTGGGGTCGCAACAGACAAACGGACAAACGACTCCCCTCGTCATACTGATCATATTTCAATTTCAATGTTTTTGTCACTCCGTCGGAGTATTATATACAAATAATATCTTCTTAAATACATCCTATATGGACTCAGATGTGTTAAAGTATCAAGCATGGCTTCTTCATTCGCAAATGTTAATAAGTATAACAATAATGTATACTATACTTATACTACAATATGAACCTATACACGAAATAAAAACATAATCAAACCATTTTACATTTCAATCAGTATACATTATTCGCTATTGAATTAAAAAAATATAAACTTCGGGCTCTTATGCAACTATTGACTAATTCCCATCGTGATTCTCAGGAAGTAGTTTTTTTTCTCTAAATAGTAAGTTATAGAGAATCATGACTTATGTTATGTCATTCATCATACAGATAGTAAGAAGTATAAAAATTATTGTTAATGTGATGCCCCTTTCTTTCTTTTGACGTACATCTACGTATTAAACGACATAACATGTAGACTCTAAAAAAATCTAATATTATACGAGTATTGTCTCCATCTTTGGTAAATTGTTAATTAATGAACGACAGATAGGAAATTATTATATACATTATTGTTATGTGATAAGTCTTTTTTTTTAGTATGTAATGTATTGCTTTTATAGATTTCACAAAGAAAACAATAATAGTCCCAGCAGAGAGACATAGAAATACAACCTTTCGAAATTAGGTTTTTGATAGGTTTCTCTTAAAAATGTATCCAGGAATAGATGGAATCTGAACACTACTCCCAAATTTATAGAAAATTATATGAAAAACTTTGTGATATGTTCCTAGAGCCACCGAAATAATTAGAAGTTCACCCATAAAAAGCTTCAAAAATCAATAAAAGCAAATTAAATATTAAATCGATCGACTACAAATTATTTATTAGGGAAATAATACTTCTCATAGGTTATAATATTTAAAAAAAATGTACATCCAGTTAAAGAAAATAGAAAACTTCTTAAATTTAGTGCGAAATAATTATAAATTCATTTTGAGATATTGCTAGTTTAATTATTGTTTTAGCTTATAATTTAAAAAAATTGAACGATTTTATATAAATTAATATCCTGTCTGTCTGTAGTCTGGCTGGTCTAGCGGTTAGTGCGCGCACCTTCGGTGCACAGGCTCATGAGTTCGAATCTCACCGTGTTCCATGGTGTTTTTCGAACTCACGAGCTTGTGACGGACTATGATCTCACTCAGATGTTAAACGAGTACCCATTTATGGGGATAAATAACACTGCTGAGCGTGATGCTGATCTCATTATCTCAACAAAAAGCAGATAAGATCTTGGAAATAGGATGTCACTAACACATCCTGCGGCCTTAGTCCAATGCTGGATTGTCGCGCCTGTTATTTATTTTAATATCCTGTCGGCCCTCCATTGTTTCTAATTACCTGGAAAACTCGTCTTGGGTCTGAATTTACTAGGTTTTCCAGGATATTTTGGTCAATTTCTTCCCAAGCTTGGCGGATCGCTCCTTTGAGTTCCGATACGGTCTGATATTGTTTTCCGTGGGCGTAAGCCTTCCTAACAATTATTCCCCATAAATTTTCAATGGGGTTGAGGTCGGGGCTACGGGCTGGCCAATTTAAAACTGTAATGTTTTTCTCTTCGAACCATTCTGTTGTCGTTTGCGACCGATGGATACTGGCATTATCCTGTTGGAAAATAAATTCCGGTCCAATAATTGAATCGGCATGATCAATGAGCGATGTCTCTAATATCTCCACATACTCACTCGCGGTAATTTTCGGTTTCGGTTTTTCTCGGCCATTTTATGTATTATTTTTCGATCTCCCGATCATTAGATATTTTCCACGGTGAAACAACCGGGGAATCGAAAAATAATACATAAAATGGCCGAAAAAAATTTTGGAACCATATTCGGATTGTAGCTTATGGAATTCCCCATCATTTCCGACATGTTCCACGACAGTAAGCATGCATTTTCATTGAGAAAATCGCAGCGGACAAAAATTTCATTTTCATTCCGCCCGATGACCTTTATGATGAATTTGAGGTCCTTGTTGGAGTGTAGATTTCTGATGCGATTTTTTTTCCTCAGTGGCTTTTCGGACAATAAGTCTTTTTTCTCTAGCAGTAACTGCTGGTCGCCGTCCAGATCTTCGTTGTTTTCCATAATTTTCACGAAGCAGGAGGAAATTTTTGACGACACATGATGATCTGTAAATTTTTTCTGCAATTTTGCGGTTTGAAAGGCCGCAATCCTTATACGCTATTATTGCACCTGGTTCTTCGACTGTAAGGGAGACGCCACGTGGCATGTTGCAAAAAAAACAGAAACAACTAGTAACTAAAAACTGTATTTGTTAAGTTTCGTTTAGATGTTACCAGACTGTTTCCCACACAAAAAAAAAACGCGATGAAAAAAATACTTCCGGTGTGAGAAATTAAAAAATAACGGACGTGAACGTATAAATATTTCGCAACACTAAACGCACGATTCGGACACTATTGAGTCTTAAGTGAAACTGACGGAAATGATTTCTCCAAAGTAACAATATTTCGAAACGGAAGTTTGTAAACAACATAATAGAAATCATTTTCGAAATTTATAACTGTGCAGGAATTATTAGAAGCGAAAAATGGTAGAATTTGTGTATGAACTTATATTTATTTCGGTGGCTATAGTAAAGCTTCAAAACATATCCACGATCTCGGAACACTTCCTCATATGGCTATAGAAACGTAAGCTTCAAAATCTGATGGTTTGGGAATTTTTTTTCTTTACATACCAATATTAACAAACTTCTTTGTTCTCAGTAAAGCCTGAAGACATATATAGAAACTAGGAATGGATCGGAATCCTATGTCGTAGGTAGAAATTATATGTAGTCTGCGCTCTGCGGTAGTTTCGACAGTGACCGAAATTATTCTCGTTTTAACTATACCGGATTTGTGACATAAGCGAACTAGCTTACATCCGGGCACATTGATTAATTAAAAGGAAATATCCCTCTTATCAGTTAAGTTGCAATAAAATTTATTAATATTTCTTATAACAACCTCTGTATTATGCCAAATAACAATCAGTCTGCCTGTTTAGAATTAGTTCCTCGATATGTACTTGAAATGCGTGTGAAAACTAGATTTCATGAGAAGTTCTCATGTTTTAAATAAAATAAGCTTTCAAATGAACTTGAAGTTTTTCATTCACAATTATTTGAATTAAATCAAACGCAACTCACCCGCCTTTAAATGTAATTATAAATGCATACGTACAATAAAACTTCGTTTTCCATTTGAATTAACTTCTTATTTCATTACTCTTTACAGATGACGAAACGAGCGATATTCCATGTGCCGTGTGTAAAAATTAAAATTAATTGCTTATGTTCATAACATGTGTTTTATCAGCGCGTATACAGTTCAGTCGCGCCCTCTTGTGCCCACAAATACAAACTCGTCAAATCTACGATCGCTGCTTATTGCAAACATTAATCAACGACATTAGAGGAACAATAAGCGTGAATTGCATATGCCTTCAACATTTCCATTCATGTGAGAAAAGTTTGAAATATCGGGAAAGGTATGAGTGGCTGTTATAGTCGTAAGAGGAGTGTACAGTAAAGTCATACGCGTAATTATTCTGAGGGTCATCAGTGTAATTGGATTAAGTACTGGGTACTGTATTAACG
Source organism: Microchrysa polita (assembly GCA_949715475.1). Taxonomy (NCBI): domain Eukaryota; kingdom Metazoa; phylum Arthropoda; class Insecta; order Diptera; family Stratiomyidae; genus Microchrysa; species Microchrysa polita. Next base: position 50,645,237 of record OX454417.1, read on the forward strand.
AGTGAGATCATTTAAATCAAGCGACTATTATCGTTTCTGATTTATGGAAATCATTTCAACTGAAAGGTTGGTAAGTTTTTTCTTTTCCTTTTTATCAATTGAATTCACACTCTTTTTTTAATAAGACGTAGTTTATTGTTGTCGCTATTGCGATTTTATTTAATGTGATTTACTGGTTGATTGCATTGAAATTAGAGTCACGTTTTAATTAATAAAAAAATACGCCGTTTTCCTTGTTTTGAACTGGTTTCGTGGAAAAAACAAACCCTTACCCTGCGCTTAACGTCCTTAGACTTTAATTCAGCACAAATATTTGTACGTGTGTTTTCAAAATGGCGCATTTGTTTATCTTCTAAATTGCATTTCATATTAAAGCTTGATGTCTAACCTTAATTTTGATGCCAATTTTATCAAAATTTACTGAACGATTGTGAAGAGAATCGGCCTGGGACAAAAAAGGCCAAATGGGGATATTTAAAAACAGTGTGGTTAGGTTTTTGAAAAATTAAACAAAAGATTTTGAAGAAAAGTATTCATTTGCATATTTGTATTGACTGCTACTTATTTGAGGGCCATTAGCCGATTAAAGTGGTTTTGATTACGTTTGTGGTGGTATTTTAAGGACTACTGTACAATTTAATTTAACTGCTCTGCATTTATCAAAAGATTAAGGCGTTCGAGTTTTGTCTGATACTCCTTTTGATGGTTTTTTAACCCCTTATAAATGGATTTTGTCCGTCCGTCTGTCCACCAAATAACTAGCGAACGACTCAACCGATCATCATAAAATTTAGTTAGAATATGTCTTTGGCACGAATACTTTAGAAGTTTGTAGGGCAAAGATAACAAGGTTTCCCGAAGGGGTGAAAAAAGTCTAATTTTTATTTTTCATTGGAGATGTACGTATGGGTACTCAAATCAAAAAACTCGACGAGTGCATTTCATATCAGTTACTTTTTCCCATTTTCCAGTAACGGTAACAGAGTTATGGGCACTTAGAGTTAAGTTGACATTATCAGCTCTGTTTTTCTAAACCGTTATATGTTCCGATCTCAAACTTTGCACAAATAAAATTGATTAGCTTATATGCGTTAAATACCAAGAATGTTTATATTTGGTAAGAAACAGCAAATTTGTGGAATTTCACTTTGTGCGTGTATAGCCCCTCTTAGGAATGAAAATTTGAAAATTTTGATGAGGATTATTTGGAAATGGTATAACGAAAAAACGTGTGTATTTTCAGTTCAGTATTTTTATCCAAACCGGAAATATAACGAATCTTATATTTGGGGAGGGCGTTTCACATCCAGGCTGACGCCTTTCCACCGGTTAACTAAATATCTCTTTATTGGCTCAACTTATCGACATGAAATTCGGTAGAAATACATAAAATAAAAATGCTTTTCGTTACGAATAAGTTTTAACATTGTGAGATCACGCGACTTTTTTATTATTCCTAGAAGAGAAGGTGTGGGTACTCATATGAAAGGGCTCATCGAAGACATTTCCTATCACTTTTTTTTTGTTAATGCGGTATAACGGTAACAGAATTATAGCTAATTAGTTCAGTTTTTGTATCTGTAGCCATATCCTTAGGATTGCAATTCTAAATTTTTGGCTGTAGAAATGATAAATCAAAAATAGCTTTGAGTGCCTTTATCGAAATCAGAAATATAGAAGTAAAAGCGTTCCAGAATGACCAATGACCAAAAATACTGGCAGCATTTACCAGAAAAGAAAAAATTACAACTGGTATTACATACCGGTGTAGTCTGACTGGTCTAGCGGTTGTTAGTACAGGGTCATGAGTTTGAATCTCACCGTGATTCATGGTGTTTTTCGAACTCACGAGCTTGTGACTCAGATGTTAAACGAGTACCCATTTATGGTGATAAATAACACTGCTGAGCGTGATGCTGATCTCATTACAACAAAAAAGCAGATAAGATCTTGGAAATAGGATGTCACTAACGCATCCTGCGGCCTTAGTCCAATGTTGGATTGTTGCGCCTGTTATTTTTATTACATACGCATTAAAATTGAAAAAAAAACTCGTATTGCGGGCGCAGCGCTCTGTATGATTGTTTGAAGTCGTTCTAAACGTCATCAATCGGATTCATGTCTGGAGTGTCAAGCAAGAAAGTCAATTCCGGATACCCTTCCCTCAATAAGGGGCCGCTGAGTGAGATTTGATGAATACTAACGAGCATTGTTAAACGCCAACTATAGGTAAGTAACAATATGATTATTAGCCGCAATATCTCTTCCTCGGTGTCAGGGAGGACAAACAGCAACTTGGGGTTCTCCTCCAAGAGAGTGCCAGAATACATAGGAATGGACCCAGAATACTACAATTGTTGCGAATTAGCTTTACGTAAATTGCTCACCTGAACATTAACAAACTATAGGCATTATGTGTCACTTCATAAAAGGTGTAATAAGGGCTCGTTAGTAGACAATATTTAGCACCATTATGTGAGGCTTTAATTTTGACGCTTTTGAGGATATGAAAAGTTCCCTTTGTGGGGCTTTGTAAGGCTAATTTGGAACTCGGCACAGGCCATTTTAAGGTGTCATTCACTTGCCTTAATCGTCTATTAAACGTACACTCATCGACGGCTAGCTTGTGAATGTGGGTCATGTTCTGCTGCGCATCAAAACTAGTAAGATGCCGATGTGGAACTTCCTTTTTATCGATTAAACGATCAATCGTCACACATTCAACCAAGAGCGGACCGCAATTGGTTTTGGTTTGGAAGGAAAAAAGTTTTTCTTTAAAGACCTTTCTAAAAGTATGGTTTATATTCAATTCAATTTATTGTTTGCAATAATTTTTCACATAGATATTCATTTATTATACATATTAAAAGGCAAGCTTGTGGGGAGAAAGATCAGTATCAGTATCAGTATGTACTCATAAGTGAGTATACTTGGATACTCAGTATGTATTTATAAATACTTCTTAAGACAGTATTTGTTTTAGTTGTCGGAGGTAGAGGATTAGCTTACATGGTTTCCATTTCCGTCAAATTTACCTTAAATTTCTTTGAGCAAACTGTCTTATTAGCAGATCTTAAATAATCATGAAAACAGTACATAATTACTTGAATGGAATTTGTAATTATAGAGACAATATCTAAATTGGTACCGCTTTTTAATTTTTCGAACGGGAGTGAATTTCGTAAGATATCTGTGTTTTTCTATACTACATTTTTGTTTTGTGTGTCGTACAGTACACACCAGCTATTAACCATGAAATGGTTTATTATTCACGTAATCTGGGTGTGCCCAACCATTCTCCTTAAGATAAATATAAAGTGAAAAGCCACAGTAAAATATTATATAGAAGTTGTGTTCAATTGCATAGCGATCTGGAAGCCGATATGCACCACTTTTCGCAAACATGAATTAACTTGAGCATAGGTTATTGACGGTGCAATGCACTCATATGCATTGGGCATAGCATAGATCCGAGTCATGCCCATAGTATAACGAAAATCTACATCGAAATTCCTCTGAAATTTGCAGCCTTCAGATATTCATGATTTTATTATAATGTACATATGCATACTATAGTTACCAAATACGATTTTACACGAATAAAACAATTCACTTTACTTTTGCACTTGTAACGTCCATATATATGTATTTCCAGAATATACTGGAGGTGGAGTATGGGCCAATTGTACCATGCATGCATAACTGGTTTTGGAATATTGTACCAACTATGTGCTCTATTTGGTACCCAATAATAGCATTCAATTATGTATAAACTTTTCTATTTTGAAACGCCCCAAATGTGGGTGGAATTTCGGAATTTAGATCTTATTAAAAAAAGCATCTACCAAAATTCATCATATGCTAAAAATGCTTTCGCCATAATTGCAATCTGACCCATCAGCGGAAATGGCGGTTTCCTATCGCCAGGGGTTGTGCTGAGAAATTTACTCTTCGTGAGATGATCCATTAACAGGCCACGAGATGGATGGGACCAATGTACGTACTTTGAATGCCATTTGAAGCGACTTACAAACAATAAGTGCGTCTTTTACTATCCACGACAGTACAGAATAGCACAACCCCCCTACAAATTTTACAGTTATGCCATGGTGTTGTTGACCAGCGTTTACAGTTATGTATTGTGTTGTTGACCAGCGTTGACGGGTATATTGCGTGGATTCTTCTAAATGAAATTAAGTTTCCTCCTAAATTAGTATAAAGGCAAAAAACTGCCCAAAAGATTCTATTGGGTGCTAAATTCTATGGGTGGAAGGGAAAACTCACACGGGGATACTAAAGGCTCGATGACCCAGAGGTCAAGGAATTGGATTTGAAAAAGTAATGTCCGTGTGAGAAAGCTCTAAGGGTACCATGAACGTGAATTACAAACAATGACCGTGTATATACCACAGGCAAGATAAAATATATTAATCAAAAATATTTTAGTCTTCACCGACACGTACTATCTAGTTTCAACTAAGTTTAGTACCACTCCGAACCATTTATGTTCGTATTTGACACTTCATAATAAAAATGTTCTAGAATTTAGTCCGATATGAACACCCTATTGAAAAAGTATTATCCCCAAAAATGCTTAAGATAGTTTATTTTAGAGCCGGTATATATGCACTCAATGAATAAGGAAATAAAAAAGGAACCGCAAATAATCTGTATGCGACTTTGCCTACGGGACCAAAGTATTTTCTATGGTGTTTATGATTTTGTAGTTTTGATGGCATTTCTCATATGCGTAAATACGTTTTATATGAAAAATTAATTGTAAAACGAGACCTAGGCTAATTTCGGGCGCGGCCGAAATTTGGACACCCTTCGCTCCCCTCGGGCTAAAAGTTTTTTCGGGCGTACCTACGACTTATATTTAATCCCACCTCCCCATTCTTTTCCTGCTGTCTTCACAAAAGTTCGGTTGCGTCGATAAAACAATATATTTGTGTGGGGTTTGGTTGGAATAACTGGGCAAATAAAAATATTTACCCAGAAAATTTTATTGGGAGATGCGGGAGCATGGCCCCATAGTACGATTCCAATTGTTTTTGTTGCTTTTATAAAGACACATTAATTCAAGATTTTGTGAAATTGGTGTAAAAAATGTTTCTTAGAAGAACCAAAATGGTTGGTTGGGTTTGTATGGCAGCCCCATGATCCCATGGTCCGATTTGATCCAATCTTACATATGGTTTGTGCTATCCAAAGAAATACATTCATGTGAAATTTGGTTGAAATTGCTGCTCATATAAAAAAGTTTTCCTTAGAAGAACCTAATTTGGGGAGTTAGGTTTGTATGGCAGCCCTATGACCCCATGGTCCGATTTGATCCAATCTTACATATGTCTCGTGTTATCAATAGAAATACATTTATGTGAAATTTGTTTGAAATTGGTGCAGAAATAAAAGTTTTTCTTAGAAGAACCTAATTTGGGTGGTTAGGTTTGTATGGCAGCCCCATGATCCCATTGTCCGATTTTGTCCATTTTTACATATGGTTTGTGCTTTCATTAGAATCACGTTTGTGTGCAATTTGGTTGAAATTGGTACACACATAAAAAAAAATTCTTAGAAGTACCTAATTTGAGGAGTTTGGTTTGTATGGCAGCCCCATACATTTTACCGATTCAAACATATACAAACTGCCTGCAGCAAAAAGAAGCATTTGTGCAAAATTTCAGCTTCATAGCTTTTAGATTGGCCGAGTAAAACGCGTCGCAACAGACAGACAGACGGACAGACGGACAGACAGACAGACGGGCATCGCCCAATCGACTCTCCAAGTCATGCTGATCATATATGTATGCTTTTTATATGGTCGAAAATGCTTCCTTTAATGCGTTACAAACTTCATGCCAAAGTTAATATTTATTATTATTATTATTATTATTAAGGGATACATAATTAAATTATGTATACCTTATGTGTTTACTTAGCACTAGCTACTGAGGCCTTAGGCTGAGTTTTTTTTAAGGTTTTTATTTTATTCTAAAATAAGGTGTTAGGTATATCTAGATTTTTATTTTTAAATGGGTTATAAACCTATAAATTGCATTAATATTCTCCGCAGTGTTCTTTTTTAGTAGGGTTGAACAGTCGTCTGGGAGGTTATGTCTTCGTTTAAATGAAGATCCTGCAGGGCAATTGTTTAGAATGTGTGCAATGGTCATTGTCGATCCAGTATTACATAAATTGCAAGTGGGTTTAGGTCTCTTTTTCATTAGGTGTTCGTGTGTTGCTTGTGTGTGACCAAAGCGTAGTCGGCTGAAAATAATAGATTGAACTCGTCGGATTGAAATCGGGAAGGTTATTGGGTCTCTTTTGGGGTTGAGGTTTTTGTAGTGATGTGTGTAAAGAGACCATTTGTCTAAAATCTTGTGGTTGATGTGTGTTTTAACAAGTTTGGTAATGTCCTTTTTATTGAAAGTGTTTTGTGTAGTTATTGGTGCAGTAGTCGCGTATTTCGCAACAGAATCTGCAAAACAGTTACCCGGAATGTTTGCATGCCCTGGTACCCACATGATTTTTATTTTTCTAGGTTTCTCGATGAGTTTGTTTCGAATGGTTGTTATGGTTGGGTCGCCGTTGTTTACATTTTTTATTGCATCTACACATGATTTACTATCAGTGCATATGACAAACTTGCCGGCTTTAGAAGCGGCATAAAGAGTTGCATTATATAGGCCTAGTAGTTCTGCCGTGAAAATGGAGTTGTAGTTGGGTAGATTTCCGACATTAATTATTTGGTCCTTTGTGGTGATTGAAAAGGCGACATTCCAGTCGGTTTTTGAGCCATCGGTGAAAATAAATGACCAGCCATTTTTTTGCAAAGGGTCGGCTAGGCTCCGAAACTCTTTCTGGTAAATTGATGCGTTCGTTGTTGTCTTCGGGTATGAACCTAAGTTTGTAATGATTGACTGGTCCAAAAGTAACCATGGTGGATGCGTTGGTTTCTTTTGTTTGACTGGGTGTGTTGACACCTCGAGTTCTTTTGCGAGTTCCAGTATTCGAGTTAGGGAAGATTTCGATTTTGGTTTCGTTTTCCGTTTCAGCATTGATTTAATGTCAGCTTCAAGTAGGGAGTCATGAGGTTGTAAGACTTTTGCAATCATGTTTCCTAATAGTTGGTCTCTTCTATCTTCTAGGGTAGGAAGGCAATCGCACGACGAGCTCCTTCATGGTAGATGGATTTCATTTTTTGGAGTTGGTTTTTTGCTGCAAAACCGTAAATAGGAAGCCCGTAGTCGATTTTGGATAATATTAGTGATCGTACGATATTTACAAGTGTATTGGGTTGCGCTTCTGACTTGAAACTGCAGATATATTTTACAATATTGAGTCTGTTTGTTAATTCTTTCAACGTATTTGAAATATGGTTATTCCATTTGTTACGCTTATTGAATAGAAGTCCAAGAATCTTCAAATTTTCTACGTTTTCAATAGCGCAATTTTGGTATTTTAGTTGTAAAGCAGTGCAATTTATTTTTTTACAAACGTGGAGGTGGTGGCATTTGCTTATGGATATTCTAGCTCCTGATATTTTGGACCATTCAAAGATTTTTCCAAGCAGGCATTTGAACTTTTCTTCAAAATCGTTATTATTTTGAACTTTTTGGAAGATGTAAATATCGTCGGCGTAAACGCAGAATCTAAAAAAATGTTGCTCTACTATTATTTCGTACAGCTCTTCGAACGCTATTATGAAGAGAGTAACTGATAGTGGCGAGCCTTGTGGGATTCCATTATGTATTGAATATACTTTTGAGAAACAGTTATTTATTCTAACTATTATTTTGCGATTTGTTAGAAATCCCTTAATATAATTGTACATATAGGGGCCTATTTTACATTTGCTTAGATAACTCAGGATGGTATGTATGCCTACGCGTTCGAATGCTTTTTCGAAGTCGAGACTGACAATGGAGGCGTGGTTGCGGGAGGATAGAATTCTCGTGATAAAGTGGTCTAAGTGAAGGATAATATCCATTGTGCCTTTGCCTTTTTTAAAGGCAACTTGTTTTGAAGATATATGATTATTTCTGTGCAAAAACCAAGTTAGGCGTTTGGATATGATTTTTTCAAGCACTTTTGAAATGCAGGGAAGGAGTGAAATTGGTCTGTATCCGTCTATTGTGTTCAGCGGCTTGCCTGCTTTATGCAGTGGAAAAATAAGAGCTGATTTCCATGATTGTGGTATAGTAGATTGTGTTAAGATATTATTAAACAGCTCTAGTAGTCGCTTTTTGAGTACATGACCACCGTTTTTTATCATTGGGTAGGAAATTCGATCTTTACCTGGTGTTGTGCCACAAAGAGATGAAAGGCAGGAATCTAGTTCGAGTTCTGAAATTGGAAGCTCTATATCTTTGGCAGAAGGGGTTAATGAGAGTGGACTATAGTTTTGAAGGATGTTATTGGTTTTATTTGTTCTAAAAGCGGAATCGAACGATGAGTCATGTGAATATTTTTCCCAGTGCTTCCCAAAAGTGTTTGCAATGATTATTGGATCTGTAACTTTACCTACGTTTTCCACGTCAATCGATTTTATCCCAAAAGGGGATTGTTGTCCACTCAATTTTTTTACATTTATCCATATTTCTGTTGTGGAGCTATTGGGGCCGATGGATTCGGAAAAGTTAATATACCCTTTCACTCTATGAGCGAAGGGGGTATAAAAATTAATAGATTTGTATTATTAATTTAACGAGTAGGGGCTTTTTTTTGTGAACTAAAGCCGTTTGGTTCTTTCCTCTTATTTGTAGACTTGGACCTGAAAGGAGATCGCTTTTGTATACGTTTTCAGAGGTACAATACTTTTCAAAAACTTGCTCGTATTTTCCAAAAAAAAATTTGCTTCAAAAAGGTCAAAAGAGTAAGTTTTTGCAAGTATCAGATGCTAAATTGCATCCAGCTTGTGGTCTCTCAAAGGCTCCCTTTTCTTTCATATTTTGAAAATCAAAATACATCTCACAATTGGAGTATACATTTTTGGTGTTATTTGAAACGGAACAAAATTGTTTTAAGTGATATTTAGTAACATTTCTTATATGCTATTTAAGTTCTATCTATGTTAAAAGTTAAATTCACTAATCAAATCTCTTCTGTACGTGGCAAAAGCAACAAGCATGTATTTATATATATGTACATAGTTTGTCCCAGTTTGGATAATTTATACCATTTAAAGCATCAGTAATTTCATATGGGATTCTAGGTGCGTTTTACCAAAATATCTAAATCTGAACTCCCTAAGTACCTTACATCTACCAATAAAGTGTGGAATATATCTTCTATTTCCTGTATATTACACATACTACATCGTTTTTGTTGTTCTGTTGTTGCCCTGAAACGGTTAGCGTTTAGGTATAAGGTACCAGATCTCGCTTTAAATAGCCACATTATTTTTTGCCTTATCATATCTGCCATTAATATAAGTGCTTCCTTTCTCAAAGTCTAAGTGCTTATAGTATCGTTCAGCGCTTCCTGTAGCTCTAAGCTCAAGTTGCCAATGCGAGACGTTGCGAGGCTTTTATTGAACATTTGTTTCATTGTGTGCCAGGCATTTATATTATCAACCCACTAAACAAAATGATTCGCCGGCGATCTGCATAGACGATTTGCCAAAACGAGAAATTTGTTCGCCGGCGAACTCGTTTTCAGATCGCAATCAGATTGTCTGAGAAGAATATGGTACCTCTATGGCGAATTGCCCCGGTAAACCGAAAGGGATACGTCAATATAATTTGAAAACGATGTGTTGCGGCGAACTAAATACGATACGAATTTACGACTCGTAGAAGTTTTATCATTACGAAACGTAAATTATTTGCCTTTGCGATTCGTAAAAGTTTCTTCATTTCGAAGCGTAAACGATTTGCATTGTCGATTCGTAGAAGATGCCTTTTGTCCGACCATATTCGAATGGGTTTTTATTATTTTATATGTGAAGTTAGTTACAGTAGATAACTCGATAATTCGAAGCTGAAGGGAACTTGATTTTATTTCGACTTATGGAAATTTTGAAGTATCGAGTTTTTGAGTCATTGAGTGCAAATCAAAGAAAATTCTACATTTAGAGTCCAGTCTTTTATAATAGCCAAAGAATTATAATTTCCACAACAAAAAACCAGATATAGATTCTATCTAGGAATCTCGATAACTCGAATCTGAAGGGAACTTGATTTTATTTCGACTTATGGAAATTTTGAGGTATCGAGTTTTCGAGTCATTGAGTCCAAATCAAAGAAAATTTTGCATATAGAGTCCAGTCTTTTATAATAGCCAGAGAGTTCTAATTACAACTTTTCACTTCCACATGCGCTTACGGTTCAATACCAAATGTGATTTGCGGAACTATTTAATGCATGTAGCCAATTTTCATCATAATGAAGAAAAGTCTGATTCGAATTTTCATCACCGCCGTGAATTATGCTCGAAAGATACGCAAATTGTTCGCCATGATGAAGAAAGCTCGTACTGACTTCGAATATTCTTCATCATGTCGTACTATTTGCGTAAAATCCGACGATAGTTCGTCTAGTCGAAGAAGACTCGAATCAGACTTTTCTTCATTCCGGTGAAAGTTCGCCAAATTGTTTGGTGGGAAGTGACCAATGGATACCAAACTGCTCCCCTAGGATGTTCCATTCCTGGAAGTAGAAAATATTCTTCTGTGCAATTTTGTAGGCTAATATGTGAGGTAAACGATGGCTTGGGTATTCGTCACCTTTGAATGTCCACTTCTCTGCACTTGCCAAACTTCCCCCAGCTCTGAAAACCATTACTTTGGACTTGCTTGCTTGTTTTGCAATACACTTCGAGATTATTTATCATACCTTGTATAAATGGGATTGCAAACATTTTCCATTCATTCAAGATTTCAAAATTACTCGTATTTTAATTCAATAAATGAATTATTAAAAATTAATTTAATTCATTTTTATACCCTTCGCTCGTAGAGTCAACGACTCGTCGGTCGGTTTTTTAGCTCGGTTTTTTTAACTCGGTTTTTTTTAACTCGGTTTTTTAACTCGGTTTTTTTAAGTCGGTACCATCGAATTGTGGAGCGATGGTCCAAAATTAAGTTACGGCGCGTCACAACTTAACTGGTTGAATCAAATTTCTGTAAAAATTCATACAATCCTTCGTATGTTTCTGACTTTTTATTTTTCAATATTTACATGAACGCTCAAAAGATACATTAGAGAGTTTTAGCAAGTCTTAAAACGAGTACGAGTCGGCATTATTACGTATTTAAATAATATGATAAAGTTATGAATTGTCATTGCATCGAGTTATTCTAGCTTAAATTAAGCAAAACGCACCTTTCACGGTATCCTACACACCAAAAAAGTCAGAGTGATTTTCACTCCGAATCGGTGTCGAATAGTGTCCATCCGAATCGGATAATATTGGCATAAAACTCGAAGCAAGGTATTGCTAAAGGCTCCGAACAAATGTAATGATTTTATCCTTTTGGTGTAATAATTTGAACTCAAAACAATATTTTCATTAACGCCAAAAGGAGTGATTCTCTATGTTTGGAATAAAAAAAAAACACAATTTTCACAGGGAAGGAACATGTAACTCATAAATGAGATTTGTATAACTTCTCTATAGGTCATCGTATGAAATTGCGTAATAATTTTTAGTAGAATCCTTATGTGATTCCATACTATGCAAAGTACACATTCAATTCAATAGAATATTCAAGCTTGTATGTGACTATACTCAGGGACAAACGCAAGCATCGAACCAGCAGTATCGTCATTTCCTATCTATGAGGGCCCATAGACTCAACGATTTATCGGCCGATCAAAGCTCATTTCTGTGGAGAAAGCACATTTTTTAGGTTCCACTGCCAAATTCGCAAGAGAAAATGAGCTTTTTCCACAGGAAATGTACTTTCTCCACAGAAATGAGCTTTGATCGGCCGATAAATCGTTGAGTCTATTGAGCTCTTATCACGAACGAAACGATTGACCTTAAGCGCCGTTCGCACGATGGATTTGTTGTCCAACTTTTGAGCATTCAAACAAGTTGGACAATAAATCCACCGTGCGAACAGACAACAAGTTTGAAGTTGAACTAGCATTCAAACAAATTCATCGTGCGACAACTTGTGTGAGTTCAAAAAACCTTCAATCTTCTTACATTGACTGTAGTCCGATCGAAATATAAACATAAACTTTTTAATAATGAAGAGTTAATTAACTGAACGGTTTTTTATTTTTATTTTTTTTTTTGTATATTGCAAGGGTTACATGGATGGCGCTGGTAATCTCATTATAAAATATGTACATTTATACTTAGACGGGAATTTTACCTTTAATGCTTTATACAAATCAAGAGAAATTAACGATACAACAAATATATTTTTCCTGTGCTAATGCGTATTGCAAAAGCAGTTAACGTTTTACGACCCCTTCAACTTCCAACTTCTGTTCACACGGCCAACAAGTTTGATAGGATTTGTTTGATCGGATTTGTTGAATATCGTACGTGTGAACAGCCTTCCAACTTGTGAAAAGTTGGATCAAACAAGTTGGATGCCATCCGAACGCGCCTTTATATGTATTCTTTCGGAAATCTGTCGATAACTCTGCCATCCTTTGATGTGGCGACACGATCGAGGTGTCGCTAGACTAACCATAAAATTGCCTAAAGGGTCATCGGATCCTCTTTATTTTCCCTGTCAGTGCACAGCGTGGTCAGAGATAACCGTCTACCTGGATGTTGGCCACAGTATAGTTTCACAATTAGCTTCGTATTATGTACTTCGGAAATCCGTCGATATTTTTGGAATCCTTGAATCCAGCAAAACCACCAAAGTGTCGCTGGACTCACAACAAAACTGACTAAGGTGGCGACGGAAAATCTTTCCTGCGCAGCTCACAAAGGCGTCAGGGATAACCGAGATAAGTACAATAATTCACAAAACGTATGCTTTTGTTAGTAGATGTCGGTCACAGCAATTTCACGATCAGCCTTAGTCTTATTTTATGAAATCTTAATATCTGAAGAGAAACCAGGAAGGAAGACAAAACAACTGCTAATTCTCGGATGCGCGAATTGAAAAATACTTAAGGTTTGTGTTCGTAGAGACGACTCATGTGGTGATCGCTCAGCGATCGTAAAGTGGCATCCAATTCCCAGTCCTATTTGTATAATTTTTGAATGTCGCTACATTCCTTGTCTATACCATGACCTAAAGGAATAAGGAAATATACTGCTCAAAACAAAATAAGGGCCACTAATGTCCGTTGACTTTAACAACGTCTTTTGGCGATTTTTTAGTGTGAAAATTAATTTCAAAAATGTCATTCTGTACCTGAATGTGATGTGAGTTATCACAGTATGATTCCTCAACATTAGCTTTAACGGAACTGACTTAAACAGTAGTAGTAGTATCGTTTATTTCTCATTTTGATTTAGAATTAGTTTTCGCCAAGTTCTTTAACTGCAACATTAGTTGTTGCACTTTTAAAGATAAGGAGAATCTGTAAAACACAAAATGCCAGCAATTCGGTGCCATTTAAATTTAAATGATTCGTCCAGAGCCTTAGAAATGTGGGAGGAAGGTCGTTGGCAACGTTCTGTGGCCCTGCAATTAGGGTATTCGCGAAAAGCCATTCAAAATCTTTGGAACCGTTACCAGGAGAGAGGAAGTGTCTCCCGTCGTCATGGTTCAACAACGGTCAAGGAGACGTGTTACCAGAACACAACTGACCAGGACGCATCGTACGAATCGTTTAAGATTTGCTCGTCGACATATCCAATGGGGCATGCAACAATGCCGCCAGGTACTCTTCTTGGATTAGTCCAAAGTAAAAATTTTTAGTGACGACCGACGCAAAAGAGTCTGACGGAGAACCGGAGAAGGTTTTTTGGATCCTTGCATTAATTAAATTAACAGGCAAGGGAGTCCTAGTGTGATGGTCTGGGCCGGAATTAGCTTGCAAGGCAAAACTGACCTTGTTACCCTAAATAACGGGACAATTACGTCGAAAGTTTTATTGAAAGGATTGTTAGGCCACATATCATTCCTTTTTCAAAACAGGCGGTGGATGGTTTTATCCTCATGCAGGATAATGCAGGACCACATACTGCTCGGCCGACAATGTCTGTTTTCGAGGAGGCCAATATTGAGGTCATGGAGTGGTCTGCCAACTGTCCGGACCTAAATCTGATATAACATCTTTGGGATCAATTAAAACACCGGATGCGGACCGCTGAAGAGGACATACACAATCAGCAACAGCTGATTCAATTGCTAAAAATGTGTTGGGACGAGTTATCAAAAGAAAGCGTCGATCGGCTTATTGAAAGCGTTCCGTCCAGCCTTCGAGACTGCATATCAAAAAGTGGAGGCCATATTCGATACTAAAAAAACAAAGAATCAATTTTCTTTTACAGATTAGACATACAAATTAATTGTTATTGTTACGATGACATGACCGCAAAAAGTAAGCAATCCGAAAAAATGCTAAAAAAAAATGTAACTTTTGGTCAAAATTCAATAAAATGCATTATATTTAATGAAAAACATATTGTTTTATTAAATTAGACCAACAAAACTATGATTTTCCTTTTCCACAGAAAAATAACCAGAAAATTATTAGTGGCCCTTATTTTGTTTTGAGGAGTATATATACGCATATAGTGCTCAGAACCTGTTTAATTGTGATCGCTGTGCGATCATCACATTAGTCGTTTCTATGAACACAAACCTTTACTAACCAAAACTTTGTAATGTAGACCAGGCTCAGTAAATTGCAATTTCGGTTCGCGATAGGTTTTTTCAACATTTGCTATCTAGAGATTAACTTGACACCAAAAATTTGATTTACTCGCAGAGGAATATTCCGTTTTTACAAGCATAGTCACTAGTTTCGTCCGCGGACCGCCTCTAAGACTCATACAGACCACCTCCGGTCCGAGGACCACCAATTGGGAAACAGTGCTCTTGGTGAATAATATAAGAGGGTTTGTAACATATGTGGACATTTTGGATATTTTCCGGGACAATTAGAGGTAGGACAGGGTTCCATTTCATGGCTTATGAAGCAACACGGCTATCGCTCTTATGGAAACTGTGTCCTCTCCACTATCAATTTCGTCTTCGTATCAATTCACCGATTAGTATCAGACCTGTGCGCCGGCGGAGCTCTTCATTTGAAATTTAGATAGAGAAATTTATCCCAACTATGTATTAATATGGATGATAATCGGTGTTGGGTTTCCTCTATCTACAGCTGGGCTAAGTAAGTTGGTTTTGTTAGTGTTAATTCTTAGCCCAAATTTGCTACCCGCCCTTCCCAGATCCAACGCTATAGCGGAAAGACCCATGATCCCATGATGATACATATACTATAAGTTTCAACAGTTGACACCTCAGCTACGTCAAACAGTTACACAGGGTGTCCGGAAACTGCCGCATAAACGCACCGGATTGTGATTCCTCATATGACTTCCAGCAAAAAAGTTGTGCCGAACATACCCCCTCAGCTTAACCCTTTAGCTGCCACAGGCATTTAAAGATTTTTGAAAAAATCATTTTCTTGCACGACTTAAGGCCTAATATCTCCAAAGCTAGACCAGCTAGAATAGTGAAATAAAATGACTATTACAGCCAACAAATTTACCTAAAAAATAAAACAAACCACACTAAAATCGGATAAGAGGTTTGGTTTTTACAGAGCTTTTTTTCCATCCCAATTTTCTCCAACTTCTGCCAAGGTGAGGTGCTTGTACGATTCCCTAGCTTCGGAGATATTAGGCTTTGAGTCGTGCAAGAAAATTATTTTTTCAAAAATCATTAAATGCCTGTGGCAGCTAAAGTGTTAAGCTGAGGGGGTATGTTCCATACAACTTTTTTGCTGGAAATCAACTGAGGAATCATAGTCCGTTGCGTTTATGCGGCAGTTTCCGGACTCCCTGTATAGTCGTAGATCATCGTCCATTATGAAAGCATCAAATCTACCAGTGTGCTGTGTCACCAACCTTGTTAAAAAATAAAATTATATATTTTCAATTCATCTTTCCTAATATGTATCTAGTAAATATCTTAAGAAAGATATACACTAGTTCAAGGTCATTTGGACACATATTGGTTTATATCTATAGAAGATGTTCAACGGCAGATACGAACAGGTTTACGGTCTTACCCAATCTCCACAAATAGCCATCATCATAATAAGGTGGACGTTGAATGTGCAAATAAGTTGACATACACGATGGACAGGCCATCAGCTAGCTCAACGGTATGTGAATTATTGCATTTTTAATGTTTGTTTACATTATTAAATTGCATACATTTCTGGGCTAGAGATGACTGTGTAATTAGCAGTGGGATGTCAACGGTTAGGCGAACATGTACAGTACATATGCATGTAATTTATTATTACATGCATTGCATTTCTAGCAATGATATTATTTATGCAACAATGAAACTGCTTTAGTTTTAAGAGTTACATTTTTGCATATCTGTATATGTATAAATGTATGCATATTGGGAACACACACGCTCTGTGGCTCACTTGGCTGAGTCGCACTCTACGATGCTAGTAATCTAGAGGTCCGGAGATCGAATCTCAGCGTGGTCAAAAATTTCGGTTCATGTGCGGATAGGAAATAGTGATTGCAACATTATATACGCTATTCACGTTCACGTTGATGTAATGTAAAGATTTCTGGTACATACTACCGGACTCGGCACTACAGGTAGACCTAGACACCTGGCTCACTACGAGCGGGGAATATTAGGTCAAATAAAGAAGTCATACAAATTTTTAAAGGGGGACTTCTGTTTTCCAGAAGGTAGATTATGAAAAATATCGGGGATACGAAAACGATTGCTGAATGCCTAAAAAATGAGTCAGGGCTTAACAAATTTAAATTCTTCATCATAGTTTAACGTGACGAACACTTACACCACATTCGCATAGGAATCCACTATCGATCTTACTTTAATTCGATGGGCTTTTTACCATTTCGTGAACAATTAATTAATCAGGTCTGAGTTTATTTTCTTTAGGTTTCTGAAATTATGAATTTATGAAAATAAAACAACGCATACGTTAAAACAACTAAATCCACCCGCGAAAAGGTCGGGCGAATTGAATTTGATCTGCCGCGGAGAGTGGCAAAAAAAACTTTTGTACCATGAAATTTTTTATGAAGTTTTAAAAAGCCCTTACTTACGCTATAGTACAGGCATTGAATAATAACTAATAGAACGGCAACCCCATACAAAATAGGCCCCATCCAGATAGTACTTATGTGTGAAATTTGTTGACACGTATACTATAGGCATACTATAGTCTATAGGGTACACGAAATTGTCAGATTTAGGTTCTCAAATTTCATTCATCTTAGTCAAATAGAAAAAAATCGAGTAAGGATATTTTTGTTGTTTTTGAATCAGTGGGCTCCCAGGAGTCTTCAACGCATTTTGCTATACGCGATTGACTACTTGAAATATTGTTGTCACGCTCTTGCATTTTTTTTGTGAAGATAAATTGCTTGTATGGAGTGAGCTCTTTATACAGGGTGTCCCAATACTCATGGTACATACGATAATGGGTGATAGAACAGCTCATTTGGGTACAATTAATTTACTACATGACCCCTCTATCTTTAACCGTTATAAAGTTATAGCAGTTTTTGTAAATAGTGTCAAAAAGGTCGGCTTGCCGACCAAAACCATTATTTGCCCCACTCCCAAATATTTAATCCAAGATTTGACTTCAATTTCTGAAACTGCACAAAATTCTACATAAAATAACTATTTTATCAATTAAATAATTTAAAACCCTACCCAGATACAACCATTCAAACTTTAAAGAAATCGAAAATTTATATTTTCTTGAAAATTCAAATTGTAAAATCCTAACGGTACTTTGAACTGACAAATGTGCAAAGTTGACAAAAGTTGCCTCATAATGTTAGCTTTCGAACAACATATAAAAATTAGTCTTAGGATTTGAAAAATGGCATATCTTACGTGTTAAAGAGAAAAAAACGTGGTTCCAAGAGAAAACCCAAGTAATCGTGCCCAAATAAGCTGTACTATCACCCATTATCGTATGTACCATGAGCCGTGGGACACCCCTATATTAAATTCTATTTGGTACAGTCGAGTTGTGATTTATATCGGCAAAAAAATTTAAATGACTATTAAAAACGACCATTTCATAACTTATCTCATGGGGTGGGGACGGGGTGAAATTTTGTTTTAGCGTCAAGGCACAGTCCCATGATACCCTCCACCAAAAACTAATCCAATCGGATGAAAACTAACGGTAAATAAACGAATAACGATCGACAGCCAAGCGGCTATTAACTCACTCACTAAGTATACCGTCACGTCAATGCTTGTTCAATGTTTGCTGAATGCACCGAACAAACTAGGCGTAAATAACAGATTAACACTCTGCTCTGTCCTAGGTCATACAGGGAACGAACAGGCGGATAAGTTGGCACGCACAGCCGCAGCAACCCACTTCTGCGGAATATAACCCTTCAGTAGCATCTCTACATGTATATAAGAAAAAGGATAATCAAAGACCATGAACGATTTAAGGCATCTGAGCACTGGGACAAACTACCGGGGCTCAGGCAATCCAAACTGTTCCTACCAGGTTACTCCCATAAAAGAGCGGCCGAGCTGCTTCAGCTAAGCAGAAATAAAGTAAGTAGCATATGTAGGATTCTTACACTCCTGCCTGGGATCACATCTGCGCACAATGAGGCTCTTGCATGACGCGAGCTGTCGATTCTGTGAAGAAGATAACGAGACCTCAATCCACGTCCTGTGCGAGTGTGATGCTCTGGCCCAACGCCGCTGGATACAATTAGGAGTCTCCTATCCAGAGACGGACGACATAGCTTCGACGTCAATTAGCAAACTCAGCTGATTTGTTAGCACGATCAACCTTGATCGTCTGGCATAGTCCTGCCCACATGTGACCTATCGCCCTGGTCGCATTAGGCCCATCGGCTTCAGTGCTGCGAACCTCCTTCGGGATCTGATATCACCTAATGACTACACTAATATAGAATTATTATAAAACTATTCCACTTTAATTTCGTGAACGTCAGTCATCATGTAGTATAGTTTAAAAAAAATCCTAAAAAACATCAAACGATTTTTTTCAAAAACTATTTCTGTATCCGTCGTTTAATTATGTTGTGTTGTTATGAGGTACTAAACTGATTTCATGTAATTAGTTTTCATTAAATTTGTAATTTTTCGAGTACAAGTTTGCACCTTAACACCTTGCTTGTACCTATGCTACCAAAATCGAGGCATAAAAATAAACTGGACGGATTGTTCATATCATAACAAAAATGCAGAAAAAAACATTTACGTATTAATGTAGATCTTTCAACTATGTAGTTAAAAATAGTATAATTTCTAAAGATCAAAACGATAGAAGAATTTATTTTGTTATCGCTAATTTGTTTGTGTTAACCAGTTTCGTTGTCTGTTGCTTTCATATACCATTTTTTTCGACTCGAATATACCTACGTCATGTATTATGCAACTAATCCAATACTCTTTCGAACTGCCTTCTGATTTTTTGGTTACTCTGATAATAAGGTCAAAAGGCGCTGTCGGGAGTAAATACCATGTTTGGACAGTGGGCGTCGGCTCTGCTTATTCATCGAAATAGTGGTCCATTCTAAAGACATGACTCAAAATAAGGTACCTTTCGTACAGGCACACATACGGATATTTGCATCGATCTGACTTACATACTGATATTTCCAAGCCCGCTGAGTGCTGAAGCTGGCAGGTCTATGCGGTCTGTTTGGAGTTAGCTCTTATGAACTCATGGGGCTCGTCAACTGGCGTCGAACTTGTTTCCAATGAAAGAAAAAACTCGGTTTAGTTCTGGTTTTTAATGAAAGTAAAATGCGGTTGAGATAAAGAAAAACTTTAGTACATTATACGAGTAAAATACATAGATGCAAGGTAGGCACAAACAAAACTACCACACCAGGCAGGCATTGTGGTATAGGTTGAATAGCATTCTGGGAGATATATGTATGTATATTTCTGCAAGCATAGTTAGTAGTTAGTATAAATCTACCTATAGCTAGTTACTTTGTTTCGCAGCATTGTGGAAGTGACCTAATAATGAATGGGGGTGACGACTGTCTTCTAAAAGAAAACACGCTTAGAAGCATGAACCGCGAAGAAATTGGAGCACTTTTGTAAACGATTACAAAGTTGGTGCTTATGTTTAGGTATGTATAGTCATAGTTACATTCAAGTGGTTTATATGTGCAAATATTTTACACACTTTCTGTTTTTTTCTTGAAAAAAAAATCACTTATACTCTCTATTAATCATTTTTAAGAAATAAGAAAAACAAGATAATGTGAAGTAGAAGAAATAACATAAAAAATAAAAACAATTGAAAAATAATGGTTATGTTGTACAATCAAATCAAAGCAAGACTATGATTTTAATTAGCACCAACCATATAGCTATACCAAAGAATTTTTTCCGCGGCATTGAGAAATAGTCAGCCTTTTTTTCATAAAGGCTGGATCATGTAGGTACACATATGTAACAACCATTTTTTACAATTATGTATTATGCATTCGATTTTACTTAAATATCTTAATGTAGAAATTGGAAAATCGATTTGTGTTTTTTTTTTTAATTAATACCATTAGTAGTTGTGCTTTTGTAAAATAATGAGTCAACTTCTCAATGTTCGTATAATTTTGAAATACGCATGTTTTAATTATGTATGCATCCATATTTTGTTATCTGGAACGGATGAAGAATTTACTGACTCTTTCTCTAAGTTCTAACTATGTAACTTAACTTAAGTTAGGCACGTCGAGCAAGTCAATTCAAAGTATCCTTGCGTTTCCCAGAGGCCACTGAATGAGATCTGGTTAATGCTCCAGAAGATTCTAGCCAAGGATCCAACAAACCCCATCGGGACACTTAAAAACTCCGATGGAAACCAAACAAAAACAGGTAAGGAGACACTGGAAGTCCTTCTAGGGTCTCACTTTCCTGGATCGACCATAACTTCGGAACGCACAGACCAGTTGGATGACAACTTCCTTTTTCTCAGGGCTAACAAAGACGACTGGCGGATTGCGAACCAAATAGTAACATATAATAGGGTGGAATGGGCGATCAACACTTTCGAACCCTACAAATCACCAGGACCAGACGGCGTCTACCCAGCCCTGCTTCAGCAGGGTCTTACGACTCTGGCTCCGCTTGTACTGAGACTATTTAGAGCCAGCATAGCCCTAGGATACATTCCAATCACTTGGAAGCAGGTAAACGTAGCATTTCTGGCAAAGCCAGGGCGTGACCAAACCCTAGCGAAATCGTATAGACCAATAAGTCTAACCTCCTTCCTTCTTAAGTCATTGGAAAAGCTCGTCCATAAACATATCAGGGACAGGTGTCTGACGCTTTTCCCGTTACACCAAAACCAACATGCCTATCAGACGGGGAAATCATGTGAATCAGTACTACATCATTTAGTTGGGAAGATTGAGACCACACTAGAAATCGAAGAAATAGGGCTCGCGGCCTTCCTAGATATAGAGGGGGCCTTCGACAATACTTCCTTTGAATCTCTTGTACACGGCGCCTCTAGTCATGGAGTTCAAAACACCCTATGTCGGTGGATAAAATCGATGCTTCAAGGACGACAAGTACATGCAAAATTATTCGGCGAAACCATGTAAACAGCTGTCCTCAAAGGATGCCCACAGGGGGGTATACTCTCACCCCTCCTGTGGAACTTTGTAGTGGACAGCCTACTGGCTACAGCTAAACAACACTGGCTTCTATACCCTAGGATACGCCGATGACATCAGTATCCTGATAAGGGGAAAATTTCCAGGAGTTCTTTCTGAACTCATGCAACAAGCTCTGACCCAAGTGGAGGATTGGTGTAGGAGGGTAGGCCTATCGGCCAATCCCGCCAAAACAACACTAATAGCCTTCAGTCGCAAACACAACTTGGAAGAGCTCAGCGCTCCAACATTATTCAACCAACAACTGCAGTTTACCACGGAGGTAAAATATCTGGGAATCACCCCGGATAACAAACTCACGTGGAACAAGCAGCTGCAAAACACAATTGCCAAAGGCAAACAGACCCTATATGCGACAAAAAGAGCAATAGGGAAAACGTGGGGGTTAAAACCACGAATGATACACTGGATATACGAAGCTGTGGTCAAACCCCGTCTGACATATGGCTCGATAGTCTGGTGGACCAAAATCAAGCAAAAAGAGACAGAGACTGGCCTGCGCAAGCATAACCGGCGCCATGCGCAGTGCACCAACTTTAACTCTAGAGAAACTACTAGACCTGCCACCACTGGACCTCACAATCACAGAAGAGGCAAGACTTGCAGCGCACAGACTCCAATCATCGAACATGTGGACACCACAAAGGACAGGACACTGTACGATTACAGAAACTATTGCAAACCCAATCCTAGATATGGGCAGCGACTATATATCGGCCATGTACACCTTCGACTCCAATATCCAAACCTCAACGGTTAGGGAAGACTGGAGTAAATGGAACGACAACCATCTATCAAATCACATCATCGTGTGGTACACGGATGGGTCGAAGACAGACGAAGGAACAGGGGCAGGAGTTTATACTAAAACCAACAACTATAGTATCTCCAAACCCCTAGGTCAATATACAACTGTGTTCCAGGCAGAACTTATAGCCATAAACCTTGCAGCGGGGGAGAGTACTCGAAAGGGATATAGCAATAAGACCATAATTTATTCTCTCCGATAGTCAAGCTGCTATAAAAGCCATTGCAAATCCCAAAACAACCTCTAAATTGGTATGGGAATGTCAACAAAATCTCAAAAACCTAGCTACCCGAAACAAAGTAACTCTAAAATGGGTGAAGGGACATAAGGGGATCGAAGGAAATGAGAAAGCGGACGCCCTTGCAAGAGAGGGTTCCGAACTACCCTTAACTGGTCCTGAACCTGCAATTGGAATCAGTAAATTTACTGCCAGAACCGTTGCTAAACGATGGACCGAGGATAAATTCCAAGATCGATGGAGACTAGCTGAAGGGCTCAGGCACAGTAAGCGTATGCTGGAATCTAACTGGCAAACCAACTGCACCGAAGCCCTCAGTCTAAGTAAAACGAACCTCAGGGCAGTGACAGGCCTTATAACCGGTCATTGTACCCTACGAAAACATCTGCATACAATTGGGATCTACTCACAAGACCCACTATGCCGCCTCTGCAACGAAGACGAGGAATCAGCCTCGCACGTTATTTTCGAATGCCCCGCTCTTATGAGCTGGAGACAAAATTTGGGGCTCAAACTACCACAATGGGTGCACCCAAAGTAAACCTGGTTAGCTTTCTTCTAAGCCTCATACGAAGGACAGAGCTCTTAACCTGAAACGTTCTCGCTTAGATGGGATATACAATAAGCCAGCAGGCTGCAGTATTGGGCGCAACCAGCCCAACCTATCTCAGCGCCATATCCATCCATCCATCCATCCATCCAATGCTAACGAACATTGTTAAACAGTAAAGTAATCCTCGGGCCAATTAATGCTGCACAACAAGAGCACAGCGATAAACTACGATCTTTCCTCCCTTGTCTCAGGGAGACACACACCAACTCGAATTTTTCCTCCAAGAGAATGTCAGATTACCCAATACATATGCCACTGCTTGACCCAATACTGATTATTTCCAGAATATGTATGAAAGGTTTGCTTTTCGTTGCTCTATGGTCAATTTGGAATCAGGAAAAGCTGCTTTAAGCTGTCATTTGTTGCCGTAACTGTCTCTTAAATGTCCACTCACTAACGACTTGTGAATTTGGGTCTTGTTTTACTGGGCGTTTCATTAAAGTGCTGATTTCATACTGTTTTTAACGGTAAACGGATTATTGCCTACTAAGCTTAACTGAGTGCGATTTGCCATTGGTGTTCAATTTGATCTACCCTTCTTTCATCTGGACATCCGGATGCACCTATTTAGTACAACTGAGCGGCTTGTTGACTAATTGATTAGTGGGAATAGGGCTCAGTCTAGTCCCTTGAAGAGATGTGGTATCCATGGCTAGTTGCATTTGCATTTCTTTTTTAACTCAATCATCATTATCTTCACAAGTTTTCGAAAATATGTCAATAAAAATGGATACCCAAAAAACCGTGAACATTAAGCTTTCACATGGCATTATTATATGATAAGAAATATCCTGTACTTTACTGTACAACAAAAATTAACTGAATGTCGAATGAAATTAACTTGCAGCTGATTAGAATGAATCTGTCAGTCGTCAAAGAACTCAAGCCCAAGCGAAATACAATCCACAAAGAAAACATCAGTGGATGCCAGCCTGTCTCCTTGGGATATGATACCACAAGGAAAAATTTGAACCATTTTGTGTCCTTTTTAGAACCACCAGCACTATTTTCTTCGTAGAAAAATAATTGTTAAATTTCTCGGACTTTACTATATAGCAACAAGAATTCTTAACATTTATTCATTTGTCGGTTGTGAAAAGAGGTTTTTATCTGAGAAAATTGGGAATTCTAAAAATAACTCACGACACTATATTCTAATAATTAAAAGGTTAATCATATTGCCATTTTAGGACGTGTGGTGAATTTAAAATTGTATGAATTTGAAAGCTCAAATTAAGTAATTCGCTCAGATTACCTAATCTGAGAAAACATTCTTGAATTGTTTCTTCTTTATAGCACGATTGCCCGACGTCGGGCCTTGACCGCCTGGATGGTTGACCTCCAGTTTCTTCCAGTTCCGGAAGCCCAGCAGCTGGTGGGCGTCCTCACATACTGATTGCTCCCATCCAGCTCTAGGTTATCCACTCAATCTTGCTCCGTCCACTCGTTGCGTGTTCATCACCTTCTTCGGCATGCCAACGTCGTCCATCATTTGTACATGTGCCGCCCCATTCCAGTCGCTGCAATTTCACGATTTTCGACATACACTGCGCGACAAATGCTTAGGTTCATGGATATTTTGCTTTAAAATGATATAATTTCTATATACTCTGATCAGATATAATTTTTAAATAATGCTCTCTCAATTAGCGGTTATTTTAGTAAATATTGCAATTCTATCAAGCAACTCTCATAGCTAACGGAATTTTTAAAAATGAAAATCGCAATTTCCACTGCGACAATTGTATAGGTTCACTTACTTTAAAGAGTTGTCTCGTCGTGGTGAGAAGTGTTTGTGGAAAAAAAATTGTCGCGTTGTACTCTGTGAGTCATATAGTGGATAATTTCAAAAGGAAAGCAGTTTTCTGCCGAGGAAAAGGGACAATTTCCATACTAAAGCAAGAAGGATATTCAAACCGACAAATTGCAATACGGATTCAGAGGAGCTCGAACGTTGTTAATAATTTTATACGAGATAGTGAAAATTATGGCCAACAAAGGAGGCAGAAAAAAAGCGATTTCCGTTGCATCAAGGCGAAGTCTCCTAAGAGAAGCCTCGAATTCGCCCCTTACTGCGCGTAAGTTTGGGGAGATTTTGTTGTTATCAGCAAGTGTAAGGATCATCCAACGAGTTCTTAGATCTTTATCTTGTTTGAAACGTTTACGGTTAAAGACAAAAATAGCTTTAACCCCGCAACATCGCCTACAGCGCCTGGAATTCGCCTCAAGATTCATTAACTGGACATCACAATAGAGCAGGTAATATTTACGGATGAAAAACGGTTTTGTGTGGACGGTCCAGATGGGTTTTCCTACTATTATCATGATATTAGGAAGGAACATATCTACCTGTCACGCCATCAATCCCGAATAGGTTCCGTTGTTATGGGGAGTCATATCATATCATGGAACTATCGACTTGGTCATCCTACGAGGTCGCCAAACAGGTTCATCTTATAAACAGCTCTTAGAAGAAGAAATCCCTAAGATAAATGTCATGTACGGAGGCGATCCTTGGATTTTGCATCATAATCTTGCCTTAATTCATACAGCGAGGATGGTTCAATCGTTTATTGAGGAGAAAAATGTGACTTTGTTAGACTGGGTGCCCATCTCCCCTGGCATTAAACATTTGGGGGTTGGCTTGTTCAGGAGGTTTACAGTAGTGGTAAACAATACGACTCTAAAGAAGAGGTAATTCATGGAATTAAGACAGCTTGGTCTAAAATACCGATATCCGTGCTGCATTCATTATACGATTACCTGCCTGGAAGGCTTTATGAAATTATAAATAAAAATGGCGAAAATACACACTATTATATTATAAAAAATGCTCTTGGTTTTTCGTATTTATCCTCTTTCATACTTTTCTGAAATATTTTTCAGCGAAAACATTACGTAAAATGGTAAAATCGTCCCTGAACCTAAGCAATTGTCGCGCTGTAAATTCACTCTTTGAATGAAATAAATTACTGTAATTTAAGGAAAATGTCCTGTGGGGATTCAGTCCATTCGTTTTGTTTTTGATATTTAATAGTGTCGAAAATAACATTTCTTGAACCGGTAACCTTTTATTTTACCGCTTCATGGAAGGAAATATGAGTGAACCTAAGCATTTGTCGCGCAGTGTATGTAGCTGATACAACTCATTTTTCGAATCTATCGAATTTTGGCGTTCTTCGTCAAACACATCGTTTCGTGCTCGCCAGGCACAGCCTACAACCTCATCTACGATCTCTTTGATGGTGTCGTTGAGTTCATCCCAGATCTCAAGGGCGCCTTTGTTGCTGATGTTATTTAGCACGGGTGCCAGCTTTTCTTCAAGGGCAAACATATAAGCAACCACCGTCGCCACAGTGGAGTATTTGTATCAAAAAGCTGGCCAAAATTATTTAGTACCATTTTTCATGTGGAAATGCATTGAAATACGATTAAGATATTTTTATTTTAAATTTATTATAAAAAAGTATAAAATTAAATAAAAAAAAAATAAAAATTATTTAAATTAAAAAAAATTTAAATTAAATAAAAAAAAAATGTAAAAGGTAAAAATAATATTTATTATGCATAAAACGAATACATAATAAATTTTCTTAAAAATTAGTCATCGGAATCTAAATCCTCATCGTCCTGTTCTACGTCACTTTCATCGTCCTCTCCTTCATCATCGTCCACTTCTTCTCCATCATCATCATTTTCGCCGCTAGTTTGGTTTCGCTCATTTTGCATTTCGGGAAGTAAAAGGCCTATTGTTTCGGGAGAAAATGGCTTACTTTTCTTTTTTTTAATAATAATTTTATTTAAATTCGATTTATCACAAAAGTGGTTGATTTCTTACTCTAGAGTACAGACTAACATTCGCCTTTTCTACTATAGTGTTGTTTTCAGTAATTTAACCTATCCAATATTTCTTTTTCACATTTTTGTTTAAGCTATGATTCAAGGAAAAATTTAGTGGAAAAAACCTTGTATGTATAACATTTTATGAATATATCTTATATCTACCTTAGGACTATAAGACTAGTCAGTAAGACTAAATAGGGCTCTAGCCGATAATTAGTACTGTTTTAAACAGAACAGAAATCAGATTTTATTTTATCTTTAATTGGAATTCATTGGTGGATAAGCGATATAATAAGTTCATTCTGGCTAGTGGAGCAGTTTGCTTCAAAGCTAGTAGTTCTTCTACTGATTAGCTCGTATATTGTGGCAGTTTTGCTGTATTCATGGAGTCTCCGGGTGGGATAACGAGGGTGCTTATTTAAAATTCTTTTTAAAATGCCATTCTGGGCTGTTTGGAGTTGACGCTTATACCAATTCGCACATTGGCCCCATACTGGAATGCAGTAGCTTATTATGGGCTGGATACTGCACTTATATATTAGTATTTTATTAGCATACGATAATTTAGATTTATGGTTCAATATGGGTAGTAACGAATAGGTTGCTTTTGAAACTTTCGACAGGATAGTTTCAGTGTGTTTATTAAATAATAATTTCTTATCTAGGTCAACTCCAAGATATGTGAGCTCGTCCTCCCACGGAATTTGCTGGCCACGGAAATTTAGGCTTCGGTTTGGTAGTTTATTACTACTCCTTTTTCGAGTGAAGAATATTGCCTTGGTTTTGGACCTATTTATTTTTATTTTCCATCTGTGATAGTACCGGTGAAGATCATCTAGATGTTTTTCTAACGTGGTGATGATTTTATTGGGATTTGTGGAACTGGCGAAGATACACATATCATCAGCATTAAGAGCTAGTTTGCAATCAGCGAATTGCGGAACATCAGAAGTGTATATATTGAACAGTGTGGGGCTGAGACACGAGCTTTTTGGGACTCCTGCATCGAGCCTGTAGGTGTCCGAAAGTTTGTTATCAATTTTTACAGCAGATGTTCTATCCGCGAGAAAACTTTTTATTATTTTAATTAAGTACACTGGGAATTTAAAAGAAATCAGCTTGTGGATTAGACCATCGTGCCAAACCGTATCGAACGCTTTCTCAATATCTAACGTAACTAAGCCTATAGTTGATTTTAAGACAAGAGTTAAGAAATTTATTAGTACTATGCATTTGTTTGGAAGATTTTTCAGCATCAAGTTGTTTATTTTATCGTGGCCTGGGGCTTTCTTAGTTTTTAGCTTCTTAATAATACGTTTTAATTCTCTAGGGCTACAAAGAAATGTACCAAGAGGCTCATTTTGAAATGTTGCGATCTTTTGAACTGATCCTTTAACTACGAATTCAGTTAAGTAACTTCTAAGATCGTCACCAACTTTATGTGATGCACTAAAATGGTTAGCAATTGCTTGCGCCTTGTCTCTACTATCAAATAAAAGAGAAGTGTTTTGCATGAGTGGAGGAATATAAGAGTCATTATTCAACATTTTTTTAACTTTCCATATTTGCTTGCCATGTTTTGGAATTGATGAGAGAAAATTGTTCCAGCGAGCATTTTTCGTTTTGGATATTTGAAGCCTAATTTTCGATGTAAGTTTATTAACAATAGATTTTAAACCAGCATGTCGAGTGCGTTGCCACTGTCTTCTAAAAGCGTTACGCAATGAGGCAAGATTCTTTATTTCAGAGTCCAGCATGCTTTGACGAGAGTTTGCATGATTTGTTGGTCTGCTTGATTTTTTAAAAGCATCTAATAATAACGAATTGAATTTAAATATCGCATCATCAACTTGATTCGTGCTTGTTATCAAGGATAAGTCTAGGGTATAAACGTTAACTTCTTGGTCGAGATGAGTTCGAAATGCTCGCCAGTTAGTTAGATTCCGAGAAAGCGGATTTGGTTCTCTAGTATTATTTGAATTCCGACTAATATCAAAAACTACTGGAAGGTGTGGAGACGAAAGTTCGTTTAACGTAGTTGGTGTTCCGAGACATACTGTACCATTGCTTATTACTAAGTCCAAAAATGAAGGATAGCCTTTCGGGGGGTAAAAGATTGTTTCAGAAGGAGTATTTACATAAATATTTCCCTTATTTAGCAATTTAAAAAGAATTTTGCCCGCTGGATTTGACTTTATACAGTTCCAATGTCTGTGCTTAGTATTGAAGTCTCCACAAAGAATAAAACTGTTATATGAGTTAATGATCAATTGTAAATCTTTTTCAAAAAATTTCAGTTTTGCAGTATGGACTTTAGAACAAGAAAAATATATACCAAAAATCGTTAGATTACAATCTACTAGTTTTAGCAGAGCACTCCAAAGTGGACAGCCTTAATTCTGGTAGTGCGTAGTGTTTAATATTTTTGTTGATCAATATCGCTACACCACCACCCTTCTCTATTAATCTATCGTTTCTGTAAGTATAGTAACTACTATGGGAGAATTTATCTTGACTCTTTAACCAAGTTTCGGCTAATATGGCAATGTCGATGTTATTATTAGTTAAAAAGTCAAAAAATTCATCTGTTTTATTTCTAATGCTCTGTGCATTCCAGAGTACCTACACATTTAATTTTATGGAGAATCAATGAATTTAAGAGCTAAGTTAACAATATAATAGTATTGATCTTTCTTAGTAAGACACTGGGAGAGTTTCTCAAAAAGTTCTATTGAGATTTCGAGCAGCTTCTCAGAAGAAAACAAGGCTTACTTTTCTTTCGCGGCTGTGGTCTACTACTGCTTAATAATGAATCGGAAGTCGGCAACAGTCTGTTCAAAACGTCTCTATTACAAGCAACTTTACAAAACTTTCGAGAGAAGCTTTGCCTGTACCGCCTAAAATGCTTGTTTCTTGCTTCGGCTGCCTCTTCCGATAAGTGTCCGATTGGCACAAGAAAATGGGAAATAACAGTAGCACCGTGAATTAAGATTTTGTGAAGTGTGGGTGACATTGGATGCCATCCGTATAATTCTTCATAAAGTTTCGCTGTGTTGTATGCGTAAATTTCAAACTTTTCTGCATCAATTGAAAACCCACTTGAAAGTGCTTCTTTATTTATTTATTTATTTATTTCGAAAATACTGAACAGATAAAATATCCAATTACAACAGTAAGTTATAGAGATTAACATAAGACTACAAGAAAAAATTCAAGTTTCTGTTGTTTTTCAAAACTAAAAACACTACGTTACAAATTCAAATTAAGCAGCAAAATCAAAGTTTTTGCAAAAGAATATTTTTAAAGATTGAAATAGAAGAGGGTAGAGGTCCAATCTCCATAGAGTCATACGTTCTCATCATTCTAATTAAAGGCGAATTCGCAAAGAGGGCAAGATCGGTAAATGGAGGATTGAAAATGGCATTTGATCGTGTGTGATATGATGGAATTCTGTAATTAATTCTATCTGCCAAACTAGAATGCAGATATCCACGGCAAATCTTGTATAAAAAACATTGTTCAAGAAAAGTTCTTCGCTTCTCTAGGGAAAGAATCTTAAGGTAATTAAGTCTTTCTGGGTAAGGAAGGTAAGGAAGATTAAACTTAAAAAATAATGATTTTGTAAATCTTCGTTGAACCCGCTCTAAGGTGTCAGTGGACCCACCAGCAGTCGGGGACCAAACAATTGAAGCGTATTCTAAAACGCTACGAACAAGGGAACAAATAATCTTACAGCACTGTTTACAGAACGAAACTCACTAGTACAACGAAGAACAAAGCCTGAGAGCTTCGAGCCCCTTTTTATTATATTTTCATAGTGATCGTTGAAATGAAGCTTAGAATTAAAGGCAACTCCTAAGTCTGTGATCGAGTCAACATTTTTTAAAGCCAGATTGTTGACTGAATATGAATATGATGTTGGGGAAATCTCCAATGAGTACACCATTACCGAACACGTTGATGCATTAAGAAAAATATCATTGGAGGTGCACCAGGAAGATAATAAATCCAGATCGGCCTGCAACGAAAGGCAGTCTTCTAGGCGTGAAACAGTGGTGAAAAT
The DNA here is from genome assembly GCA_949715475.1 of Microchrysa polita. NCBI lineage: Eukaryota > Metazoa > Arthropoda > Insecta > Diptera > Stratiomyidae > Microchrysa > Microchrysa polita. Next base: position 50,676,609 of record OX454417.1, read on the forward strand.
TTTGCAGTCATCTGCGTACAAAAGACATCGGTTTCTAAGAACAGCCGGTAGGTCATTCACAAAAAATGAAAAAAGGAGAGGTCCCAGGATAGACCCTTGAGGTAGTCCCGATGTTGCTGAAAATTCAGAAGAAGTAACGTTATTAAAAATTACTTTAGAGGTTCTGTTGACGAGGTATGATGACATCCAGGAAATAAGCCAAGGAGGAAAGCTAAGTCCACGAAGTTTGTTTAGTAGCAGAACATGGTTAACCGTATCGAAGGCCTTAGAAAAATCCGTATATATTGTATGGACCTCTAGACGCTTGTGAAAAGTGTTTGCGACGAAATCGACAAATTCAGTCAGATTTGTGGCCGTGGATTTTTTCTTACGGAAACCATGTTGACAAGAGCATATTAGTTGACCAAAATTGTCATCAATATAATTGTACACAATACGTTCTAACAATTTTGAGCAAGACGATAACAGCGCAACCGGTCTATAGTTTGAAGCAAGATTAAGGTCCCCAGTTTTTGGAATTGGTACTATAAAGGAAGTCTTCCATTGACTTGGGAAGATACACTCTCGAATGCTTTTATTGAATATTATTGAAAGCGGACTAGAAATCCCAATCCTAACCTTCTTCAAAAAAGTGTTCGAAAGACCATCAGGTCCACAGGACGATTTATTGCCCAAGGACATAATTATTTGACTGACCGAATCAGGAGTAATTAGTGGTAGGGAAGGAAGTGTTATGAATTGGTTTGCTCGATTGGAAAAGTTTGCTAATGTACTAGAAGATCGGTGGAAAGTACTAGCAAAATACGTTGAAAACAGTTCACAAATCTCCTCAGTGGAGCTGGCAGACCGATTTATCTAAAGATATAGTGGAGGGTATCGAAGAAGATGATCGCATATTTTTAACATACGACCAGAAAAGTGTGCAATTATTGTTCTCGATACTATTTTCAACGCTGTAAATGTATGCGGTCCTGGAAGTTTCAATAGCTTTTTTTGTTTCAGACCGAAGTCTCGTAAAAAGGAGAAGATCGGATGAGCGTTTGAACCGTTTATAACGAATACGCACTCGGTTCTTCCTCTGTATCAATCTTTGGATTGATCTTGTTATCCAAACAGGACCCTTGCGAGGTTTTTTAGTTTACATTGGAACACATTCCGATAATACATTGAAAAGAATATCATAAAATACAGACAGTGCAGAGTCACAGCTCAAACTCCCCAGTACTAGCGACCAATCCACGTCAGACAACCTGGCAATAATTCCTTCATAGTCGGCTTTATGAAAATTGAACCTTGTAGTAGGATTAAATTTGGGAGCGCAAGGAAAATGAATTCTTATATCCTGTAAGAGTGCTGGATGATAAGGGTCACATGAAACAATCACTTCAGAAGCCTTGGACGAGGTCAAGCATGATGGCGGAAGATTGCTAAAAACAAGGTCAAGATTACGATCCATGAAATTCTTAGTAGTACTGAATTGGAGTAAACTACAAAACTCCATGAATGAAGAAACTGACAAAAACATAGGAGAAGATGAAGACAAAGGTAGCCCTGGAAAATCAGGCCAACTTAAATTAGGCAAGTTAAAGTCCCCGCAAATGATTACACTGCAGTTAGGGTGGAACACATTAACAATGTCTGAAAGATGAGAAAATAGGTTTTCATAATCAGTCAGAACAGAAGTAGGAGGTACGTAAACACAGGATAGTAGAAGCGAAGAACTCTTCGATTGAACTTTAACAGTTACACAATCAAAAGAAAAAACGTTAGTGGTAGCTACAAGTTGGCAGTTAAAGATGCAACGAACAGCAATTAGTGAACCGCCACCGCGAGATTTACCCATCAGATCAAAGTTACGGTCACAACGAAAAACATTGTAGTCCTCCAAAACCTCCGCGCTGTTTATGGAATCACATAACCACGTTTCGGTAAAGCATATAAAATCAAAATTGGAAGCTAAAGATAATATTCTTGTATTATGGAGTTTAGACCTTAACCCTCATACATTTTGATAGTACAGAGAAAGATTAATTATTTTAGGATCTTGTTTGGTTGTTGACGACGAAAATTTCGCTTAGTGAATTCCCTTATTAGGATACCCTCGGGCCAAAATGTTCGATTTGAAATCTCATCGATGTCTTCCGTAAATGATGACACAATTCTATTTGGAATGTTGTCCTTCGTGAGTTTTCTGCAAATCAACAACGCAGGTTCGAAGCCCAATTTATCAACAACATAATGTTTGATATCGGCTTCCGAAGTATCATAGGCTAGCCTCGAAACGAACAATTCTTTTGGAGGCCTGCACATCACTTATCACTTATCACTTATCACTTTCATCCTGTATATTAAATTTTCATTGATGCCGGTAATCCTCGATGATGCCTCAGGGTCGGAAAAAAATCTTCTTGCCGTGTTTCTGTCATTCGTATTCCCAAATCCTGCCTTTAGAATGTCTACTAAAAGACCCATTTCTTCCCCAAAGGCATGCTGAATTTGGTCCTTTCTCTTTTTGATTACGCCTTTAGAATGTCTACTAAAAGACCCATTTCTTCCCCAAAGGCATGCTGAATTTGGTCCTTTCTCTCTTTGATTACGGCTTTCTCTTCTTCCGATCTGGCTTGTCACTTTTTATACCCTTCGCTCATAGAGTGAAGGGGTATATTAACTTTGTCATGAAGTTTGTAACGCATTGAAGAAAGCATCTCCGACCATATAAAAAGTATACATATATGATCAGCATGACGAGATGAATCGATTGGGTGATGTCCGTTTGTCTGTCTGTCTGTCTGTCCGTCTGTCCGTCTGTTGCAGTTCATTTTTCTCGGCCACTATAAAAGCTACGGAGCTGAAATTTTGCACTCGTGCTTCTTATTGTTGCAGGCTGTTTGAATGTTTGATTCACCTAAATTGGATCACTGGGTCATGGGGCTGCCATACAAACCTAGCTCCCCAATTTGAGTTCTTCTAAGAAAAACTTTTTTATTTGTGTACCAATTTCAACCAAATTTCACACAAATGTGTTTTTATAGATAACACAAAATATATGCAAGAATGGATCAAATCGGACCATGGAGTCATGGGGCTGCCATACAAACTTAACCCCCCAAATTAGGTTCTTCTAAGAAAAATTTTTTTATTTGTTCACCAATTTCAACCAAATTTCACACAAATGTATTTCTATTGTTGACACAAAACATATGTAAGAATGGATCAAATCGGAGCATGGGGTCATGGGGCTGCCATACAAATCCAACCCCCCAAATTAGGTTCTTCTAAGAAAAACTTTTTTATTTGTGCACCAATTTCAACCAAGTTTTGCACAAATGTATTTCTATTTGCTGCTTCCTTCCTCAAATTATTGAAATCCTTTGACGTCAATCCACAAATGTAGCATCTCATTGTTGACGTTGTACTAGTTGCTGCGTTGCACACCTTGGCGTCGACCATTGTGAGTAGTAAATTGTGCGCTACTCGAAAGATCCCATTTGATGTTTGTATCTCCGTTTTATTCAAACTTTTGGCTTGGCCTTCTATATAGTCCACTTCTTCTTTGGTGACATCCTTTGATTCGTGAACAAACCGAATTCTTATGGGTCGGCAATATCTGGGAGACGATGGTACCGGGTTCCGCCATAGAATTTTGTTTGCGCCATTCTTACCAACTTGTAGCCGTAACGACACAAGGGAACTTTGGAAAATGTTGGAATCGCTGTCGGTGCTATTAACGAACTTCTGCTTACACTGCGACTGCTGCGATCCGTCACATCCCCATTTTGGGACAAGTTGCAAGGCGTTTCGTTCGTCTTCGCTGCAAGTTTTCATCACATCCTCCAAACACGGCACACGTCTCGGTAACACTGATTGAGGTTTCCCTCGGATAGCACTCGTTTTTCGCATTTTTGACAACCGAATTGCAGGGATAAATAGTCCTGTTCGAACTATGTAGTATTTCCCATTGTTTTCGTGAAAAATCGCCTTGGACAAAGATGGCCATGCTTTTTTATCTCTTGCTTGCTCGCGATAACGAGCGCCTTTTGCATTTTTACGGCCCTTGTGGGTGTTGCGGTAATATCCTTCATGATTCTCACGACTTTCGGTTTTCCCTCGGCACGGTGACTCATTTGAGCTACGTACGTTAATACATCGGCCGGTATTTGCTCTCGTAAATCCTTGGTCTTCCTTCGCTTCGTCCTGTCGCTCGCTTCGCCAAAATTTTTATTCGGTCGGCCCGGTCTCTCGGCATTTCAAACGGGTAAGCTAACAATATTGTTAAGCCACTTTTCGTTTTTCTTCAGGAAACGCTCCTCGATGTAATTCGCGGCTGCCCATTTTCGTTTAAAATTCGACTTGAAGCGTCCGAGGAGGTTTTTTAATACATGTACCTCTACAACTGGACATTTAGTCAAATCATTTTTTTTTCTCTAAGAATAACGTTCTTTCGAGAAAATTCTTACTCGGGCTTTCCTGCATTATTTTGAATAATACGAGATTGGAAATTTCCTTAAATGCGGGTTCCATATTTTGGGTTGAAGTGCTTGAATTTCACTGCAGTCAGTTGTTTTATATTCATCAATTTGTATGTTCTAATTTAACCTTTTCCATTAATAAAAAACGTTTTATCCCAATTTTGTTTATATTGGTCTGACACCTTTTACATCTCTACCATTCAAGTGTAATTTAGCTGGTAGAATCTGCTAAATGTTATATCACTTTATGTTTTTTAACCAAACCTGCGAGACTTGCAAAAAAAATCGTTAATTAGGCATAATACCTGAAAGTTTGAACACGTGGTAAAAGGGAAGGGGGAGAAAAGTGTAATAATAAATTACCATGAAGGTCTGATTGGCGGAGACCACAGGGAACCTAAACAAAAAACACTATTGACTTTTTCACGAAAAAATATCACATTTTTGCCCTTACTATTTAGTTATATGAAAAAAAGACGTATTTGCGTAACTAAAAGGATGATGAATTTTTTTTTTAGTAAAGTACATACCCCAATGTTTGATTATATTAAACAATTTTTTTGCTGATTGTATCGGAAACCAGCTGAAAAAAATGAAATTCAAGCAAAAATATGAGTTTGCAAGAAAAAATACCATACAAATTGCACGTTTTCTGAGTTCTAACCCTTCGCGAAAGGGGTAGAGAGGAAAGCGGCGCACGAGGGCTTAGGATATGATTCAGCCATTAGTCTTGTACTAGAAAAATACAATTTTAACGGGATTTGCTAAACTTAGGATTTTCGACTTTTGGCCAGCTTTTTGGTATAAATACTCCAATGCGTCGCATCATTCGTAAATTTGTCAACCGCAAACATTTTTAAATCGATGTTCGCTCCACGATAGGCTTGAACGTCCATTACGCTCGATGCCCATCTCTTGCAGACGAGGACGTGGTCAAATTGGTTTACGGTATGTTAATCTGGAGATCTCCAGTTCTACTTGTGAATGCGGGAAGCACGTAGAATTAATGAAGTATGTTCGTAGCGAAGTCTGTTAGGCATTGGCCGTTATCATTACAGTCTTCATGGAGGCTGTGACCTTCAGTAATTCCCTTATTCCATTTCATTTCCGACTTTAGCATTCAAATCGCCCAGCAGCAAGTTGACATCATTTGATGGAAGGCGGTTGTAGAACTCTTTCTTAACCACGTATTCTTTGACTTCATTGGGGGCATGCGCATTTATGCGCCAGAGACTGAAGAACCGGGATTTGATGCAAATTGCACACAGCCACTCGTTTATGGGTTTAAAGTCGATGACATGCGGTTTCAGTCGATTGTTTACGATAACTGCTACTCCAAACTCCTTGTGCCTTGAAAATTTTAAACTTGTGAAAATAGTGTACGAATTCTGGTCGCTAATCTCGCTTTGAGCCACTTTGTTTCATGGATTGCAACTATGCTCAGCTTGTATTTTTTGGCCTGATCCATGAGAGCTCTTACAGCCGAAGAAAAATAAGCCAAAATATAGCCATCGAGCGGCAAAAATCAAACATCTCCGACTTTTTGCAGGATATGTATGGCCCCCTAATTATAGAAAAAAAAAGTCCTGACCGAATGGGGGTCCGCAACCTTGAAAAAAGAGAGGTATTTTCTTACTTTTAGCAAATATTTCAAAAACGGCAAAAGATACAGAAAACTGGTTTGAGCGCAAAAAACCTACATTAAATTTTCTTTGCAATGATATACATATAATACGTGTACATTCGAATTTTATTGGAAAATTCAGCGCTAGACTAAAAAAATAAATTAGAATATTTTCATTTTAGACCTTTTGAAAAAGCTGCATAACTCTTGAAAAAACGCATGTTCAGCCGTGAAATTCGCATTAAGTTGCAAATGATTTTTGCTGAAAATGGATCCGCTCCTATCAAGGCCCCCATTTGAATTTGGCAAAATGGCATGTCCATAACTCCCTCCAAAATTGAAGCAGAAAGCAAAATTTTGGTTTATTGGTATTGGAGGGCACCATTATACCAGCGACCAAAAATCAGCTCAATTGGATCAAATGTCACCGTACATCCCAATCCCATACAAAGCGACCCACCAACAGTTTGTTCTAAGCACTCATTCTATAAATCGACGAGTATTAGAACAAAGTTGTATTGGGTCACTTTGTATGGGAGGTACCCTTAGTTTTAACCCGACTGAGCTGATTTTTGGTAGGTGGTATAATGGTGCCCTCTAATGCCAATAAATCAAAAATTTAGCTTTCTGTTCCAATTTCGGAGGGACTTATGGACATGCCGTTTTGTCAAATTCAAATGGGGGTCCTTGATCGGAGCGACTCAATTTTTAGTAAAAATCATCTTCGACTTAATGCAAATACTAACACATTTCACGGCTGAACTTGCGTTTTTAGGGTTTTTTAGAAAATTTTTTTTTCAAAAAACCCTTATGAAATCGATTTTGTCTGTCCGTCCGTCTGTCCGTCTGTCCGTCCGTCTGTTCACTAAATAACTCGCGAACGGCTCAACCGATTGTCATGAAATTTGGTAGGAATGTGTAGAATGATTACAGTCTTTGGCACATATACCTTAGAAGTTGGTAGGAAGAAGATAACAGGGTGTCCCGAACGTTTGAAAAAAGTCGACTTTTTTAGTTTTTATCGGAGATTGACGTATGGGTATTTAAATCAAAGATCTAAACGAGTACATCTCATATCATTTTCCAGTTTTGAGTAACGGTACAAAAGTTATTGGCGTTTAAAGTTAAACTTCCTTTTCGACCTCCGTTTTTCTAAACCGTTATAGGGATCGATATATGTTGGAATTTTTTTGACGTGGAATTTTTTTCTCGGCCCATCGCTAAACCATCGAAAAAGGTACATAGAAGGGGCCTGGGGGATTCGGGGATTCGATTTTTGTCAGTAGCCTGAGACGCTGAAATTGTTAATACAGCACTCAGGCGCAGCGGTGCTTCTTCCAAACGTCATATCATAAATGACTCGGCTGTTAGCGGTGTTACCCACTACCGTTGCCACAGGGCGCCCACAGAAAGGACCATGGAAGAAGGTTCTTGAACTGTTTGGGGTTAGGTATACTGACCTAACGGAAAAATATTAGATTAGATTTAAAAAACAGGAGCGTACGCAAAAAAAAAATATTTCGGGACGTGTTTTAAAAACGAGGCTCACATTGGCCAGGGAGTTCAGTGCAAATTATCCTAAAATCCTAAGCGCCACCACTGAGATTGCCAAAGGACCATAAAATACTATTTAAGTGCGATAAGTATCAATCCGTACAAACGAACTCAGTCGTACTTATTTGTAGGGACAAAAATCATGGCCTCTTTTGTCTTTATATTTGTTATACCCTTCACTTTGTAAGTGAAAGTTAGAATTGTCATGAAGTTTGCAACGCATTGAAGGAAGTATCTGCGATTTAAAATATATATGTAGTATATTGATTGGGCGATGCCCGCCTGGCTTTCTGTTGCGACGCCGTTTACGGAGTCAGTTTTACAGCTATCGAGCTGAAATTTTGCACACGTGATTTGATGTTTATACCCTTCGCTTATTAAGCGAAAAGGGTATATTAACTTTGTCATGAAGTTTGTAACGCATTGAAGGAAACATCTTCGACCATATAAAATATATATATATATATATCTGACCAAAAACAAAAAAAGTTGTAAAAGTTACCCCGCCAAAGAAAAATTCATCTGCCGCAAAAAGAATACATATCACTCCAATCCGCCGTTCATATGTAATTTTGTTTTAGGTGTAAATGCTGGAGAAGGTTAAATGTACAGGACTACTTCTTAAAGTAATTTGGTGGAATATCCCGATGTCCCCACATCATAATGCCCTAATATCCCAGTGCCCCCATGCCCCAATCTCCCAGTGTCCTAATGTCCCACTATCCCAATGTCCCAATATCCCAATGTCCCATTGTCCCAATATCCCGATGTCCCAATGCCCCAATATCCCGATGTACCAATGCCCCAATATCCCCATGTCCCCAACGTCCCAGTTTACCCATTGTGCCTAATGCCCCAATGTCTTAATGTCCTAATGTCCCAAGACACTAATGTCCCAATTTCCTAATATCCCACTGCCCCAAGATCCTAGTCTCCCAGTGTCCCAATATCCAAATGTCCCAATGTCGCAGTGTGTTTTAAAAAATTGTCAATGCGATGAGAAGAAAGCCGCAATTGTTGGAAATTTTTTGTTAACTTTACCTATTAATTTACCGTTATTCCACTTATCTAAATGGAAGACATTGCTTCTTAAAAAAGACCACCAGAAGATAATGCATCTGTGCATGGGCAGACTGCAAGCATTTTATGAGAGATAGATTATGTTTGCGATTATATTAATCCCTTTCTTAGTTACTCACCTATTAAATCCATACTTGCCCTTCAGTGTGTACATCGATATCCATTCAAGTTTAGATCAATTTAGAAACTCGGAGATGGGGGTTCTTTTCAATATTAGAGATTTCGAAAGCTTCATTTCTGGCTCAACACTTCGTAATGACTTTTCTTTGGATTATTTGCAATAAATTAGTTGACTGGGAAAAAAGGTGAATGATGCGCTGCACTCGTACTATTCCACAGAATCTAAAAACGAGGGAAGGGAACAACCTCCTTAGTGACAATATCAATCTTCTCGTAAACTTATCTTCACTATAGGCATTTAATTGATTTTAATTCATTTAGTACACAATTGAGTAAATATTTTTAATAAATACAATACAGCTGCATAGCTACAAACTGAACCAACAATGACAATTCATACTGGAAATTAAAGAGAATATGTATGTACTTTTCTGAAGGTTTGCAATATGAAAATGGATATTTTTCAAAATTATTAAATGAAATATTTTACGAGAAACACTCTTGCTAAGAGGTGGCTCACTTTGACTGTGACTTACTGTTTGTATACTGAATTAAACCATCAATTTAAGATCACTTTGAAGAAAATTTTATAAATTTACTTTTTATACCCTTCGCTCATAGAGTGAAAGGGTAAATTAACTTTGTCATGAAGTTTGTAACGCATTGAGGGAAGCATCTCCGACCATATAAAAAGTATACATATATGATCAGAGTCGATTGGGCGATGTCCGTCTGTCCGTCAGTCTATCTGTCTGTCTGTCCGTCTGTTGCGACGAGTTTTCCTCGGTCAATTTAAAAGCTATGAAGCTGAAGCACTAATGCTTCTTTTTGCTGCAGGCAGTTTGTATGTTCGAAGCAGTAAAATCGGCCAATGGGGTCATGGGGCTGCCATACAAACCCGACTCCCCAAAGTAGGTTCTTCTAGAAAAACTTTTTTATTTGTGCACCAATTTCAACCAAATTTTACTCAAATGTGTTTTTATCGACAACCCAAAACATATGTAAGAATGGATCAAATCGCACCATGGGGTCATAGGGCTGCCATACAACCCCCTCCCCCCAATTAGGCTCTTCTAAGAAAAACTTTTTTATTTGTGCACCAATTTCAACCAAATTTCACTCAAATGTATTTCAATTGATGACACAAAACATATGTCAGAATGAATCAAATCGCACCATGGGGTCATGGGGCTGCCATACAAACCCAACCCCTCGTTTTGGTTCTTCTAAGAAATATTTTTTTCACCAATTTCACAGAATCTTGAATTCATTTGTCTTTATCAAAGCAACTAAAAAGGTAAAAACAAATGGAACCGTACTACGGGGCCGTGCCCCCGCATCCCCCAATAAAATGTTCTGAGTAAATATTTTTTTTTGCCCACTTATTCCAACAAACCCAACACAAATATTGTTTTGTCGACGCAACGGAACTTTTGTGAAGACAGAAGGAAAATAATGGTGGGGGATTAAATACAGGTCGTAGGTACACCCGAAAAAACGTTTAGCCCGGAAGGGAGCGAAGGGTATCCAAATTCCGGCCTCGGTCTCGTTTTATTGTAAATTTAATAGTTTTTGAATGCACAAAAAAAAACTAGAAAAAAGATCGGGACTCCTTCAGATATCACAGGTCTTACGAGCTTGTTAATTTCGGTTTTAACTACTCTAGCATATACCAATGCAACAATGCTGCATATTTTACCTAGGTTAATGTTCAAATTAACTCTAGTGTTCATTCACGGTCGCTAAATTAGAAAGTGCCTAAATTTAAACCACATGCAGTTTAAGTTTCAAATCTCTATCAATTTGCACATTCTAGACACTATTCTTTTAAATTTTCATGCAATCACTTTTTCTCGTGGAATATTTTTATTAGACAGATAATGCAAGTCATTGCCTGCTAAATCTACATACATAAGTACTGGCAATTTTTTGGACAAATGTTTTTCAAGATTATAATTTATAAAACTATAGGTACTCAGCCTTCAAAATTTCTTACTTGTACAAGTGATATACTGATCTATTATTATAATTTCATTAAAAATATGAACAGTAGGCTTTTGATTTGATCGCAATTACAATTTACAACGACAAGTCTAGGGTATTAACTGTACGCAATGAAAATGTTAACTTCTTGTGTACAACGCCAACGCCCGCAGTCTCTATTTGACCTTCTTTTGTGGGCATTTTTGAATGCGGAACTTGTATTTTCACGATCAACCCAAAAGCCATATCTATTATTCAAAAATAATTGAATATTTTTCTCATTGCCTTGCATTGTATGATCATTCATAGTGCACGGAAAAAATAAATACATACATTTCTATCTACTCATATACGCCACAAGGAAAAAAAAGTCTTCAAAATGGAACAATTTGTGTCGATTAAGTGCTATTATAAAAAAATTAATAAGCTCGTGAAAATATCAATCTTGGCTCCAGTTCATTTAAACTTAACGATATCTTTAAAGCACAGGTCCATGAATGTACCTTACTGCGAGTGGAGATCAGAGTTGGGTTGAATTACAATCGGATCAGAGTCTTATGGAAAACCTATTATGAGATTGAATAATAGATAAATTGTTTAATTTCCGTGATTCTTGAAGTTTATAGGATATGTGTGTGTAAAATACATAAATGTATATAAAAGTAATGCGAAATTTCATATTAGGTGTGTTTTTTTGGATACCTATCCCGTGTAGGTTTGGTTTCATATAAAAAAATGACAGGTGGATCACCTGGTGTTTTTTATATGGAGTTTCGTTACCCAAACCTCCACGAGATAACCAGAAAAACACACCTATTATTGAATGTCATGAAAACAAATTGTTTAGAGTAATGTGCTGTTCTTTGCTTTTATAAGCCATGTGGCTTTATTATGTTAAAAGTTATGGCCAATTTTTATTTGCGATTCTAGCCTCTTTGACATAATTACATATATAAATATCACTGAAAATATTAAGCGAATATGACAATGGAATTTATCATAAATTCTATGTAAAAATTTAATTTTCAAAAAAAAAAACAGTTTTCATATAAATTTCGTATTGCACCCTAGACTAAGGTGACCAGACTCCAGAAGGCCCAATGCTGTACACATTTCGGAACTCGGGAAACCAATAATACTATTTCTCCTACTCATTCACGCGGATTGGGAGAAAATATAATATGTCACGAGGTTACCGCCATGCCATGACGCATGCCATTGATAACCGGTAATCGGCACCCCTCCTTGTACCGTTTTATTTAAAAGCTTCGTCGTAATTTCTTTCTTTGCAATAGATAAACTGATACCTCTTTGGGCTGTGTTTTGGCTTATTCTGGTTGGTATTGGCACTTATTGGATTTGATGGACATATTCTGGGGAAAAAACTTTATTTGGAAACTCTTGCAGAGACCTTTAGTATGCATAAAAGATGGAGTACAGTGATTCTATTGTTTTCTAAAATATTAGATTGCATCTTTCCACGACTGTAATTTCTGAATCTTGGCAACAATAGAAGCTTGAAATTTTAACCTAATATGAGAAATGCGGTGCTCTATACAAGTCTGCAAAATTTCAAAATTTTTGAGTTATGTACAATTTTTGATTAGAAAACACAAAAGAGAGATTTGGGCAGCTGTAACTTCCGAACGTGGGTAGGCTGGACCTTGAAATTTGGGGAAAATGTGAGCGTCAAGTAGCTCTACGCACTACAAGTGTGTCAATTCAGAAAGATCGGTCAAAGTGAAAATAAACTATTTCCAAATAAAAAAGTGCGATTATTTTGCCAAATATCGACCATACACGAGTCAAACTTTGCACCATAAATCTCATCTTTTAACGGTTCCAACTTCTGAGCTTTGACAGCTAGTGCCTTGAAATCCATCAAATATAGGCAGGCGGTGCCCCACAAGTCTTCCGAATTCCAAATTTATTGGACAAATTTTTTGGGCAATTTTCAATTAGTAAATACAAAAGTGCGATTTACAAGCTTGACACATATCCAAATCATTATGACGATAATCCGTCATAATGATGAAAGAATTCGTCATTTACTTTTGACGTTTGTGTAAATGAAGAAAATGTCCCCAACAACAGCGATATTTTGATGAATATTCTGTTCAATAATTTAAAGGCACACTATTCTTGAAGAATTTGAATAGAAACGTGTAAAGATTGATAACAAATTTAATATTTTGCAAAAATTCTTGTTCTTCATTTTTGTAACAGATGGCGTCCCCTGTCATTATTGTGTAGGGAATGACAATCCACTACTCTAAATTAAGCCAGGAAAAATACACAGTACGATTTTAAACGTTATAATAATACTTTATTATCTCACAGTATGCAATTCACAAAGCGCGTGCTGCTTGGTGGAATTCTGATGAGTGAGTGAGAGCGTGTCATAGCTGTCATCGTGAAAGTCTCTCAAACGATCGTCACGGCACCATGTGGGAAATAATGCAACCGCCACAATTGAGCAAATGAAGGTCCAAATGTGTAATTTGGAATTCATGCTAATGATGGTAAATTTTCGTCATAACGACGTATTTGTGTCATTCGAAAATATGTGTGTCAATGTTATTAGGCAGCTGTAACTGTCGAATGCGGATAGGTAAAACCTTAAAATATGGAGGAAATGTGAGCACCAAGTAGCTCCACCCCAAGAAGTGTGTTACATTCCAGAACAATCGATCAGAGTACCCGCGTTATCGAAAATGAACATTTGCCAAATGAAAGTACGATTATCTTGCTAAAATCACCTTTTATAACATTGACACACATATCTTCGAATGACGGAAATACTTCATTATGACGAAAATTTACCATCATTAGCACGAATTCCAAATTACACATTTGGACAATCATTTGCTCAATAATGACAGGGGACGCCATCTGTTGCAAAAATGAAGAACAAGAATTTTTGCAAAAATATTAAATTTGTTATCAATCTTTACACGTTTCTATTCAAATTCTTCAAGAAAAGTGTGCCTTTAAATTATTGAACAGAATATTCATCAAAATATCGCTGTTGTTAGGGACATTTTCATCATTTACCAAAACGTCAAAAGTAAATGGGAAACATGTGTCACCTCAATTTCGAACTTTCATCATTATGACGGATTATCGTCATAATGATTTGGATATGTGTCAAGCTTGTAAAACAGACAAGACTGACTACAGGCTTCGCTGAGGAAGTTATAATGTACTGATTTAGGTTTTTTTTTGTGTGGAATTGAGAATGCTGTACATTTTGCTGTACATTTACTAATGCTGTACGACAGGTCAAAATGCTGTACTGTACAGCAAAATGCTGTACGTATGGTCAGCTTACCCTAGACAGACGAGTGTAGTTACTTGAGTTAATGATATTTAAGCTCAATTATGTTTATCGTCGACTAGTGAAGTGGAACACGCAGCGCCCGTTCCAATACTTAGGCCGCCCCGGGCAGGACGACAAATTGCTGCCCCCTAATGATTTTTTTAAAAGGACCCATATGAGTCCATTTCATCACAGGTCCCTCAAGCCAGGGGGCCTCCAAAGCCACTAGGCTTTGTCTTGGGTAGGTGTTCTTACAGCAATATTATTTTTTATTACTTGGAAGGAAAACCACGGAAACAAGCGGCCGAGTTTGAAATAGTGGAAAGAAATCTGATGAAAATCTAATTTTTCTGTGAACTTTTGAAGCACATTTCATCACCAAATTTTATGGTAGTAATCTCATCATTAGGCAGCATTTCTGTTAAGTCCATTCAAAGCATCTTCCAATTATGTCGAGTGCTGCAATGGAGTGCAGACCTTTCTCAGCATCAGTTTCTAATGGGACGCAAGAATATTGAAAATAGAGGTTCAAATTAAGAAAAAGTACTGCATTTAAAGGCATTTAAGCAAAAGCTATTTTGAGAAACTTCTCTGAGTATTTGAATGCTGAAATGAAGCTGGCTCGCTGGCTGCTGGATCAAAGAAAACATATACGCAGTATAACCTGTTGAAAGTAAGAAAAAGTGGAACTGTTAATCGACTTGCGGTTGCTATTGCTGTATAGTGGTTCCATGAGGTCGAAGTCAGAATGGTTTTTCTAAACTAACTGCCGAAGCCTATTCCATTAAAACAGCTGCCCGGGTTGTCTGTCTATCTAGGCCTCACATCTGAGTCTATAAATTGAGCTAAGAAACCGAGGCTAATTTTGGGCGCAGCCCAAATTTGGAGACCCTTATATTTGTTTTTACTTATTTTTTGTTGCTTCGATACAGTCACATCGATTTAAGGTTTGATTGAAATTTATGAAAAAAGATGTCTTAGGGGAACCTCATTTGGGGTCATCTTTACATGACCCTACCCTAGTAACCATGGGATAAAGAATGGATCGATGCCTGCATCATGAATCCCTGGATGAACCGAATCATTCAAATTGTTTTAGCTGTGGGACTAAATTATCTTATATATTTTTCAAAGATATGGTGAACGAGTGCATAATGACCACGTGAACCCAAACATGACTTTCCCTCATGATTTCATTAGAGAGGTACTGATGATGAACGCGATGGGGATCATCAATTATTTCATCAGAAAGGAACTGATCAAAAGTACGATGAGTTTCACAGACAATTTCATCACGCTGATGACCAATTTAATGAATTTCCTCGAAGAGTTCATTAAGTTCGCCCTAATGAAGTAATCAATGAATTTCACTCATGCGTTCTTAGAGGAACAACGTATGAAATAGTCGTTTCATTTCATTAATTAATTCATCAGTAATTTATTTATTATAGTCTGGCTGGTCTAGCGGTTAGTGCGCGCACCTTCGGTGCACAGGGTCATGAGTTCGAATCTCACCGTGTTCCATGGTGTTTTTCGAACTCACGAGCTTGTGACGGACTATGATCTCACTCAGATGTTAAACGAGTACCCATTTATGGGGATAAATAACACTGCTGAGCGTGATGCTGATCTCATTACCTCAACAAAAAAGCAGATAAGATCTTGGAAATAGGATGTCACTAACATTTCCTGCGGCCTTAATCCAATGTTGGATTGTCGCGCCTGTTATTTATTTATTTAATTTATTTATTAGCCCAATAATGAACTTAGGTGTCGAGTTTTTATTTTTACTTAACTCAAATCAGAATTTAAAAGAATGGAATAAATGAATAAATTAATAAATAAATGAAATGAATCATCATAAAGTAAATATATACATAATAAATAAAATACCATTATTCGGAACTCAAACTGCGACCGAAGGACCGTCTTTGCGCAAGTGACCTAAGCACGATGCCAGGATATTTAGGGTCGCAGCCCAAAGGAGAAAGAACGCTCGGGAAATATAGGCGTCAAAGTACGTGGAGGACTCGCAAGGAATGTTGCTGATTGACGATACGGCAATTTGTAGCAGGATGCGGGAGTATTTTGACGAACTTCTAAATGAAGAATTTCCTCGAGCAGCTTTTCGAGATGTAGAGCCGAATACCACAAATATTTAAGATATCTTAGAGGAAGAGGTGATGGAGGCAATGCATCAGATGAAACCCGGAAAGGCAGTCGGACGGACGGCCGGCGATGGAAAAGTATAGAGCAGCACGAAAGGACTTGCACTTTGTGTTCATCGATTTGGAAAAGGCATTCGATAGAGTACCTCGTGATCTGATATGGTTGGGCTTGAGAGCACTTGATGTCCCTGAGGCATACGTCAGGATGATACGAGACATGTATGATGGAGCTACGACTAAGGTTAGATGCACAGCCGGTGAATCAGAAGAATTTCCGGTGAATGTCGGAGTACACCAGAGCAGTGTATCAAGTCCGTTGCTCTTCAACATCATCATGTGCTACTTATTAACACGTATCTCCGATGGCCTAGAAATATCTCTTCTTTTTGCCGATGATATAGTCCTCAGTAGCCCAAACATCGTTGCCTTGAAAGCTGCACTTACAAAATGGTGTAACATTTTGGAGGAGCATGGACTGAGGGTAAGTATAACAAAGACTGAGTTCTTATGCTGCCCATTCTCAGACCCATATGCACCGATACCAGATACGTACGTCAAAGGAGAGCAGCTTAAGTCTTAAGTCAAGTTCAAGTACCTTGGCTCGATGGTGAACAACGGAGCTACATGCGATGATGACATCAAACATCGCACAAAGGTTGGGTGACGTGGCGAGAAAACTCTGGAGTTTTCTGCGATAAAAAAATGCCACTAAAGCTAAAGGGCAAGTTGTACAATACGGTTGTACGTCCCGCACTCATGTATGGATCAGAATGCTGGACCATGTATGAAGGTTACGCGAAAGAAATGACAGCAACTGAAATGAAAATGTTACGCATGTCAGTTGGTGTAACCAAAAGGGACCACATCAAGAGTAGCTACATCCGAGGCAGCTTGTCCATAGACCAACCAATCACCGAAAAGCTCGAAGACCGACAAATGGATTGGTATTGCCATGTTCAAAGGCGTCCGCCTGAGAACCCCGAAAAGAAAGTGATATAAATGGAAGTTCCATTTGATGGACCCAAGACCAGAATCAGACCGAAGAACACCTGGATGTGTCAAATAAAAAAGCAACAACAACGCATTGGTCTCGGCGATGACACGATCCAATATAGAGCTGCCTGTAGAAATATGCTGAGCTA
This sequence comes from Microchrysa polita, assembly GCA_949715475.1. NCBI lineage: Eukaryota > Metazoa > Arthropoda > Insecta > Diptera > Stratiomyidae > Microchrysa > Microchrysa polita. The sequence goes on from OX454417.1 coordinate 50,694,068, forward strand.
TTACCGCCAAAAGGGGCGATGTGCCTACACCGCAGGTCGAGCAACGCGAAACCATGGACCGGTAAAAAGAACGAGGCAAGGAAGAAGAAGAAAAATAGAATACCATCTTTTTGTGTTAAACAATTTATTTTCATAAGTATTTGCTTGATGAGTTTTTATCGGTTCCTGATTGATGACGATGACATTGTTACTGATATTCATCAGCTAGTTCATTGGCCACTTAAATAACACTTAGTGAGGGAAGTTCTTCAACTGTAACATTGCTGATCGCTTCCAGTTCTGCAATTCATCAATTTTTGCATCCACTCTACCTTAATAAACTGGACACCTAAGTTCATCTAATAAAATAAATAAATAAGCTAATAAATAAATTACTGATGAAATAATTCATGAAATGAATCGACTATTTCATACGTTGTTCCTCTAAGAACGCATGAGGGAAATTCATCGATTACTTCATTAAGGGGAACTTGATGAACTCTTCGAGGAAATTCATTAAATTTGTCATCAGTTCCAGCGTGATGAATTTGTCCGTGAAACTCATCGTACTTTTCATCAGTTCCTTTCTGATGAAATAATTGATGATCCACATCGCATATATCATCAGTACCTCTCTAATGAAATCATGAGGGAAAGTCATGTTTGGGTTCACGTGGTTATCGTGCAGTCGTTCCCCATATCTTTGAAAAATATATAAGGCAATTTAGTCCCGCGGCTAGAACAAATGGAATGATTTGGCTCATCCAGGGATTCATGATGCAGGCATCGATCCATTCTTTATGCCATGGTTACTACCCTTTCCCTTGATTAATTGTTCGCCGATTGTGGCTGGCAGAGGCATCTCGTCACGCTGATCGTATATATACATATGGTCGGAGATGCTTCCTTTAATGCTTTGCAAACTTCATGATAAAGTTAATATACCCTTTCACTCTACGAGCGAAGGGTATAAAAAGAGCAATTACTTGATAAACTCTTCATTTCCATGCCATGTAAATTCTATTAGCTTTCCTGGAAAATAATTAAATTTTTATTTTCTGTGTCGACAAGTTGAAAAAGATTGGACCATGCAGCTAACACAGAGAAGATTCTGCTGTTTTTACGTATTAGCTGCTGAAAACGTGGGTTTCGTCGATATTTGCAACAAATTAAATGTTGCCTCATTACCATTTCAAACACAAGAAATTTGAAAAACATTACTCCACTGAAAAATTCTATGTACGCACTGAGAGGTCATGTTGATGTTGGGGTCGTTAAGCCCTGCGCTAGATAGATTTAACACAAAAATATTATTGCACTAATAGAGAGTTTTAGCATGTCGTAGAAGATATTTTGACATTCCATTGCTTACCGTATACGAAACAGTATATCATAATTTTGCATGTAGAACATGGCATGGGTGTATATGTACCACCATTGTGAGCAATATATCCCTACATCATGACAGAGCCTCCACGGCGAGTTTCATTTTCATAGCCTGGCATCCTTTTTCTCCGTAAACCTGGCATTTTCTTTAAATAATATTGAGTTTGTTTGTAAAAATGCATAAAAAAACAATAGAGAGTTTTAGCTTATCGTTTGAAATAAAACGACTTACAATTTGACATTCCATATAAAAATTCGCTTGCTTACCGTATACGAAACAATGTATCTTAATTTTGCATGTCCCAAGTAAGCATGGTAGTCTGGCTGGTCTAGCGGTTAGTGCGCGCACCTTCGGTGCACAGGGTCATGAGTTCGAATCTCACCGTGTTCCATGGTGTTTTTCGAACTCACGAGCTTGTGACGGACTATGATCTCACTCAGATGTTAAACGAGTACCCATTTATGGGGATAAATAACACTGCTGAGTGTGATGCTGATCTCATTACCTCAACAAAAGCAGATAAGATCTTGGAAATAGGATGTCACTAACACATCCTGCGGCCTTAGTTCAATGCTGGATTGTCGCGCCTGTTATTTATTTTTAAGTAAGCATGGGTGTATTTCCGTATATTTGATGCTCTGGAAACAGTCGAAATTGGCGAAATAATTTGTCGTGATTTTGCACCTATGCCTACTTAGGACATGCAAAATTAAGATTTATTGTTTCGTATACGGTAAGCAAGCCAATTTTTATATGGAATGTCAAATTATGTCGTTTTATTTCAAACGATAAGCTAAAACTCTCTAATATTAGCTCAAAATTTTTTTCCCGAGAGTTACAGTATGGCTTGTACTTTTTCCTTAGTAAAAGAGGTTTGCTTATGATGGTTTTTTAATCTTTTTTGGTTTCACTTTATCTGCGTAGGTATGCTTGCAATTTGTTTTTTGTTTTTTAGTTTTAGACCGAAGGTGGTGGTATTATCTGTGCCTCCGATGGCATATTCTCTATGGAAAGGTTACTCATACATTTTATACAATAGATAAGCTTACAGTATTCTATAGCCCATGCAAACGACCATGCTACAAGTATGCTTTAAGCTTAAATTATGGATAAATATGTACGTGTTACCGACACTATATTCATAATATTCTTTGGTTATAAATATTTTGAAGATTTTTCGGTAATTATTCAAATCTCTCTGGTTCCTGTTAGCCCCTTGTGTGGCATAGGGCATCAACTACGCCTACTTTCCACCTCGTTCTGTTCTGTGCCATCGTCTTTATGTCTGACCACTGTTTGTTTAATAAAGCAGCCTCGCTATTAACCGATCTTCTCCAAGTGTTTCTTGATCGTGCAACACGGCGTCTTGCATTGGCTCTTTGTGGGTTCCATTGCAATATTTTTTGGCCCTCTTCGAAGAGTATGACCTATCCATTGCCACTTTCGCCTTTTTAAAGAAATTCGTATCCAATCCGAGCCTGTGATATTAAGGAGATCATCAATCGACATAATCTCCGGCCAGCGGATTTGTAGGATGCGCCTGGGATGCGCCGTAGACACTGGTTTACTAAAGTTTGCAGCTTAGTTGTTATCTCATTGGTCACCTTCCAAGTTGAACACCCGTAAAGAAGCACAGATTTCACAATTGAATTGAAGATTCAGATTTTGGTGCGCCTGGAAATGTTGTTATTTTGCCAGAAGGGAGTCAGGGTGAAGAAGGCTGCCCTGGCCTTGTTGATACGCGATCGCACGTCAGCGTCAGCGTCTGCGGCGCCATGTGCTGTGACTATGCTTCCGAGGTAGCAGAATTCGTCAACTTTTTCGACTGCCTGGCCCGAAGCACAAGTTCCGCCTTGTCCCCCTGGATCAGAGCTCAAGTACTTGGTCTTGGCAGCGTTTATCTTTAGCCCAGCATTACGACTCTCGCAATGCAGAGCATCGGCCATTTGAACTAGATCCTCCTTTTTATTTGATAGCAGACAAATATCGTCAGCATAGTCCAGGTCTTGCAGGTGATCAAACATTTTCCATTTGATACCTTTAATTTGGTTTGGAAGCGCGCTCGTTAATGGCTATGAGGAACAGACTAGGTGACAAAATGCAGCCTTGTCTCACTCCACTATGCACCTCAAAAAGATCTGAAAGCTTACTCTTGTGCAAAACGTGACATTGATGATGGAAATTATTTTATCTGGTATGCGTCTCCTACGAAGAGCTCTCCAGATATACTCCTGATCAACACTATCGAACGACTTCTCGAAATCAATAAGCATGAGGTGTAATGGGTGTCTCCATTCGGTGGATTGCTCAATAATAATTCGGAGAGTGTTTCTATGGTCACTACAAGAAAAACCCTCACGAAAGCCAGCCTGTTCATTGCTTAAAGTGCGATCAACTTCATCCTTGATCCGGTTCAAATTATTTTAGTCATCAGCTTAGAGACAGCTGAAAGTAGGCAAATACCGCGCCAATTATTACAATCCTTAAGGTTACCCTTTTTCGGAATTTTAATAATTACGCCCTTTTTCCATTCGACTGGAAGAGTTTCGGTTTCCCAACACTCTCTGATGAGGGGAAGCAGAATGTCCCCTGTAGCATTCGAATCCGCTTTACATAATTCAACCGAAATTCCATCTACCCCCGGGGCTTACCGGCGTCCATAGATTCGATAACCTGCTTTAATTCCGTCTTAGATGATGGTCTGGAATTATTACTGGCTATTGAAGATACGTCTTCTTCTGCCGATGAAGATGCACTTGCAGGCCCAAAGCGGTTGTTTAGGACCTCAAAAAAGTGCTATTTCCATCTCTGAAGCTGCTGTTCTACGGTAACAAGCAGGAACCCTTCTGTATCTTTCACAGGATGGTCCGTACTGAACGATTTGCCAATTAGTGGCTTAATAAGCTTGAAAAGGGTACCATTTTCACCAGGGTAAGCCGCATCATTAACTAATTATTCAAATACATACATAAAAAATAAACCAGAGTTGAAATTCGTCTCTATGGAAGCTCAAACCAAACTTCGAAAATCAATTCAATTCAATTTATTGTTCAATAGTGCACATTTTCTTAACAATTCGTGGGGGGGGAGGTAATTCAGAGAACAGACTATAATATCTTCACAACTGTATTATATATTAATTTGGATTAACAATTCTAGTACCATGTACATGCAATTAGGAAAAACAAGGATGTGTTATCTAGCTCAAGGAAAATTGTATAAAAAACCTTGCGTATTCTTTTTATATTATATGCTTTTAACTTATGTCTAATCTTAACTTATTAACTAATTCAAAAAATACATTTAAGTTACTGACTAAAATTAGTTAAAGTAACTAGGTATTGGAAATAAGATTATGTGAACAGTGATGTAATTAGTGGATTAGCACTAGAGATACTTCTAGCTTCAAAACTAAAGGATCTTCTGCTAGCTAGTTCCGCGATTGTGATTGTATCCGTCAAGCGATGTAGCTCACGCGTAGAGAACGAACGGGGTTTCTTAGTGATCATTTTTAAAATTCGATTTTGTTCTGTTTGAATTTTATTTTTGTGGTGCATTGCACACTGACCCCAAACCGGTATACAGTAAGAAATAATTGGTTGGATAGCCATTTTAAAAACTAGTAACTTGTTCGATAAAGAGAGCTTAGAGCGTACATTTAGAAGTTGATTTTGCGCAAAACTTGCTTTGGAAACTTTTGAGAGGACATAGTCAACATGATTCGAAAATATCATCTTCTTATCTAAGCAGACACCCAAATAAGTGACATCGTCGTCCCATTGGATTTCTTTTCCTAGGAAATTAATTTTTCTGGACGGTAAGCTATTTCGACTCCACTTTTTTGTAAAAAACACAGCTTTTGTTTTATCTTGATTTATTTTTATCTTCCACCAATGATAAAATTGGTAAAGAAGTTCAAGCTGTCTTTCTAAAATATAAGTGATTCTTTCTGGACATTCGGATGGCGTATATATGCACATATCGTCTGCAAATAGCGCTAATTCGCAGCCATTTGTTTTGGGAACATCTGCTGTGTATATGTTGAAGAGAACGGGACTTAAACACGGGCCTTGAGGTACTCCCACATGTATTAAGTTCCTTTCGGAACATTTTTCTGCAACTTTAACAGCAAAGGAGCGGTTTGTGAGGAAACTGCTTATTAATTTGACTAGGACTACTGGCAATCTGTGGGACAAGAGTTTGTGTACTAGACCATCATGCCATACTGTGTCGAATGCTTTTTCGATATCTAGTACAACGAGGCCAATCGGTTGTTTCTTCTTAAAAGCTTTCTTAATTGATTTGGTCACCCTGTAGACTTGATGCGTTGTTGAAAACCCTGGACGAAACCCAAATTGAACTGGTGGAATTATGTCGAGCGAATGTATTGCTTCGTTCAATCGGTTGAGGATAACTTTTTCGAAAACCTTGCCCACAGATGGTAGAAGGCTAATGGGTCGATAGCTTTGGGGGGATCTAGGATTCTTCCCTGTCTTTGGTATGGGTATTATAATTGCGTGCTTCCACTGGTCTGGGAAATAATGAATTTTAAGACAGGAATTTACTAAAAAATTGAGGAGGACAATGGCCTTCTTCGGTAGCTTCCTAAGCAATAAGTTGGTTATGTTATCGTATCCAGGAGACTTTTTGTTTTTCAGATTATTGAGTATTTTTTTAAGTTCACTTGGAGAAGATAGAAATGGCTCAATTAGTTCCGTGGGAAGACTTCGTAATTTACTTACCGAAGTATCTACGATATATTTTGTTAATGGTGCACCCAAATTACAGCTTGTATTATGTGCATCTAAGAAGCTTTCAGCTATTAATTGTGCCTTGTCCCCATTATCGTAAACCCCGGAAGTGGAGCCATTTAGAGGGGGATTTGAAAGTTATGGTTAGTGATTTTTTTGATTTTCCATAACCTATTATCGTTTTGTAACTGATTACTCTTTCGGATCCTGGAATGTACGCTCCCTGAATAGACCGGGGGCCTTAAGGGCCCTCCTGGATCAGGTAGAACAATACAAGCTGAGCATAGTTGCAATCCAGGAAACTAAATGGCTCAAAAGCGAGATTAACGACCTCAATTCGCACACTATTTTTACGAGTGGTAAAGAGGCGGGCAACAAGGAGTTTGGAGTCGCTTTCATCGTGAATAAGCAGCTCAAGGACCACGTTATCGGCTTCAAACCCATCAACGAGCGGCTATGTGCGATCCGCATTAAGACCCGTTTCGCTAATCTCTGGCTCATTAATGCGCATGCCCCTACAGAAGTAAAAGAAGACGCGATTAAGGACGAGTTCTACAACGACCTAGAAACACTCTTCGACTCACTTCCATCAAACGACGTCAAGCTGCTGCTAGGAGACTTTAACGCCAAAATCGGAAATGAAAGCTGGCATAGGGGAACTACTGGAGGTCATAGCCTCCACGACGAAAACAACAACAACGGTCAGCGACTTATCGACTTCGCGAGCGGCAGAAACCTGGTAATAAGCTCTACATGCTTCCCTCATCGACGAATCCACAAGCAGACCTGGAAGTCTCCAGATGAATACACCGTGAACCAGATCGACCACGTACTTATCAGCAAGAGATGGGCTTCTAATGTCCTAGATGTTCGATCCTATCGAGGAGCCAACTGCGACACCGATCACTATTTGGTGAAGACAACCTACAGGTGCAGAATCTCTTCGGTGCACCTAACGAGAATCAACCCTGCCAAGATCTTCGAGGTTGACAATTTGATTGATGATGCCACGGCGGCTGCGTATACAACAGCACTAGAGGAAAAACTGTCGCCCATGCTTGATGACATCAACAATTTAGGCATCCATGAGTTCTGGGAGGAGCTCAAAGACAGCATCAAGGGGGTCGCAGAAGAGGTCGTGGGCTATAAAGGCCGGCGCAGACGAGCAGACTGGTTCGACGACGAATGCAGGGCCTCGATTGAGGTAAAAAATGAAGCCTATCGCCAATACACACAACGCGCATCCCGAGCCAAGAAAGAAAGATATAACGAGCTTCGGCGAGTATCTAATAAGTTAATTAGACGTAAGAAACGCAAACATTTTGACGAGCAGTTACAGCAAATAAACCAAAGATTAGCCAGTAAGAACATTAGACAGGCGTACAAACTCATAAATAATGTTAAGAACGGATATCAACCCAGGACAAGCCTATGTAAGGACAAGGATGGTAACATCATCAGCGACATCGAAAGCGTCAACAAACGATGGGCCTCGCATTTTGAAGAGCTCCTCAATGCACCCTCAACATCCCCCGCGGAGCCAGCTCTTGAGCAGTTAGCCGAACCAGGCCCTCCCGTTCTACCCCCAACAGTAGAGGAGGTGAGTCTTGCCATACAGTCGCTTCAAAATAATAAAGCGCCCGGCGCTGACGAGATTCCAGCAGAACTGCTGAAGCATGGTGGAACGTGCCTGACCATCGCTATACATGTGCTACTGCTGAAAATATGGAACGACGAGGAAATCCCCGAAGATTGGCGCAAAAGCATAATCTGCCCAATCCACAAAAAGGGTGACAAGCTGAAGTGTGAGAATTACAGGGGCATATCATTAGTTTGTACGGCCTATAAGATATTATCTAAAATTCTTGAAAAGAGAATTAATCCGTACGCAGAACGAATCATTGGCGAGTATCAAGGCGGCTTCAGACCTGGTCGATCAACGACCGATCAGCTTTTCACAGTGAAGCTACTACTCCAAAAGTGCTGGGAATATAACATCGACGTATACCAAATCTTTGTCGACTTCAAGCAGGCATACGACAGTATCGATCGAAGTGTACTGTACAACATTATGCTGAATTTTGGTATACCGGCAAAGTTAGTGCGACTCACAAGGATGACGATGACTAATACCGTCTCGCAGGTCAGAGTGCAGAATCGACTCACTGACCTATTTGAAACTCGTACTGGACTCAAGCAGGGCGACGGGCTGGCGCCGACGCTCTTCAACCTTGCTTTGGAGTATGTAATTCGAGCCATGAATATGGACAGCAGCGGAACGCTTCTCATCAAGTCGACTCAATTAGTAGCGTACGCCGACGATATCAACATCATGTCTCGAAGGGTGGGTGATGCAGAAAGCCTTCTGCATAACCTCAATAACGCCGCAAAGGAAGTTGGACTACATATCAACGAAAGCAAAACAAAGGCCATGATGCAATCGAAAACAAGGACGCCAGCAAATTCAAGCATCACAGTGGGGGACCTTAATATCGAGTATGTAGACAACTTCAACTATCTGGGTTGTAACTTATCAAAGGACGCCAACGAAACCGACGAAATTAAGCGACGGATACAACTAGCCAATAAGACATATTTCTCGGTCCTCCCTATAATTAATTCGAAACTTGCGCACAGGAACACGAAGCTCCGCGTGTACAAAACGATCATCCGACCCGTGCTATGTTATGGCTGCGAAACATGGACCCTCACCCAAGCCTCCGAAATTTTGCTAGACCGATTCGAACGAAAGGTCCTTCGGCGAATTTTCGGGGCCGTTCGCGAGCGAGACCAATGGCGTATCCGGTACAACCATGAGTTGTATCAATTGTACGATGAGCTGGAAGTATCGAAAATCGTGAAGCTTCAACGTTTGCAATGGGCGGGGCATGTACAACGGATGGACGATAATCGCATGCCAAAGAAAGTGATGAACGCACAACGAATTGACGGAGCGAGGTTGCGTGGACGACCGAGAGCTCGCTGGGAGAACTCCGTAGGTGAAGACGCCCACCAGCTGCTGGGCTTCCGAAACTGGAGGACGAGGTCACGTAACCGCGACAATTGGAGGACAACGATTCAGGCGGCCAAGGCCCGACGTCGGGCTATCGTGCCACATTGATGATGATGATTATCGTTTTTGCTAATTTTGGCTAATTTTTGGCCCCATATTACATTTTTAGCGCGTAGAATTTTTTGTTGATTTTTTTTGTTGATATTATTTATTATGTTTTTCAAGGAGTGGTTTCGCGAGCGCTGCCACTGTCTTCTAAACAAATTTCTAAGTTTTATTAACTCCTTAGTTTCCTCGTCTATAATCTTATTTGTTGGTTTCTGACGTTCTAAAACACGAGTAGCATTCTCATGGGCACCAAGCAGCATGTGATTGAAGGAAACCAGCAAATCATCGACTTGGATCGACTGCGTAACAGCGGAGAGGTCCAGCGACCTTAGGTCAATGTTTTGTTCCAGTAATAACTTGAACTTTTTCCAGTCAGTGTGCTTATAGAAGTAACTGTTACCATTCGTGTGGGCGGAAGATTGACCGTTACTTATATTGAAAACGACTGTAAGGTGAGGTGATGATAGCTCATTAATCGTAACAGGTTGATCAATGCACATCAAGCCATTACTTATGACCAGATCTAAAAAGGAAGGGTTACCTTTGGGAGGATAAAACGTGGGACCAGTAGGTGTGTGCAGGGCCGGCCTTAGCACTCTGGTGGCCCTGGGCTAAATGGATGATGGTGGCCCCTACCCCCTTACTAATACACAAATAAAAAGCAACTGATCTTGATTGGCTGAATGTTTTCCCCTTATGTCAGATGAGATTTTTCTGCGACTGATGAGTGCTTCATAAAAACTCTTTAGCGTTTTACCAACGCCATCTAAATATACAAGCCAGATTATCAGCTGATTAAAATGAATCTGTCAGTGTTCGTGAACTCCAGCAACACGTATTACAACAATAGCAATAACAACAGGTGCCCTTGGACGAAATTATGGACTCGAGTAGAACTTAGGTTTCTGCAGTTCGGCCTGTCTATCTAGATGGCAGTGGTTTTAGGCAAATATTGGGAGCTGCTGTCACTGTCAATTAGCTGTTTTTTTAATCACCTCAAAGCCTGCGGAACTTTAATCTTCTCTCATGATCATGTTTCTAGCATTCATTAAAAAATCGTAGGCAAATTTTTATTTATTTATTTTTGGGTTAGGTACGCATATCGTAATGAAAAAGTTTCCCATCATTTTTTTCAATTGGAAACAAAACTGACTTTTTGCAAATTTTTGTCAGCTGCTTTTGACTCGCCAAACATTCAAAATATCATCTATCTGACGGTTTTTGTGAGTTTCATAACTTTGCGTAAGTAATGTTAATTATTAGCATTCACCGGAATGCTCATTTGGCAGCCTAAACCTTAGAATGTTAATATTATAGGTTATAACATTTTGTGGAACTTTTCTATGCATTCCTTGAATGTTTCAATCAAAAGTAATTTCTACATTACAAATTTTTTTTATATTTGAGAAGTCGTCGCGGGACTCTAGCGTGTTTCTATAAATAATGCTTCCGGTTTTCTATGCAGGAAACTCCAATCCTCATTCATGGGACTGACGTCGGTAACGTGCATTCGGTTAAGTTATTCGTGATTAGAGCCCGGATTCTCGTGCAATTGCACGTTAAAGCACGAAATTGCACTTTTCATGGTATGTTGCGTTTTAAGGTTTTCGCGTGAAAACGAACATTTGCATTTTTAACTCTGTTTCATAACAATTTTTCCCAGAAATTATTCAATTTGCAGAATTTTTCGGAAGACAGAGAAGAGAATAAAAACACATGTAAATTTTTTTTTTTTTAATTTTAGAAAAAGGCTCCTTCAATTTTTTTCAATGTTTCCCTGCGTCCACTGCTCTGAAGCCTAACCTTAAAAGCCTAAAAAAATACTTTTTTTTCAATTCCTTGAATGAATGAATGTGTCCTAAAAAAAAATATTTTTTTTTTCATATCGCACGGAAAATGCACATTCGGGCATTGATATTGCACGATTTTGCACATTTCAGGATTTTTATTGCACGTTTTTAAATGTATTACTGCACGAAAATCCGGGCTCTATTCATGATAAACAACAATTCACACATTTTGTGTCCTAATGGTGTCACGTCTTGAAAAGAAAAAGTATGAGATTTCCTGTCACTAATCTCGATTTTAAGATTTTTGTATGGCAGCATTGCTCAGCTTTCGATTTGGTCTGTTAAGAGAGCACAAATTCAAGGATCCGAATACCGTAATTCGAAAATTTTGATCTATGTTTATTTTTCTTCTTTCTTCCCTTATTATACCAATCCGTGAAGTGGTGGCCTCTTGTGTCATCACTATCGGCTTTTCATGGTATAATCTCAGGTTTATCCTGTACCTTCTCGAGCTTAGTTATTGGTAAATTATTTCGATAAGTTCGGAAAATCAAACTTCTTCCATACCATGCTACCGTCAGAGGTGGTATTTTTAACAAACATCAAAGACATCTATGGTAACGTTGGAACAGAGAGAGAGGGATGGATGTCTTATCCAATGCATGTTATAACAGATTTTTTATTTCACTTTATACTAACTTTAATTTAGTTCGAGTACATATCTCTCGCCTTGTGGCCCCTTTGAGTGATCCTCTTTCCGAGTGGTGGCCCCTTGAAAGGAAGATTCCTTGAGAGTGGTGGCCCCTTAAATGTGGTGGCCCTGGGCGACCGCCCAGTTCGCCCACCCCTAGGGCCGGCCCTGGGTGTGTGTATAAAAAGATTTCGATTGAAAAGCAATTTGAAAAGGATTTTTCCCGCACCGTTACTTCGAAAACAATTCCAATGGGGATGTCTGGCATTAAAATCTCCAGATTTTTTTCAATTTTTCAAGCCACTGGTCACAATTTATACTTGGAATTCAAAATATAAATTAAAAAATTAGTAAAAACATGGTTTCTCCATTTTTCTCCAGAAAAATTGGTGCACAAGCAAAGGTTGAAATATATTGTCAAAATACTTATGCCGCAACAGAATTACGCACCTATATGTATATCTGTTATCCTCTTTATAGCAAGAAAGTCCGAAAACCGACTGGCAACATATTGAGCATATTTAATAGAGTGTATATGTACTTTGATTCCCTTATATGAAATTTACCGTTATTCGTTTTAGTTAAACAAAATCAGTGTTTGGGCTCGACAGTACCAGATGTCAAAATAAATATCTTCTCAGTACCGTAAAGCCCCATGTGGAGCAATGGTGCGTTAACTCAGCCATTCATAGGCAATTTCGAGTCAACGTTACATTGCATATCATTTTTCGGAGTGTATATAATGTTGCAAGCACTATATATTTCCTATCCGCATATGTACGGAAATTTTGGACCACGTCGAGATTCGATCTCCGGACCTCTAGCTCTAGATCACTAGCATCGTAGAGTGCGACTCAACCAAGTGAACCACAGAGCGGGTAAATATGCCGACTAGTTTATATGACCACCCCAAATTTGACTTGAATTTTAAGCAATGCATATACTTAAAAAGTTTTCTTTAACTTGTTATGAATTACGTATTAACCCGCAGTGTATTGAACGATTTGTAGAATTTCGAATTCATATTAAAGCTGTTTTACTTAAACCAAAACAAAAAATATTGTCGGTGCAGCCCAAAGTTGAAACTATAACTCGAGAGACATAATCGTAGCCCAGCCTTTCACCGAGCGCGCTTACCACTATACCCTACCCGGTAATCCTTTTGCTGACTTTATAACAATTGATCTCTTGTAAACTTAGAACTCATACTTTACTTAGATTTTAATTCTAAGAAACTTTCAATAGCCATTTTAAAGTTTTTTCATACGAAGGGCCATCTGTGCCACCGAAATACGGAATAATAAACCCGAGTTTGGCGAGCCCATAACTTCATTACCGTTAGTCGGAATCAGGAAAAAATTACGGATACAAAATTCTCTCGCTGAACCTGTTGATATGAGTATCAACATGCCCATCTCCAATTGTTCAATCTACCAATGTCAAGAGTAAGAACATGTCGTTGGAAGCAATCACACTAAAGCACATTTGAGGAATCTTTAGTTAAAAATACCGTTATAAAATTGTTTTTAAAATATTCAATTAAGAATCAAATTTGAAATTTCTCTAAAGATATGAAAACTGTATCTTAGAAGAGGCGTTGATAGAAAAGTACATATTTGAAAACGAAAAAGCTGTTGCGAAATTTCAAGTATGTACATAGTTTTTATTTAAAATTTTGTTATAACGTATACCAATTTTATTGGTAGCGTTTTTGCTCAATCAAATTGTACCATCGATTCTATATTGCTCAATTGCGCAATAAAAGCGGGATCTATGAAGTTGAAGTTTACCTTTAAAAAAAGGAGGACCTGCCCCTGTTGTCCCCCCTCTCTGTGCCCGCCTGCAAAAGCCTGAGTGACGTTATTTCGGTATAGGCAATCAAGGAGAATACAGCAGCAAGAAATGAAAGGGTAACTAAAAGATGTGATAACAGTTAAGATCAATAGTTACGTTAGTGATAATAAGGCAACTATCATTTCGTTGAGCATCTCGTTCGTCAGTAGGATGGTCCGCGACTAGATGAGGAGGCTTTCAGCAGACCTTTTCAAAATTCTGATAAGGACAATAACTGGTGCTAATTGCGAAACCCAACAGCCAGCAGAGCCAAATTCGGATTGGCCTGCTTGAGACCACGCATTGTGCCAAATAAGGCTGTGTTTTTTAGCTGAAATATATCAATGGAGATCTCTTCGTAGAGACGACAAGAATCGTCGGGGACGCGTGGGACCTATTCCTCGGGCGTAAAGAGATTCTTTATAGTCTAAGAAAATTGGACCAAAATATGGCCATCGAACGGCAAAAATCTTGATTATGGTTGGGATGGTCCCGAGATGATGGCATAGAAAGTCCCAACCTATCGGGGGTCCGCAACCTTAAAAAAAGGGGGGAAGGGGGGCATTTTTTCGGTTTTTGCGATTATTTCAAAAACGGCAAGAGATACACAAAAATAGTCTGAGGACGAAACAAACTCCATAAAATTACCTTTGCAATGGTATAAAACACATTAGAGTTAGGTTAAATGTTTCGGCGCTAGCCTAACATAATAAATTAGAATATTTTCCTTTTAGACCTTTAGTCGCAAGTTTATTATTAAGAAGAAGATGATAAGAGATTATTCTTATCATAGAATAATAAACTAATAATGCGACTAGGAAGTGGTACGGCTGACAACCGAATCTCACTCCGAATTCAGTTGTCTTTGTAACGTTGACGATTACACACGGTAGTCGTCAGCGCACCATGCTCCACTAGGAGTTAGGGTAATAAAAGAGAAGAAGAGACCTTTTTTAAAACCTCCATAACTTTTGAAAAAAATGCTAGTTCAGCCGTAAAATTTTGTATAAGTATTCACAATAAGTTCAAGATCATTTTAAGTTAAACATTGAGTCGCTCCGGTCAAGGACCTTCATTATCCCCCCATTTAAATTTGTCAAAACGGCATGTCCATAACTCCCCCCAAAATTGAAGCAGAGTGCTAAATTTTGGTTTGTTGCGATTGGAGGTCATAGTTACCCCACCCACCAAAAATCAGCTCATTCGGATAAAAACTAAGGGTACCTCCCATACAAAGTGACCCAAGACAACTTTGTTCTACAGTTTATCAAATGAGTAGTGCGTAGAACAAACTCCTGGTGGGTGGCGGACCCCCGATCGGTTGGGACTTTTAATGCCATAATCTGGGGACCATTCCCAACCATAATCCAAAAAAAAATCCGATGTAGGATTTTTGCCGACCAAATATGCCATTTTTCGTAGACTATTAAATCAGAAGGAGTTGAGACGATGGAGTCCCTTCTTAGGATATGACACCTCCACAGGTCGTAGGACATATATCCCTAACTATAAGCGAAGTGGGTTACACACAGTTTTTCACAGGCCACGAAGGATACCAGCAGTATGTATGTATTTGTGTCAATTCGATTCAAAGCACGTATTAGGCTGAACTCCTTCACCCACTTCAGGAAATAAAATGCCGTGGCATAAGTAAGGTTTAGTCTTAGTCTTCTGTGGAAATCAAAACACATGGTTAACAATAATTGCAACCCCAAAGGACTATCGATTTATTATTAGCTGGCTGAAAAATAACTTTTTTCTATATTTATTTCTTTACAGATAATAATACATTCACGCTGTAAAGTCCATTCTTCACTTTGGTACATATTAAGTAATCCAAAAATAAAAAAGGTAAATATATAAAACTAGCGAACTAGTTCATACAAAATTATGTAAAAGTCTAGAAGCATGAATAGCTAATTAACATTCGATTGATCCACATCAGATCGTTCAATTCCAAGTGAAAGTTATTTTGTATATCTAAAACACTTGCCATTTATAACAAGATCACGTACTCTTCGGTATAATACTCACAGCGCGCGCCGAGTTATCGTCAACGTAACATATTACAGACACAGACTCATGTAAAAATAAGTACAAAACGGTCTAATAAAAGACTGCTGTGATAATACCCAATCTAGCAATATTGCATCATTATGACACAAGAAGTGCTTAATATTTTACTCATGCCCTACAACTTCGATGCTGTGTTCCATACAAATTCCGGTGTACTGCTACATTTGTAGCGCAATCTTCTATAAGTAAACACGCATACTAGATTCCATTATTTCAGGCAAAAATGCAAATTGTGACCCATCAGCCATCATTTTTCGCTGCCGGTAGTTGCGCTTGAAATTGTCGTTGAATGCCTGCCGATGACCAACAATTTCACTGATAGATTTAATGCTTTCTTTACGTGATTTGAATACGATGCATTCAAGTTTGAGTATACAATACTAAACCGATTGTTGACTTTATGCCAATTGCGGATTAGATACATTACGGTACGATCAGATGTTAGGTAATAATGCGTGAACACTGGTGACATTCAAGACTTTTTTCTTTTCCTGTTAGGTTTTTTTTTTTAATCAGATGAATTGGATTACACATAAAAAAAAACAGACTTGCAACTTCCATACAGCTGCTTCCGGGAAATTGTATTTTAATTTTTTAATAATTTATCTATTACATACATATACATATGTATGTATCTGTCGTTTACCTCAAAATCCATATATTTAAAACAAAAATCATTTTTTTCGGGCGCGTTACTAAATGTACCCAAGTCAAAGCACACTAAAATCCAGGAGTGCTTACCGCAATTGGATCGTAGTCGTAGCTGTATTCATAGCTGAGAGTTGTGAGCGTTGTGAGAGGGCCGTTGAATACAAAAAGATGTTCAGAAATGTTATAATTAGGGCAACCAAAATATACCCTAAAAAACTTCATTTTAGGCGCCTAAAATATGCTCTTGAAATTGAAAAACACCCCTTGAAAATAGTAAAATATGACCTTAAAATTAAAAACCATGCTCTTATAAATAACACTTTTTTCAATAAAAAAATATTTTTATTAACGGAATCTTTGATCGACAAGAACAAACTAAAATGTATTATTGAAAAAATTGCGAAAAATTTTGCTTGTTCTGCTATTTGTTCTCATAAGGTGTTCTGTTTTCGATATTGTTGTCGTGGAAATTAGAGTAGCTTGGAAATTATAAAAGCCAGTTAGACACACTGGCTGCTCTAAAATTGGAATAAATTCTAGTTCTCATTTTCAAGCTTAAGAAGTTTGATTACATAATTCTTATGTTTTAATCCCGTTACATAGCGTCAATAATGGCTTCGAAAATTTGCTACCAGAAAATATCACTTTTGGTAAGCAATTCTATTATTAAAATTAGCGCAGGACTCCGTTTCTGAATCTGTATTGCGGTCCAGTTTGAATAATCTTTTCCTCTATCAGGAAAATAATAGATAAACGAATTTGCATTTAACCTTAACACGATCAGTTCTACAAAATCTCACAGAGCACTTTGTTTGCCTCTATTTAAACACGCTTGAAAATTAAAAATTCTTAGAAATTAGAATTGGCCAAAACTGAACTTCAAATTTTCGAGCGTCTACTGTATTCTAATATTTATAAGAGCATGGTTTTTAATTTTAAGGTCATATTTTACTATTTTTAAGGGGTGTTTTTCAATTTTAAGGCCAAAACTGAACTTCTAATTTTCGAGCGTCTACTGTATTCTAATATGGCCGTGTTTTTTTTTTATCATCGGGGGCAGGTTTGCTGACCCAGACGCGCAAAAAAAAACTATGGAGGGTAGCATCCGGCGTCTTGGACTTTAAAAAAATTACGAAACACAAAAGTAGGCATGCTTTTCGCTTGATTTTTTTTTCGACTTGTCCGACTGCGGCGAAAGTGTGTTGTCCATTCCGCTTTGTTCTCATATATTCGTAACTCTAAATTTATCGGTGAAAGACGGATATCATTCAGTGAGTCACATTTTGCGCAGATGATTCAATGGAATTGCTATTTACATATTTATTTTTAATAACAGTTAATTTGGGGTGGATGAGATTATACCGTTGTCGTAATAAAAGATCGAAATGTTTTTTTGGTGCAGTTTCTGCATGTAAAATAAGCTGGAGACAGAATTTGTATAATGAAGTTTGTGTTTCATAGAATCTGTCGTTTTTCTATACAACTACATATAATGTTATTTAAGGTTTTGTTCCACTAGCGTTTTCTACTGCTTTTGTGAGTTGAAATGAAGGCGTGTTTTAAACCTTTAAAAATATTGAATTAACATTAGTTGAAAGAGCAAAACCACAGACGCTTCTATCCGATTATTGATTATAATAACCTTAGATCTGTTTTCAATAAACGAAGCTTTCCTTGGAGAGATTGCAGCCACATTTGAAGGATTTGGTATAATATTGTTTTCTAAAAAATAAATTTGTTTTGTTTCTGCTTTAAAAATGATTTAAACCTCATTTACTGAATATGATAGGACTGCCTACCCTGAATAAAAGGCTGTGCACGCCGAGAAATTTTACTACAAAATAATCATTGAAACTGATAGCACTCACTGATATAATTCAGCGAAATTTGCGACTTTTTGGTCCTAATTACTTTTGCTGATCGACTCACCTCGCTAAAAATCCATATTAAAACAGTATTTAATAAAAAATTACCGCACATCCAATATATTTTGGAGACCGTTTTGGAAAATGTATGAATCAAAATTAAACACTTTCTTTTCCTTCGTTTTGATCGTGCTTATGACAATCGAGGCTTCCAACACACGATCTTTCGTCGGTAAAGTTTGAATACATACATACTCGCCGATACATAGTAACGTATGAAACGAAAACTTACCATTAAAGGGTAATCCATGAAAATAGCGAGAATATATTGTACACCGTCATTATGTTCTCGAAGTGCTGCAGTTTGATTTTTTCTAAAACTGGTTCATTTGCGTGAACGACAATTTTCATATCGAATTTTCAGAACTGCAGCAAAGGCTTCGCGGACCACCGCCTATCGGCTCAAGGACCACAAGTGGTTCGGTTAAGAATCGCTGATCTAGAATATTACAAGATCCCAAATAAATGATATTTTATGTGTCAATTAAAGCGCAGTATAGACCTCGGGCGGAATGAAAATGAAATTTTTGTCCGCTGCGATTTTTTCAATGAAAATGCATGCTTACTGTCGTGGAACATGTCGGAAATGATGGGGAATTCCATAATAAGCTACAATCCGAATATGGTTCCAAAATTTTTCTCGGCCATTTTATGTATTATTTTTCGATTCCCCGGTCATTTCACCGTGGAAAATATCTAATGACGGGGGAATCGAAAAATAATACATAAAATGGCCGAGAAAAATTTTGGAACCATATTCGGATTGTAGCTTATGGAATTCCCCATCATTACCGACATGTTCCACGACAGTAAGCATGCATTTTCATTGAGAAAATCGCAGCGGACAAAAATTTTATTTTCATTCCGCCCGAGGTCTATTCAGGCCTTAAGTTGTGAAATTTCGGGCTTCCCTTGAGTGGTGAATCACGCCTCGCCAATGGTGTTTATATTCATCAAAATCAATCTGTACACTTTGTTTATTCACACACTCAAACCGTGGATCACAGAAGCTATAGTGAAATCAATTAGAAAACGAGATAAGTTAGGACAAACAAGTAGACGACAGCCACAAAACGAGACGTTAAAAAATAAATACAAACAATACCAAAAAATACTAACTGCAACAAGAAAGCTAGCGAAAGAGAAGTATTACCGAAGGCAAATAGATATGGCAGGATCAGACTTAAAAAAATACTGGAGTGTCATTAATGAAATGACACACAGAAATAAAAATAGACCTAGTTGTAAAAAAATACGTATACAAGAGGAACTGGTTGCCATAAACGAAAATCCAAAAATGATTGCAAATAAATTCAATAGCTTCTTTACAAACATAGGAAAGAGTATCGCCGCTGAAATTGAAACACAAATCGACTCAAACACTCATTTAGAAATAGAAAATCATTGCTCTGCTCTACACTTCTATAAAATACATGATATGGAAAGTTGAAAGGCTCTGCTGCCCCTGGAGAAGACAACATAGCCATGAGAACGCTTAAAAAAATATCAAAATTCATAGCGTCGCCATTGAAAGTTGTATTTAACACTTGTATCGAAAAAGGAACATTCCCAGACAGATTTAAAACAAATAATTGTGCCCGTTATTAAATCAGGAGATGATACATCACTTACCAATTATAGACCTATAGCATTGACTAACTCGTTTGCAAAAATTTTTGAAAGTTGTTTAAAACCTAGGTTAAATAAATTTTTATTGGAAAGTAATATATTACCAGAAACGCAATATGGTTTTAGGAAGGGAAGAGACTTACGAAACATATAGTAGAGAAATTTAGGAAAAAAACAAAAAATATTAGGTTTATTCCTAGATTTCTCAAAGGCATTCGATACAGTCAGCCACGAAAAATTAATAGGAATTTTTGATAAAATAGGAATTAAAAACCGGCCATTAGATCTACTAAGGAGTTACTTGTCTAGAAGAACTCAAATCGTCAGAATGAACGACGTAACAAGTGATGAGGTTTCAAATACTAACTATGGACTACCGCATGGTACAGTACTCTCACCATTATTGTACACTATTTATGTCACAGGACTATTCCTTTTGAAAAACTCGTATACGGAAATAATTGGTTTTGCCGACGATACGGCCATCCTTATAACAGGCTCAAACTGGAATGATTGCTATAACAGAGCAAACGATAAAATTAAAGAAATTGTGAAATGGACGAATTCTTACGCACTAAAACAGAAAAAACAAAAATTATTCCGTTTTCAATAAACCAAAGCGGCCTACCACCAAACAATTTAAAAGTTAGAATAGTTGAACATGGTCAAGTACACTCAACGACCGAATTAGAAAATATGTCTTCCACTAAGTATCTACTAAGTATCTAGGTTTAACTATAGATGATCATTTAAAATGGAAACAACACATAGCAGTCTTAAATAGTAAATTAAAAATTTTTTTATCAACTTTCTACACTCTATTGGGAATGTTAAGGTATGATGAACTATTAAAAGTGTATGGTTCCTTGTTTCAGTCAGTATTAACATACGGAATAATAGCATGGGGGAACACTTTTAATACTCATTTGGATCATATATGTAAGTAAAACTCAAAAAAGAGTTCTTAAATTAATCGCCGGTGTTCCATTAAGATATCCATCCAACCATATATTCATACTGACAAACACGCTAGATCTGAAAAACTTATACACTCTAAAGGTGTTAACATATATGATAAAAAGAAATATACTTATACCCTTGAGTCATAATTTTAATACTAGAATCCGAAATACGAACATGTTGTTACCACGAGTTCAAACAGAAGTAGAACAGAGACATTATACGTATGCTGGCCCATATTTATTTAATGATCTCCCTAGATATCTTAAAAACATGGCAGAAAACGAAATATATTTTAAGAAAAATCTAAAACGCCATCTTCATCAAGGTCAAATTTTAAATTTGCTTGATCAATTAAACTGAAATACATCCATCTACATCTCATTTAGTAAATTAATAACGTCAAACATTATTTGTATCTAAAATAAGAATTTTGAAATGTAATAATTGAATTTAATATTGGACTTGGAATAACTAAATTTTATTTAACTTAAATTAAATCATAATATTTGAATGAATTAAATCATAATATTTGATGAATGATATTGTAAATTTAAAATGTAAAAATGTACTGATACATCCTCCCTCCTATACACAAGCACTGCTTACATACGGAGGGAGTAAAATAAAGATATATTGAATTGAATTGAATTGAATTTTAGGGTCGATTAAAAAGCAAACATTGTCTAAAAAGTAATTACATAATCCAAATTTTTGCACATTAAAAAAAGACGGTGTTAAAATTCACCATGCTTCGATAAGTAACATTTTAACATTAGTTGGTGTATTTTCATTGAAAAATATTATCCTCTGCTCTATGTGGGGTTTAAAAAAGTCAATCACCAAGTGGTGTATTTGGAATATATGATTTCCAACTGGTGAATAATATAGAAATTCTAATTAATTTCCCAGATGAGCATTACCAAAAACACTAAAATAGACGAACTTGTTTGATCAAATATCAATAAATTATCCGATTGGGGTTTTAAACACCAATTCAGAATGTTCGCATTTCCATATTGACATTTTATGATGAAATTCTATCATATAAGTGCAAGTGTTCGGCGAGGACACTCTGTGGCTCAGTTGGTTGAGTCGCACTCTAAGATGCTAGTAATCTAGAGGTCCGGAGATCGATTCTCGGCGCGGTCCAAGAAATATATACACTCAAAAAATTATTCTGTTACAGTAACAAAAAACACTAATTATTTTAACAGATTATTCTTTTGATTTCGAGCCTATAGAATATTCTGTTAGTTTAACTAAACCAATTATGTTACCAATACAGAAAAGTGATTTGTATTTGTAACGGAATTGTCTGTATTTTTAACATATCACTTTGTTTACTTAACAGAATGTGACTCCCTAATTTTTGGAATATCAACATTATTTCCCATTTGAATAAAAAAAAAACAAATTTTCATAGGGAAAGAACATTTAAGTCATAAATGAGTTTTGTATAACTAGCATTGACCTTTCTATTGGTGTTGGCGACATTTAATTTACCTCTTAACGCTCTAAAATGCATAATAAATTACCTGCCTACAGCGGGATTCGATCCCGTGGCCCTATGATTTGTAGAAGAACGCCCTGCCTACTAGACTAACCAGACTATATAAGCGTGTTACTCAAATAGAGTATTTGTTAATACTGCCCTAGTTCTGTGATTTCAACAGAATCGTATGTTAAAGAAATTTGGAAAATACAAAACGATTCTGTTTGGCTAACAGAACAATATAATTTTTCACGGTAATTTCAATGTTAATGGAAATTTATGTTAAAGCAACAGAATTTACGTTAAAACTCTTAAGAAGACGTTTAATCAAATTTCCACCCGTCAATTAACAGAAATTCTGTTGATTGGAAAATTAAGTTACACTTGAATAATCTAATTTGACTGTTGAACTAATAAATATTTTGTTACTACAACAGATTTCCTGGTTATTTTTTTAACAGAAAGATTATGTTAGTTCAACCACAAAAAATTCTCTCAGTGTAGTGCTTTGCTTGCCACCTTATATACACTGCTCTATATGCAATGTAATGACGCGAAGTAGCCTATAAACGGCTGGCACCATGCCCCACAAAGTGGAGTTTTTTTTTTACTCAAAAAAAGAAAATTTAGAAACTCCCAATTGCGGTTTTTGAAAACTAGAAAACAATTAATGATTTTCTCGAACATTAAAATATGTATTTCCCTTCTGGGGTAATCATTAAACACCGATATTTTGAAATAAAATAAACACCAGTCGAGGGCGGACTCCATGGAGCACCGGATTGGGGTTTTATTAACACCGCTTTTGTTACAGTGTGATAATAACACCGGCAACCGACTCCACATAACCTCACATACTGCAACTTGTGAACGGTCATTTTCCGTAACTATCGGTGGCTCATCTCGTTAGTGCGAGTGGAAATAGCTATCAACGGCAGTGGACTATTTGAAATTTGAAACGTTAAAAGTTGACTCGGAGAGATAGCTATATTTTGACTATTGGAGCTTTAGAACGACGGACAGTGAATGTGAGTAACTATTTTTACTCAGACCGTATATAAATGGAACGTGCTCCAGCAGGTTTCAAATCCACCTGTTTGAAATCCCTTTCAACATTCAAACTCTTGTAAGTAGATTTTCGCTTTGGTAATAAGTGAAAAGGTGCATTTGGACTGATTGGGTGCTGCCCGCCCTTGTATGGGTTCATTTGACAGAATTTCGCAATTAAATCCATGAATTTGCCGTATATGTCTTATTAGGCGAAATTTCTTGCAGTAGCAGTGGTTCCTCTAACGAAGATCGAAAGTTCTTACTGCACACAGTCGACATTCTGTAAGGGGGTAATCGCCATCGCTAATGACGAGAATGAAAAGTGGTCGCCTCGCCAATAACTCACTGTAATAAGGATATGTTTCGTGTGTATGAAAGAGACAACTTATGACCCGTGGGCGACAGTCGCTACTTTTTTGTGATCATGTAAGACGATAATCGCCCATAACTGTCGCCAATGTTAATCACTTTGTGACGACAGCATCGTTACTGCCGCTTTCATACGAAATTCAGATAAATTATCGGAAATGAACTCATAAAAAATAAAATCATCTCAATTTTAATAATCGTACATATTGTGCATGAGTCAACAAAATGAATTCACTTTATTGGTAAATATAACTGCGGATCTCACAACAAAATGTCGTTAGATGTTAAAATGTGTAATGATAATGATTCTCGCCTTTAGGGGGTATGCTTGTCCGATTTAAGACGGGAAGAGTGGGTTAATTTTCGGTTTTTGCTATTTTTTCGGAAATCGTGGAAGTTACAGCAACATGTTCCGAGGACGAATTAAACTACACTGTAAAAAGTTTGTTGAATTTCCCATTTAAAATGTGTTAAAATTTACATTTTAAAAACTTTAAAAATAAATAAGAGAGGGGGTTTTACACATTTCTTTGGTAATGAATAAAACTTTAGGAAAATTAGATAGAATGTTGTAAAATCACATTGATTTCGTAATATCCAAAACAAAAAATGTAAAATCAAGTAAATTTAATGTAAATCAACAGAAAATGTGCAAAATTACCGAATTATGTCGGAATTCCGTGACAATTGGAGGCCCGACGTGTGTTAAGGGTCAATGTCAGTCAATTGCGCCATTAAGTTAAGTATGTATTTTCATTATTACATATGTGCTAATAAAACTATTCGCTTTTTAAGGATTGTGGATTCACTATCGCTCAAAGTTCATGATTAGTCGTTTCTGCGATTTTAGTAAACTCGTTTAAACGGCAATTACTTTAGACCTTTAGACCTCGTAGAGTTAGCAATTTGTTGCCAAATATCAAAGTTGTAAAATTACATAAGCATAGCTACGCTTAAATATTGGATTTATAACAAACAAAACGTATAAATAATTTCCATAAAACATTTAATTTTACACGTCGAACGAGTCCTCATTCCATTCCAACAATGTAAAATTAAATGTATGTCGGAAATGATTTGAATACTTTGTTGTAATTTTAAATGCGATATTTAATGTAAATTTTAAGTCGTTATTTTACAACTCTGAGAGTTGGCAAGCACTTGATAATTGATAATGGTTGAGCATGACCAGAAATTAGTTCAATCCTATGAAAACCGGGTAGGGTACCTCCCGTACAAGGTGACCCAAAATAAGTTGCGTCTTCTATTCAGTATACGAGGGGTGACTTTAATATTTCGGGATTAGAGAATCATCGAAAATCGCTTTATTGTTTTTCAAAATATTCCCACATCTGCTACACTAGTTGTCCCATGCGGAAATATAAAAGGCACCCTATGTCTTTATCTAGCTAATTCGACGAATCGTGTTGAACAAAATGTATAGAGGAAAATGTCGTCACCTTGTACGGGAGGGAGTTTTCATCCAAATACACCAAAAATCAGGGGAGTCGCAATTTTTTTCGATTTAAATCACAACTCGCCTGTACTAATTATCAAATATATCGACTTCTTACTCACATACTAGCAACCTTCAAACCCGGTTCATCGTATTTGTATGATATGCTTTAGTACAAACTTTTCAATATATGTACATTCAAAAGACTACAATTAACTGATATCTAAGAGATAAATATTTTTTTTAAAGTAAAAAAATACGAAATTTGCAAAAAACCAAAACACCATGAGAATGATTTTCACATTTGGTTTGAAAAAAAATTTCCCATATTTTTTCCCTTTGCATTAGCCATCTACATGTGATTTCTCTAAACTCTATCCCGTACAGTTTAGCGGCACGCGTGAAACTTACCCGGGTAAGTGAATTATTTTATTTGGAGCTCGTTACCCAAACCTACACGCGATGTAGAAAAAAATGGACTAGATGTTAACTATTTCTTCTAGATTCAATCTATATTAGTTGCGTTTTATTGCTATCGCGGGTAAATCTGACTCAAAAAAGATCCCGTTTAACTTCGCATAGAAAAACAAAGTCCCGTATTTTTCCCTATGCATTTCCCATCTACATTGAATCCCCTAAACTCTATCCCGTGTTGTGTAGTGGCACGGGTGAAAATTATCTGGGTAAGTGTCATTTTTTTTATACGGAGTTCGTTATCTAAAACTACACTGGATGACCGAAAAAAACGCAACTATTCCCTGGCAGTCCCAAGAGGAAAAGTATGTACATATCTAAAAACCGATAAGATCGGCGATTAATTCTGGCGTTAATGAGGGGGCGCCTCTGTGAATTCCCCAAATTTCGTAGGCACGGCTCTGGGCGATGTAGTTGGTAGCGGCATTTCTGTCTAAAAGAAGTTTAAAAATGCTATAAACCTAATCATTAACTTCATGAACAAAACAAGCACTCGTTACCTGCATCAATATAGCACTCGAAACACACTAAAAGTATATAGCACTCAAATCGATGGCTAAGGAGAAATTGCTG
Organism: Microchrysa polita; assembly: GCA_949715475.1. NCBI lineage: Eukaryota > Metazoa > Arthropoda > Insecta > Diptera > Stratiomyidae > Microchrysa > Microchrysa polita. The sequence goes on from OX454417.1 coordinate 50,720,278, forward strand.
CTACTTCACATATTAGGGGATGAGTGGAAAGGGGAAGGAAACTTCTTTAGCTACAATATTTCAATATTTGTTCGTAGAAAGCGCTTACATCAGAAAGACAACTCCCATAATATTGCAAGGAGCTATGAGCGTTACAACGAACATTTCCGTAAATAAAGGAAACGAAGGAAATCTTCAAAATCATTCCTTCGTAGACGCTCTTGAGACGCAGGGATTTGATATAATTTATACTAAAAGTGCTCCCATAAAATTTATGCAAATTATGTCAAAAAACTTTTATAATTGAAGATATTTGATTTAGGATTGATTTCAGAGCCCAGAACCGTCTCCCTAGAGCTGATCGCGTCCCGTCTCCATGCGTTAATATTCGTGTTCGCGTAAAACTCCACGTAATTGTATTGGAACTATCTTTCATATTGATATTCGATATTCGATAGATCCAATATAGCAAATATGTACTCGTAAGTAGACTGTGGATTATTTTAGCGATTTCTGCATTAACTAGCTCAACGATTACAAAATTTAGATGGAAAAAATAATGTGTTTTATAGGATGAAAACACAAAAGTTTTACTTTGGACCGAACCGCTTAATTATTATATTGGAAATCACGAGGAATCGTCTTCCGGTGTGTTTTTTTGTGGTAGTTTTTGGACACTCTGTATTTGTAATGCTAATTTATCTTATTTGATTTAAAAAATCAACAAAATCATGAGCTTTTATGCGTTGTACCTAAGACAAGCGAATTTATGTTAATTTCCGCAATCTTAATTTATTAATGAATGAATATCATGTTATTGCTTGTTTGTTGCTTCTCTCACGATATCAAGTAATACAAAAAGCATTTAAAAGTATTTTTCCTAATTTATCAATTGTCTGACGATTAAATTAGCATCGAAAAGGTAAAAATTAGACGCAAATGTTGATCTGTTTTTATACAGATACATACATTGAAAGAATAATAATGTAAATGAATATTTCGAAAATTTTAACGGCACAAATATGGATATTCATATTGTATGAATATCGTCAAGGTTAAAGTTATTTTTTGTTGTTGCAAATTATTAATTTGTTTTTTTATGTAAATTGTACTCTCTTTCTCGCTCTCTGTTTCTCTGGCTGCAGCTACCTCAATTCAAATAATATGTGTACTCCAACTTCTTTTGCCAAGGTATTGAGATTAGGCAGTAGCTGCATCACACAATTTTAGAGACAAGACGTTGATCGTCGGCGTACGCTGTTAACTATGTCGACTTGACAAGTAGCGTTCCGCTCCTGTCCATATTCTTGGATCAAATTAGGTACATACTTCAAAGCTAGGTTAAACAGAGTCGGTTCCAGTCCATCGTCCTGACTTAGTCCAATGCGAGTTTCGAATAGTCAGTAAGTCTATTTTGCACTCTGGCCTGAGAGACGGAACTAGTAATCGCCCTCTTTGTGAGTTTCACTCGTTTTCGTGGCCAAATTGCAGCATTATCTTTTACAGTACACTACGGTCGATACTGTTGTATTCTTGCATCAAGTCGCTGGGATCCCGGCGTGTTGAATCGATTGTGTATCGAGATCCGATCCGATATCTGCGATTTAAAATGCTAATTCAGTTACTGCGTATTCCTTCTGGCTAAACGACGTCCTCTGCCACGTTGCCTGAGGGACCATCTCTCGATACTTTACGCAGGGGCGACTAATGCTAATTAGCCCGCTTCTTCTCCTTGCAGTTCTTTATGAATCCTACAAACTCACTTCTTGCCTCCCCACTATCCCAGCTAGACAATTGTCTCCGATACCCAATGGAATCTATAAGTCCTCGATTATTTAGCGATAGCTGACATCGAAATGTCACCAATAACCTACTGAATCGAGAAGTCATCGATACCACAGCGATACAAGTCACTGAATTGTCTACTATACTATTGTAATCGACAAGCCTTCGATCCAATTTCGATTATTTACATCTAATTGTCTCCGATACACAACAGAATAGATATGTCTTCCATCCCAAATAGAAGACATACATTCAGTTCTCTTTGGTATCATTGGCATCAAAAAGTAATCGATCCGAAAACGATAATTTTTATCCATTTGTCTCAGATACCTAATGTAATCGAAAAGTCTTCGATCACATATCGATGACTTTCATCTAAATGTCTCTGAATTAGATTGACATTATCAAAAAATAAAACGACTAACATATTCTCATAATAATTAGTATTCTTAGATAGCTCAGGTGTAGGACGTATAGGACTACGAAACAATGGGTTCGATTCTCAGTAGAAGCAAAGTGTAAAAAGGTGAAGGTAAAAAAAAATTTAAGTATAAAATAGAAAAAATAAAAAAATCGCCAAATTATCTTATTGGCCATCGATTCTATAGCAAAGCAACCACACTCATCGTTTTTTCATAAATTCTTCATAGTCCGCAGTGGTCGATTATACATCAACGATAGTCTCACTTTCGGCTCATTTAACCCAAATTTTGGACATCTTTTTTTGAAATAAAGGGAAAAACAATGAATGAATGAATGTACACAAAGTTGCAAGTCAAAAAATGTCTGTAAAATTTTCAATAATTCACAAAAAAATTTCAACTGCCAGGATAGTCATGTTTGTCGGGATCACAATATCTTCCCGATGAAACGCTTGTTTGAGTTCCAATTGAACTTATAATTGGGTTGGTTGATGTACGTGATCTTAAAAGAAAAGTGCATCGACAATGGCAACAAATTTTTCGTTGTAAACTACTGAAGACACATTTTTGTAAAGATTTTCACTAAAAAAAATGTTCAACTTGAAAAGTGGTTGACGAGCTTGAAAACGATAATACGAATCGAATCATTGGCTCAATAAACACATTTTCTATACAATCGTTTAGTGAGGGAGCCTCATCTCATTTTTCGCATTAATAGTTTTTTGAAGTAACTTTTAGAAAGCTACTCAAAAATATGAAAGAATGTTATGTTTGAGACCACTGGTCGGTATATTGTTTTTGTTACGCCGATAGTATGTAACACCTCCAAGGAGCCGGAGATATATATTTTATATTTCAATATAATTTATATAGAAATTAACAGGATCGCTCCCTGATTCGAATAAGCAATGTCCGTCGTCTGTCTGTCCGTTCGTGTGTCTGTCGTTAGCCCGATAACCAATTTTTTTGAATTTATGGAAAGTCGAGCAGGTCGTCCTGTACCTCCTCCTATATTCAGATAGAATGCTGGAAAAAACATTTAAATTTGTGCCAAAGTGTAGCTGTTGGATGTCGTTATAAAATATTAAAGGTATTCCTTATCCGTCCCATCCACCTCTTCCTCCCCTACAAAGTACTTGAAATTGAATATTTTAGGTTTTTCGTGCTTTCTGGGGTATAGGGTATACACTCATCTGATGGCTATTCGCACGATTAGAGATTGGTGTCGTTGATTCTTGTCTTGGCTTTGATAAGCTTTTCGTTACAGTAATCTGGCTAGTGAAGGTTTCTAGATATTGAGGTTTCAGTAAGTTTAAGAAGTGAGTTTTATTTGTATTTAAATATTAAATAACAGGTAAAGGGTTAAGGCCTCGGGTATGCCCCATTTACATATATTTTACCAGGACTTATGCACGCGATGAATCATTGGTCGACCAAAGCGAAACCTGAGCAAAATGCTCATTTTTTCATTTTGATTGTTGATCCCAGTTCGGAGAAAAAAACTTCCCACCATGCCTAAAACCTCATTTCACCTTAGCACCCTCAACTTTAAATATGAAAATGAAATGAAAATAACTTTTAACTCAAATAGAAAACAACTCTACCACTTGCACGTTTTATCAATACGTGTTTCATGTTTAAAAGCAGTCTTTAGAATCACGATGCCACACGTTATTATGCTGGGAATAAGTTGCATGAACAAGTTGAAAAAACAATGAAATGCAGATTTCTGCAGCAATTGTAGCATGCATATACATTTTCCCATACCCGTAGATTCTTCAAATTCACTTTAGTAATATCGAATACAATAAAGGAATAATCACATACTGAAGTTAGTCATATTTCACACACATTGTTTCAGGATTTACCGACAGAGATTCATACCGTGTAGGTAGGTACTTTACTGTAGTGGACACAGTCAGCGTGATCTCATTTCCATTATAATGTATACATTTACAATGAAGTTGTTTTCAAGGTCTTACAATATGAATTTCACTGCGGAGGTTTTCACATAAGATTAAGATATTTTCTCTGTTTCTTTGCAAATATCTGAGTAACGCATTAGTCGACACCTTTCATTGTAATGCAAAGAATTTTATTTTACTGTGACATATTCTAAAAAACATACTTTTTTTGTTGCAACACTAAATGTATCCCCTTTACAGCTCGAATATACCTACTGGTAATGACTGCTGCTTGCACAGTAATAAAAAAACTAGGGGGCTTCGCCCCCTGCTCGCTTCGCTCGCCAACCCTCGGGGCCGAGGCTAATTTCGGGCGCGGCCGAAATTTGAATACCCTTCGCTTGGGCTAAAAGTTTTTTCGGGCGTACTTATGACTTGTATTTAACCCCCCTCCTCATTCTTTTTCTTCCGTCTTGACAAAAGTTTTGGGCTTGGTTGAAATAAGTGGGCAAATAAAAATATTTACTCGGAAAATATTATTGGGGTTGCCGGAGCATGACCCCACAGTACGATTCCATTCGTTTTGAACTTTTTAGTTGCTTTGATAAAGACACATTAATTCAAGGTTTTGTGAAATTTGTGTAAAAAAATGTTTCTTAGAAGAACCAATATGAGGGGTTTGGTTTGTATGGCAGCCCCATGACCCCATGGTTCGATTTGATATGTTTTTCAATATATGTTTTGTGTCATCAATAGAAATACATTTGTGTGAAATTTGGTTGAAATTGGTGCACAAATAAAAAAGTTTTTCTTAGAAGAACCTAATTTTGGGGGTTGGATTTGTATGGCAGCCCCATGACCCCATGGTCCGATTTCATCCATTCTTACATATGTTTTGTGTCAACAATAGAAATACATTTGTGTGAAATTTCGTTGAAATTGATGCACAAATAAAAAAGTTTTTTTTAGAAGAACCTGATTTGGGGGGTTAAGTTTGTATGGCAGCCCCATGACTCCATGGTCCGATTTGATCCATTCTTGCATATATTTTGTATTATCTACAGAAACACATTTGTGTGAAATTTGGTTGAAATTGGTACACAAATAAAAAAGTTTTTCTTAGAAGAACTCAAATTGGGGAGCTAGGTTTGTATGGCAGCCTCATGACCCAGTGATCCAATTTGGGTGAATCAAACATACAAACAGCCTGCAACAATAAGAAGCACGTGTGCAAAATTTCAGCTTGCTAGATTCAATACCCGCCGAGTAAAACGCGTCGCAACAGACAGACAGACAGACGGACATGCTCCAATCGACTCCCCAAGTCATGCTGAGCATATATGTATACTTTTTATATGGTCGGAGATGCTTCCTTTAATGCGTTACAAACTTCATGACAAAGTTAATATACCCTTTCACTCTATGAGCGAAGGGTATAATTATATTTGAACTGAACGCTCATAATTTGCTTGCAATTTCACCGTTAGTTAAATATCGATATTAGTATAGTGACTTTAGCTCTAGACCCAAACATCCAAAAAAAGAGCTGACTTTTGATGCCAAATTGTTCTATGGCCTGACCGCATTACGCAGTAAAAATTTTGACTTTTTTGCGCGTCACATTTGGGGGGGAGGGGGTGGCAAAGGGGTGAAATTATGATTTTTCGCCAATATTTCGTTAACTGTAATATTTACAGCAAAATGTTCTGAGGACGGTTTAAACTACACAAAATTTCCTTTCTAACGATATATTATATCATATACCTTCTCTTGGCAGATTATATACCAGACCTTAAAACATTTGGTGTAATTTAGATTTTTTGATAGTTACATTTGGCGCTCTAGCTCCTGAAGTAATTTAATTGGAGCCATGGTAATTGGAATAACTATTCCTAACAATATATAGCTGTCCTACACGGAGACTCAGGCTGCCCCGACAAAGCATTCCCCTATACTCCCTATTAACATTTAAAAAAAAGACATGCATGTAACTTTTCGCCGAATCACAGCAGGCGGGAAAAATTTTGGTAAACGTTAAGGCTAAGTCCCATTAGACCCTCCACCAAATATTACTTCGATCGGATTAAAACAAAGGGTACCTCCCATACAAATGACCGGAAAATTGCCTACGAGCAAAACTTTAATTTTGGTGGACTTGTTCCCTTATTTCTTAATAAACTAGTGGCATTGAATTTGAATAAACAAGATATTGGCGAAAAATCATAATTTCACCCCTTTGCCACCCCCTCCCCCCCAAATGTGACGCGCAAAAAAGTCTAACTTTTTACTGCGTAATGCGGTCAGGCCCAGGGCCGTGGAGAGAAAATCCGGGCCCGGGGGGACAATGATTCCGGGCCCACCTCTTCCATACGATAAAAAATTATGAATCGAAGAAAAATTTTTTTTGACATATCGGTCCTCAAACAAATTGTACAATTGTACAATTATCTCTATAATCCAGCCTCCATTTAATCCGGAACACCTCATAATCCGGCGTCCACACTGAATCGGCTCAGTCTCAGTAATCCGGATGTTTTCTACAACTGAATTCATTCGTGATGCATTTTTACATACTAAACTCACAAAAAACGGGGTTAACTGGATAGTTTAACAGTTTGTGTGTTTTTTTTCATATCCGGCACTATATGAAAGGGTATTTTAACTTTGTCATGAAGTTGGCAACGCACAGAAGGAGGCACTTCCTACTATATAAAGTATATATGTATATTATTGATCAGTGTGACGAGATTTTTTTAGTGTACGCTGTGTATAACGAATGAAATCGGGCCATGGGGGCTGCCCCTGAAAATAAGGTTCTTCTAAGAAAAACTTTGTTCTTTATGAACCAATCTAAACCATATTTCACCCAAATATGTTCCTAGTAATAGTAAAGACTCACTGTGGTAGAAAGCATTTAGTTCTCCCAAGAAAAAATATTGAAAAATTATTGATTCCCTTGTCCCAACAAAATTATTTAGAAAATTTCTTCTATTGGTGAAGTAAGATTCCAACTTATATTCGAACTTTGATATGAAGAAAGCCTTGAAATTTTCGACAGTCATTCTCAATAGGATAGGATCATTCATAAATATTATTTTTTAATTCGATTTGAAAACTATACGAGTGAAATTGGCTCAAGTGTTCATTTTACAGATCAATAATAAAGGTTGTACTACACCCAAAATAGAAAGAGTATAATGCAATAAACTGGGCAAATTTACTTATTTTTTTTTTCTGGTAGAAGATTTTTCGTAGGAAAAAGCTGTGGTCTATTCTGTACCTCAACCGTTACAAAGCTTTTAGCAAAACAAGGCGGATACAGTTCACAGTTCTAACAAATGCTTGAGGAGCTCAAATCTGTAATTTATTAGCACACTCGCAGTGGCCCAGAATGTTGGTCTTTACTCTATAAAATTGACTTTCGAAATGCGCAACGCTACGAATTTAAAGGATTTTTATTTCTTCCTATTTTACCTATTTCAAAAAACCTTAAATTTTTTGTTACCGAGTTGGCGAGTACTGGTAGATAGATAGATTTAAATTAAGATTCAACAATTTAAGTGATCAACATCTGTGTGCTGGTATCTTGAAAACAATTTCATAAGCAGCAGCAGTATGTACACAAAATAAAAATCGCTCAGAAAAGTCCTCCTTGAAAAAAATGACGCTGTACTCCTATTTTAACTTTAAACACAAATATTTCGAAAAACTGTACGCTACTTGATGAAGAAGTCGAAATTTCTTAATTGAAATTTAGTAACGAAACTATCATTTTGATTGAATATGCTGATTCGGGCCCTAGTTTTCAAAATTCAAAAATAGATTAGGGGCCCCAAGCCTAGTGCACAGTATGTTATGAATTGTTGTTAAAACGCTAAAAGCAGTACATATGTATAAGGGTTCTTAGTTAAAGACCTCAAAATAGCAATTTGTATGTAAAAAACAAACTAAAGCACAACTTTTGTGTCAAAAACCGGGCCCCCTAAGAAATCCCGGGCCCGGGGGGAATCCCCCCGTTCCTCCCCCCCTCTCTACAGGCCTGGTCAGGCCATAGAACAATTTGGCATCAAAAGTCAGCTCTTTTTTTTGGATGTTTGGGTTTCATCACTTTTTCAGCTAAAATCACTATACTATATATAGTGTAGTAATTAGTTGATAACCCTGTTTTTTGGGGTGCTAAGCACGAATCCGGAACGTCTCACCAAAATTTCGTTGCGGAACAGAGCCAGAATCGCGAAAAACCCCAAAATGTTCGCAGTTTTTCCGTGTTTTGGTCGCTAACTCTGAAACTATTCATTTCTGCGAAAAACTCTCCTGAAATATGTTAGAGAGCATCAGATTGCGCTTCCAAAAATACATAAATATTATAAATCGGTTGAGCGGTATTACTTCAATTTAAAATTGAAATTTGCAATTTTTAACATAGTTCCATATTATGAAATTAATTTTGAGATTTGACGGTGTTATATTTTTGGTCGCAAACGATGCATTTTTCTTGTTCTTTATGTATTTTGTTTATTTATTTATTTATTTATTTATTTATTTATCAAATATAAACGGACATTAGTCCTTATAATATAACAGTGGTATAAATTTGTTTGTGACCTTAAAGCTAGTATGTAATATTAAATGTTAATTGTATTATTAATTAATAAAATTCAAAAGAATTACATGTATAATTCAAATTGAATAAAAATAAAATAAGGATTAGAATATAGATACATAAGAGCCCGGATTCTCATGCAATTGCACGTTAATGCATGAAATCGCATTTTCAGGGTATGTACATTGCACGGAATTGCACGTTTTAGGGTTTTTGAATGTAAACGTCCATTTCAATTTTTTGAGCCTCTTTCATGACATTTTTTCCAGAAATACGGAAATGTGCACAATTTTTCGATAGACAAAGAAGTGAATAAAGGTAATAAGAAAGAAACAACAAGTGAAAAAAATAAAACTAAACAAAACCCATCGGCATATATGGAAATTTCGTCAAACGCCAGTCGATTTTCGAAAAATTTTGCAGCTGTTGTTTGTGGAGTGCATGTTAATTAACTAGTGGTTAACTAAACTTAAATACAAATAGGCACATCTGCTCCTTAAAAAACGATTCATTCACGAATTAGATAAAGCCAGAGGCTGTGCGATGAATCCTAAACTAATAAACCTAATTGAAATGAGCTAATATACAGAGCATTTTATTGGGAGAATCTTACGGTAGGTTAAAATATTGGAAGAGTCCCATATTTAAGTAAAAATTGTTTGAGAGCTAATCCTCTTAAAGTATACTTTTCCTTCGTCGACTACTCCAAAGTCTGAGCTTCTAAAAGCCTGTAAAAAGAGTTTTTTGATATTACACGCAAAATGCACATTTGGGAACTTATTTTGCACGATTTTGCACGTTTCGGGATTTTTACTGCACGAAAATCCGGGCTCTATACATAACAAACAAAAAAAAAACACTAAAATTCAGTCGAACAAACTTAGAATGAAGCTTTTCAATTCAAATTTATCAGTGTTATGTTTCGATATTACATTCCCAGTGGCCTTCAGTCTTTCGATTGGAGAGTTTGGTAGAATTGTAATTCGTTCTGAATGTACGTAAGCTAAACAAGTCTTGATTTCGTCTGCTTCTTTGAGGAACTTTAAAAGAAATATCGGGAAGTATATCAGGCACATGAATTGTACCATTAATTATATATTTAATATAAATACTGAATCATAATAATACCTTCGAGATTCAAGAGTTTTGGTGTTTAACATAGCTTTAATAACAGTAAAATTAATATTATCTACAGGAATATATGCAACTTATACCTACGAAACATATCTAAAAACCTTGTGCTGCACTTTTTCAATTGTACTCGTATAGGTTTCGTAATCGGGTTCCATATGATAGACATGTATTCCATACTTCTGACGAGAGAGAAATGTGAAGTTTTAATCGAATGTATTTTCCCAAAAACAGAAGTGCTTCTAACTATGAAACCTAACATTCTACGCGCTTCTTGGGAAATATGAGTATTATTAATATGATCAATTCAACTTAAAGAGCTATCGAATAAAACACCAAGATCTTTGACAATGGTAACTTGTGATAGTGTAACACTATATTTACCGAATAATTAGGCTCGAATTGATGATGGGCCCTATTTTTCTTTTGCCTCATAGAAACTTTTGTCCCGGGACTAGGCTTCTCGGCATCACTTTACTTACTATGCGTACGTAAGTGACTAATCAATCAATCGAGTGTAAACTCTAGCAAATCGTAAAAAAAACTGAAAACAAAATATATTAATAAGGAAATTTATCACAATAACTTCTTTTAAACATTAGTTTATTAGTACAATTAAAATTAACTAAGTCCTTCAAACTATTATAAAGAATAATTGACCTTGTAATTGGTTTATTAAGCCCATAGTTTACTCTATGATAAGGCTGAACAAGAAGGTTGTTCCGCCGTAAATTGTGAGGAATATTTCTGACTTGAAAGTTATTTAATATATCTTCACAAACAATATGAGAGCAAAACAGGTCTCTTATAAACATAGCGTTTAAAAATGTTCTTCTATAATCTAAGGCTTGTAAACCCAATAAGGAACATCTGGCTTGAAACACCAGCCAATTTGATAAATGGCAAACCGTGTAAAATTGTGTTGAATTCTTTCTATACGCTCGATATGCACCTTATAGAACGGATTCCACACAATAGAACAATACTCCAGGTGCGAACGAACGAAAGCTGCATGCAATATTTTTAAAGTAAAAGCATCATTAAATTCGCGCGCATTACGTTTAACAAATCCTTTTGAAATAATGTAATCAATGTGTTGTCGAAATGAAAGCTCATGGTCGAAAATTACACCAAGATCTGATATTTCGGCAACCCTTTCAAGAACACTACCTGTTAAGGGGTACTCAAAGAAGACCGGAGTTTTCAATTTATATATGCTAAGTACTTTACATTTACTAACATTTGAATTTAAATTATTATCGCGGCACCAAAATTGCAGCTTTTCTAAATCGGATTGCAACTTAAGGCAGTCATCAATGTTGCGTATTTTCATAGCGATTTTCATATCATCGGCATACTGCCATACACGCACGAATTTAAAGTTTTGGACGATATCGTTTATGAAAACTAAAAAGAAAAGTGGTCCTAAATGGCTTCCTTGCCGAACCCCTGACGAACACTTTATAACAGAGCGAGATGTACAGCCATTTAACTTCACCAACTGAGTCCTATCCGTTAGATAGGATCTCACCCAGCTTAGAAAAATTGACTGTATTCCTAAATGTTCTAGTTTCGCAAGTAAAATATTATGATCTACTCTACCAAAAGCCTTCGAAAAATCGGTATATACCACATCAACCTGCATTCCCTGCTCAATACCATCAGCAACAAATTTAGTAAATGATACCAAATTTGTTGAAGTTGATTTTCCTTTCAGGAATCCATGTTGACATGGCGATGTCAAACGGCTAATTAAAACATCTATTTTATTTTTAATAAGCATTTCAAACAACTTCGGTATTGCTGATATTTTAGCTATGGGTCTATAGTTATCAATAAGATGCTTCGAACCCTTTTTGTGAACAGGCGTTATGTATGAAACTTTCCATTCATCAAGAAAAAACCAGAAGACAAGCAAATTAAAAATAAAGGCTAAATGACGACATAACGATTGCATGCAATTCTTCAAAAATATATTAGCAATGACATCAGGTCCGGCCTGTATACTAACATCAAGATCACGCATAGGTCATCCTCAAAAATCTCAAGAGCACTCGTATTGAATATGATGTACTGACATTTTGACACGTTAAGCTTCATACTGTTATCGAGACAAAATTTATAAAAACTATTTAAATTAATCTGAAGGGACAAAATATCATCATTATTAGTAATAGTTTTACAAATGTTGCAATCATCAGCAAAAAGCAAGTATTTCACATTATTAAAAATCAAATGGATATCATTAATGAAAATCAGAAAGAGAAGCGGACCTAGGTGTGAATGTGAACCTTGAGGGACGCCTGAGGATAGTAAAAAGAGTTGAGAATACTGGTTGTTGAATTGTACAATTAAAGGTCTGTTACGGATATAATCATTCAACCAACTAATAAAAGGTCCGGAAAGTCCAAAATTAATTAGTTCTTTTTTTATTAAAAGATCAAAGTTTACTTTATTATTTAGATAGATCTATGTAAATAGAATGCACTTGGCAAAAATTACTGAATAAATTTATTTTACTGAATTTAATTTAATAACATAATTTTGGTACGTAAGTAGTTGGTAGCAGTGGATTTACCGGAACAAAATCCATGCTGATTAGCTATAAAAGGTCTAACACGAGGTGATAAAAGATCAGTGATGATGCATTTAAATAATTTAGCGATGCTGCATAAAATACTGATGGGACGATAATTCTGGATGTTAGCTCTATCCCCAGATTTATAAATCGGAAGAATAAAGCTACGTTTCCGTTGAGATGGAAAGTGCCCGATCGTTAGAGATTTATTTTATTTGTTATATTTCAAAAATATTGCAGGAATCCCATTCGGCCCAGTCTCAGTGTCGAAATGCGACTCTAAACTATAAATATACTTTTGATAATCAAGTCTTGATTGCTGTTTACATTTAGATCTTAGGATAGAAAATTTATTATAATAAACTAGGTGAGAGAGCTCGCTTCGCTCGCTCTCTTATCTAGTGCTCGCTTCGCTCGCATTATTGGCTTCACTCACAACTTGACACTAATTTGAATGCCAATCAACCTGCTTACTATAATTTATTGGGATCGACCTCTCGATGATGAAACCAAGGTGTATAATGGAAACAACGCGATGGATTTCCGTCGGGGGGTTAAGCGGTCAAGGCAATACAACAACAACATAAATGTACTCAACCCCCTGACTGATTGATGAGACTTGCCCTTCAACTATATTAGCGAGTTATCTCGAAAATCATTAATTTAATAAATTGCTATTAAATATGTCAGCACACTCATTTACCCAGTTTTTCGTGCACTAAAATGTGCGCACGCCACCTACACTGTTCATATACTATCCCAAAACCATCATACATCCAGGTTGACGGTTGTCTCTGACCACTCTGTGCACTGCTGGGGGAAGAAATTCCAATTACCCTTTAGGCAATTTTGACGTGAGTTCGGCAACACCTCAACCGTGTCGCTCCGCGAAAGGATTGCGGATATATCAACGGATTTCCGAAGTAGTACGAAGCTGATTATGAAATTGCTGTGACCAACATCCAGGATATATGTACGGAAAAACGTAGTTATATTTATCTGAGTTACACTGTATTTGATCCAATGACAACTAAATATTCCATACATACAAAATGGAATTTAGATTTACCGCCACTTCCTTTTAGACTTTCAAAATTTTCTCGGTCTATAAACCTTCTTCAGCGTAAGACAAATTAAACAAACAAACGAAAATCCATTATCCTATCTTCTGTATAAGACGAAGCAGTTTATCGTCAGTATAATCCTTATACTGGAAGAGACGTCATCAAGTGTTCCATGGTAGCCCACACTACTACAATTTTGGACAGAGTTGCTCAATAGTGTTAAGCAGTATTGTTTATTTAACAGTTGATATAACCACCTATAATACAATTAAAACGTCTCTGGAAAATCCTGACCATAAATTGTTTTCGTTTTATTTGTAGAAGAGATAGCATCATCATTGGGCATGAAATATAGTTTACGACCGACTCCCATACCTAGCGATAATACACAAAAAATTTCATAAAAATCGGTCCAGCCGTTTCGGAGGAGTTCGGGAACAAACTTTTTGAGGAGAATTTTATATATTAGATCATATCCTTAAGCCGGCTCGATTTCATTTAGTATACACGTATAAACATTTAAAGCGAATGAATCGAGTAGGCTTAATCACTTACTGTACAAAATACTAAATTAACGATAAAAAGAAGAGGGGGGGGGGCACTTCGTGGCATGAAATATGGTTTACGACCGATTCCCAAACCTAGCAAGGATATATACAAAATTTCATAATATTCGGTGTCCGGCGACACCATTTTGAAGATTAATGTCGCGTTGGACCCGCAATCATATTTTGTCTAACATGATCATGAAGAAGTTATCGCAGAAATCTACATTTTGAGAGTAATATGCCAAAAAACCGAGAAACTCAGATTTTTCTTTAGGTGTTGACCATGTTTCGCAACGAAATTTGGTGGGAAGCTCCGGATTCGAGCTCAGCGCCCCAAAAAACATAAGAAACAAAAAAAAACGGGACCAAGTTCTAATCGTGCGAACAGCACGATGAGTGTATACTCTAAACCCATGTACAGACCTAGAAGACAAAATTTGCATTTTTATGTTTTTTTTTAGGGGAAGGAGGGTTTAGATGGGTCGGACCTGGGACATCTGTAACATCTTATCAAGGCATCAAACTGCTACCATTTGATACTAATTTAAAGTTCTTCGATACATTCTATCAAAATATATGGCTGAATATAACTTTGTAGGGGAGGTAGGGGTAGCTGAACCTAATCCACTTTCCATAAACTAAAAGTATATGTCCCAATTAGGCATTGATCAAAATTTCAAGTCGATAGCGATATTGAATGTAAATATCAAGGAGGAGTCATTTGTATGGGGGGTAGCGGAACCCTTGGTCCTAATTGGCCCATTTTCAATACCGTCTAAGATTTGATCAAAAGAAACATCTGACCAAAATTTGAAACCGCTACCATCTTATGGGGTATAAATATCTCCACCACATTTCCGGATTCGAGCTCAGCACCCCAAGAAACATAAGAAACACAAAAAAAAATATCTCCACCACATTTTCCAATCTCAAGCCACGTAATCACTACACTTGTACTCAGATTAGAAAATCTTCATTAGAGTTTACTTTTTTCATTTCAGATAATGCATAATGTAAATAGACTACACTCCCCAGTAGTCTTCGGTGCTTAAGGACTCGAAATATCATAAAGGTAAGTGTTCTTTATGTGAAAAATATCATATTAGTGAGATCATAGTGTGATCATTCTACAAAAGACAAATTCAGGTAAATGTCCAGCAAAAAAAAAGTACGATACATACCCCCTATTCTTATTATTATTCACACTACTGACAGGATTTACTAAAACCACTAAATTAATCGAGTCGAACTACTAGATTATATCATTAAGTATGTCATTAAATTCACAATGCATCGTAGGATGTACTCGCATTTTTTAAATTGCAGTAGTACAATATGGTACAACTGTTAACTAAATCTTGGATTTAGTAAATCTTGCCACAGGCGTTTGATAATTTTTGAAAAATTCAGTTTCTTAGGGGCGATTCAGACTATGGACAAGATTTACTAAATCCTAGATTTAGTTGACAGTTGTACCATATTGTACTGCAATTTGAATAATGCAAGTACATTCTACGATACATTTTGAATTTAATGACATTAGATTTAATCTTGTAGGCGGGTTTCGACTCGATTAATTTAGTGGTTTTAGTAAATCCTGTCCATAGTGTGAATCCCCTCTTAGGGGCGATTCAGACTATCGACAGGATTTACTAAATCCTAGATTTAGTTGACAATTGTACCATATTGTACTGCAATTTGAATAATGCAAGTACATTATACGATGCATTGTGAATTTAATGACATACGAATTAATCGAATAGGCGGGTTTCGACTCGATTAATTAAGTGGTTTTAGTAAATCTAGTCCATAATGTGAATCGCCTCTTATACGACTCAAACCTCCATATCTCCAAAACTATATCAGGTAGAATATCGAAATAAGATTATTATCACAGCCAACAAATTTACCCAGCAAATAAAACTAACTTTAAATCAAATAAGTGGTTTGGTTGATACAAAGCTTCCAAGTAAAATTTTTGGGATTTGATCCAAAAACCAAGTTTTTTCTCCATCTAGATTTTCTTCAAATTCTGTCAAGGTGAGGTGCTTGTACCATTCATTTAAATTAACCCTAGTTTTCTGCACTTAAGACAATAAATATATAATATTCGAGTTTGAATAAAATGATCGTAAGGGGCGATTCAGACTATCGACAATATTTACTAAATCCTAGATTTAGTTGACAGTTGTATACCATATTGTACTGCAATTTGAAGAATGCAAGTACATTCTACGATGAATTTTGAATTTAATGTCATAGTAGGGGGTTTCGACTTGATTAATGTAGTGGTTTTAATAAATTCTGTCCATAGTGTGAATCCCCTCTAAGACTATGCGCGAATTTTTAAAAGAATCGTACAATCATCTCACCTTCGTATAAGTTATCTGTTTTTGTGTCAAATGACAAAAATTTGACCAAACCCAAAATTACTTATTCGAGTGCGGTTAGATTTATTTTAAAAAAAAATTGTTGGCTGTGATAATAGTTTTATTTCGATATTCTAACTAATGTACATATATGTATATTTTTAAAGATATTGAGGTTAAAGTTATATGAGAAAATGATTTTTGATAATCTTCAAATGCCTGTGACAGTGTTAAGAAATGGAGTGAGGCCCGTACACCTTTTTACTAGAAGTCACATGAAAAATCATTTTCCAAGCGTGTATGCGGTAAATTGCAGACTCGCTACAAATGTTCGTTATATCTGAGTGTGTTATAATCCAGGTTGACTGTAATAACATCATGTTTGATTTTATTACAGTCGCCCTAAGAGCGCAAATACTCGTAATTATCAATTTGGAGATGAAATGACAGCGGAATCACCTGCTCGACTACGGATTCTCATTTATAATCTTAATAATTTCTGTATCCATTAAGTATACATTAAGGTGTGTTCGAGCCGTTTAAAAAACGAATGTGCAGAGCCAGCTTTCTGATTGATTGCAAATTTATGTCGGACAAAACCACGGTTAAAGCTACAATGTAAACAGTGCCTGATGTAGCAGGTACGCAGCTCGTCTGTATACTTTATCTTCTAGTAGCGTCGCAGCCTCGCAGCGCGTGCTTGGCTAGCTCTTTTTTCAGGATCACGTGCTTACAAATCGTTGGTAAACTAACCTTTCTGCCTAGGTCTCCGATCCGACTCCAACGTGCCAGTCAATAGAACGCATTAGGTTCACAAGTAATTTTTAATGTTGTTAGATTAGAATACCTATTTACATTGCACATTAATTATTGTTTTTATAATACATATATACATTTTTTATGAAAAACTGGATCGGTTTGATCTACAATGAATTTCTGAATTACAAATTATGATTTTATATTAAGCAATCGTCCATTAACCGAACACCTTATGGTTTTCTTCTATTTTGTTTTAAATTATGTTACAAGCAACCAACGATACGTACATAAATACAGTATAAAGGTACGTTGTGCTCGACACGACTGCATTGGCTCTAGCGACAGCGACTCGCTTATTTCATATAAAAACTCATTTTTCTCTCATTCTAAAGGTACGTTGTGCTCGACACGAACACGACTGCGTCGGCTCTAGCGACAGCGACTAGCTCATTTCATATAAAAACTCGTTTTTAGAATGAGAGAAAAATGAGTTTTTATATGAAATGAGCGAGTCGCTGTCGCCAGAGCTGATGCAGTCGTGTCGAGCACAACGTACCTTTTAAACGAGTTTTTATATGAAATGAGCGAGTCGCTGTCGCTAGAGCCGATGCAGTCGTCTCGAGCACAGCGTACCTTAAAGGTACATTTTCCTCGACACGACTGCACGACAGCGACTCGCTCATTCCATATAGAAACTCGTTTTTAAAATGAGAGAGAAACGAGTTTTTATATGGAATGAGCGAGTCGCTGTCGCTGCGACCGCGTCGAGGACAACGTACCTTAATACAGGTTCGGATAAGGAAAATTCGGTTAATCGAGTTTCCACAGACAAATTGAGGATTGCCAAAAAGTTAATATATGTGACAACCTGGAAATGTGCCAAACGAACTTATGTGAAGTTAGCCCTCCCACATTCTCAAATTGCGCTTGTAACCGTTTGTTCGTGATTGTTCGCCAATTAAAATCGTTTGTTCGTCTCTAATTATTATTTAATAATAGCAACTTTAAAATAAGAAGTGTGAACTTAGCCCGCCATCTTCAAATATGGTCGGATAGGTATAAATTTGATATCAATCGAAAGCCAAGCGAACAAAATAAGATCGAAGCAATTGAGTGCTGCTGACGAAAGGTTGCTTCGTACAGAACAGACACTTAATTTTTTATTTGATTCGATGCATTTCATATGAAAAAAGCTGAGTTCGATTAATCGAATGTTCGGATAATCAGTGTCGATATAATATAATCGACGTTGTATATACTTACTTACAATAAGGTGATAATTCAGGGGTTTGCTGCAAAAAGGTGGTAGCTCCATTTTTGCTACATTTGAGAAAATTGAGAACAACTTTTTAAAAGTAAATCCGTTGATAATTTTTAAGGAGATTTTTACTTATAATATTCTTCAACCATCTCTGCATGTAATAGAAAAAAAATTCCAAAAATTGTTTTCCTACATGACGTCACACAAAATATTTTTATTGGAACTACATCTTCTTTGTCGCCAAACAAGTCAAATTGCTTGTTTGTATCAAAAACAGATCAGAAAATCAGCGAATAATGGGCAATTCCCACATTACGGTCATCCGGAATAAAGATAGAAGATGGTCTTCAGCACGAATACTCTTTAAAGCGAATAGGTTAAGCAGGGTGCCCCAAAAGAGTAACGCATTCGATTTCTTTTTTAATTCATCAGAGAGACATGAAATAAATAACAGGCGCGACAATCCAACATAGGACTAAGGCCGCAGGATGTGTTAGTGACATCCTATTTCCAAGATCTTATCTGCTTTTTGATGAGGTAATGAGATCAGCATCACGCTCAGCAGTGTTATTTATTCCCATAAATGGGTACTCGTTTAACATCTGAGTGAGATCATAGTCCGTCACAAGCTCGTGAGTTCGAAAAACACCATGGAACACGGTGAGATTCGAACTCATGACCCTGTGCACCCAAGGTGCTAGACCAGCCAGACTACATGAGAGAGTATAATAAAGAGCGACGAATTATTGTACTTTTTATACCCTTCGCTCATCGAGTGAAAGGGTATATTAACTTTGTCATGAAGTTTGTAACGCATTGAAGGAGGCATCTCCGACCATATAAAAAGTATACATATATGATCAGCATGACTTGGGGAGTCGATTGGGCGATGTCCGTCTGTCTGTCTGTCTGTCTGTCTGTCCGTCTGTCCGTCTGTTGCAGTGCGTTTTTCTCGGCCGCTATAAAAGCTAGAGAGCTGAAATGGTACACATGCTTATTATTGTTGCAGGCTGTTTGTATGTTTGAATCGCTTAAATCGGACAAGGGGGTCATGGGTCTGCCATACAAACTTAACCCCCCAAATTAGGTTCTTCTAAGAAAAACTTTTTTATTTGTGCACCAATTTCAACCAAATTTCACACAAATGCATTTCTATAGTTGACACAAAACATATGTAAGAATAGATTAAATCGGACCATGGGGTCATTGGGCTGCCATACAAATCCAACCCCCCAAATTAGGTTCTTCTAAGAAAAAGTTTTTCATTTGTGCACCAAAATCAACCAAATTTCACCCAAATGTATTTCTATTGATGACACAAAACATATGTAAGATTGAATCAAATCGGACCATGGGGTCATGGGGCTGCCATACAAACCAAACCCCCCATATTGGTTCTTCTAAGAAATATTTTTTTACACCAATTTCACAAAACCTTGAATTAATGTGTCTTTATCAAAGCAACTAAAAAGTTCAAAACGAATGGAATCGTACTGTGGGGTCATGCTCCGGCAACCCCAATAAAATTTTCCGAGTAAATATTTTTATTTGCCCACTTATTTCAACCAAGCCCAAAACTTTTGTCAAGACGGAAGAAAAAGAATGAGGAGGGAGATTATACAGGGTGTCCCGTTCATGGTGGAGAATATTTTAATGGTAGATAGTGTGGCTCATTTGGGGAAAATTAATGTTCTACGAGACACCTCTATTTTGAACCGTTACAATGTAAAAGCACTTTTTGTAAATTGTGTCAAAATACCTGACTTGCCGATCTAAATCAAAATTTGCCAAACCACCAAACATGTCATCCAAAATATGACTTCACTTTCCGAAACAACATAAAATTTCCTATAAAACGACACCTTGTCCGTTACGAAGTTGCTCGTATCTTCCGAGATACACCAGTTCAAATTTTGAAGAAATTTTAAAATCGGGTTTTCATGCAAAATTGAAATGATCAAATCGTAACGGTACTTTGAACCGACAAATCTGCAAAGTTGAAAAAAGTTGCCTCATTATGTAAACTCTCGAACGACATATAAAAATTAAGGGCTCACGATTTGAAAATTTGCGAATTTAACGTTTGAAAGGTAAAAAACAGTGTTTTTCGTGTAAGTTTTTTCGCCCAACAAAATGAACTGAAATGATCGTACAAATTTATCTTCATCATATCAGATGATTTGCATTACACGAAAACCACATTTTTTTACCTTTCAAACGTTAAATTCGCAAATTTTCAAATCGTGAGCCCTTAATTTTTATATGTCGTTCGAGAGCTAACATAATGAGGCAACTTTTTTCAACTTTGCAGATTTGTCAGTTCAAAGTACCGTTACGATTTTATCATTTGAATTTTGCATGAAAAACCGATTTAAAAATTTCTTCAAAGTTTGAACTGGTGTATCTCGGAAGATACGAGCAACTTCGTAACGGATGAGGTGTCGTTTTATAGGAAATTTTATGTAGTTTCGGAAAGTGAAGTCATATCTCGGATGACATGTTTGGTGGTTTGGCAAATTTTGATTTAGTTCGGCAAGTCAGGTATTTTGACACAATTTACAAAAAGTGCTTTTACCTTGTAACGGTTCAAAATAGAGGTGTCTCGTAGAACATTAATTTTCCCCAAATGAGCCACACTATCTACCATTAAAAGATTCTCCACCATGAACGGGACACCCTGTATACAAGTCATAGGTACGCCCGAAAAAAACTTTTAGCCCAAGCGAAGGGTATCCGAATTTCGGCCGCGCCCGAAATTAGCCTCGGCCCCGGGGGTTGGCGAGCGTAGCGAGCAGGGGGCGAAGCCCCCTAGTTTTAATTTAGTGTAATATACAGGGTGTCCCATTTAAATACATAGGTTTTTGATTGTCGATAAATGTTGTTCAAACTATGGGGAGACAACTAGACAGTTGGGAAATTTGATGACACAAGACACATTGTTGGTAACTCCTTGTGTAACGCTGATTCAAAGCCTATAAGAAAATTAATGCGTATTTCACATGAAGTATAGGGAAATTAAGCCGAAGAAGGGCCAGGCCCAAACAACAACAAAAAGAGGAAAGTTTCGATGAAAAATTGTTGTACACCCTTCCCTCTCTAAAAAGTTACACTAATTTGGGCGTTACATTAAGGGGGGTGACGAGCAGGGGAAACTGTTGTTTACGGAAATATCTGGAAAACTAATAGTCCGATCGCAAAAAGTCCCAGTAGTTAAATAAACTACATTGAATTTCCTTTACACTGATATATAATAGCTACTTTAGACCTTTTCTTGGAAAATTATACCGTAGACCCAAAAGTATCATGCGGAATTTACTTTTTTTTTTCATATTTACATTTCGAACTGTAACTTTTAATAGAGTGAAAGGAACTGCTGCTGATACTGCCAATTAAATGTATTTAATTTACACCAAAAATGATATTGCTCCGGCCAAGAACCTCTGTAACTATCCTGTAACTATTCTCTAAATTCCGCTAGGCTAAGCAAATTTGGTTGAGTGCCTAGGGCCAGCTGCCTTCTACTCTCCACCGAGAATTATTTCGATCGAATCAAAACTAAGGGTACCTTTCATAGTAAGTGAGCCAGAAATCTGCCAAATTGCAAATTTTCTTGTTGCCGAGCGTGGGAGGTATTATTGACCGGAGCAACCTCATTTTTGGTTCAAATTAAATACATTTCGCAAATACATACAAATACATTCGCAGCATCACCGCCAGTTCTTTTGACTCTGCCTTCACTGTATCAAAAGTTACAGTCATCATCATCAATGTGGCACGATAGCCCGACGTCGGGCCTTGGCCGCCTGAATCGTTGACCTCCAATTGTCGCGGTTACGTGACCTTGTCCTCCAGTTTCGGAAGCCCAGCAGCTGGTGGGCGTCTTCACCTACGGAGTTCTCCCAGCGAGCTCTCGGTCGTCCACGCAACCTCGCTCCGTCAATTCGTTGTGCGTTCATAACTTTCTTTGGCATGCGGTTGCCCCGCCCATTGCAGACGTTGAAGCTTCACGATTTTCGATACTTCCAGTTCATCGTACAATTGATACAACTCATGGTTGTATCGGATACGCCATTGGTCTCGCTCACGAACGGCCCCGAAAATTCGCCGAAGGACCTTTCGTTCGAATCGGTCTAGCAAAATTTCGGAGGCTTGGGTAAGGGTCCATGCTTCGCAGCCATAACATAGCACGGGTCGGATGATCGTTTTGTACACGCGTGTTCCTGTGCGCAAGTTTCGAATTAATTATAGGGAGGACCGAGAAATATGTCTTATTGGCTAGTTGTATCCGCCGCTTAATTTCGTCGGTTTCGTTGGCGTCCTTTGATAAATTACAACCCAGATAGCTGAAGTTGTCTACATACTCGATATTAAGGTCCCCCACTGTGATGCTTGAATTTGCTGGCGACTGGCGTCCTTGTTTTCGATTGCATCATGGCCTTTGTTTTGCTTTCGTTGATATGTAGTCCAACTTCCTTTGCGGCGTTATTGAGGTTATGCAGGAGGCTTTCTGCATCACCCAACCTTCGAGACACGATGTTGATATCGTCGGCGTACGCTACTAATTGAGTCGACTTGATGAGTAGCGTTCCGCTGCTGTCCATGTTCATGGCTCGAATTACATACTCCAAAGCCAGGTTGAAGAGCGTCGGCGCCAGCCCGTCGCCCTGCTTGAGTCCAGTACGAGTTTCAAATAGGTCAGTGAATCGGTTCTGCACTTTGACTTGCGAGACGGTATTAGTCATCGTCATCCTTGTGAGTCGCACTAACTTTGCCGGTATACCAAAATTCAGCATAATGTTGTACAGTACATTTCGGTCGATACTGTCGTATGCCTGCTTGAAGTCGACAAAGATTTGGTATACGTCGATGTTGTATTCCCAGCACTTTTGGAGTAGTAGCTTCACTGTGTAAAGCTGATCGGTCGTTGAACGACCAGGTCTGAAGCCGCCTTGATACTCGCCAATGATTTGTCCTGCGTACGGATTGATTCTCTTTTCAAGAATTTTTGATAAAATCTTATAGGCCGTACAAACTAATGATATGCCTCTGTAATTCTCACACTTCAGCTTGTCACCCTTTTTGTGGATTGGGCAGATTATGCTTTTGC
Organism: Microchrysa polita; assembly: GCA_949715475.1. Lineage (NCBI taxonomy): Eukaryota > Metazoa > Arthropoda > Insecta > Diptera > Stratiomyidae > Microchrysa > Microchrysa polita. Next base: position 50,743,788 of record OX454417.1, read on the forward strand.
GCCAATCTTCGGCGATTACCTCGTCGTTCCATATTTTCAGCAGTAGCACATGTACAGCGTTAGTCAGGCACGTTCCACCATGCTTGAGCAGTTCTGCTGGGATCTCGTCAGCGCCGGGCGCTTTATTATTTTGGAGCGACTGCATGGCAAGACTCACCTCCTCTACTGTTGGGGGTAGAACGGCAGGGCCTGGTTCGGCTAACTGCTCAAGAGCTAGCTCCGCGGGGGATGTTGATGATGCACTGTGGAGCTCTTCAAAATGCGAGGTCCATCGTTTGTTGACGCTTTCGATGTCGCTGATGATGTTACCATCCTTGTCCTTACATAGGCTTGTCCTGGGTTGATATCCATTCTTGATATTATTTATAAGTTTGTACGCCTGTCTAATGTTCTTACTGGCTAATCTTTGGTTTATTTGCTGCAACTGCTCGTCAAAATGTTTGCGTTTCTTACGTCTAATTAACCTATTAGATACTCGCCGAAGTTCGTTATATCTTTCTTTCTTGGCTCGAGATGCGCGTTGTGTGTATTGGCGATAGGCTTCATTTTTCGCCTCAATCGAGGCCCTGCATTCGTCGTCGAACCAGTCTGCTCGTCTGCGCCGGCCTTTATAGCCCACGACCTCTTCTGCGACCCCCTTGATGCTGTCTTTGAGCTCCTCCCAGAACTTATGGATGCCTAGATTATTGATGTTATCAAGCATGGGCGACAGTTTTTCCTCAAGTGCTGTAGTATACGCAGCCGCCGTAGCATCCCAGCCAGCATTTAACACATTTGTAATCATTATTTCATGCAACACGCGTAAGCACATATTGCTTATTCATTCATCACGTTTTCATACAAGCAGTATATGACGATGTCCCCCTATTTCATGTATATACGCATTTGCACCGTATTACGGATAATCATTATAAAATCGTTACTCGTAAGCTTTATGTAATAGTTATGTATCATACATATTCAATGCATCGAAGAATAATTAAAAAAAAAAAGAGCACGGGCGACGGAGAGTCTCGAACTCATAACCCTATGCACCGAAGGTGCGCGCCCTAACCACTGCTCTAGCCAGACTATATGAATGATTATGTTTTATTCGTGAATCTAATCACCCCAGCAACAAAAATCACACTTGAGGAGAAAACCATTATATTTCCTATATGCATGATCCGTCGACATTCCTTTAGCTAACCATCATGTATCTAACTTTCAATGCGTCCTATCGATACATAATGCCGATTCGTGATTCATGAAGTAAAGCTTATTTGTCGCTATGTTCACGGTACATGAGGCCGATGCTGGCTGGGATCATCAATCAAATTGTCAACCTCGAAGATCTTGGCAGGGTTGATTCTCGTTACGTGCACCGAAGAGATTCTGCACCTGTAGGTCGTCTTCACCAAATAGTGATCGGTGTCGCAGTTGGCTCCTCGATAGGATCGAACATCTAGAACATTAGAAGCCCATCTCTTGCTGATCAGTACGTGATCGATCTGGTTCACGGTGTATTCATCTGGAGACTTCCAGGTCTGCTTATGGATTCGTCGATGAGGGAAGTATGTAGAGCTTATGACCAAGTTTCTGCCGCTCGCGAAGTCAATAAGTCGCTGACCGTTGTTGTTGTTTTCGTCGTGGAGGCTATGACCACCAGTAGTTCCCCTATGCCAGCTTTCGTTTCCGACTTTGGCGTTAAAGTCTCCTAGCAGCAGCTTGACGTCGTTTGATGGAAGTGAGTCGAAGAGTATTTCTAGGTCGTTGTAGAACTCGTCCTTAATTGCGTCTTCTTTTACTTCTGTAGGGGCATGATGATTCTTTAGATGCTTGCGGTAATAAACTACTGTGTGATTTCTATTGCGATATTAAAGGGGAGTTTCGTTCTGAGTTCTGCTTGTTGTAGCGATTAGCGCATTCGCCTTAGAAGCATAGGGACGTGGGTTCGAATCGCCTTATATATTCAGTTTGCGACGGTTTTCAAGTTCGGGACCCTTGAACCAGACAACGAGTGCTTTTTTTATGCCGAAATTATTTCGACAGCGCACACTATTGATCTCAACGCTAAGGTACAATGTTGGATTGTCGTGCTAGGTATTAATTTATTAAAACGAATACTCGTAATACAAATAAATAAATAAATATGTCTCCTTGAGGATTTGACCTATAGGATCATTTAATGACGCACTGTATCTCAGACCGTTAAGAAGGCGATACGTTCCACTTGATGGACCCAAGGCCAGAGGCAGACCGAAGAATACGTGCATGTGTCAAATGGAAAAAGAACGCATTCGTCTCTCAAGGAAATAAACATGGTATCCGGTAAATACCGCATAAATGCACTTTTAAATGATTTCTAATATGATATTTGCAGCAATAATGATGATGTACCGGACATAAATTATTAACCCTTTAGATGTCATAGGTATTCAAAGATTTTAACCCTCGGGCGGGCGCAATGCATCTGGCAGATTAAGTGACCAGTTTTTGTTGCGCCAATCAGCGATATGAAAAGGGAGTGAACTGAAACTCACAGTAGCTTAATCTTTATCGATCAACTACCCAAAGTAGTTTTCAATTTCTATCTACCATATGTTTGAGGGGCGGGAGGGTATGAAATAATCTCTCAGATGTATTGCACCCGATTGTGTTATTTTCCTCTTTTCTATGAACATGTTCACTTGTTGTACACTACACATTGCGTAATAACGTTGTGGTGACTTTTAGGCACACCAAATCGTTCAATATTGTATTTTTAGTAAAATAAGCTCACTTTTTTTAAGCAGTTTTAAGTTAAAGTCTCCTAGCAGCAGCTTGACGTCGTTTGATGGAAGTGAGTCGAAGAGTGTTTCTAGGTCGTTGTAGAACTCGTCCTTAATCGCGTCTTCTTTTACTTCTGTAGGGGCATGCGCATTAATGAGCCAGAGATTAGCGAAACGGGTCTTAATGCGGATCGCACATAGCCGCTCGTTGATGGGTTTGAAGCCGATAACGTGGTCCTTGAGCTGCTTATTCACGATGAAAGCTACTCCAAACTCCTTGTTGCCCTCCTCTTTACCACTCGTAAAAATAGTGTGCGAATTGAGGTCGTTAATCTCGCTTTTGAGCCATTTAGTTTCCTGGATTGCAACTATGCTCAGCTTGTATTGTTCTACCTGATCCAGGAGGGCCCTTAAGGCCCCCGGTCTATTCAGGGAGCGTACATTCCAGGATCCGAAAGAGTAATCCGTTGTTCGTTTGCGGGGTCGTCGTTGTTTTGTATCCGTCCAATCCAAGGCTTTTGTTTCAGGTTTCTTGACTTGAAGTTTTTCTTAGGATGAGTTGTCGGCACATCGCTAAACCATGATAGGGTTTAATCGTTTAGTAAAGGCCATCATGGGCTTGCCTCGAAGATGCTGCTTTAGTGGTTGAGTTAGACGTTTTCTGTCACCTATCACGTTAAGTAAACTGAGACGCTGCAGATTTAAATACAGCACTCAGGCACAGCGGTGCTTCTTCCAAATGTCGCATCAGATGATTTGACTTAGCCGTTGGAGGTTTTACCCACTAACGTTACCAGGGGGCGCCCGCGCGGAGGACACATGGAGAAGTCTTTGGCCCCCCAAAAGTTACAGTGCGAAATGTAAATATCAAAAAATGTAAATTCCGCATTATTCTTTTGGGTCTAGAGTATAATTTTCAAGAAAGGTCTGGATGGAGTACTATACATCATTGCAAAGGAAATTAAATGTAGCTTATTTTTTAGGACATTTAGCGATCGGACTAATAGTTTCCCAGATATTTCCTAAAATCAAAAATTCCCCTCTTCGCCACCCCGTCCCTCTTTATTAGATCTAAACTACTCAGATGTTTTTTGTTTGATAAAATTTTTCTTTAGATGCTTGCGGTAATAAACTGCTGTGTGATTTCTATTGCGATATTAAAGGGGAGTTTCGTTCTGAGTTCTGCTTGTTGTAGCGATTAGCGCATTCGCCTTAGAAGCATAGGGACGTGGGTTCGAATCCCCTTATATATTCAGTTTGCGACGGTTTTCAAGTTCGGGACCCTTGAACCAGACAACGAGTGCTTTTTTTATGCCGAAATTATCTCGACAGCGCACACTATTGATCTCAACGCTAAGGTACAATGTTGGATTGTCGATGTCGTGCTAGGTATTAATTTATTAAAACGAATACTCGTAATAGAAAAAAATAAATAAATATGTCTCCTTGAGGATTTGACCTATAGGATCATTTAATGACGCACTGTATCTCAGACCGTTAAGAAGGCGATACGTTCCACTTGATATACCCAAGGCCAGAGGCAGACCGAAGAATACGTGCATGTGTCAAATGGAAAAAGAACGCATTCGTCTCTCAAGGAAATGAACATGGTATCCGGGAAATACCGCATAAATGCACTTTTAAATGATTTCTAATATGATATTTGCAGCAATAATGATGATGTACCGGACATAAATTATTAACCCTTTAGATGTCATAGGTATTCAAAGATTTTAACCCTCGGGCGGGCGCAATGCATCTGACAGATTAAGTGACCAGTTTTTGTTGCGCCAATCAGCGATATGAAAAGGGAGTGAACTGAAACTCACAGTAGCTTAATCTTTATCGATCAACTACCCAAAGTAGTTTTCAATTTCTATCTACCATATGTTTGAGGGGCGGAAAGAATGTAATTTAAAATTCATGTAAAAAATGGTGATGACTTTTGTAAAAATACTTGTTTATGTGAGGTTTGCATTACGTACTGAATATGGTCAGCAATTGTGGTGAAGTAAATTTAAAGTCGTATTCACGTTTATGATACCATTGACTTCTTGTATAAAAATGAAATTATAATCCTTTAACCCCAAAAAGTGCTACCTACATTCCGAATTTTGTTCTACCGAAACATACATGACATAGTAATATAAGCAATAATTTTTTAACTCGTTAAAATTTAACTGCCTAAAAAAACGAAATACTAGTTGTCCCTATTTGACCAGCTTATTGGCAGAAGTGTATAGGTCAACATGAATCCCTAAATCAGAAATTGGCCCGCTTCGAAGCCATTCCTTCTTATTATGCATAATTTAATTAACATATATTGACGTGGGATTCATATGGCTTTATTTCACGGTGTGCATTTTTAATTTATCACGAATGATACATCATTCATTTATTTCGCGTAAGTCATGAATATTTTTTACGAGCGATGCATTAAAAATATATGTTACACAACTATTACATCATCTGCTTAGTAACAATTTTGTAATTTTAATCCTTAATAAGGCGCAAAGACGTGTATAGATGATAAATGATTGTATGAAAACGTGATAAATGACAAAAATATCTCAGCTGCTGTGTGTTGCATGAATGATACGCCACACATGTGTTTTTTTCCTGGCTATAGGTTCGTGAACGGAATCCAGTATTTTTTTTTATTTCATCTTCATCTTGGGTTCACTACTAGAAACCTTGAAACTTTGAATTTTTTTTTATGAACCGGACGGTTTTATAACGTCGTAAGAAATCAAAAATTTAAAAATGATATATTTACGATTAAAAAGGTTGGGGTACCTTAGGTATGGAATATACTTTACGACCTAACCTGTTCTTATGTCTAGCAAGTATGCACGAAAAATTTAATAAATCTAAAATGATCTTGAACTTATTGTGAATACTTATACAAGATTTTACGGCTGAACTAGCATTCTTTCAAAAGTTATGGAGCTTTTAAAAAAGGTTTAAAATGAAAATATTCTAATTTCTGTGCTTGTCTAACTTCTAAATATTCAATTAAACTCTAATGTGTTATATATCATTGCAAAGGTAATTTTATGTAGTTTTTTCGTCCTCATACCATTTTTCTCTATTTATTACCTTTTTTTAAATAATCGCAAAAATCCGAAAAAATCGCCCCCTTTCCCCCTTTTTTTAAGGTTACGGACCCCCAATCGGTTGGGACTTTTAATGCCATAATCTGGGGACCATTCCCAACCACAATCCAAAAAAAAACCGATGTAGGATTTTAGCCGATCCAGTATGCCATGCGGGCTAGATGTGCGGTTTGAGATATGTATGAATTTTCGATTTAAAGAATCAGTGAATTACGTGCTCTTATGATTTTTTCTCAGGAGGTGCACGTGCACTTGTGCATATATAGGCGAGCCGCCACTGAATACACACTATTTGAAATTTTGTATTGAAACGAATTTATACCACGCAACGCTTTGCAATCCCATTTAAATGTACTTTTCACAATAGTGTAAATTTTGATGCTGTTGGGATACAGCTATGCAACAGGAACGCTGGTGATTAATTAATTTTAAGCATCTATCTATTAATTTTGAAATTTCGTATTCATTGCCCCCATTTTTCCGACGCCCCTACACGAAGTTACAGCATTAAGCTGCGCATGATTTTGTTTACAATTAATTTTCCATATAAAATTCAATTGAGAAATGTCATCGAAGCTACAAAATCCAGTCACCATAGAAAATATTTTGGTCCCAGTGTATTATGCGGTTATTTGCATTTCCTTTTTAGATTTTCTTATTCATTGATTTATGACTCAGCCAGCTCATAGAAAGAATTGATACAAAAGTACGAAATTATAATCATAATAAAGTATCTGAGGATGCCGAAGTTCTAGTAGGCGAAACCTTATATTCAAATAAAGGAAAAAAATCAACAGACGCTGATTTTAGTGAATATTTGTTAAAAGAAAAGGGATCACCCGTTGCTATGATGAGAAGAGACAATAGCGCTGCGGTTTTTATTAAAGTATCGGGTGAAGTTCTTATTGCGTTCGCCTTCGAAGCACAGGGTCGATTGTTGTGGCCTGACCGCATTACGAAGTGAAAAGTTAGACTTTTTTGCGCGTCACATTTGGGGGGGGGAGGGGGTGAAATTATGATTTTTCGCCAATATCTTGTTAACTGTAATATTTACAGTAAAATGTTCTGAGTACGATTTAAACTACACAAAATTTCCTTTCTAATGATATATTATATCATATACCATCTCTTGGCAGATTATATACTAGATCTAAAAACATTCGGTGTAATTTCGATTTTTTGATAGTTACATTTGGCGCTTTTTGGAGATATTAGGCTTTAAGTCGTGCAAGAAAATGATTTTTTCGAAAATCTTTAAATGCCTGTGCCAGCTAAAGGGTTAAGCTGAGGGGGTATGTTCCGTACAACTTTTTTGCTGGAAATCACATGAGGAATCACAATCCGTTGAGTTTATGCGGCAGTTTCCGGACACCCTGTAGAGAATAAAGTCAGAGCGTTTGTGCGGTGTTTGCCACACTCCGGTCGGTGTGGGGCCGGCTTTATGAGAATGGTTAGCAGAATGAGCCATTGCGGCATATCACATAAATTTGCAATTAAAAAGTTGCGTGTCCTTTATTTCAAAATCAGGAAGCTCTTTTTTTTAAGAAGAACTTAATAGGTCCTGATATGCTAATTAGCACATAACTGAGTGGATTTTCCTATTTTGCTAGCATCACAGACGTCACCTAGGCAAATCTCACTAAATATTTAAAGATTAGTATTTCGTATCAATTGTGGGCTCTTCAAAGCCTAGCAAGGACTTTGCATCCTTAAAACACAACTTTCAACAGATAACAACTGATACAGTTAATAAATTCAAAAATTAACGCGTTTCTTAAAAAGCAATTGATGTGCTTCTTTACTTAAGCAAAACTTAATTCCTTATTTTATTTCGCCCCTTTTTATTTCATCTATAGTTTCTGTGGATTTCTTTTCACTAAATCGAAGTTGATATTTAATTTTTACAAAAAGTTGCCCCTAAGATTTGATAAAATACCTTTGGGATGGAGTTCTTAAAGCTTCCCCATGACCCCCTCTTTGTCCCCTCCAATTTCTTCTAATTTTACATAACTTTTGTGACTTCGGTAGAAAATAAACTTTTGTGTAAGGTTTGATATTGCTGCATAAATAAAAAAAATCTTAGAAGAACTATGGTACCCGGCACCTCCATGATCCCATCGGACTTTCAGCCCCGTGTTTTTAATTGTGGTCCATCCCATCTAATCAGTGGCGGAACAACTTCACTCGGGGCCCTCCCGCCAACTTCTTGAGTGGCCCCCCCTACACTGAGAAAAAAACACTCGTGAAGGTCGATCCACAGTCGTTTTCCATGCAAGTTTACAGACTGCCAGTTAATTGATTGACTGACAATCTGTCAATTTGTATGGGAAATGACTGTGGCTGTGACTGATGACTAAAAAGTGTCGATCGACCTTAAACCAACTCTTTTAAAATGATTTTGACGGTACAGTGTAACTACCTGCGCCTGCAATGGGATTCGATCCCGCGAATGCCCTAATGCCGCACACACACGGTCAATACAAATCCCTTTTTTTTTTAATTTTCGCTTTGTAAAAATGGAAAAAATGTATGAATTTGCCAGAACAAAGAATCCAAAAAATTGATTGACTTCGTGTGTGGGAGGTAGAAGTTTGTAACTGACTAGAAGATTAAAAAAAGCGACACGTTATTAATTCAACTCTATTCCTTGTTTCAGCTTTAAATTTAAATGTGCTCTGATTTAAATCCTTCAATTTTAAGCACTTTTGTACTTAATATAAAATTTAACATAGAAATCTTGGCAAGACTCCTTTCAAACCAAAAGTGGCCTCTGTATAACAGCCCTAATGACCGTGTGTATACCGCAAGCAAGATACAATATTTTAGTTTTCAATGATATATACAGGGTGTCCCGCATTGGGTGGTCAATACTGTAAGGGTTGATAGCGCAACTTGTTTCAGCAAGAAAATAACCAATACAATCGGAATTTTTTTTACCGTTACCTTGTTATCGCTTTTTTGTGAAAGTCATAGAAAATCGTGACTTGCCACGCAAAATCGTAATTTGCAGCACTCTTGATGACTTAATCCAAGATTTGATTTCAGTTTCAGAAACTACATAAAATTTCACAAAAACTGAAGTTTTTCCTGTTGCCAACATTATCGGCACTTTCAAGATACAGTTACTCAAACTTAATAGAAATTTTAAAATAGATTTTTCATCGAAAATTCAAACAGTAATTTCATAACGGTGCTTTATACGTACAACTCTGCAAAGTTGATAAAAGTTGCTTCAACATGTTGGCTTTGCAACGGTATATCACTTTTCATATTTACATTACTTATTCACGTCTCTTTTGTTCTTTTTATTAAATATGTATAAGTTTCTCTTGAATTTAGTAAAATTTTTATCATTCTCATTAGTTTATACTATCTATTTTTATTCATTTTTTTTTTTTTTTAATCTAAATATCAAAATTTTTTATCATTTTCATTATCATCCTAGAGTTATAATAGCTTTAAGTCAAAATTGTTAATCCTTCTGTTAAACAAGAAAATTATACACGAATTTAAAATCGCACTCGCCTACAAGTCAAACTTATGCGAGATAGCGAGCTGAATAATATTTGTTATATGTCAAATCAAATTGTATCAACCTAACAGCGAATAAATAAATAATAATAAAAAATAATTACGGGATTTTGGAATTACACATATTGAATGTAAAAAAACGAGGTAATTATTTTGTTATCGGATTATTTAAACTGAAATTTTATTCATTTATTTTTTATATTTTACTATCGCAATTTTGAAAATTTGTTAAATAAAAATGAAAATAAAGTTTTGAATATGAGAAAGAACCAATAACCTAAAAATACTAATGATTAAATGGGTCTGTTTGATGAATTGGAATAATGCTGCTGGAACTGGCCTTCTCCATTTTGTATGCAGACTCGACACCTTCGGCGCATGGAAGAAACGTCCCGAAGGATTTCAGCAGGGGTTTCCTTAATGTTATCACAAGCAACATTAATTCGCTGCAGCAGCTGTTCCCGGGAGGTAATCGGCTCGAAATAGACATTGCTTTTTAAGTTACCCCATAAATAAAAATCTGGGGGAGTAAGGTCGGGACTTCTCGCAGGCCACGCAACTGTCCCAAATCTGCCAATCCACTTTCCGGGAAATTCGTTTTCCAAATATTCTTTGATAGGTCTCGCATTATGAGCGGGCACCCGTCTATCTGCCATAAATAGCAAATATTAAGTTTTAACTGTTATAAGTACCGTTGCGTTTGCCAAACAATGTACCAAATTTCAAATATCTTACAGTTTTGGTCAAAATAATGTAGCGAGATTCTATCCCGAATTATAATTGCCTTTGTATGTCTTTTTTCGAGTCAAGGAAAAATTGTTAACGATTCCACTGAAGCCATGATTTTTACCATTCATTTTCGGTCAACGAATGGCTGCTTATACGGCTCTGCGCCTGCGTGAAACGGGTTTGTGGCGCATGTTAGATTATGGGCACTCAGCGATACTTCGCAACTTTATCCTACCAACAGCGACTGACTACACGGTTCCTAAGTACTCTTTTGGTAGGAACCATCATAGCTTAATTCCGTCGAGGGAAGCTTGGGATGATACAATGGCCCCGTACTGTGGGTCATGTGCTATCTACACTGATGGATCCAAGACAGAAACAGGAGTTGGTATTGGAATCTACTCGGAGGAATTGGGCATTCGGCTGTCCCTCCGTATTCCTCATTTCTGTACCATTCTCCAAGCGGAGGTCACAGCTATATATGAAGCCTTAGTTTGGTTAGGTAATCATGTCATCTCTAAAAGAGATATTGTTCTGTATACCGACAGTCAAGCTGCAATTCGATCGATAGAATCTGTATTGACGACATCTAAAACTGTTGAAAAATGTCGGGCACTGCTCAGAGAGTTAGGCTGCTTTTTCAATATAACCATATGTTGGATACCAGGCCATCGAGGGTTTACAGGGAACTGCTGCGCGGACAGCTTAGCCCGTGATGCGGCAGCTGAAAGCGGAGCAGTTGATCGAGTTGACCGTGATGGCTTTAATGCGCCAGTTTCCGCGTGCGCTGCGATTATTGAAGCTGTTGCAAAACGCAGGACAAACGCAAGATGGATCAACGGTAGCACTTGTGCTACAACGAGATTAATATGGCCAATACTGGACCCCATTCGCTCCGCCCAACTACTGTCCCTGGACAGGATACACATACGGAGTGTGGTCGGAGTTATTACTGGACACTGTCCTATTGGGGAGCTCGCAAGGAGACTCCGAATTCCTCATAATGACTTTTGTAGGAGTTGCGATGACGAAGAAGAGGAAGAAAGTGTACATCACTTCCTCTGCGACTGTCCAGCCTTAGCGGAGAAACGGAAGCGTTATCTGGGCTCAAGGTTCTTTTTCGATACAGACGATCTTCGGGATATAAGCCCAGTACTACTCAATAAATATATTGTTGGTACGGGCTGGTTCTAAGCTTGGGCAAAGCTCTCGCGTTTCTTTTTTACAATTTGTTAGACAGGCTTCTCGGTGGTATCACAACGGACCCAAATATGTGGTCTAAGTGCGCTAGGTTTCTCTTATACCTGGCGGCCCCTGTACCTAACCTAACCTACCATTCAATGCGTGTTTACCTAAAATTCTGCATGTAAATAAGAAAAGTGATATACCGTTGGAAAGCCAACATGTTGAAGCAACTTTTATCAACTTCGCAGAATTGTACGTATAAAGCACCGTTATGCAATTACTGTTTGAATTTTCGATGAAAAATCGTTTTTAAAATTTTTGTCAAGTTTGAGTAACTGTATCTTGAAAGTGCCGATAATGTTGGCAAAAGGAAAAACTTCAGTTTTTGTGAAATTTTATGTAGTTTCTGAAACTGAAATCAAATCTTGGATTAAGTCATCAGGAGTGCTGCAAATTACGATTTTGCGTGACAAGTCACGATTTTCGATGACTTTCACAAAAAGAGCGATAGCAAGGTAACGGTAAAAAAATTCCGATTGTATTGGTAATTTTCTTGCTGAAACAAGTTGCGCTATCAACCCTTACAGTATTGACCACCCAATGCGGGACACCCTGTATACAGGCCGTACTAACTAGTTTGAACTAAATTTAGTACCACTCTCAAGCTTGTTCATGTTTGAGGGTTCGTGGCAAAGTTGATTGGAATTTAATTCGTAAGTTTAGAAAACATACTATCCACTGCGCGACAAATGCTTAGGTTCATGGATATTTTCCTTTAAAATTATATAATTTCTATGTACTCTGATCGGAAATAATTTTTAAATAATGCTCTCTCTATTGACGGTTATTTTAATAAATATTGCAATTCTATCAAGTAACTCGCATAGCTAACGGAATTTTTTAAAATGAAAATCGCAATTTCCGCTGCGACAATTGTATAGGTTCACTTACTTTAAAGAGGTATCTCGTCGTATTGGGAAGTGTTTGTGGAAACAGTTGTTTTCGCGTTGCATTCTGTAAGTTATATAGTGGATAATGTCAAAAGGAAAGCAACTTTCTCCCGAGGAAAAGGCGACAATTTCCATACTAAAGCAAGAAGGATATTCAAACCGACAAATGGCAAAACGGATTCAGCGGAGCTCGAACGTGGCTAATAATTCTTTACGAGATAGTGAAAATGATGGCCGACGATACGCAAGAGGCAGAAAAAAATCGATTTCCGGTGCATTACGGCGACGTCTCTTAAGATAAGCCTCGAATTTGCCCCTTACTGCGCGTAAGCATGGGGAGAATTTGGGGTTATCAACAAGAATGAGGACCATCCAACGAGTTCTTAGATCTTCTTCTTGTTCGAAATGTTTACGGTTAAAGAAAAAACCAGCCTTAACCCCGCAACATCGCCTACACAGCAAAAAATCAGGCGGTGTGAACCAAAATTTATCCAAAAAGGTTTAATTTTTTTATACCTATGGAGTTAAATACATTTATTTCACTCCGTCCCGAGTATAACATTTTCCTTTTATCCATTAGGATAAAACACTCAAAATAAAATTCATTTGGATAAATAATAACTTTTATTCGAAATTATATCAGTTTTTGTTTATATGGTGTTAAAATTTACTTAAAATGGAATTAATTCCGCACGTAATATATGGTGCAAATTACGAACGTCATCCCGTATAGTCTGTGTGGTGTAGTAGGTAGGGCGTTAGTCTTCAAATCATAGAGTCGCTGGATCGAATCCCACTGTAGGCAGGTAATTTATTATGCATTTTTAGAGCGTAAAGAGGTAAATGAAATGTCGCCAACACCTATAGAGAGGTAAATGCTAGTTATACAAAACTCATTTATGAGTTAAATGTTCTGTGAAACTTGTGTTTTATTTTTATCCCAAAAATATCGAGTATTACTCCTTTTGGTGTAATTGGAAGTACACTTTTGTGTCCATCCATTTGGATAAAACAATATTTTATCCAAACGGAGGGACCCTATTCGACAATTTTCGGAGTTAAATTCACACCGGATTTTTTGCTGTGTACAGCCCCTGGAATTCGCCTCAAGATCGCAATGGATGCAGGTAATATTCACGGATGAGAAACGGTTTTCTGTGGACGGTCCAGATGGGTTCTCTTACTACTACTACTATTAGGAAGGAACCTATGTACCTACCTGTAATGCCATCACTCACGAATAGGTTCCGTTATGGTATGGGGAGCCATATCAGATCATGGAACTATCGTCTTGGTCATCCTACGAGGTCGCCAAACGGGTTCATCTTATAAACAGCTCTTAGAAGAGGAAATCCCTAAGATAAATGTCATGGACGAAGGCGACCCTTCGATATTGCAACATGATCTTGCCCCAATTCCTACAGCGAGGGTAGTTAAATCGTTTATTGAGGAGGAAAATGGTACTTTGTTAGACTGGGTGCCCAACTCCCCTGACATTAACATAATAGAAAACATTTGGGGGTGGCTTGTTCGGGAGGCTTACAGTAGTGGTCAACAGTACAACACTAAAGGAGAGTTAATTCTTGGAATTAAGACAGCTTGGTGTAAAATACCGATATCCATGCTGCATTCCTTATACGATTCTCTGCCTCAAAGGCTTTATGAAATCATGATTAAAAAATGGCGAAAATACACACTATTAGATAACAAAAAATGCTCTTGTTATACCCTTCGCTAGAGTCAACGAAGGGTATATTAGCTTTGTCATGAAGTTTGTAACGCATTGAAGGAAGCATCTCCGACCATATAATAAGTATATGATCAGCATAACATGGGGAGTCGATTGGGCGATGTCCGTCTGTCCGTCTGTTGCTACGCGTTTTACTGGGCCAATTTAAAAGCTATGAAGCTGAAATTTCGCACAAATGCTTTTTTTTGCTGCAGGCAGTTTGTATGTTTGAATCAGTAAAATCGGACCATGGGGTCATGTGGCTGCCATACAAACCTAACCCCCCAAATTAGGTTCTTCTAAGAAAAACTTTTTTATTTGTGCACCGATTTCAACCAAATTCCACACAAATGTATTTCTATTGATGACACATAACATATGTGAGAATCAATCAAATCAGACCATGGAGTCATGGGGCTGTCATACAAACCCAACCCCCCAAATTAGGTTCTTCTGAGAAAAACTTTTTTGTTTGAGCATCGATTTCAACCAAATTTCACACAAACGTTTTTTTTTGATGGCACAAAACATATCTAAGAATTGATCAAATCTGACCATGGGGTCATGGGGTGGCCACATAACCCCAACCCCCATTTTGGTTCTTCTAAGAAACATTTTTTGCACCAATTTCACAAAACATTGAATTAATGTGTCTTTACCAAAGCAACAAAAAAGATAAAAACGATTGGAATCGTACTGTGGAGTCATGCTCCCGCAACCCCAATAAAATTTTCCGAGTAAATATTATTTGCCCACTTATTTCAACCAAGCCCAAAACTTTTGTCAAGACGGAAGAAAAAGAATGAGGAGGGGGATTAAATACAAGTCATAGGTACGCCCGAAAAAACTTTTAGCCCAAGGAGAGCGAAGGGTATCCAAATTTCGGCCACGCCCGAAATTAGCCTCGGCCCCCGGGGGTTGGCGAGCGTAGCGAGCAGGGGGCGAAGCCCCCTAGTTTTTTGTATTTATTCTCTTTGATACTTTTCTGAAATATTTTCCAGCGAAAACATTATGTAAAACGGTAAAATCGTCCCTGAACTTAAACAATTGTCGCACTGGAAATCGACTCTGTCGATGAAATCAATTACTGTAATGTAAGGAAAATGTCCTGTAGGGACTCAGTCCATCCATTTTATTTGTGATATTTAATAGTTTCGAAAATTACATTTGTTGAACCGGTAAGCTTTTTTTGACCGTTTCCTGGAAGGAAATATGTGTGAACCTAAGCATTTGTCGCGCAGTGTATATCACCAAAAATGTTTTAAGACAGTTTATTTGCTAAGGGACCTAAACAATCTTTTTTCCTATATGGTACTTGGCAAGGAAAAAGGTGGGTCGGATTGCAAACCGCGGCTACAGTTAGAGTAAATATCCCAGCCATGCCAGGAGCAATTTTTGTTTTTTAATTTGAGGATTCGGATTTTCTCACGAACTTTGAAAGATTTTAGGGCACTATTAAATAAATATAAGGGACCTGGTGAAAGGGGAACAATAAATTTAGCATTTGTTTTGACTTCGAAAAGTGTATATCTCTTCATGTCTACAAAAAATATCTTCGTCGGGGTGTTGTTTTTCGCAATCATGCTGTTTTTATAGTTCGAGAAATTTTTCATGTGGTTTTTGGGCCCCCAAATCTCGTGGGCCCCCCGCCACGCGGGACCTGCTGGCCCTTATGCGCCGCCCCTGCATCTAATCGTCTTTAACCACAATTTCTCAACCTATGTAGATTTCCATATCCATCTTGTCAATAACGTTCACCTCGGATCGCCATCATTTGAACTTATTGTTCAAGCTGCATGAAATTATAATTTACAGAAATCACTTTAATCTTACTAATCGAACGAATTAGATAATAATCTTACTTATGGATACAGTAATTAACGGGTGCGAGCACAGCATAATCTTTGGAAAATTAAGACAAAAACCTTGAGTGAGCACACAAAAAAAATCTTTAGCGCGGCATCCACGTTATTGTCTTCATTTTATGCTACAAATATCTGGATACATAGTTCAATGCCGCCAACCTTTTGCTAATTTACGTTGCAATGAATGTTCGTGCGAACTGTTTCTACTGTGTCAGTAAATCACATTTGAAAGAGACATTTTGGCCGAGGGCGTGTTTCTATTTTCCTATTGAATGAGTTCACCTGGGTGCACATATTCGCTTACAACTGGTTCCGTGGTAGCATGTTTGTTTGCACTTTTCTGAAGAAATAATAGTACATAGGTACACCGACTCAAATCATTTTGGAATTTTTGTTTTGCCCAAGAATTCACAAGTCGAGCATGATTTTAAAGTTAGACGAGGCCATAGCCACCATAATGACTTTATTGGAGCGTAAAAATATGTTTTGTAACATTCGCAATGCTGTGATAAATATTACTGATATTTCCTTCGAAAATAACATACTATTCTTCTATAAATTAAAGTTAACTATTGGTAACGAACGAACGTAGATTGCAATCCAATATGGACTGATATAGTAATGTAATGTAGTTCGTAGTAGTAATATGTTTGTATAGATCCAATGGGAACGTTATGGTTATAATATTCGCTCTGCTCCGATATTATATACAGGCATGTTGTTTAAAGTTAAAAGGATTTACTAATACTGACCAAAGACTCATTTGAATGATTTCTTTAGAATCCTGTTACATAGTTTGTTGTTGTTGTTTTTTTGTCTTCATTCGGAAAAAAATGTCTTTTATTAATGAAACATTACATAGGCTAGGGTAAGATTTGAAGCCGAAGAAACTGCTTTTTAAAATCATTGAAACTATGAAGTGAATAAATAGTTAATATTGATTTCATGGCAATAAAATTTTGTATCGTGCATCTCAACACCTGTAGTCTGGCTGGTCTAGCGGTTAGTGCGCACACCTTCGGTGCACAGGGTCATGAGTTCGAATCTCACCGTGGATCATGGTGTTTTTCAAACTCACGAGCTTGTGACGGACTATGATCTCACTCAGATGTTAAACGAGTACCCATTTATGGGGATAACAATAACACTGCTGAGCGTGATGCTGATCTCATTACCTCAACAAAAAGCAGATAAGATCTTGGAAATAGGATGTCACTAACACATCCTGCGGCCTTAGTGCAATGCTGGATTGTCGCGCCTGTTATTTTTATCTCAACACCTCAGACCAGAACAGAAAAGCAGTTAAGATCCTAGAAATTGAATGTCACTAATACACCCTCGGCGTTGGTCCAATTGGACTGTAGCGCCAGTTATTTATTTATTGAGGTAGGAAAAACATTGTGAATTTGCGCGATATTGGTTCATGGACTCATGTAACTGCCATAAAAATTCCATGCCATGAAATTCCTTCGAAACCTTTGACATTTGCGTTCCCCACATTCGCGATTCTCTTTCTACTACTACAATTATAGCTCTGGAAACATACTTTTATTCTTTATTTACAAAATTTAAAGAGTTTCACCCAAGTAACAATTCGTATGCTTTAAGGAAGCACTTCACCCTGTAGAAGTATTTTGATCCGATAAATAATCCTTAAAACATTTTCCGGAAAACTTCTATCATCGTTATGCATACAAGGTGGGCCAAAAGTAATAACTCTATTGGAAATCGCTGTAACTTTTTATACCCTTCGCTCATAGAGTGAAAGGGTATATTAACTTAGTCATGAAGTTTGTAACGCATTCAAGGAAGCATCTCCGACCATATAAAAAGTATACATATATGATCAGCATAACTTGGGGAGTCGATTGGGCGATGTCCGTCTGTCCGTCTGTCTGTCTGTTGCGACGCGTTTTACTCGGCCAAATTAAAAGCTATGAAGCTGAAATTTTGCACAAATGCTTCTTTTTGCTGCAGGCAGTTTGTATGTTTGAATCGGTAAAATCGGACAATGGGGTCATGGGGCTGCCATACAAACCCAACTCACCAAATTAGGTTCTTCTAAGAAAAACTTTTTTATTTGTGTACCAATCCCAACTAAATTTCACACAAATGTGTTTCTATTCATGACACAAAACATACGTAAGATTGGATCAAATCGGACCATATAGTCATGGGGCTGCCATACAAATGTAACTCCCCAAATTAGGTTCTTCTAAGAAAAACTTTTTTATTTATGCATCAATTTCAAACAAATTCCACACGAATGTATTTCTATGGATGACACAAAACATATGTAAGATTGGATCAAATCGGATAGTGGGGTCATGGGGATGCCATACAAACCTAACCCCCCAAATTAGGCTCTTCTAAGAAAAACTTTTATTTGTGAACCAATTTCAACCAAATTACACACAAACGTGTTTCTCTTGATGACACAATACATATCTAACAATTGATCAAATCTGACCATGGGGTGGCCATACAAACCCAACGCCCATTTTGGTTCTTCTAAGAAACATTTTTTGCACCAATTTCACAAAACCTTGAATTAATGTGTCTTTACCAAAGCAACAAAAAAGTTAAAAACGAATGGAATCGTACTTTGGGGTCATGCTTCGCAACCCCAATAAAATTTTCCGAGTAAATATTTTTATTTGCCCACTTAATTCAACCAAACACAAAAATTTTGTCAAGACGGAAGAAAAAGAATGAGGGGGATTAAATACAAGTCACATATACGCCCGAAAAAACTTTTAGCCCAAGGTGAGCGAAGGGTATCCAAATTTCGGCCGCGCCCGAAATTAGCCTTCGCCTCCGGGGGTTGGCGTGCGAAACGAACAGGGGGCGAAGCCCCCTAGTTTTTCTTTCATTTTTCCTAATTTCTGAAGTAAAAAAACGTAGAATACGAACTGTCAACCCATGAATCGGTTTACTCCTAAGGAACCTATGCTCAAACCATTCTGAATCTGAACGACGAAGAGGACGATTTTTCATCAAAAATCATCATGAGCGATGAGGCTCAATTCCATCTGAGCGGCTTCGTGAACAAACAGAATACTCGTTTCTGGGGAACCTAAAATCCACGTATCACCTACTTAGAGCCATTACACCCGCTCAAAGTTACTGCGTGGTGTGCTGTTCACGCTAAATGAGTCATCGGGCGATTTTTCTTTGAAAACGCCGCGGGTCAAACGACGACTGTGGATGGCGTGCGCAACAGAGCCATCCTTAACGGATTTTTTCTTCCTAAAGGCTAGTACTGACATCGATAATGAAATTTTGGTCCGCTGCGATTTTTTCAATGAAAATGTACTCTTACTGTCGTGGAATATGTGAGGAATGCTGGGAAATTCCATAAGCTACAATCCGAAAACAGTTCAATAATTTTTCTCGGCCATTTTATGTATTTTTTCCGATTCCACGGTTATTTTATCGTGAAATGTCAAATGACCGGAGAATCGAAAAATAATACATAAAATAGCCGAGGAGAATTATGGAACCGGTCTCGGATTGTAGCTTATGGAATTCCCCACCGTTTGTGACATATTCCACGACAGTAAGTATGCACTTTTATTGATAAAATCGCAACGGCAAAAGTTTCACTCTCGGTCTTAATTCAGCCCTTAAATTGGATGAATTAGGACTGGAGAACATGTGGTTCCAACAGGACGGTGCAACCGCGTACACTGCTCGAGACACAATCTGAAGTAAACATTTCCGGGTCGGTTAATTTCTCGTTTTGGTGATTTGCACTCGCCGGCCAGATCACCCGATTTAACTGTTCCAGACTTCTTTTTATGGGGTTTTTGGAAGTCGCGGGCTGACGTCAACAAGCCTCAGACTCTTGAAGCCCTTAAGGAGAATATTCGCCAGGAACGCGAAAACCTATCACCCGATATTCTGGGAAGAGTGATGGAAAATGCCATAAAACAGGCCCGTATGGTAATCAACTGTGGCGGCGGCCACTTGGCCGATATCATTTTTGCGACTTGATACAATTAATTCAAAGGGATTAAATAAACGAATTTCATAAGCAAAACCGAAGTTTTTTTTTTATTAAGAAAAATACAGCAAAAGAACATCGGATGATTACTTTTGGCCCACCTTGTAGAATTAATTCAATTACCCAATAATCATTGAATATTTGCACTATTAAAAGCTCAAATCAGTATGAATTTAAAGTGGTGGTGGTATTAAACTTGGATAACACTCCTCTATAGTGTTTATTGGATGACATAACACACACATGCAATAGTCTCTCTCTCTAAATTAACCTTAGAGAAAACATATCAACGAATTGCATGCGTTAGTCCAGAGTGGGCATCAGAAAATAAAAATATAAATAAATTGATTCAAACACATATGGGTTGTGTGTACACATAGCCACTCTGGACTAACGCATGCAATGGGTTGCTATGTTTTCTCTAAGAAATGAACACATACCAGTAATTCTCCTAGCAGAGAATCGGTTGTGTTATTTCATTTTAATAGTTTGACATTCGTATTGTCATCCGATAAATTGTTCATAGTAGTTTTATAGAAGGATGAACTTTGTGATTTTTGAAAGAATTTAAACTTATGAAGTGCTCTGGAATACCATGTTTCTTCAATAGAATTGTTTGAAGTCTTGCATGAAACAAACATTTCATCAGTCATTGTTAATTTCTGAACCAATTAAGATTATCTCTGCGCAGAAACTGACTGCATTTTATTGATGAATGTGTGGATTTAATCCACTGATTGATATACATAAAGTACATAAAAGGTTCATTGCAGAAGATTCAATAAAGAAATGTTATGCATTTCTATAAAAGCAACAAGTAACCATTTGCAACTAGTAACCATTTACTAGCAATACTGACTATGCAATATTAAAAGCTCAAATCAGTATGAATATAAAGTGGTGGTGGTATTAAACTTGGATAACACTCCTCTATAGTGTTTATTGGATGACATAACACACACATGCAATAGTCTCTCTCTCTAAATTAACCTTAGAGAAAACATATCAACGAATTGCATGCGTTAGTCCAGAGTGGGCATCAGAAAATAAAAATATAAGTAAATTGATTCAAACACATATGGGTTGTGTGTACACATAGCCACTCTGGACTAACGCATGCAATGGGTTGCTATGTTTTCTCTAAGAAATGAACACATACCAGTAATTCTCCTAGCAGAGAATCGGTTGTGTTATTTCATTTTAATAGTTTGACATTCGTATTGTCATCCGATAAATTGTTCATAGTAGTTTTATAGAAAGATGAACTTTGTGATTTTTGAAAGAATTTAAACTTATGAAGTGCTCTGGAATACCATGTTTCTTCAATAGAATTGTTTGAAGTCTTGCATGAAACAAACATTTCATCAGTCATTGTTAATTTCTGAACCAATTAAGATTATCTCTGCGCAGAAACTGACTGCATTTTATTGATGAATGTGTGGATTTAATCCACTGATTGATATACATAAAGTACATAAAAGGTTCATTGCAGAAGATTCAATAAAGAAATGTTATGCATTTCTATAAAAGCAACAAGTAACCATTTGCAACTAGTAACCATTTACTAGCAATACTGACTATATCTGAGGTTGGCCAAGTGGTTAGCGCGTAGGACGGGCAAAAGAGAGTCATGGATTCGATGTTAGCTGCGGGAATTTTATTTTTTAAATTTTATTTTTTCGCAAACGCGAAAAAGTGATGATATGTATAAGACACATGATGTATGTCTTTTTCGAAACATAATTTAGTGCTACTACATTAAGGTTCTAAAAAATGCCGTTATTGGACTATTATTCAGCATTTATACCCTTTAAAGGGCCCCTATTACTGTTGGAAGAAAATATTCTACGACGTAATATAGGGATAAAATTGTTAGTTGGGATTCTTATTGGCTCAAATTTTATTTCGTGTTTTCTGGCGGTTGACCCTAAAATCCGTCAAAACGCTTTGAAAAGTAACGTTCTTAATTAAGTTTCCGACATATGTATTTAAAAAAAAATTACTGAAATTCATTAATTTTGATACAAAACTTTGCAAAATTAAGTGAAAACCGGTGGATTTGACATATGGAAATCAGTGGCTGTTCCGCTCCCTAATTTGTTCAGTGCTATGTTGCTGCAGTTACTAAGAAATTGCTAACTTTCCTACTTGTCTTCGTCGTATATCAAGAATTGTTTGGCCCGAAGAATTTCAAATGAAGATCTATACGTCGGCGCACGGGTCAAATACCTATCGACGAACTGACTCGCAGGCGAAAGTGGCAGTGGTCATAGGTCAAAGGGTGATAACTGCATTGCTGGTCGCAATGAGATGGAACCCCTTCACCCAAAGAGGCCGACAAAGGGGTCGTCCTAAAATCACGTGGCGTAGATGGAGAGTGTGCGTCATTTAGAAAGACCTGCCATCTACGATACTACGAACGGTACGCGATGCGCCGAGTAGGTGTCACAAACAAACAAACTCTGAAATGTTCTGAATCAAAACCTAATAGAAAAGAACAACTATATCATGAACAAAGGAATGACTTCCTAAAACGACTAATGCTCGTTACATGGCAACCAACGTCATAAAGGGTCCGGTTTTCGGAGGTTAACGTTTAAGGTTTTTCTAAACCCTCGGATGGTTGGGTGGGGTTTGACAGATCCAAGAGAAATTTTTATAGAAAAAATGTTGGCATGCTTTTTTTGCATATGTAATTAAAGCATGTGACACAAACCTTCTTTTAAGCATGCATTTGTTAGAATTTAGTTTAAAGCTTATAGTAGTTTAAAGCTCTGGGGTCTGGGAGACCCCATCCAACCGTTTACGTATGTTTTTTTACCAAACCACTTTCTTGCATTTTTGAATATTTTCAAGTTATATTAATTGGAAAACCTTGCAATAATGGTCGGGTGTGATTGAGAGTGTGTCATTACAGTGTATTTATGAAAATAGGTGCTTTCTTTCTTTCATTAAAGAAAGATAAGTTAGGGTGTTTGTAATAGGGGTTATTTCAATACATTCCAATCTAATCTGAATTATTGACGGATTTAAATTTATTTAAAGAATGTTGTATAATTGGCCATTAGTTTATATGAGTTTTAAACGAAATGTTAGCTTCATGAATGATTTTTTTTATTTAGCAGGAAATGTTTAAGGTAGGTATCGTGTATTGCATTAGCTGGTTTTCACTACATACGTACTCGTAAATATTTGTAAAAAAAATCCATTCCTAAAAATATTTTGTCTGAAAACCTTTTCAGTCAGCATTTTCGGCAGACGTTACTCTATATGTTGGAAAACCGTTTTTTTTAGAAGGGACAATAATGCCCGTTATATGCAGGGCATAGTGGATACCCCTCCCCCATTCGACTGCCACCCATCCCCACAGATTGGGCAAAATTGGCAAATATGTTTTTTATACTCATGCGAAAAAGGCAGAAACTTAAAATTTGATCTAACGGTAGCAGCGAACCCATTTCCTAAAATTATTATTATTAAATTTTTAAGTGACCAGATTTATTCTTGGGTATTAAGCACATGTTCGATTAGAAAACATAAATTGTTTAAAACATTGAAATTTTTCATTAATTAGTTGGTGAATCGATTGCCCAATCGATCTTCTGCCCGTACAGCACACACACGCACTAGGCAATTTATCGGGCAATCTGAAATTGACAGTCTCACGGTCCACAAGACACAACACAACATAGCGAAAATTATCTATGGTGGCGATGGAAGATGGACATTAATTGCTATTTTCGATGGAGAATGACCGCCACAACCACAGCATGAAGAATGACCACAGGTATATGTCAAAAAATCAGCAACTATGAGAACACATGATTGTCATGACAGCTTGTACGAAAAATGGCATGGCAATACGTTCCACACATCAAATCAAACAATTGAATCACTGCCATCTAGATAGACAGGCCGAACTGCAGAAATTTGTTCGTCTACAAGTGGACAAAGTGCGTTCGTGACCAGTGACAGTTGACATTTGTAAGGCCCACAACCTCCAGTGCTTCTGAATCCAAAAGTTTAAATATGCCGAGCGTTTATTACGAAACAAAGGTTATGGTTTGCTTTAATGTGTTTTTGATGTGCAAGTGGTAAAATAGTATACATCAACATCGTACTTACCATATTTATCTCAAAAATCAACGCACTGGCATGTGTATATCATAGCAAGTCACACGAAATGACAGGCTGACAGCCACTGATATTTGGATTGTGGACAATTTGTGGATTGTACTGAGCGGTACTTTGGCAGTACTAAGCGCGGACCATGACCAACCATGGCACTACTAGTGTTGCATGACCACTGACAGATCAGCTGATAATCCGGCCTGTCTATCTAGATGGCAGTGATTGAATCCGATAGTCACATACATTTTCCGATTTATCTCGCAATCAAAAAATCTCTTCAACCGATCGAAGGGTCTGTGGCGCTTCTTAGATTATTTAATGCAGCTAATTTTATACATGTACAATAAATTATAATTTTAAAAATATACTTTCTTAGCTCGCGGGTCGAATAAGTTGAAACGTCCAATCTCACAATACACAGTCACGAATTATGCAAAAAGAAGGGGACTGGTGGGCCATCGGACGGCCATAGAAAGCGCCTTCAAAAGTAAGCTCTAATAAGCATTTTTTTCATCGGAGGGCTGCCGTAGAATCTTTAAACCCAAAATAACGAAAAAGGTGTCAACATTTAGGCCTCACCTGAAATTAACCTTTTTGTCGTGGGAACAAACCAATATTACTATTTCTGTCACCCCAAGTGACAATTTTAATCAAAATATTCATTATGTGTAACCCAATTAAATCATGAATTCTGCTCTTTCGATTGGCAGCAAATTTAACCTGGGGTCACGGTAACTGGAATTTGGTCCTGGTCTTATACAATACTGAAGACGACTAATGCGGCCTGCTGGGAGAGAATGTATCCCTGGGGGAAACTGACTTCATGTGCGTTAAGGAACCACTTACACGGAGAGATTTAGGTCGCGGGCAAGAAGCAGGTTGTTAAATTTTTAATTATCGCCATTGGAGGCCACTGTTATCTTTCACGCTCCAAAAATTAGCCCAATCAGAATAAAATTAAGGTTACCTCCCATACAAAGTGACCCCACCAAGGAGATTATAATACATGGAGTAATCACGAAGCAATTTGGTTGAAGCCAAAGCGAGAGAAAAATGCGTTTGTAGTTGTGCTGCTATGAGAATTTAGCCATAGTCGTCCCATGATTCGGATAAAAATTTGGGAGCTTTTGTGCATAATAAGTATCGATAGTGTTATTGTTATTGACTTAGCGCTGTTAGTAGTTGTTTTCCGAAGGCGACGGCTGGTGGGATATAAAATATTATGTACGACAAGCAGAAAGTTTGTGTTTCCTTATTGAGTTCTGTATCACAGAATGTACTTATGCATTATTGAAATTGCAATACAATATGGTACAACTTTCACCGAAAGCCAGGGCTTAACACAACTTGCCCATAATGTGGCTCTAACATCTGCGGGTAAACTTTTTGAACATTTAGGTCACTTTTCCAAATTAAACCGCATCCACACGGACTGCAAAATGCCAGCCGGAAAATGATATAATTAGAATTTCATTTTGAAAGCTTTAATACATTTAATTATCAAAATCGAACAGTGTGTTTGTATTAATGTTAGGTTATTCGATAATTTTACATTTTCCCACAAAAACAAACAAAAGTTGCCAAACACTGTTGTCACTGTCACTGTTGTAGGTACAAGCATAACACCGTTTTCTTTTTTTTCAATTTGATTTATTACTTATATAGTCCAATAATATCGTATTTTCGTCAGGAAAAAAATACAGAAGTTTATTTCTCAATTTTGTTATATGTATTTTGGGGCGCTGATTCCGAATATCAACTTTGCACCCTAAAAAACGTGCCGCAACCTTTAAAAAAGGGGGGAAAGGGGGGCATTTTTTCGGTTTTTTGCGATTATTTCCAAAACGGTAAAAGATACAGAAAAATGGTCTGAGAACGGAAAAAACTACATAAAATTATCTTTGCAATGAAATATAACACGTTAGAGTTTAGTGACCCATCAGGAATTTGTTCTACGTACGAGTAGGTACTACTCATTTTATAAACTGTAGAACAAAGTTGTCTTGGGTCACTTTGTATGGGAGGTACCGTTAGTTTTCATCCGAATGAGCTGATTTTTGGTGGGTGAGGTGACTATGACCTCCAATCGCAGCATACCAAAATTTACCACTCTGCTCCAATTTTGGGGGGAGTTATGGACATGCCGTTTTGAAAAATTTAAATGGGGGGATAATGGGGGTCCTTGACCGGAGCGACTCAATGTTTACCTTAAAATGATCTTGAACTTATTATGAGTACTTATACAAAATTTAACGGCTGAACTAACATTCTTTCAAAATTTATGGAGCTTTTAAAAAAGGTCTAAAATGAAAATATTCTAATTTATGTTCCATTCTAACGCCGAAATATTCAATTAAACTATAATGTGTTATATATCATTGCAAAGATAATTTTATGTAGTTTTTTTCGTCCTCAGACCATTTTTCTTTATCTCTTACCGTTTCTGAAATAATCGCAAAAAAACGAAAAAATGCCCCCCTTTCCCCCCTTTTTTAAAGGTTGCGGCACTTTTTTTAGGGTGCAAAGTTCATATTCGGAATCAGCGCCCCATAATACATAAAGAAACAGTGAGAAAAAAACTTCTGTATTTTTTTCACGGAATGGTACTAAATCGACACGATATTACTGAACTAATAGTCCTTTTTCAAGTACAACTATATTTCTTCTACTTTCTTTAAAATATCAGAACAGCAATTCGTCGACAAATTTGAATTTCAAAGATAGTCCCGAAAGTATGTAATGTCATGATTGTGAAAGATCCTAAATGAGTATAGGATACAGTGTAGTCAATGGCTGCATTCAGCGAACGGAAAATGTATCAGAAAAGTGTTACTTCAATTAGATTCTCATTGCGCATTGTGGCCATTCAGTGGAAAAAGGGGTCGGTGGCGGGTAATTCTTGTAGCATTTCCAGTGTTTTTTCGGTGAATTTAGTTCGCTGAATGCAGCCATTATGTGATTTGATATTGCAAAATGTTGTGGGGAATTTTTTTTTGTGCTGAGCCTCCCACGAATATTTCTTTCCAAAACAGGGCCAAAACCGCAAAAAAACCAAAACTCCACATTTTTGTGACAAGCTCTCCATGAACATGTTAAGCGCAGGATAGACCTCGAGAGTGAAATTTTGTCCGCTGAGATTTTCTCAATGAAAATGTATGCGTACTGTCGTGGAATATATAGCAAATACTGGAGATTTCCATAAGCGACAATCCAGAAACAGTTCCATAATTTTTCTCGGCCATTTTATGTATTATTTTTCGATTCCTTGATCATCAGATATTTTTCACGATGAAATGACCGGTGAACCGAAAAAAAATATATAAAATGGCCGAGAAAAATGCTGGAACCATTTTCGGACTTTAGCTGATGGAATTCCCCAGCATTTGTCACATATTCCACGACAGTAAGCATACATTTTAATTTAGAAAATCCCAGCGGACAAAAATTTCACTCTCGAGGTCTATCCATCCCTTTAGAGATAGCATGATCGGGTCCAATTCGACATTGATTTTCAAAATGCGTTAAGCGGTATCGTTAAAATTAATACTTATTTTTTCGAGGTTTTTTTTTTGCGAAACAACGAAATTTTGTCCGGATTCTGATTTGAGCTCAGCACCCAAAAATACATAAACAATACAAATGCAACTTTCGCGACCACTTAACATCGAGAGCAAACAATTCTTACCCCGCATATAGGAATCGTGTATTTGGAGTATGTTATGAAAACATTTACCATCAAATCTAATAAAATTTGAAATTTCACTTTAAATTCAACCACCAAATTCACATTCTAGCCCCAATCGAAAGTATTCTAAACATGTTCCACCACTGGCATCCATATGTCATATCCACCAGTTTTCACTTAATTTTGCAAAGTTTTGAATCAAAATTAATGAATTTCAGTCTAATTTTTTGTTTAATATGTCAGAAACTTCACTAAGAACGTTATTTTGCACAGCGTTTTGATGGATTTTACGGTCAATCACCAGGAAACACGAAATACAATTCGAGCCAATCAGAGTCCCGGAAATTGGTTGGACTTCACTTCGAATGCAAATCACGCAAAAATCACACATTACATCAGTCTAAAAGCGATTGCATTCTTTTAAGAACAATATTCACTGTAAATCGTATTTTAACACGAACTTCGAATTTGCGGTCAATTTGCAAGAACTAGACTTGAAATTCATATTTCTTCTAATTTTTGCGACATGGCAACTACTTTTGCATTCCTCGAATGCAAATCGTCCAAAATATACACTTATTTGAATACAAGCACTTAGCACAACACTTTGACTAATGTATCCACTATATCCAACGCCGTCTAGATATTAAGGCCGCAATGTAGAATCTTAGACGTCAAAATCAGCTTATAGTTTTAGGTTATGTTCGCCAATGTTGCACTGTTTTGTTTTTGCTTTTTATTACGTCACCACTTGTTTTTGTTGTTTGTTCGTGTAAATAAAAAATTTAAGAGCTAAACTATGACGGCATTGTCCAGCTGAGTTGCGGCTATGATATATCTAGATGGCGTTGCTATATCCCGGCTTCAAAAACACCAACTTTCACAAATAATTTTCAATTTTAAAACTTTACTTTCATCAACTGTCAAATCCATCATGGCGAGAATCATATGTTCACTTCTTTCTCCTGCTCTCAGATAAAAAGTGTGCAGGGTTGTGAGAAAAATGTTCGCTTATTATTTGTGTGCAGTTCGTGGATAAAAAAGTGTTCAATTGCGTTATAATAATGAGGATAACAGTTAAGAAAAGTGTTGATTTACAGTTAGTTATTCTTTTTGCGTGTATTGAGCGACGAGGAAGATAAGAAATAACCGAGAAAAAAATGTTGTCGAATGAATTTTAGACTTTTCGATTATTGAAACTGTTATGATCAGCCCTGCTTTTTATTTGAATGAGAAAATGGGAGGAGCTTTCTCATTTGTATGTACGGATATGGAGATGATGCGAATGTATTGCAGGCTTCAGTAGAGTTCATACTGGCGAGGCTCCGTGCGGCCTCTTTGTATTATAACCTCTTTGGACCCCACACAAACGTGCTGCCTGCTTGCACAACGACCAAGCATGTTGAGAGTCTCGGATATTTTAGTCATGAAGTATTCAGGCGTTCGCTGCTCGAGACTAAAAAATATCCCCGTGCTAGGGTTCCCATTTTATTTAAGGTCTCCGCACACGGAAGACTTTGATCTCCGCGACACGAAGAGCCCGTGACTCGGCGACGAGACTACTTACAAGTATATACATCAAATAGGAACCCTCACACGTTTTTTATTTTTTATTTTTTATATATTTGTTGTTTTTTTTTAGAAATCGATTAACTCGTTATTTTATGTGTGTCTAAATGATTTGAATGCAGCGAGTGCAAATGGAGTGGAAGAATAAATTAGCGATATGTAATCAATTTGTACCAGCAGACTTTATGACATTTACTTTCGGATATTGTTGTTGTGTATTTTTGAATTATAAAGACTTCATCATTTTGTTGGCAAATATAACGAGTATTTCTTTTTCTATTGTCAGTAATAAGTAAGTAACTGAAGTCTTTAGTTAAAGCATAAAATCACATTCACATAATCACAATCTACGGATTTTTAAATAGTTGCTCAATTGAAGATTTTTTTTTAGAATTTATTTGACTTTGATGGAAATGAACTACATACTCGTATTTCCGCGGTATAATTTTATAGGAAAATCTTCAAAATTTTCCTACTCATATTTGGAATAAATTAAATCAATGTTCCGCTTGGTAATTCGTTAAGTATCTATAAAATTTGTGATTCTGTACGAGTGCATCGTGCTTCTGTAATAATAAATAAATTTCCAGAAATTAAGGTGCGCACGGTTGAGTTAATTGCCGGTTTAAATGTGCTTAAAAATGCTAATTATAAATTTGGTGTATGCAATTCAATTGAAGTTTCACTTTCTATGATTATTATTACCAAAAAACTACTATTGTATACGAAGGTATATTTGAAATACTTATGATGAAAAGCATATTCGCTTATGGGAAAAGATATTATAACGTCTTATGTGAAACTTAGAAAAGAAAATTAGATGCGTATTCCTCAGTGCTTAGGTACTTGGAGTTAAAGCTGAGGCAGTGGTTACATATTAATTCGAGCGTGTCCAACTCACTTATGGTTTGAGTCTGCGGTTGCGATTAGGAAATCTTATAAAGGTATTTTTTCAAACATAGAAAATTTAACACGTGAAAAAAAAACTTTATTTCACAGACAGAGCCTTTATGTACGTCATTTTGTGCCTTTATGTACGTCATTTTGTCTTTTTATCACTTGATGATGCATATACATATGTATTTGGATATAACCTGAGATACTCGTATAAGTATTTAAGAAATTACCTCATATTTTTAGCAATATTCTAAATTGATCTGAATGATCTCTGGATTTTGGTCTAAACACGATTCTATCCAGATTTAGTTGCCTACACTCTATGAAATTTTTACTCTTATAATAGAAGGAAACTTTGTTTCCTTCTATTATAATAGTGAAATTACTCTGCAATCTAAATTTGCAAATCAAGTGTAATTTTACATAAAAAATGTTTAAAAAATTACTCCAATATATTAGCAAATTTACACCGCGCTATGTGTAAAAACACTCCGTAATAATAGGAATATAATGCGGTTTCACTCTTTTTTCGTTGTAAAGATTTAAGTGGCGAACCTTTACAAACAATATAGTTATCAATAAAACTATTTAAGGATAAGGATATATAAAATATAAACAAGTATCGGTCGAGTTTTGCTGATCAGTTTTTCGTCTACATGGGAGGTTGCAATATGGTCTTTTTTGTGCGATCTGTACACTTGTTATTCTTCTCAGTACCGTAACTCAGCCGTTTATAGGCAATTTCGAGTCAACGTTACATTGCATATCATTTCGGAGTGTAATGTTGCAAGCACTAAATATTTCCTATCCGCACATGTACGGAAATTTTGGACCACGCCTAGATTCGATCTCGGGACCTCTAGATTACTAGCATCGTAGAGTGCGACTCAACCAAGTGAGCCACAGAGCGTGTACACATGAGTTCTAAATGCAGAGAATTTACACTGTGCTAAGTACAGCCGATTGAAGTTTGACAACTGGAGAGCACGCTACAAAAAATGAGTAAAACTTCAACGGCACGTTGTAAAAATACACCACAAATCCGAATTATACACATAAACGTTGTAAAAATGCACCAGAAAATCTGAATTATACACAAGTGTAGCGTAAAAATACATTTCACACCGATTTTGGTGTAATTTTCTTATTTTACACAGAAATTGTTGAAAAATGCACTCTGTATGTGATTATAAGCGGGAAAAAGTGTAAAGTTACCGCATTTTCAGCGGAAATTTAAATTCACTTTTTAGAGTGTAGTGTTAGGGATTATCAAACGAACAAAACGAACGACAGAACGAGCGAAAACAACCTATTTTATCTGACAATACCCGTACCTCCGTTTCGTTCAAATCTAGTATAGCGCAGCACTGCGATCAAGAAAATATAAGGATAAGGTACATTGGTTGTGTTGCATTTTAGTCTCTCACAAGGGAGTAGGGTAAAAGTGTGATTGAAGGGGCTCATTTGTATGAAATGATTAACATAAAATCGTTAATTCGTAAATTATATTGCGTAAAAGCAATTTTGTTTTAAAGAATATATTGGTTAAATGACTGACACTTGTTATTAAAGCGTTTTGAGACATTAGTATTAAAAGTAAATTACACTACCACCTATATAACAATTTACACGTCACTGCTTTTATGAATGAAATAGGAAATGGTTACCTATTTTTTGGTCTATAACTATCCTTGTATTTTCTTGATCGTAGGTACAGCATAATGTAACCTTCATACCAATTTGTCAGAAGTTGCTCTCTAATACGATATCCCGGGACAGGATATGTATGGAAAGTTAAGTTATCCTGTTCTCTACTGGGGTCAATAACGGAGCTAATTTGTTCAAACCAATATTTTACTGGAATGTGATCTTTTTTCACAATAATTCCCGAATAGAGGTTAACGCCCGTTACCGTCTAATTCATAAACGACAATCAATTCATATTCAAGTCCATTGCACGGCAGTGAACATTATTAAACAAAATTAAAATGCTTGTAATTTCCATCTTGCTATATCATCTTCCACTATATGTATTTGCAATAATAAAGCGTTTCTTCAACTTATCCATTTGTGCTTTCCAGATGAAGTCGTTTGCCTTGCACTTGGTCGTGGTCGTCATTCTTGGCACCGAATATCAGGTACTGTGGAGTTTTTGTGCATCATCGACGCCGCCATCATCAACAGCATCATCGGCCAGAAACCTATCTACATCTCATCTGTTCAGAGAGCAGCGCATAGCAGGCATCCTCAATTCCAACTCCAACGTGACTACAAGCGGGCAACATTCAAAAGATGCAAAAACGTGAGTTACTTGTCCCTTAACTTGGCCGTTAATTTAAAAGATGCTAGTATCTATGTATGTAACATCAAACGAGCGCGTACGTTGACGTCTATTATGCTTGGTGTCAACTTAAACAAACGTTAGAAATATATTTTTCACGATGTTTATTTTTTTAAATTATTTGTTAAATATTTTGGGAATCGTTAACCACAGTTTTAACGATTATCTCTGATAAAGGAGGACTAGGCTCCTCCAAGGACAGACATTGGCGCTTAAAGTAAAATGAAATAAACCATATCGGACCTGCTTAGACTCAACAGTCTAAACACAGAGTACGATTTTCTTTATACTCCATAGGAAATGTCTGTATATTTGCAAAAATTTGCCTATCATCGTAAAAAATGCAGCATTGCTGTTCAACCTTCAGTCCTTCCAGAGTTATGGTAAACGAAACCGAGGATATTTTCGGGGGCTGCCAAAAGTTGAATACCCTTCACATTTGAATGAAATTTAAGCTTGTTTTGGGTTAATAATAATAATTTCAACAGCAGCTCTACGTAGTGAAGTTTAGTTAATAAGACCAATAAAAAAAGTTTTTCTTAGAAGAACCTAATCTTTTAGGCAGGGTTTCTATGGCAGCCCCATGACTCCATGCGGTCTGATTCCTCTGGTTCCGACATATATTCGCGTACATCAGAAATATACTTGTATAAATAATTTCAGCTCGATAGCTTAAAAACTGAGAGACTAACATTGAATTTCTAGGACAATGGACTGCGCATTCACTAAGAAAATTATATTGAAAAGTGGATCCAACATTTGGGTAAACTATAGTTCGATCAGATTTTCAAATGTTAGTAGTAGGCGAGATGTTTAATGTCACTTTTCAAACTAAAACAGCATCCAACAGGGTGTGTTTTTATACCCTTCGCTCATAGAGTGAAAGGGTATATTAACTTTGTCATGAAGTTTGTAACGCATTGAAGAAAGCATCTCCGACCATATAAAAAGTATACATACACTGCGCGACAAATGCTTAGGTTCATGGATATTTTGCTTTAAAATGATATAATTTCTATGTACTCTGATCGAAAATAATTTTTAAATAATGCTCTCTCAATTAACGGTTATTTTAGTAAATATTGCAATTCGGTATATTACGCTTTCAGGTCCCCAAGGGAAATTTTTCTTGTTCTTCTTATCGACACTAGCGACACTTATCTTACCGTCCGCCATATAGCGGACACATAGCGGAAAATATCGGAAACATCAAAAATTTCCCTTGGGGATTTGAAAGCGTAATGTACCGATCAAACAACTCGCATAGCAGACGGAATTTTTTAAAATTCAAAACCGCAATTTCCACTGCGACAATTGTATAGGTTCACTTACTTTAAAGAGTTATCTCGTCCTGATGAGAAGTGTTTGTGGAAACATTTTTTTTTTTTCGTGTTGTACTCTGTGAGTCATATAGTGGATAATGTCAAAAGGAAAGCAATTTTCTGCCGAAGAAAAGGCGACAATTTCTATACTAAAGCAAGAAGGATATTCAAACCGACAAATTGCAATATGTATTCAGCGGAGCTCGAACGTTGTTAATAATTTTATACGAGATAGTGAACATTATGGACGACGATACGCAGGAGGCAGAAAAAAAGCGATTTCCGGTGCGCCAAGGCGACGTCTCTTAAGAGAAGCCTCGAATTCGCCCCTTACTGCGCGTAAGCTTGGAGAGATTTTGGTGTTATCAGCAAGTGTAAGGACCATCCAACGAGTCCTTAGATCTTCTTCTTGTTTGAAACGTTTACGGTTAAAGAAAAAAACAGCCTTAACCCCGCAACATCGCCTACAGCACCTGGAATTCGCCTCAAGTTTCATGAACTGGACATCACAATGGAGGCAGGTAATATTTACGGATTAAAAACGGTTTTATGTGGACGGTCCAGATGGGTTCTCCTACTATTATAATGATATTAGGAAGGAACCTATGTACCTGTCGCCATCACTCCGTTACGGTATGGGGAGCCATATCATATCATGGAACTATCGACTTGGTCATCCTACGAGGTCGCCAAACGGGTTCATCTTATAAACAGCTCTTAGAAGAGGAAATCCCTAAGATAAAGATAAATGTCATGTACGGAGGCGATCCTTGGATATTGCAACATGATCTTTCCCTAATTCATACAGCGAGGGTGGTTAAATCGTTTATTGAGAAGGAAAATGTGACTTTGTTAGACTGGTTGTCCATTTCCCCTGACATTAAACATTTGGGGGTGGCTTGTTCGGGAGGTTTACAGTAGTGGTAAACAGTACGACTCTAAAAAAGAGGTAATTCATGGAATTAAGACATCATCATCAATGTGGAATCGTTGACCTCCAATTGTCACGGTTACGTGACCTCGTCCTCCAGTTTCGGAAGCCCAGCAGCTGTTGGGCGTCTTCACCTACGGAGTTCTCCCAGCGAGCTCTCGGTCGTCCACGCAACCTCGCTCCGTCAATTCGTTGTGCGTTCATCACTTTCTTTGGCATGCGATTATCGTCCATCCGTTGTACATGCCCCGCCCATTGCAAGCGTTGAAGCTTCACGATTTTCGATACTTCCAGCTCATCGTACAATTGATACAACTCATGGTTGTACCGGATACGCCATTGGTCTCGCTCGCGAACGGCCCCGAAAATTCGCCGAAGGACCTTTCGTTCGAATCGGTCTAGCAAAATTTCGGAGGCTTGGGTGAGGGTCCATGTTTCGCAGCCATAACATAGCACGGGTCGGATGATCGTTTTGTACACGCGGAGCTTCGTGTTCCTGTGCGCAAGTTTCGAATTAATTATAGGGAGGACCGAGAAATATGTCTTATTGGCTAGTTGTATCCGTCGCTTAATTTCGTCGGTTTCGTTGGCGTCCTTTGATAAGTTACAACCCAGATAGTTGAAGTTGTCTACATACTCGATATTAAGGTCCCCCACTGTGATGCTTGAATTTGCTGGCGTCCTTGATTTCGATTGCATCATGGCCTTTGTTTTGCTTTCGTTGATATGTAGTCCAACTTCCTTTGCGGCGTTATTGAGGTTATGCAGAAGGCTTTCTGCATCACCCAACCTTCGAGACATGATGTTGATATCGTCGGCGTACGCTACTAATTGAGTCGACTTGATGAGTAGCGTTCCGCTGCTGTCCATATTCATGGCTCGAATTACATACTCCAAAGCAAGGTTGAAGAGCGTCGGCGCCAGCCCGTCGCCCTGCTTGAGTCCAGTACGAGTTTCAAATAGGTCAGTGAGTCGATTCTGCACTCTGACCTGCGAGACGGTATTAGTCATCGTCATCCTTGTGAGTCGCACTAACTTTGCCGGTATACCAAAATTCAGCATAATGTTGTACAGTACACTTCGATCGATACTGTCGTATGCCTGCTTGAAGTCGACAAAGATTTGGTATACGTCGATGTTATATTCCCGGCAGATTATGCTTTTGCGCCAATCTTCGGGGATTTCCTCGTCGTTCCATATTTTCAGCAGTAGCACATGTATTGCGTTGGTCAGGCACGTTCCACCATGCTTCAGCAGTTCTGCTGGGATCTCGTCAGCGCCGGGCGCTTTATTATTTTGAAGCGACTGTATGGCAAGACTCACCTCCTCTACTGTTGGGGGTAGAACGGGAGGGCCTGGTTCGGCTAACTGCTCAAGAGCTGGCTCCGCGGGGGATGTTGATGGTGCATTGAGGAGCTCTTCAAAATGCGAGGCCCATCGTTTGTTGACGCTTTCGATGTCGCTGATGATGTTACCATCCTTGTCCTTACATAGGCTTGTCCTGGGTTGATATCCGTTCTTAACATTATTTATAAGTTTGTACGCCTGTCTAATGTTCTTACTGGCTAATCTTTGGTTTATTTGCTGTAACTGCTCGTCAAAATGTTTGCGTTTCTTACGTCTAATTAACTTATTAGATACTCGCCGAAGCTCGTTATATCTTTCTTTCTTGGCTCGGGATGCGCGTTGTGTGTATTGGCGATAGGCTTCATTTTTCGCCTCAATCGAGGCCCTGCATTCTTCGTCGAACCAGTCTGCTCGTCTGCGCCGGCCTTTATAGCCCACGACCTCTTCTGCGACCCCCTTGATGCTGTCTTTCAGCTCCTCCCAGAACTCATGGATGCCTAAATTGTTGATGTCATCAAGCATGGGCGACAGTTTTTCCTCTAGTGCTGTTGTATACGCAGCCGCCGTGGCATCATCAATCAAATTGTCAACCTCGAAGATCTTGGCAGGGTTGATTCTCGTTAGGTGCACCGAAGAGATTCTGCACCTGTAGGTCGTCTTCACCAAATAGTGATCGGTGTCGCAGTTGGCTCCTCGATAGGATCGAACATCTAGGACATTAGAAGCCCATCTCTTGCTGGTCAGTACGTGGTCGATCTGGTTCACGGTGTATTCATCTGGAGACTTCCAGGTCTGCTTGTGGATTCGTCGATGAGGGAAGCATGTAGAGCTTATTACCAGGTTTCTGCCGCTCGCGAAGTCGATAAGTCGCTGACCGTTGTTGTTGTTTTCGTCGTGGAGGCTATGACCTCCAGTAGTTCCCCTATGCCAACTTTCATTTCCGACTTTGGCGTTAAAGTCTCCTAGCAGCAGCTTGACGTCGTTTGATGGAAGTGAGTCGAAGAGTGTTTCTAGGTCGTTGTAGAACTCGTCCTTAATCGCGTCTTCTTTTACTTCTGTAGGGGCATGCGCATTAATGAGCCAGAGATTAGCGAAACGGGTCTTAATGCGGATCGCACATAGCCGCTCGTTTATGGGTTTGAAGCCGATGACGTGGTCCTTGAGCTGCTTATTCACGATGAAAGCTACTCCAAACTCCTTGTTGCCCTCCTCTTTACCACTCGTAAAAATAGTGTGCGAATTGAGGTCGTTAATCTCGCTTTTGAGCCATTTAGTTTCCTGGATTGCAACTATGCTCAGCTTGTATTGTTCTACCTGATCCAGGAGGGCCCTTAAGGCCCCCGGTCTATTCAGGGAGCGTACATTCCAGGATCCGAAAGAATAATCAGTTGTTCGTTTGCGGGGTCGTCGTTGTTTTGTATCCGTCCAATCCGAGGATTTTGTTTCAGGTTTCTTGACTTGAAGTTTTTCTTAGGATGAGTTGTCGGCACATCGCTAAACCATGATAGGGTTTAATCGTTGAGTAAAGGCCATCATGGGCATGCCTCGAAGATGCTGCTTTAGTGGTTGACTTAAATGTTTTCTGTCACCTATCACGTTAAGTAACCTGAGACGCTGCAGATGTTAATGCAGCACTCAGGCGCAGCGGTTACTCGGATAATGCGGGAAAGTAACGCCCCGTAGAGAGACATAGGAATTGGCCGAAGTCCTTTTCCTATGAAACTCCTCCTGCATAGCTAAGGGTCCGCAGTTATGCCACAACTGAAGAAGATATAGGAATTAGCCGAAGCCTTTCAACCTTTATCTTCCCCCTTACGGGGAATTAAGACAGCTTGGTCTAAAATACCGATATCCGTGCTGCATTTATTTTACGATTCCCTGCCTCGAAGGCTTTATGAAATTATAAATAAAAATGGCGGAAATACAAATACAAAAAATGCTCTTGTTTTTTTTTGTATTTATCCTCTTTCATACTTTTCTGAAATATTTTTCAGCGAAAACATTATGTAAAACGGTAAAATCGTCCCTGAACCTAAACAATTGTCGCACTGGAAATTGACTCTTTGAATGAAATAAGTTTCTGCAATTTAAGGAAAATGTCCTGTGGGGATTCAGACCATTCATTTTCTTTGTGATATTTAATAGTTCCGAAAATAACATTTCTTGAACCGGTAAGCTTTTATTTTACCGTTTCATGGAAGGAAATATGAGTGAATCTAAGCATTTGTCGCGCAGTGTATATGATCAGCATGACTTGGGGAGTCGATTGGGCGATGTCCGTCTGTCTGTCCGCCTGTTGCGACGCGTTTTACTCGGCTAATTTAAAAGCTATGAAGTTGAAATTATGCTCAAATGCTTCTTTTTGCTGCAGGCAGTTTTATGTTTGAATCGGTAAAATCAGACAATGGGGTCATGTGCTGCCATACAAACCCAACTCCCCAAATCAAGAGACGCGAGAGCGTATCGTCTGCCAAAGGAAAAAAAAAGAAAGCGAACAAGTCAATGATTACCGGACACAACTTGTTTTTTCATTGCCTTCCAGGCAACATCCCCCAAAAAATTCCACTGACCACTGGAAGATTGGGATATTGGGACATTTTTACATTGGGACACTGGTACATTAGGACATTGGGCCATTGGGATATTATCACATTATGATATTGGGACATTTGGGACATTGGGGAACTGGGAACCATTTATGGAATATACTCAACATAAACCTATTGACATTTTTTCCAAAACAAAAATATTAGGGCGGAATTCATAGTCCGCACTTATACTTAAGGGCACCCTTAAGGGACTCACGCTATTCATAGTCACTCAATAAGCAATCGCTTAAGGGTTTCCTAAAGGGTTCCCTTACTCGTTAAGGTACATATCTAGTAAGCTTATATGAATTCATATATTTGTTGACATATCCTTATTCAAACACTTTGAAATTTTTTAAAAATTTTGAATTTTTAACTACTTGATACCTTTTTATATTTTATTTGTCACTTTCAATAGATACGCCTAATAAGTAAATCGTTTTATTAAATGAGGCAATGCCCTAATAAGTGATGTCTATGAATACGAAGCTCCCTTAAGGACTCACTTATATAGAAAAATTCCTTATTCCTTAAGGAATTCCTTACTACTTAAGTGGGGACTATGAATTCCGCCCTTAGTTTTCTATTTAAGTATGCAAAAATATTTGATATCTGACCAAAAACAACAAAGTTGTAAAAGTTATTCCGCCAAAGAAAAATTCATCTGCCGCAAAAAGATTGCATATCACTCCAATCCGCCGCTCATATATAATTTTGTTTTAGGTGTAAATGGAGAAGTTTAAATGTACAGGACTACATCTTAAAGTAATTTGGTGGGAGCCGTCAAAGTGGCACTGAATAAAATGTTAAAGCTCCCACCAAATTACATTAAGAAGTAGTCCTGTACATTTAAACTTCTCCATTTACACTTAAAACAAAATTACATATGAGCGGCGGATTGGAGTGATATGCAATCTTTTTGCAGCAGATTAATTTTTTCTTTGGCGGAATAACTTTTACAGCTTTGTTGTTTTTGGTCAGATTAAGTTCTTCTAGGAAAAACTTTTTTATTTGAGTACTATTTTCAACCAAATTTCACACAAATGTGTTTCTATTGATAACACAAAACATATGTAAGAATGGCTCAAATCGGACCATGGGGTCATGGGACTGCCATACAAACCGAACCCCCCATTTTGGTTCTTCTAAGAAATATTGTTTACACCAATTTCACAAAACCTTGAATTAATATGTCTTTATCAAAGCAACTAAAAAGGTCAAAACAAATGGAATCGTATGGCCCCATTGCTCCCGCATTCCCCAATAAAATTTTCTGAGTAAATATTTTTATTAGCCCACTTACTCCAACCAAACCCCCACTTACTCCAACCAAACCCCACACAAATATATTGTTTTGTCGACGTAACGGAACTTTTGTGAAGACAGAAGGAAAATAATGGGGGGGGGGATTTAATACAAGTCCTAGGTACGCCCGAAAAAAACTTTTAGCACGAGGGGAGCGAATGGTATCCAAATTTCGGCCGCGCCCGAAACTAGCCTCGGTCTGGTTTTTCTTTCAAAACAATCTTAACCAAGCTTCACCCAAGTGTTTCCCCAGTAAAGCCTCAAAACATATTCAGGACCAGATGAAATTGGAACACGTCATAGGGCTGCGGTAGAAATTACTAACACAAAACAGCCTTAAGTTTCATTCGAATGTGACGGGTATTAAAATTTTGGCCGCGCCCGAATATGAGCCTCTGTTTGAAATTAATTTCTATGGCACTTTAAAGTTTTGTTTTATATTTTTTGAACAATTATGTCATTCAGGAGAGGTGTTGTAAATTGAATATCAAATTGTATTAGAAATTATTCTCCTTGCTATTATACAGGATGCGGCAAAGAAACTTACTTATTTGAAAGGTCAATAAAACAAAAGTACTTCAGTTATTGTTTTAATTCCTTTTTTATTTGAGAGTACAATATCCCATTTTTTTTTCATACAGTCTTGAAAATGATATCGGTTAAATGGTGACCCCTATTGTGCATAAGTCAATTTTTGAAGTTCGTCGTATGTTGAGCTATGGTCCGTGGTCGATCGACATAAACCAGGGATTTCAAATGACCCCATAAAAAAATCGCATGGAGCCAGCTGCATGTTAGCGAGCCGAACGCCGCGAGCCGTGGAGAACGCAGAATTTCAACATTTTCCGGAGTTCTGGTGGTCTGTTGATGTCCGTTTCTGGTTTTAGCGACACTTCCACACCCCCGAAATGAGTCTGCGAGGAGGAATCCCAAAGCGAGCGCGGAAGGCACGTTGCATAGCAAGAAATAAGAAACCGTTAGAAAAGTAGGTCTCGACGGTGAAGGCCTGCTGCTCTCTACATCAGAGCATGATGGCAACTGACTAGAATGGGAAACAAATTTAGGGACTTCCCCCTCTAGATGCGCCCCCTCCCACCCTTCTACCCGCCCAACTCCCCTCTGGGGAATTTTTTTTAAATAAGTAAGTTTCTCAGCCGCACGCTGTATTACTAAATGGCGCATTTACATTTTCACAGAATGAATTGCCACTCTCATATTTTATATTTTAGACTTAATAAAGTACTCATTACAACAATAATCTTCTTTATAACTTGTACCCAAAAAAAAACTTCATACGGGGGTTGAGTATGGTTTTTGCTACGCCGAAAGTACACATTTTTGCTCAAAAAGTCTCCGGAAGTATGATTGTTGATTGGAAAGTTTTAGTTTCTATTTTAAGCGTAGTCACATTTAGGACACTTATAGAACTTTCGAAAGACGGTAAAGTAGTAGGTATTGACCTCAACACACTAGATAGACTACTCCCGAAAGACCCCCATTAATGTTCTAAAGACCATTGCAGCCCATCAGATCTTTTCGTCTTGCGAATAGATTCGCCTGGAAAATCTTCTACTTCAACTAATTCTTATGGAGTCAGATGCAAATTCAATCAACCATGTACCTATTACCCACAGTCACGAATCAACAAAAGAAAATCTATTGTAACATAGCTAATCACTAGATCGTAATGGTCAGATGATTTAATTTGTGGTTTGAAGTTAGAAAATGTGGCAAGTATCATACCGACTTTCTTATGTACTAATGTTTATCCACAATGTTTTCAACATGTCCATAAAGCTCACACAAGTCCAACAAACAACAACAATCGATTGAGCAATCGACTGCAAACAATAGATCTGACGTCCGTACAGCACATACACTATACAACTTATCGTATACGATAAGTTGTATAGTATACAAATTAAAATACAGTCTTACGATCTACCCAACACAACATAGCGAAAATTATATATTTTGTGGCGATGGATCGAGAATGAGCGCCACAATCACAACATGAAGAATGACCACCGGTTTATATGAACAAATCAGCAACTCAAAACGCATGATTGTCAATCAATCATATGACAGATTGTATGAAAAATTGCATGGCAATATGTTCCACACGTCCAATCAAAAAATTGGATTGGATGGTCACATACACCTTCCAATTTATCTGACGATCAAAAAGATTGTTCAATCGATTGGAAGGTCTATGGCGAGCTTAATACGATTTTGTCAATGGTCGGGTACCACCGAAGCAATAACTAGTTATGTATTTAATAGAATGCAGCAAAAAAACTTAAAACTAGCATCAAATGCTAATAGTAACGTTGTTGTCTATATTTAAAAAATATTGCGGATGAAACATATCCAACACATCGGCTCCCCATTTTCTCTTGAAACTCAAAACTGTACATTTCGAGTTGTTGTGTTCCGTGTCTTTCTAAGTCTGTATACCGGGTATAGGATATAGACTCATTCTTCTTCCATGCGCGGGACTAGGATGTCAATCTTAGTGTAAATTCCTGGAGATCCCACTTCTTAGGTAGACTAATTTGCTTTTTACTCATCGGTGTCCAGCACGATATCATCATTCGTGTGTTCATTCGGCATCAAAAGAATTACCAATTGAGAGAGTCTCTCAGAGAATGTAAATTGATATCAAAATTAAGGAAAAGGATCCTGGGGAAATATATCGTACCCCATACAAGCAATAGTTAATTTCAAAAGCAAAGTGTTGGGTTACGAGAAGTTTCATCAGAGAATAGCTCGTATAACAAAGGCTGTACTAATTTTGGATACGAGGAGGATGTATATCCTGACCCGGAGACTAGCGATGTATTTTTCATAGGATTCAGCACGTTTTTACCAGAACAGCTCAAAACCCCAAAGTCAAAAAAAAAATTTGTTTACACCATCAAGATAATACTTTGTATATAGTTGGAGATACTTCCTTCTGTGCGTTGCAAACTTAATGACAAGGAATATACCCTTTCACATTTGAAAGGTAAAAATGGAGCCATGAATATAGACAGCACCGGAATGTTACTTATCAAGTCGACACAATTAGTAGCGTGTACCGACGACATCAACAACATGTCTCGAAGATTGGCATACAACTTGGCCGGTCACAGTTGTTGACCCAATTGACCTTGACGACGATTTACCGTTGGATAACTATAATTTAGTTGCATAACTTCCCCTACTCCCTCGTATACAAATTGAGTTTTAGATAAATATAAAAAGCATATCCCCTAACATCATTTTTGAAGTAAACAGCGTTTTGTGTATCTACTGAAATCAGCTTTTGACTTTTTCACGATTTCGAAATATCGCGGTTCGTCAAACAGGTTTGAAAATTGCCAAAAAGATTCCCGAGTTTTGCTATAAGTCTTTCATATACATCCTCCGGAGCAGCTTCTTCTATTCCAGCTGTTTCTCAAGTGTCTTTGTTTATAGGGCTTAGTGACTACCTCCACGTCTAATGCAGATGTGAACCTTAGTAAGTCACCCGTTTCAAAAGATAGGTTCAGCAGCTAATATCGTTGCTACGGTTGGCTCGGGTCCCTGAGCGAAATGCTTAATGTCGCGCTTGCACATTGCACCGTGAATCTGAGGATCTACTTTATACCTTAGGCCATGGGTGTCAAACTCAATTCCTGGCCCGGGCCAAATAACAGTCTCTTCGGGTTTGGGTGGGCCGCAGGAGTAAATTTCAAAAACGTTTATATAATCTTATTACGAAAGTTGATTACAGAATATTACTTTTCCAAAACATATGGCAGTAAGTCTGGATCACTATTGCGGCTTGGGAATTATACGTGAAAACTTCCACCTTTCGAAAATGTACTTCAAGAACATTAAAAAAATGAGACAAGAAGATAAAACGTAACTATTTGTCAATTTTGCCCCAAATTTTGGACAGATGATAGAAAAATTATCACACCGGCCATCCGGCCTAAAATAACATTGGAGCCAAAATTCTCAGATTAAATTAACTTCGGTAGAAAGGACAACAAACTGATGCACCAATACAGCTTGATAAGTATAGGGATCAAAATCATGCATTTGGGCTGTAGTTCTTATGTTGAAATTTCGCATACAGGGGATTTAGTGACCAATTCCTGGATTTTCGGAGTTTTCGGAAACAAATCTCAATTCATGTTCGGAAAAGCAGCCAAC
Organism: Microchrysa polita; assembly: GCA_949715475.1. Classification (NCBI taxonomy): domain Eukaryota; kingdom Metazoa; phylum Arthropoda; class Insecta; order Diptera; family Stratiomyidae; genus Microchrysa; species Microchrysa polita. The sequence continues at coordinate 50,787,947 of OX454417.1, forward strand.
CAATTTTTTTTTTGATAAGGCGCCTAATAAAACCAAATAATGTTTGAAAATCCAACATATACATAGCTGAGGCTAGCATATGAAACTGACTTTCTGACAAGTTTTAGTAATTTTTATAAACTCGAGTTCAACGGCTGTTTTTTAGTCACCTTACCAATTTCACAATTTTTGTGTTGATACAAATTGTGCTGCTTCGACGTGGCCGCGGGCCGCAAAAAACTACGAGGTGGGCAGTGGCGGCGCGTGGTGGAAAATACCGGGGGTTCACAAGGAAATATACAAATGTATTGACTTCAGGAAGAATATGATGTAACAAAATTTTTAATAGTTTGTATTAAAAAAAAATAGTCTACAAAAAAGCCAAAAAATCTACAGAAATTATTGTTTTTATAGGTACATATACTTATTATTTCGCAGACTATTTCAGACTTTCGTCAACTGGAATGTTTGTTTTCACTCTCGGACAACAAACAGGGAAAACAAAAGAGTTTTCTAAGCCGCACACACATGGCGAATCCATGGATCTTATTAAATTTTCATTCTGTCAAAATCCAAATCGGCCTGGGGATAAGTTCATTGGACAGAACGAAAATCCATTAAAATCCATGAATTCCACATATGCTCATAAATCTACTTGTTTTTTTTCGCGAAAATTTCCGCTTTAAATTCACGCCAGAATTGTTATTTTCCGTCAATTGCACTCTGCCCTACAGAAATTGCTGGAGGGTCTTCCCGAGTTTTTATTTTAATCTTATTTTCTTCTAGAAGATTTTTTAAATTTGCTTTAAAGAAATTGACGTTGCAATCAGTGGCGTAACTTTTTTAAAATTTCTTGTGTTCGAGATCAAAATGGGGGTCCCACGCAATTTCATTGTTGAAACCACTTTTTTTGCCAGGATTTGTTTGTTAGGCTATTAGGGTCTGGTAAAATGCGATTCATCCTTGACAACACAAACACACACAATCGTCCTAATTTTATTACACAATTTGACACTACAGTAGAATCCGTCTAAATTTCAACTCTGACCATTTGATGCATGACTAAAGTGTTTTCTTTTTGCAACAAGAAGTGCAATCTATCTTATAAAAATCGACGTCAAAGATTTGTGTTCGTAAAAAAGACAAACTTACATCTTGATAATGCATGCAAAACGATTAAATGAGCCTCTACTGTAAACGTTACATGTATTTTCAAAGATATGTGAATTGCATTGAATCAGGCAAAGTATCCCAAACTTTACCACGATTTCTTGAAGATTCAATTTGGGGTTTTATAACGAAAAAGTTGGTGGATTTTTTTCAGTTATGGATTTTACCAGAGCTGTTTGTTAATGGGTCAAACCATTTCTTTCGTTAATGGGTAAATCTATTTCTTCCGGCTGACTTTCAACTAGTTTTCTTAATAATCTTCATTTTAATTTATTGCGAAAAATTACAGTAAAAAAATGTGAGTAAGGGAGAGTCCGATTAATGGATTTAAACTGTGAAATCATCAAATAAGAATTTAGTATCTAACAATTGTGTAAAAAAACAACAAAATAATGCTAATAATAATATTAGGCTGATCATTTGTGGAGTCATGTAGGTAAGTTTCGCACATGTCCCCACAGATATGATACAATCTTCGTATCAAAACGAATTTTTAATCTTCCGACGGATGATTAAGCCTATCTAGTAGAATTTGTAAAATATTTTGGTCATAAAAATTCTGCTTGAAAATTGGCTTCAAAAGAAGCCTAAGAATTTTTTTTAATTAATCTAAAGTAAACAATTATAGGAACGGGTGCGTGGGGTCTTTATAGACCTTATAAATATCGAAGCCTCTCAGTTGATTCTTTTTGGTTTTGCATACCTTATCTTCACACTTCTCTCCCGTTATCGTAAAATCTATATTTAAATTTATTTAAGCAATAACGTGAAATTAAACTTATTTCGACGCAGGGGAATTAAACCTTTAAGAAATGGAATAGAAGAATTAAAAAATATTGTTTGAGTTAAAGATTGCATTTTATATCAACAATTTACGGGAACTCCAGTCAAACCCTAAATTTGTACGAGTTAAAGAATAATTGTACTTATGGAGGCTTCGACGTAAAAATGTTTGACTGTACTTTCAACGCTGTATTTGTAACAATATTTAGGGGGTGGAGAACCAGGGCAACTAACACAAAATAACAAAAATTCGAAAGAGGGAAATTTGCAAAATGAGAGGACAATTAGGCAACTAATTTAAAAATCTGTTTTGTTTTTCTCCCCGCTGTAGTGTGTAGTTCTTCGGCGCAACAGCCAATAGTTCTTCGAGCAAACTTCTTCAAAGCAAAGAAAAACGTTCCGCCCAAGAAAACTTCTAACTTGTTCATCCCCTTTAAATCTAGCTTCAATGGACCCGAAATCAACAAAGTTATTTTAAATCGCCGTACTGAATGTCCCATAATTATCGTCACTACGCTAGGGGGCTCCTGGTGGCTGGGGGCCCGTGTTCGACCGAACACATGGAACACCGTACGTTACGCCACTGGTTGCAATTTTATTCATCGCGATTTGAACAGAACAGACGTATGCGACACAACCTTTCTTCTTTTAGAATTTAGCTCATACGATATACAAGACGCTGTGCACAACAACTTTGTGCACAAGCTCTAGTGTAAGTTTTGCACAACCCCCTTGCCCCGGAAACCGCTAAGATATCCAAAACTAGAACGTGTGCTCCTCTTCCCAGATTGTGCACCCATCGTGATTGCAGGTTGTTGGTCGCAGTGTCGTCGTGACCATGTCGTATGTGCAGTTAGCAGTCGGCACCGGCAGTGTACATACATACAAGTCCGAGCGATTATGAATCGCAAAATTAATAAGGATTCCCTTAAGCGTTCCCTTAAGTATAAGTGAGGACTATGAATTCCGCCCTAAATGCGTAGGTTCTATGAATCATCTGACGTTGTGGAAGTTTAGTATTGACTCGATAATCCGGATCAATTATTGCAATGGGTAATCCGGACTATCGGAACATCCAGGTTAGCGCAATCACTTTTTTACTGAGGAAAAACAGTCTAAATAGTTAAAAAAAGAGGAGCAAAAGGCGATAAATTTATTATTTCTTTGAAATTAGTCAACATTGTGTCATTTGTCAAACCGTCCCGTAATAAAGTACGAGACAAAATCTACCATTTCACCCTGAAAATCTCAAATATCCGGATTACAGAGTCAGAATTGCTGCCGAAATCCGGACTATAGAATACATAGTGGAAACATTTAGTGGTCCGGATTAGCGTTAGTCAAGCCTAGTTTGCCCAGTAAACTGCAAGTGTGTTTATATATTTCAGGAGTAACTTACCCCCTTCTTCAGCACTTAGCTTTTGTGCACGCTCCAAGACTTGCTCAGCAAAGAATTTTATTTAAGAAAGTGTCTTCAATTTTGCAAATTATTCAGCATATTGGTGGTTAGTAAATGACATGCTTAGACTAGGTACTAATCGTCAGTTTCCGTGAAACCCATTATCCTAAATTTGTTGGAAAAAGGCAAGTCTCCACGGCACATTTTTCCCAGGAGACATAAATGCAAGTTTGGTGGACATAGTAGGTACTTACCCTAATACACGACAATAAGTGTATGTAGAAATCATTTCACGGCGATTAATTATTTTGGTTGTGAATATCGAATAATGTATTCTAGTTTCAAAAAAAAAAAAAACCAGACCGAAACTAAATTCTCTTAGACAACTTTATTGGGGGCAGCGGGGGACATGGCCCCTTACTAAAATTCCACTTGTTTTTAAATTTTTTCTTGTTTCGATACCGACACATTAATAAAAGGTCTGGTGAAATTAGTGTGGCAAAAAATGTTCCTTAGAAGAACCAACATGCGGGGGAGGGTTTCTACGGCAGCCCCTTGATCCCATGGAACCTTTCCATTAATATTTACGTTTGTGTTTTCCCATCAATAGAAATAAATTTGTATGAAGTTTGGTTGAAATTGGTCTTCTTCTTCCTTGCCTCGTTCTTTATACCGCTCCATGGTTTCGCGTTGCTCGACCTGCAGTGTAGGCACAGTTGGTTGAAATTCGTGAATAAATAAAAAAGTTTTTCTTTGAAGAACTTAATTTGGGGGGAGGGGTGTTGTATGGCAGCCCCATGACCCCATGGTTCGATGTCACTCATTTTTGCATTTGTTTTGTGACATCAATAGAAATACATTTTCATCAGGCTTGGTGTAAATTGGTGTCCAAATAAAAAAGTTTTTCTTAGAAAACCCAAATTTAAGGGTTTGAGTTTGTATGGCAGCCCCATTACCCCATTATTGGATTCCACTTATTTTTACGTATGTTTTAGGGGATCATTAGAAATATGTTTTCATGAAATTTGGTTCACATCGGTGCCCAAAAAAAAAGTTTTTCTTAGAAGAACCTAATTTGGGGGGTTCGGTTTGTATGGTAGCCCCATAACCCCATCGTTTGTTTCCATCCATTTTCACATATTTTTTGTGACATTCATAGGGATCCTTTTATGCGAAGTTTCGTTAAGATTGGTTCATAAATAAAAAAGTTTTTATATAAAAATCATAAAATAATTTTAGCCGAAAAAACGGCCGAAGAAAATCAATTCCGGCTAAAAATCCGGCCGGCCGGAATAAGAAATTTCTTCCGGCTAAACAGCACGATTTCCGGCTAAATTTGGCCGGAAAACGGCTAAATTGGCAACACTGCATACGTTTATGTCTATGGGCATAGATTCAGTAGATGGAATGTAGGTTTATCTATAAATCGAATAAGGACACGATACGGGCTAGATGTGCGATTTGAGATAACAGATTTGAAGAAGTGAATTATGTACACTTACGATTTTTTTCTCAGGGGGCGCACGTGCACTTGTGCACATATGGGCGAGCCGCCACTGGAGGTGGGCCGCATGCGGCCGGCGAGTTTGACATGCCTGCCAGGCAGACGTTCTGTTTGCAAAAGAGTTTACCAAGTAAACTAACACATTTAAACTTGCTAAAGATTGCTTTATTTATTTTATATTTTATAATTTTACTAAACCCTGACATGTATAAAAACAGTAATTCGTTTTATTTTATCGTTTTTTAGATCCCGAAAAATTCAGCGACTAATAGCAGGCCATCTTCAACATCTGAAGAGTAACGGCAGTTTAAATCCAGGCGTGGCTTATTTCAGACGAAAATCAAATTTCAATGTGCCTATTACGCATTCACCGCAGCCCAAAAGCACGATTCTAAAACGTGTCATACTAACTACGCAAAGCTCTAAAAATGAAAACGACGATTATCAGGATGCTGCACTGCTCGAAGATACCAATGATATCGACAATTGGGATAATGGTATCCTTCGATTAAGTGCTGGCGATGGCCGAGAAAATAATGTTAAATCAAAGAAAAAGGAAGACAGCAAGAAGACACTCTCTGATCAAGTCAAAGACGGAAAATACGGACTTATTGAAAATGAGTTATTTAAAAATACTCCAAAACGACCCGGCGTAATTAGCTATCTACCAAATAAAGAAGTCCCAGACGATACGTCCAAAAACTATGGCGGTTTAAAGGACGAGGATATATGGCTTGCAGAAGATCATTTGCTCGTTCTGAAAGGCGGCAGTCTTAACACAGACCAAATTGAAGAACCCTGGACACCAATCGATGACTACAGTGCACCGCCGCGACAAATTAAAATTCCAGCCAATCCCAAAGTTCCACCCCCATTTCCCGTCCAACTCGAAGACAACGGCCCGATACAGTTTATCGGAGATCATAAATTCCCGTTCTTCTATCCGAAAGATGCGAATGAATCGTTACCATTCTCCCCGGAAGTTGCCTACACACCGGCCGGAATCGACGATAATAATCAAAAAGATTCTGTTACCCGGTCGAGAACGTCTCAAAATGTTACGAACGATAAGAACAACTACTCCTACCCGCCCGCCTATCCACCGTGGCTCTTCAACAACGAATCGTTTAAGAATCCGTTTTTGAATTTTGCTCCACCACCGGAAAAGCCATTCCCGTTCGACAATGAAAATGATTATATCGATGAAGACGATCCATCGCTGTATTATCCACCACCCTATTCGTTTGTTTATAAAAGCAACTATAGTAATCCGGTGAAGCCAGGACCATTGGTGCCTGGAATTGTGCTGCCACCACCAGCTCATGCATTTGCCAGGCTTGAACCTCCGACTCCGACCAAATCTGTTCCGTTTAGTGTTATTCTGGATAAAATTAATTCGTTCAGACCGGACACAACGAGTACTACATCATTGCCAAATCGTGTGGTCTCAACAACCACGCAACGCATTACCACGGCCAACAAAGAAGTTTATCATATCCGGCAACGTACTCGTCCGTACTCGACCACAATCGCACCAACTTTGCCACCTACAACACCAGCGACGACCACAACTACGACTACTCAAATTCCGCCGACACCGGAAATTATTGCGTTCGTTCCTCAGGAGCCTTCGCAAAGCGATCCACTTTCCACTGGAAAGCCGGTGTACTATGAATATTTTGATGCTCGTAAGACGCCACCATCATCAGAATCCTTCTCAGTGCCAAAACAATACTTTAAACAGGTTGTGAAGCCGAACATAGTTTACCAAGTTTCACCTACGCCCACTCCGAAACCGTATATCCCTCAAAATGTATTCTCCAGGCCACTTTACAATGCTCCTTCGCCTCCTACGCAACGTCCGGCACCACCACCACTCATTCAGTTACAGAAACCATTACATATCAAGCCCATTTATAGACAACCTCAACCGTATGACTACAACGAATATCTTTATATTACACCAAAACCAGAAATTTATCCCAACGGAATATCCACAAATATTATTCCCCAACCGCCTCAGCAGCCTTTCAAAATTCAGAATAATTTTGCCCGGGAAGTTGATGCCATTCGACAAACTCTTCACTACTTCAAGGCACAAGAGTTTCAACGCAATCAGGCTTCTCGACTCCCGAAAGCAAAGAATGTATATGAGTTTGGATTTGAACAGAATGGGCCTCAAACGGAGAAATATGCTCCAAGTCGTGTGTTCGCTCCGCCTGTGAACTATGATGCAGAACCGTTCAAGCCTATGGTCCAGTATAGTCGACCAGTCAATGACGCTAACGGGTTTAAGGCAATCGTTTATCCTCGTAAAGATGACTTGACCGAAGATCAAGATCAAGGTGCACACTATTCGTCTACGCCTCGAATAGATTCCATTCAAGTGGAACTTCAGGTTGGAGACAGCCTTAATAATCGTGTGAAATCATTCACATTACCGTTAAGTCAGCATAAATCTGCCGACTATACTGAGAGTCATAGAGGCAATTATGGTATTAAAAACTCCCAGAACCAGTACATTCCACAGGGAACTACTAAGACTCCAAAACAGCCGTGGTTTTCTATTGAAAAACAAGTTGTACAGGAAATTAATGGACCGGTGAATCCACTACGATCGGCTAATGCTAAAGATCGCAGTGTTTCTGGATTCGGCCGAAGTACTCCACGCAACGAGCCGCCATTCTCTACATTCCAAGGATATTATTATAGCCCGCCTTTGCAGCAGCAGCCACATCGTCCAAACCACCGTTTCCGTCAGTTCCACGAAAGTTCATTTGATAAAAATGCCCGCTTTATTCAAAGTCAACTCGGCAGATACAGCCAACAACAAAATTATCCTATTAGTCTGGAAAATGATACATTAGTAAATAGACTACCCGGCCGAAGACTTAACCCAGATGCCGAATTTATAGATGTACCAGCAACAAGTCAACCGTTTCAGCAACAACGGTTGCCACCGGTATTTCAGCAGAATACCGGAAAACCAATCAATCTTGGCAGCGATATTTCAATTAATTATAAGTTACCATTGCCGCCAACCAATCCTGACAGTGAATTCATTCAGCCGCAATATGCCAATAATCAGCAACAGCAATATTTCCATAGGCCGCCGCCGCCAATTTTTCAACAGTACGGTGGTAGCACATCGAGGCCTGTCTTCAGTAGTAATCGAAACCCTAATATTTACTATGTGAATTCAGAACGTGATTTTAGATATAAGGGAGCCTAATTTGGCAAAGTTAAAGTCAAAAATAGTTTAGTTTTCTAGAATTAAAATATCATGGTTAGAATCAAATCAAAATTGCTTATTTTTAACAATAAATAATTTTGCATTGTCACCATGTTTGGAGAACAGCGGCTTCATATCAGTTTTACAAGAGTTTTATTGCTGAAAATACGTTGCGATTCGGTGGGAGTATTTTCATCCTTATTCGCTGAAACCAGTGAAAACTATTTCTTGTGATTTACTGCTGCTACTTAACACATCATAGAAATTGTCGCTTTTTGTCAAATTAATTTAGTCATCCACGCTCACGCCGACACCATATTAAAACGGCTGTTTGAAATATCAGTCCTGTGATAGTTCTAAGCTCCAAAGTTAATTTGATAACTACGGCTGAATGTAATAAACTTGTTGATTACCGAAAATATTGGTCAATCTTAAATGTTTGAAGACGAATGGTACAATCAATTTTCTGTTTTGGGGACATGGTCCTTCGATCGAATATACATTAGTACTTACATATGTATGTATGTAAGTATCTACATACTTCGGATTCATTACAATTAAGTTTAACAAAATACACATATTCTTATATAGTTCATATTTAAGTATTGTGTACATATTTTATCTAGTATTTTGTTTAAATATTAAATGTTATTTGAAATATACCCTATACCATCTTTTGGGTATAGGGTATACAAATATTCAAAAAATTAAATAAAGCAACGCACGAGCTATTCATTTATTGATACGCAGTTAAATTGGATTAATCGGATGAACCATAAATAAATGAAATTGTCATTATTTGAAGATTGCCGACAGAAATACCTGTTTGCGATTACATAATTAAAGAAGCGTAAATGAATTAAATTTAGATAATAATATAATTGACGGTAGAAATATAGCATTGCATCAAATTTTGTGACCATTTTTCGTGCAAATATTGTTATTAAATAAATTATTTATATGTATATGTATACAATTAGTGTTTGTGCTTTATTTTTTTAGGAACTCTACAAAGTGTGTGGAATATTTTAAGATCAGTAAAAAAACCAAAAATTACTGATAGGCTTGATTGTAAGGCTCGTGCTGAAAAAAGATCCCACAAAAGACGGAGTTGTTTTATTTGTCAAAACACATGTGGTAGCTTCAGTAAAATATTTTTTTTTCGTCGTACTAAAATAATAAATAAATAAATAACAGGCGCGACAACCCAACATTGGACTAAGGCCGCAGGATGTGTTAGTGACATCCTATTTCCAAGATCTTATCTGCTTTTTGTTGAGGTAATGAGATCAGCATCACGCTCAGCAGTGTTCCCCATAAATGGGTACTTAACATCTGAGTGCGATCATAGTCCGTCACAAGCTCGTGAGTTCGAAAAACACCATGACCTACGGTGAGATTCGGACTCGTGACCCTGTGCACCGAAGGTGCGCGCACTAACTGCTAGACCAGCCAGACTACGTCGTATTGCTGGGCCAAAAATGGACCTTTTGTATGAAGATGAGTTTTTGTTTTGTCAAAAATCTTACTGACGGCCAAAGCTTGCGTCTTGCCTTGAATTGTCCGGCGAAAAATAATATGTATGTACATACTTTATTGCATAAAATATGGAAATATGTGATACAAAATTTACCATTAATTCATCATCATCACCATCAGTGTAGAACGATAGCCCGACGTTGGGCATTGGCCGCTAGAATCGTTGACCTCTATCTAATTATCGCGGCGACCTTGTCCTCCAGTTTTAGAAGCCCAGGAACTGGTGGGCGTCCTCACCTACTGAGTTCTCCCAGCGAGAACTCGGTAGTCCACTCAACCTCGCCTCTTGAATTCCTTGTGCGTTCATCACCTTCTTTTGGCATGCGATTATCGTCCATTCGTTGTATTTACCCCGCCCAATGCAATCGTTGAGGCTTCATGATTTTCGATACTTGCCGCTCATCGTACAATTGATACAACTAGTGGTTGTACCGGATGCGCCATTAATCTAGCTCGCGAACGGCCCCGAAAATTCGTCCGAATCTGTCCTACAAAGTTCCGGAGGATTGGGTGAGAGTCCATGTTTGGCATCCATAGCATAACATGGGTCGGATGATCGTTTTATACACACGGAGCTTCGTATTGATGCGCGCATGCTTCGAATTAATAATTGGGAGGACCGAAAAATACGTCCTTTTTGCTAGTTGTATCCATCGCGTAATTTACGTTTTTGATTGCATCATTGACTTTGTTTTGGTTTCGTTGATATGTAGTCCAACTTGTTTTTTGCAGAAGGCTTCCTGCATCACCCAATCTTCGAGACATGATGTGTCGGCTTGATGAGTAGCGTTCCGCTGCTGTCCATATTCATGGCTCGAATTAAATTCTCCAAAGCTAGGTTAAACAGAGTCGATGCCAGCTTCAGTCCGGTGCGAGTTTCGAATAGATCAGTAAGTCTATTTTGCACTCTGACCTGTGAGACGGAATTAGTCATCGTCATTCAATGCGAGCCTCACTAATTTTGTTGGTATACCAAATTGCAGCATTACTATAAGTTATACAGAGCACTACGGTCGATACTGTCGTATGCTTGCTTAAAGTCGACAAACATTTGGTACTCGTCGATGTTGTATTGCCAGCACTTTTGAAGGAACAGCTGCACAGTAAAGAGGTGGATCGGTGGTTGATCGACCAGGTCTGAACCCGCCTTGAAATTCCCAATGATCTGGAGAGGAGAAGAAATCCGTACGCATAACAGTATGAATTTATTCTCTTTTCCAGAGTTTTTAATAAAATCTTATAAGTCGTACAAACTAATAATATGCCCCTGTAATTTCCACATTACAGCTTTTCGCACTTTAAGTGGGTCGGACAGATTATTGTTATAGGCCAATCTTCGGGGATTACCTCGTCGCTCCATACGAGTATTGTGAGCATTAGCGCACATGTATAGTGTTGGTGTACTTATTCGGCTGTGGTGTTGGTTAGGCACGTTCCACCGTGCTTCAACAGTTTAGCTCGTCAACGCCCAGCGCTTTATTTCGTTGATGCCATTGTATAGCGTGACTTACATCCTCTACGGTTGGAGTCTGAACGTGGAGGCCTGATTCAGCTAACTGCTCAAGAGCTCGTTCCGTGGGGAGGTTGATGGTGTATTGAGGAGTTCCTTAAAATGGTTGTAGAATTCGTCCTTAATCGCGTCTACTTTTACTTCTGTAGGGGCGTGCGCATTAATGAGCCAGAGATTAGCGAAACGGGTCTTGATACGGATCGCACATAGCCGCTCGTTTATGTGTTTCAACCCGAGAACGTGATCCTTGAGAGCTGCTTACTCACGATGAAAGCTACTCCAAACTCCTTGTTGCCCTCCTCTTTACCACTCGTAAAAATAGTGTGCGATTTGAGGTCGTATCTCACTTTTGAGCCATTTAGTTTCCTGGATTGCAACTATGCTTAGCTTGTACTTTTCTACCTGATCCAGGAGGGCCCTTATGGCCTCCGGTCTATTCAGGGAGCGTACATTCCAGGATCCTAAAGAGTAATCAGTTGTTCGTTTGTGGGGTCGTTGTTGTTTTCTATCCGTCCAATCCGAGGCTTTTGTTTCCACTTTCTTGACTTGAAGTTTTTTCTTAGGATGAGTTGTCGGCACATCGCTAAACCATGATAGGGTTTAATTGATGAGTAAAGGCCATGCCCCATGCGCATGCCCTAAAGATGCTGCCTTGGTGGCATATAGCTTTCTTATTTATCGTCGAGCCAAGATACTTAAACTTGTGACAAGCCTTAGGCTGTTCTTCTCTGATGAACATATCTGGTATTGGTACATCTAGACCTGAGAACGGACAGCATTAGAACTCTGTCTTGGTTATAACCCTCATTCCATGCTCCTCCAGAATATCACTCCATTTTGTAAGTGCAGCATACTGAGGACTATCTCATCGACAAAAGAAGGGATATTCTATGCCGTCAAAGATACGTGTTAATAAGTAGCACATGATGATGTTGAATACCAACGGACTCAATACACTGACCTAGTGTACCCCAACATTCACCGGAAAATCTTCAGATTCAGCTAGTGTGCATCTAATATCCATACCTGTATCGTATCATGCTGACCTATGCCTCAGGGACATTAAATTCTCTCAAGGCCAACCATATCAGATCACGTACACGGTACTCTATTATATGCCTTTTCCAAATCTATGAATACAAAGTGCAAGTACTTTCTTGCTGCTCTATATTTTTCCATCGCAATACGAATGCACTGAATCACACCGACTGTAGATCGACCGTCGACAAAGCCGCATTGTCATTCAACCGCACAATCTTTCTCAATCGTTTGCAGACAACGCTCGGAGATCTTCAGTGTATAAGATGTTAACTTTACAGCCCTATAGATGTCCAGTTTGCGTGAGTATCTCTTGTTCCTATAGAAAGGAAGAAGAAAACTTCCCCTAAAAGAGTCAGGCATTGGATTGATTTTGTTGAAGAGAACTGTGAGCCAACTACATAACTATTTTGTTTCAATAAGACCACAATTATGACTGTTACTATATGTTACTATGTTATATCATACTAAGCGAAATACTATAATTCAAATAACACCAGCACAAAATGTTATTTTAGGCATCGTTTTTTTTTCTCCTTTGATCACGCGCAGCTTTGTTCCTGATATAGGCTCAAAGAACCGCACAGGTGAGGCGTTTAACGTGATCGGTTGGCTATTCCCTTAATTGGGAATGTATTGCCATCGTACTTTGTAATATAGTTATATCAATTTTTATTATTTAAAGTCATTAAATTATATATTAATATATCACTTGATCGTGCTATTTAATATCCGTATATATTATTATGAAAGTTTTTTATGGAAAATCAATTTCAAAATGATCAAACATATTAGATTGAGGTTATGGAAACACCACGTGGATGCCACTTTTATGGTTAATATTATAAGTATCTTTTTAATAATTCATTATTATTATTAGTCAATTCGTAATACACGCGATTATATTATTAATTCACTGAATGTTACATCAAATTTTAACTCGGTAATCCATTTCAAACTTAAAAAATCCATGGTGAGTAATCTATTCCAATTGACCAGATTGTCCGCGGGCCTCCACGCTCTGCCTCGCACCACAAGCTCATCCCTGTGCTCGCCACTTCGGTGCAAATCCTCAGCCCGGTAAATGCACTTAATGTGCGCAGAACAATTGACAATATTGTGTCACAACCCAGAGCCGAGTCGACTCTTCGCGTCCGCACTGAACAAAAGCTGATAAAAGACTATTTAGGCATCGTATCCTTTCTGATATATGCTACCTACAATTTAATAATGAGACTTTTTTTAGAGATGGCAACACTGATAAACTAATGGTAGTCCATCTTTGTCATACATATACATACCATTTGAAGTTTCTATTCATAAGCTGGCAATGTCAGTATAAACATTTCGTTTTGATTGTTGACAACGCATTTACCGGACCATGGAAAGTTTCGAAAATTCACGAAAAAAACAACGTTTTACTTGGGCATTATTTTGCTAAGAAGACTGCAGCTCAGAGTCATCAATTGCTCGTGGAAGTTTACGGTGACGATGCTTTTTCGCGTGCACAGTGTTTTCGGTGGTTTCATCGGTTCAAAAATGATAATTTCGACATTCCCGACGAAGAGCGACCTGGCCAGCCAAAAAAGTTTGAAGACGAAGAATTGACGAAATTACTCGAAGAAGATTCGTGCCAAACGCAAAAAGAGTTCGCAATTTCGTTGGAAGTGACTCAGCAAGCCATATCGAAGCGGTTAAAATCACTGGGAATGATCCAAAAGCAAGGCCACTGGGTTCCGTACGAGTTGAAGCCAAGATATGTTGAGAGGCGCTTTTGCATGTGCGAACAACTGCTTCAAAGGCAACGACGGAAGGGTTTTTTTGCATCGTATTGTGACCGGCGATGAAAAGTGGATACATCATGATAACCCAAAGCGAAAGAAATCATGGGGACCGCCCGCGCACCATTCAACATCGATCGCGAAGCCAAATAATCATGGTTCCAAGCTTATGCTCTGCATTTGGTGGGACCAGCTCGGTGTTGTGTATTATGAGCTGCTAAAACCAAATGAAACCATTGACGGGCAGCGCTATCGACTGCAATTGATGCGTTTGAGTGGAGCATTGCGTCAAAAACGGCCACAATATGCTGAAAGGCACGACAAAATAATTCTTCAGCATGACAATGCTCGCCCTCATGTTGCGCGAGTCGTGAAAACGTACCTGGAAACAACCAAATGGGAAGTGCTACCCCACCCGCCGTATAGCCCCGACATTGCTCCATCTGATTACTATTTGTTCGCTTCGATAACTCATGCGTTGGCTGATCAGCACTTCACTTCATATGAGGATACTAAGAACTGGCTCGATTCATGGATAGCCTCGAAAACCCAAGATTTTTTCCCCGACGGAATTCGTAGACTTCCCGAAAGATGGGAGAAAGTTATCGCTGCTGATGGCCAATATTTTGAATAATTTAATTATATGAATAAATCTATGAATAAATGCCCAAAATTCCAAAAAAAAGTCTCATTATTAAGTTGTAGGCCCATGTACGATAACGTCATTTTACGTTATCCGCCGACTAATGTATGAAGCTTTATATGGGACAATTTGCGGGGTCTTCAGCGGGTGTTGCTGGTATACGGGTTACTTATAAGCAGGGACTACTGTACCTATAAGAAAAGTTGTGAATGAAAATGCTAGAGAACACATGATTGTACGTCGAACGTGATATAAATCCTCAAAATCCATACACGGTATGGATCGCGGTCCAGCACAAAAGTATACGCTACTAAAACTTGTGCCGAAAGTTGTTACCATAGCTACACTGTCACGTCAAGGATTGTTCATTGATGCTTGGAGGCTTTGAATTAACTGGAATCCAGCACACAGAATAACGTTGTTTTGGGTTTCAGGAGGTCATATGGTCATTACAGGTAACGTACCAACTGACGAGCAAGTGCATATAGCTGAAGCAGCCTACTTCTACCCTTCTGTCATTCCTAACTGAAAAGTAAAGAGGCAAATCGAAGACTCGTAACACAGCTTCAGAGCTTTTTGCCTGTGTTTAGGCAATCTGAATTATTCAACGCATGGGTTCAAGCTCTTCTATCTGTTTATTCCCAAGAGTGATTTTTTGTTATTAAGTGACGACTATGATTTCCTCCCTGCGGTGACCGTTCAGCTCGTTTTTTCTTTCTGAATCTTTGCAACTGGATTTTAGATTGTGATAGAATAATCATCCGTTAATCTTCATATGGCAAACACGGTACAGTAATACAGGCGCAATCCCCTAAACAGTATCAAGAACCTATTAAAACTTTAAGAAAATACTTTTAATACTCGTATATTTCAATTAAATTGTTCATGATCATATAACTATTATTGTTAATATTTACCATCTTATATCTGTTAGTGCCTTAACGATAAAAGCGATCAATTTATTTATAAATATCATTTCCCTCATAATCCATTGTCAGCTGCAATAACTCTTTATCTTTCTAGGAATAACTATTCAAACGTCGATTTTAAGTTTGGATTATATTTACTCTATATTTCATTTTTAACATAATAGTATTTATATATTAGCACATAAATTCCAATGCTCATTTTAAAACAATAGTCTGCTCTTTCACAGCACACTTCTTTTTGGATGATGCGTACCAAAAGGGGAGTTACTACCTCTTATGGACACGCACCAAATAAAAATATTGTACACACAATTTTCAAATCTTATAAAAGTACTTTTAGGAAACCATTTGAGACACAAAAATATGTATATACACAAAACGAAGGCAAAAGATTGAAAAGGGAAAAAATCAATTAGACGCTTGACGTTCAAGATTCGTTTATAAAAGAAGCGTTCCAAATATATTTTTTCGCTAATCCTATTTTAAGTATATAACAGTACTTCATTGGGAGATCCAAATGAAAATGATTAGGCAATTTTCGAATTCAAAAACAACAAATGTAAAAACAACATATTTCTACGAACAAAAACAAAACTATCAGCTAATCAAAAAAAATCAAGTTACAAATCATTCGCTTGTATCCGACATTGAGAGCATTTCTTACGGTTATCTAATTTTTTTCTTTAGATTTCATACTAATGTTGGGGTTACCGATTAAGATCGGGCCCTAAAATCATTTCGCTTCGTATGCAAATAAAAACTCAGACTAAATGTGTTGCCATTGTGTAGCTATCACAGAATTTGTGTTCTCAGTTAGTCTAGCAATTTCCTCGTGTAATCCATGCCCAAGCCACATCAAGTGAAGTTTCTTATACCTTTCGTGACACAGACGTAGAGGGTTGCCACGTCGCAAACCTTGATCCGTCTCGCCATATTCATCCAAATAGGGCGGTGACACAAAACAACCTTTTCCTATACCTAACAGCAAGATCTCGCAATCGCGAATCCTCAAAAACATTCCTATCCCGGCGCCACAATAGTGAGCATGATGTGTGCACGCACCGACTGTCCCGTTTCGCTCCAACTCCGGCTGACAGCAATACGATTGCGAACAGAGCATTGCTCCGCAAACCAAGCACATTGTTGGATTTCTTGATTCCTCCTTGGGACTACTGGGGCAAGTGAAATCGGACACACTGTTGATCAAATCACTATAGTCGTCCGGTAAGTGTACAAGCCGTCGTACGGGTGCAACACACGGTAGAATTTCCAGGCCAGTCTGTTTCAAATTGGGATGCGAAGCAAATGACTCCAGGGTGCTCAGATAGTTATTTTCCGGATCAAAATAGAAATCGATGTCAGAGTTCAGTCCTAGGTATTTGCACATTGTTTCAAATGTATCACCATATACATCACAGAATTGTTCGGGAAACTCAACATCGGTCATAAAATGGAAAAGTAAGCAAGAACAGCGCAAGAAAGTTTTACTTTCGGCCTTCACGTTTTCTATAAGTTGCTTCACTAAGGACGATGATACTGTAGGATTTTCGGCCGCACCGGGTATCTCCTTCAGTTGAATATTATATTTTTTGTAGAAGCTAATAAGCCTATCATACTTTGTGCCATTCGGTTCGGCAGTTGAGGCAGTTGCTTCATCTTCTGTCACGTCGCATGGATCCACTTCCATCAGCGACGAGCTATCATCACGAAATAGTACAATTGCTTTTGTCACATTGCCCAAGAACAGCAATTGCAAAAAGTACTGTTCAAAATAATCGCCTGTCGGAATAATATGCGAATTTTGTCGGAAATCGATTACCATTTCCATAAAAATAAGAGAAGTCAACATATTGAACATGTCCAACTCTACCACGGATGGTCCTCTATGACACAAAACAGTCTCGAGAAGTCCGCGTAAATGAACTATAAGCTTCCCGGCTACGGATTCCGAAATAGAAGCTCCCAGCAAACAACATACTCGTATCAAGCCCGACAGGCAACTTTTGTGTCGTATTGACATTTCACCTTTCAGCGGTTTATCAACAGCTCGCAAATACATTTCCAGTGACTGGATGGTGTACGCACATGAGTTCCATGCAACCAAAAATTGTTCACACTCTTTAGCGATATTTTCTTGTGGCGAAACCCTCTGAACACTTTCCATGAAAATTTCTGCAAAATGTAACCATTCTTTTGAAATTTCTAAACGATCAGTTGTTTGAGAAATTCTCAAGAAACTTTCCACATCTGTGTGCTTCTGAGCAATGGTAGCCAACTCCGGATTTTTGTGCTTCCCTTCCTGTGCATCAATATTTTGCTCCGTACATAAATCTTCATGATATTCACGCATAATAGTCAGCCAAGTCTGAAATGTAACATCTCGTGCTTTGTCATCCGATGTTATTGCCGGTGCATATTTTACCAGTGGCGGTGATACTGGTATTACGCCATTACTCAAGCAACGACAATAGGGACACAAAAATTCCTTTTTGTCCACCAAATAATGATTTGGGGAACGACTTCGATTCGGACGACGATTTTCTTTTTGTATTTCATTTTCAAAATACTCTTTCCAGCACGATGCATGCATCACGTGACCACACGTCCCGACATGTGGCGACGATGCTGCACTGCTATTGTCGGTCGATTGGCTAAGAACTTTGGACTTTTGAATGAATGCGGAATAGACTAAACACGGTCCGTCCTTACTAACTACACAATCTTCAAAGCAGAGAATACATTTAAACTTTTGCTCTTCCGGTTGATTGATCTTTCTATTCGGTCCCATACAAGCCACGGGTGCATCAGTCATTTCGTCTGTATCGGTCGGCTCTTGCCATTCCATAGGATCGCTCGATGTAAACGATGTACTAGTGCTTGCGAATAGTTCAGCATTTGATTTCATAAAGTTCTTTTGTGCATTGGCCATTTGGGCCATGATTTTTGCACGACGTTCGGCAGCAAGACGAGCACGTTTCTCCTTTTCACGACGCTCAGCTTCGGCTGTTGTCATTGGCTCACTTTGTTCGTCGGTTTCCATTTCGCTATCCGGGGCTTTTGGTTGAAGTTCTTTGAATTTCTTCACGGTCCAAATGATGAAATCGCGATGGGCCTCAACCTGAAATTTTAAAGAAACAAACCGATTAAAACATACGACCAAAACCAGCGTTTTATATGAATACAATGGCAATTTTTAAAACGTATAAACATTCTGTAAAAATCTAGGAGTCTGGCGACAGTCACCACCACGTTCTACTTAGCAAAATAACGTTTATTTGCCTAAGATCAACCTTCTAGGGCGGAAAGCAGGAATTAAGCATTAAATAAGAGCCATTAATTTGAAGTAGTCTGGCTGGTATAGCGGTTAGTGCGCGCACCATCGGTGCACAGGGTCATGAGTTCGAATCTCACCGTGGATCATGCTGTTTTTCGAACTCACGAGCTTCTGACGGACTATGATCTCACTCTGATGTTAAACGAGTACCCATTTATGGCGATAAATAACACTGCTGAGCGTGATGCTGATCTCATTACCTCAACAAGAAGCAGATAAGATCTTGGAAATATGATGTCACTAATACATCCTGCGGCCTTAGTCCAATGTTGGATTGTCGCGCCTGTTATTTATTTTGTTTTATAATTTGAAGTAACTGCCCGATGTCACCTACAAATTATCGCCGAGACCAATGCCTTGTTGTTGATGATTGTTGCCCCCAAACAGAAATATATTCAATGAAAAGCCGCAAACAATAATAGGAAATTCGTTTAAAGTATTGAAGTATTAGTGGTGCTCTCAAAACATGACAATATGCTCCAAACGACATTACTACTTTGCCTTAAAACCTAGTGGGGCATAGCGCATCGTTTAATCCTTCGCGCCATCCTATTCGATCCCGGATCGCAGCATCGCAAACTATTAACCCAGCTTCTTACACTGTTTTGCCACTGAGTGTGGCCATGTAAATGGCAGTCTTCCTATTAGCTTAGGTTTTGATTAGAGACTTTCTATGTACACTCCCCATACCGTAGAACTAAAAGCAACAGGTGGCGGAACATTCCAAGCTTAGTTTCGATGCTGAAGTAGCTACTTGGATTTTGGACAACATGCAATACTCGACTTTTGGCTGTTTTATACGAAGAGTAGTGTCCTGCCTAGTATTTCCATTTTCGACAACGGTACTTCCAAGGTAAAGAAACTAATCCGCTGTATAGACTACCCATTAATATGAATAGCAAAATAGTGTAGGGATTTCTCAATGCGAAGTCGGACTCAGCAACTTTTATTCGTGTTGATACTTAGTCCAACTTGCTAGCCTACCTCTCCAGATCGAACGTCATAGCGGAAAGATCCATGATCTTGTGGCAGATATCGTCCGCGTAGTCCTCTGGCTACAATAGTGATATCGTCAGCGTAGCTTATGGTGGAGATACCCTGCGCTTCAAATTGCGAGAATAATTCATCTACCACCAGGGACCGCAGTAAAGGTGAAAGTACACGGCCTTGAGATCAACCCTGGATGGCGTTGATGTTGAGAGTGTGACGCCCCAAGCGAAGTGAATCTCCTTGCCTTTTAGCATGGTTTTGATCCACCTGATGGTAGACAAGGATACCCCCTCATTTCGAGGGCTCTGGCAATGACATTGTAGCCAGTGTTGTCGAAGGGACCCTCAATGTCTAAGAAGGCGCACAAAGCGATCTCCATGTCCTCTGAGGATTTCTCAATAATGTCGACGAGCTTGTGAAGCGCCGTCACCGTAGACTTGTCCTTTACATAAGCAAATTGAGTGTAATATAAAGGTTTGTTCCTTACCATCAACCCTCTGATGTATAGGTCAACTGAACGCCCCATCGTTTTGAGAAGGTTAGACTGATGGGCTTGTAGGACTTTGGTAACTTTCCTCCAAACAAGTGAGTTAGTTAGCTCTGGACAGAGCAGTGAGCAGTGTGGCAAGATGATAGATAGATTTAGATAAAAGATAAAAGGTTTATTGAAAATTCAAGATGATATTTAAGCAGTTTCGAAAGAAACACTCCATCAATATCCGCGGCCTTAAATGGATCGAAAGGTTGAATATCCCACTTTATTGTGTCCTTGTCGAAGATTATCCCGGAGAGACTCACAAATCGTCTGGCTCTCCTATATAACCTGTAATGTGCACTAGGCAATTGTCGGCAGAGACAGATCCAGGGAAGTGTGTATTAAGGAGAAGTTGGAGGGTCTCCTTGGGACCCGCTGTAAACGAACCGTCCGGGTATTTGAGCAACCAAACTCCGTTTGAGTTACTTTTAGAGAGGGCTTTATGAAGGCGAGCGGCCTCAGGCAATGCCTGAATTGCTTCACACTGCTGCCCGCAGCACTTCCTTTTAGATTGCCTTATCAGTGTATTATATTCCGTTAGAGCGCGCCTGTACGTCTGTCCACAGAGATTGTCTGAGTTGAATAATCTCCTGACCTGAGTCCGTCTTCCACCTAGGCAGAGTTTCGGCACTGAAAAGGACCAGGTCTTTTAACAATTTCCAATTGGTACTTTTGGGACACGTGGATGCAGATTGTACCCGTCTATTTCCTTAAGCGACATGAACGTAGCAACTGCAATCGGGTTGTCCAATAATGCCCTTCAAGTGTGGTTAGTTGGTCCAGAGGAACTTAATGAGGCGCAGACCACAGCTCGGACAAATGTTCTGGATGCCCTATTCGAGATAGGTAGGAATTGAGGGAGAAACAATAGCTGGACTATCATCAGTGCCCTTTCTGTTTGCATCCTTTGTAGCTGTGATGGGTAATCATATCCAAGGCTGTTCTCGTAATATGCATCTTCTGCCGTGTTAAATTAAATCGAAGTATCAATACTTGTGGTCGTTTTTGTAATGATAACAAAGCATGTCATGGAGGTCCTCGACAACAACTTTGACTCTTTAAGCGTTTCTCTACCGAAAACAGTAATACTTTCGCAAATGGCCATAGTTAATACCGGTGTACCATCGAAGCTGGAAATAATCAAGGCCCTCAAATCTTTAGAAGCTGGTAAAGCCCCGGGGCAAATGGTATCCCTACGGAACTTTTGAAAGCGGATGTCAACGGTATAGCGGCTGTTCTCCTTCCCCTGATCCAAGAGTGTTGGACAACCGAGATTGAGATAATTAGCGTGGAATATATCTCCTCCCAGCAGTCTCCAAACTGATGGCCAAAATAATCTTGGACCGGATCAAGAACAGTCGACCGCACCCTGAACAACTAACAAGCTGGGTTTCAAGCGGGTTTTTCATGCAGCGATCACATCAACACCCTCCGAATTATAATTGAACAATCCGCAGAATGGAGATTTCGTTGCATCTTATGTTCATTGACTTCGGAAAGGGAGTAGGAGTAGTAGGAGAGGCATACCAGAGAAACTTATTTCTATCATGAAGGAATCCTATAACGGAGCCCACTATCATGTCTTGCACAAGGACGAATTGTCTAGTCCTTTTGAGGTGAATGACGAAGTAAGACAAGGCTGTATTTTTATCACCAATGCTGTTCCTAATTACCATCAACGACGTAATCTGCGACGCTCTATCCCACCATAAAAGAAAGGGTATCAGACAGAAATTATTTGATTATGTACCTTCAAAACCTAGACCATGCCAACGATATATGCCTTCTCTCAACCGTCATATTTGGGTCAAATGGCGAATTTAAATTATATCTCTGGACACGTTTACCATCCCTTACGTCGTCCTTGTAACAGAACCATTCTTGTGGCAATTGACCTACCAAATGCATTTGATAAGGTCAATCACTCAATGCTTCTCGCTAACTTGTTGAATATGCATATTCCTGCACAAGAGATTCGTTGGATTGCCAATTATCTAGCTGTTCGGCACTCCTTCACCGAGTTTCGTGGCAAACGTTCTAAGCTTAGGAAAACCAAATTAGGTGTTCCACAGGGAGGGGTACTCTCCCCCCTCTGTTTACACATGTCCGGCCTTCCCACACCACCTGAAGGAATCGAGGTGATTTCCTATGCCGACGATTGCACCGTTCTCGCCACAGAGAATGATAAGGATGAAATGCGCCTCCAAATTAATCGCTATCTAGGACGATTACAGGGATTACAAGCCGAAACCTCACCATCTCTGCGTCCAAATTTTCTGCGACTTTTCTAACCACTTGGTGGGAGGACAGTTTGGACACATAGTTTATGTGACACAAACTGGTCCAAAATTCAGGTCTGCCAAAATGCCGCTCTACGCATAGCGGCAGGTTGCCTTCTGATGTCTGCCCAGGATCACTTACATCAGGAGACAAAATTGATGCCAATACGTGCCCACAATCTCCTACTCTCAAAACAGTATCTTGTTGGTTGCTATCGTGAGGATCATCCCAAGCATTATCTCATGGACCGAATTCCTCCACCACGACATGTCAGGAGTGGTTTACGAGACATTGAGAGAGAGGTTCAGGGATACAAACGGGACCCTTACGATGAAGTTACATACCGAGCCGCCATCGTAGAGATCCACACTGAAGAAGGGAATCGGTCCATTGCGAGCTTAGGTGCGAACAGAGTCCTCTCAGAGCGCCCACCACCAGATTAGGCTCCCGAGAGCCACCAGAGTAACACTAGCTCAACTTCGGTCGGGCTTTTGTTCACGCCTTAATTCGTACCTTTCTCGAATAAATCCGGACATCCAAAACATCTGTCCAAATTGCGATAGTACTCCTCATGGTCATTTGTTTCAATGCCCCGCTGCGCCCACTGATCTTACCCCTATATCGCTGTGGGAAAACCCTATCGCAGCAGCTATGTTTTTGTCCTTAGGCCTCACGGACACAAACATTGACGAACCACAACTCGTACCCACATAGATACACAGCGGTTTCACACCTTTCTGCACCGCTTACAAAAGAAGAAAAAGAAGAGGCTAATGCCGATGTAGAATCGCGTATTAATACGCCCCGAGCCGTCTTTTTCAGTCCGACTCCTCTCTGGCAAAACCAGAACATCTCCAGAAACCCCAAACTCAGGATCTTTGAAAGCAATGTGAAATCCGTGCCTTCATATCTGGCACTGAGTTCCAAAACTCGCTTCTTGCATTTCGAAAAAAATAGCAATGTCCAAGTTTCAAGTTTGATTGTAAAGTCAAGAAAAAATGCTTGAAATCGTTTTGTCTTTCAATATATTCTCCAAACAGTAAGAAGTTTATTATGTAAAATTTTTAGGGAAAAAGCTAAGTCAGACTTTAATTATTTGCAAAAAACCAAACCTACTTTGAAATTTTCCAAAATGCAAGAAGCGAGTTTTGGAAATAACTGCCTCATATGTGTGTTCTACGTGGAAGGTGGCCAGTAACGTTACACACAATTTTATCGTTTTTGTCGAAAAATCCCAAAAATAATACGAAAACGATATCATTCAAATGAAAAATTTATCGTAAACTTGTCTCTCCGACCAAAAATTACTTTTTCGTCAACAACATGTGAGGAATATTAGCAAAATATCGTCTTATTATTACAATGATATGAAAACATGGTAACTCCTCTCAACGAGAGAATTATGAAATTGTCAAAAAATAAAACGACTAATTTGTTCCCATAATTTGCAATCTTAGATGGCTCAGGTGTAGGACGTAGGACTACGAAACGATAGGTACCCGATTCAATTCCCAGTGAAAGCAACACATAAAAAAGGAAAGTTAAGAAAAGTTAAGGATAAAATAGAAGAAGAAAAAATAAAAACATAAACAATTTGTTTTAACTTTTTCTATGTATTAGTCTAGTGGCCAAATTATTTTCCTGGCGAATTGATATCGGTCACTATTCCTTCCCGAAAGGAGTGACGGCTTTAATCCGAATTCGAAATGAAAATGTTTTCTAGCAGGCGAATTGAATTCGTATCGTAGACGATAGAAATCGTTTGCTGGGCTACAACCAAACTTTCGCAAATCAGTGACTACGGCGAATCCTACGAATTCGGTGGCCTAAGATCATATTTAACGACGACCTCCTCGCAATTACTGGCGAAAATAGGATAGGCACCGATATCAAAAGGCGGAAGTGGCAGTGGATACACACTTTGAAAAGAGTCGATGCAAGCCGTCGTTTGACGCGGGTATTTTTGCTACTTTTGTCAACCAATAATGAATACGACACCGGAGAAAGCAGCTCAAGTTGTAGCACTACTTCAAGCAGGCTTTGCACAACGTGAGGTGGCTCAGAGACTTCGAATCAGCAGATCATCAGTGCAAAGAGTTTACAGACGATACTGAGGGACTGGAGCATTCGATCAGCGTCCAGTTACGGACAGATTGATGTAGCCCTAGCATAAGCAGCAAATGATCGTTATATCCAACTCAATGTTCTGCGAAATCGCCGCCTCAACGCAGTTCAAGTCCAAAGCTGCGTGACGAGCGCCAAGTGGTTATAAGTTTTTCTACCGTTTGAAGTAGACTTGCTGAGCGGAACCTGACTCCAAAGAGATATGCAACAGGTCCGAAATCAGCGGCAGCTCACCGTCGAGCACGACTTGAATTCGCTCGAGAGCATAGGGATTGGACGTTAGAAGAGTGGAGTAATGTACTCTTTACTGATGAGACCAGGGTGAGTCTATATCGTAGTGATCGACGTCAGAGAGTATATCGTTATTCTCAGGGTTGTATCACGGAATCTGTTGCTGATGGAGGAGGATCTGTAATGGTCTGGGCCGGCATCTCGCTAACCGGACATACAACACTAGTTTTCATCGAACCGACGGGCCATGTACGTGGATTGACTTCACACCGCTATATCAATGAAATCCTTGCAGTCCATGTGGTACCTTACGCAGATTATAATGGACATAATTTCCAGTTGATACATGATAATGCACGGCATGAGGACGTCGGCATTCGTACGATGGACTGGCCAGCTTGAAGTCTGGACGTGAATCCAATAGAACACTTATGGGATAAACTGAAACGTCAAATTCGAGCCCGCGTTCCTGCTCCAACAACCCTTCCATAACCGCGAGTCGCAATTGAAGAGGAATGGAATGCAATTCCCCAAGATTTCATCATCAGCCTCGTGACGTCTATGAGGATGCTAGCAATTATTCGAGCAAGAAGAGCGAACACTGAATAGGAATACTGACCAAACACTTGATTTTAAATTTTACTTTGTTTTCAACTTAAATTTTGACATTTTCACTTTGTGATTACAAAACCGGAAAACGACTCTTTATTTGTAAAATTTGTAATAAACGCTTAATTAATAAATCCCAATGTGTTTCCATTCGTTTTATTTGTCATAAAATGCCCTTTCTGTAGATACAACTTTCATAGTTGTAACTTTGATACTTTTCGAGAAAATTGGGTTAGAGTTCGAAAGTTTCGGGTGGCCCGATACCTTTGACGCCGAGTGTATATAGGCAAATCGTAGGACCAGCTAAAGGCGATGACTGCTAACAGGGAGAGGTGGTAAAGAAGCGTAGTCAATGCCTTATGTCCCACTAGGGGTTAAAAGGAAAGGAAAGGAAGGGAATAGCATTCAGTCTACATTATCAAATAAGTCCGTTTCATGTAACAATTGACAATATAATCACATACAATTAACTTTTCTAGTGGAACTTGCCAAACTTACCCTTGCACTATGTGTTAGTTTTTCCAGTAAATTGAGTATGTCCTGTT
Source organism: Microchrysa polita (assembly GCA_949715475.1). Taxonomy (NCBI): domain Eukaryota; kingdom Metazoa; phylum Arthropoda; class Insecta; order Diptera; family Stratiomyidae; genus Microchrysa; species Microchrysa polita. The sequence goes on from OX454417.1 coordinate 50,814,102, forward strand.
CAACAGCACGTTCGTAAAATGTCAAAAACGGGTAATGGCCGGATTCCTCTTCTTGTAGCCCGTAGCCAATTAAGTGTAAAGTCTGAAAGAATAAAAAAACACATTTGATATGCGACTGTTGATTGTTACAATTAAGAATGTCTAACTTACCTTTTGCAAATGACTTTCTATGAAACTCTTTGCATTCAAATCTAAAGCTCGCGTAAGTATGGTACGGATTAGTGACAACATTACATCGGATTGAAGAAGATTTGCTATCGAACTATAAGAAAACAAAATTTGCATGTTCTGTTGGTCATAATTCATCAAAGTATACGTACACAAATCCTTCCGCTAATTTTGGTAATTTTGGCGGTGGGCAGCAGACCAACTGATTTTTATTTTTCCTTCGTAATCTCATATTCTCTTCAGACTTTGACTTATCCTCTTTGGTGTAATGATAGAAATACATGTTATATCCTTCATAAAATTCATCTCTTAGTTCGTACACCCCTTTCGCGTTGCTTTGTTGTGGCTTTTTGAACACGGCCACCGATTCAATTACATCCTCCAGGGCCATTTCATTATTTGAATCGGGGAAACAACGATTCAATTCGGAATGGGAGAAATTCTTTATACACAAGAGTTGTATAATTTCCTTCTTAATTCGATCATCTTCGGTGACGTCACCGATTCCAGGAACATATCGTTCACCGATAATTACAATTAACAGTTCCAAAAACTCATCAATCATATTCAGCTGCCGGACATATTCGTCATCTGTATAATTTCGCGAAACGCTCTCATAGTTCGGATCAGCCCATTCCAACAAGGAAAATTTATTCAAAATATGAATTAGATATTGATTGCTTTCAATCAAAGCGGCACCGATTTGCAAGGCAGCTATATCACGATCCAGCATTTCCGAACGACAGCGAGCGTTTCGGTAAAAGTACAGCTGATGCAGCAACGAATATCCATTGCGACGCCACATTCCAGCATGTACTTGGGCGATCATTGTTAGCGTACAAAGAACCGGTTCCATAATTTCCTCGGGTGAACGCTTCTGAACGGTTGTAGCGTTGTCGAAATTCAAACCGTATTTGCCTAAATGCAAATATATGCCCGAGAAGAATCGGGACAAGGGCAAGTGAATTGAAACGGGCTTTGATGCAACGTCGTACATAATACACGATGCCACATGACCAGCCAATGTTTTCTCTTCGACCACCGTATTTTTCACAATGAATTCGTTGTCCATTAAATGTTTCATTACTAGCTGATATACTTTCATTAGACATTCTTTGTCCACGGCGCACCAATCCAAAACGAGGGATATGCCTAAGGCCAACTTGATGTGCAAGTTAAAGGCAGACTCCCATTCCGGTTCGTAGTCCATGTGTTGTCCAGTCTGTCTTTGGACAGCATCCATTCCTTGCATGACGTTCAATAGTTTCAGCAGAACTTTAACGCCTTCGACGAAACCGTAGCGTAATTCAGTTGTCCACTTGTCCGGCTTGAAGCTCAGGATATAACGAAGATCATACAAAATATATGCAGCTCTCTTGAAAACGTTCAGATTCGCCGTATTCTTGGCAAATTGCAATGTCTTATTTTGCACGTATTTTGAAATTGACTCACAGTAGAACGTATGCATGAGCTTATAAAATATGCCTTCATTCTCAATAAGATAATGGGCAATTGTTGGCGCCGTAAACAATTGTACGCTCAACGATACAATCGAGATCGAATGATCGTGGTCGTCACGAATAAAATCTTGTATAATTGTAGCATAATGGCGAGAAAATTCAATGGCCAACGTTTTCTTATTTTCATACTCCATGAGCATACCAGAAATGAATAGCCGATGCCAACAACTACGAGCCGTCTTCCACAATTTCCAATCATATTCCAGTATATGACCAATATTGTATTGAGAACAATTTTTGTCGCTTATAGCGATAGCAAATATTTCACGGAAAGTCAAATGAAGTGTAAGGAACTCCTGAAACCATGTCAATAGTTGCAAGGCAAATTGTTGACAGGATACCGCTCGCTTATTTAAAACGGAAACGCGCAATGGTGATTTATTCACTGTGCTCGAATGACGCATTGGTTGCTTCTCGATGGCGTCCTTAAGAGCAGCGCACGTTTCGAAAGAATCCACTTTCACAACGGCTCGCCCTTCACGATCAATACTTGTTACAAACTCCATGGCATCTTTTTGATTGCATTTGCAAATTTTGATTAAAGTTTGAATAACCTGAAAGTTGAAATACAGTAATAGTCAAAAACGACCAAACGCTCATATCTACCTAAATATACATACCTGTTCGAATGTGTGACTTTCATCGTTATACAATACAGTACAAAACGTATCATCATCGGGACTCCCGTCTAAACATTCGAGACTAGCATGAGATTCAATCTCCAAAAATTTTACACAATACATCATAATAGCGCGAAAAGCAATATCACAACGTTCCTTCATTCGACTGGTTATAATTGAATTTTTCGGTGGTGTTAGCTTCCCACGAATATGCTCCTCGCAATAGGGATCATTTTTCCAGGCCTCCTCATCACCACAATCACAACAGCCACCACCGCCAGATGTTGACATTTTATATTTGTGATATCTATGCGCGGACTGTTTAAAACAACTAACGCATAGAACACATGTCGAATCCATGCCACATCCGCGGCAACTGTAGGTCGGCTCACCGATCCGAAAAACTTTACCACAAACCGACGGAGCATTGCTTTCGGATTTGAGTTTTTCCACTAGTCTCTGTGGATCGGTGCCGCATATGAATTCAATTAACGGATCGATAATATTCGTTTTTGCAGCTAGCTCGTTGTATACATAGCGACCTGAATAAAAAAGAACAAGGTTTTTTATAAAAACAAAATATCAACAATTTAATAAACTATATACAAAATACACTAAAGAAATTCCCACAAAGAGATGGTAAATACTTATAGAAATTAATAAGCCTCTATTCTAATATTTTTCAGTATACTACTCGTATAGGTACTAATACTAACTTGCCTTAACCCCTTGTGGGGCATAGCGCGTCTAATACAACTACTACAAAGCGTAAGGGTCCTATTTGGTTCACGCCTCTCATTTATAGGATGCTGCGCAGAAAAAGTCGTGCCCGTGCTCGTTTCAAGAAAACCCTAAGTCCGTCCGATCTGCTGGTTTTCCGAGCCCTCAGAAGTAACACCAAACGACTTATTGAAAGTGCACGCTCGGCCTACTTCCTTAGTGTTGAGGATAGTGTCAACAATAAGGAAAGTAAGCTCTTTTGGTCGTATGTACGCAATGCACGCTCTTCTAGTTCACTCCCGTCTCGATTATCTCTTGGGGATATAAATGTTACTACAGACGTGGATATTTGTGAACTTTTTGCCAAATATTTTTCAAGCACCTTCCTTGCCACTTCTAATACACCCCGTTTCCCTAATGATCAAGACACACGGACTCAACCCATTCTGCCCTCCTATGTCGATCTTATAATTAGATCGCTTAGTGTAAACTCTTCCTCAGGGCCTGACGGGATTCCGAACTTCTTTTTGAAGAATACGCACAGTACGGTTGCCATTCCTCTTGCCATTCTTTTTAATAAGAGTGTTCAAGAAGGAATTTTTCCGCAACAGTGGAAAACTTCGTACGTCGTTCCAATTCTCAATAAGGATGATCCATGTCTTGTATCTAACTATAGACCTATCTCACTGCTATCATCTTGCTCCAAAGTATTTGAACGCATTGTGTTTAATTACATTAGTACTTACTATGGACATCTGATAGTACAGAATCAACATGGCTTTTGCAAACGCAAATCGACGACTACCAATTTGGTAGAAATAGTCAACCACATTGCCAAATCATTAAATAGCCATAATGATGTGCATGTGGTCTACACCGACTTTTCCAAAGCTTTCGATAGAGTCAATCATGCCATTCTGTTGGAGAAATTGTTGCATTATGGTTTCTCTAACCACGTAGTGACTTGGATTTCATCGTACCTTATGAATCGCTCATCTAGAGTGATTTACAAAGGTACTTCTTCCACACCTTTCTCCCCAACCTCAGGAGTACCACAAGGATCTATTCTCGGTCCCCTTCTCTTTTTGTTTTTTATTAATGACCTTCCGGCATTACTGGAATGTCACACACTATTATATGCTGACGATTTAAAAATCTTCACCTCTGTGTCTTACTCTGCGGACTGCTTGCCCTTACAAAGTGATCTTGACAGGTTATACACTTGGTGCACCCTAAATGAGCTACACCTGAACATCGAGAAGTGTTCAGCAATGATCTTCTCATTAAAAGAATCACCTGTATCGTTCGAATATAAAATTAATGACACTGCACTGAAGTGTGTTTCCACGATTAATGATCTCGGCGTTGTTTTCGATACGAAACTCAAATTTACCGATCACTATGACCTCATAATTAAGAAAGCTGAGAAGCTTTCTGGATTTGTTCTGCGTTGTTCGGCTAATTTTCGTTCTTTGCGTACATGCGTGAATTTATTCTTTTCGCTGGTACGCAGTAAGCTCGAATATTGTTCTGTTGCCTGGTCCCCTTTTACTCAAATTTCCTCTGGTGCCTTGGAAGCTGTCCAGCGTAGGTTCACCAGGTTCCTTCTTTTCAAATTCAATCTTCCGTACCTATCCTATCCTGAAAGGCTAGTTTTTCTCAATATGGAATCACTACGTAAAAGAAGAATTTTCCACGACGAATGCTTCCTTTTCAAGCTTTGTCATGGTTTATTATCGTCAAGTCTTGCTGAGGACATTCGATTTCGCGTTCCTTCCTATAGCACACGCTCTATTGCTATCTTTAATCCTCCCTCTGCTGTAATTTTGGTATATTTTAACTCGCCACTCATGCGTATCATGAGGAACTACGACAGGCTAGAGCTTGGTTCTATAGCCACTTCTTTCAGTACTTTCAAACGTTTTCTTAAACAACAAAATAGAATTATTGAAATTCCGTTGCAATAAATATGTAGTTAAGTCTTGCTCCACATATTCTTTAATTTATAGCATATTGCTTACATTTCAATTTGTACATATAATGTGCATACTTAATTCTCACTCTATTCAATTTTCATCTTTTATTTTTATTTGTTAATTATTTCTTTTTTTTTTATTTTTTTTTTCGTATTCCTTTTAAGTCATTACTTCTCTTTATCATGAATTTCTAAATGAATTGTACCTTCAAATTGTGTTATTTGGTGTTCAACACTTGTTCAATTTATGTAATAAATAAATAAATAAATAAATAAATACTCGCCAACACGTAAGGTTTCTCGCCATGTATCGTATTTGCAACTTCTTGGTAACTGTAACGAAAACTTTCCAAGTGCTGCTCCTAAGAGCACTGAAAATATCAGAGAGCGGAACAGCTTCAGTTTAGTTTTAACACTGAGATAACTGCTTTGCCAGAGTTTGGAAAACATGCCAACAGGACACTTGGCATGGTTAATACGGTGAACGATGTCCTGGTCAGTGACGCCATCAACAGCAACAATGCTACCTAAGTAGACAAATTCGTCTACTTGCTCGATTAGAATTCGTAAGGTGTTCAATGTGGTTGACGCAAGAAAAACCTTTGGCAACCGCAGGGAGCCTCCAATTATTACATTTTGTCAATTAAAATCAAACCTTCCTTCCACTTCTTCTTTCAGCGGTGCAGAAAGGTGTATAACCTCTGTGCATCTATGTGGGTACGATTTATGGTTCGTCAATGTTTGTGTCCGTGAGGTCTTAAGACAAAAACATAGCTGCTGCGGTAGGGTTTTCCCACAGCGATATAGGGGTAAGGTCAGTGGGCGCAGCGGGGCATTGAAACAAATGACCCACATCATGAGGAGTACCATCGCAGTTTGGACAGATGTTTTGGATGTCCGGGTTTATGCGAGAAAGGTACGAATTAAGGCGTGAACAAAAGCCCGACCGAAGTTGAGCTAGTGTTACTCTAGTGGCTCTTGGGAGCCTAATCTCCTCAGGCGAAATTGGTGGTGGGCGCTCTGAGAGGACTCTATTCGCACCTAAGCTCGCAATAGACCGATTCACTTCTTCAGTGTGGTTCGCTGCGATGGCGGCTCGGTATGTAACTTCATCGTAAGGGTCCCGTTTGTATCCCTGAACCTCTCTCTCAAGGTGTCGTAAACCACGCCTGACATGTCGTGGTGGAGGAATTCGGTCCATGAGATATTGGGATGGTCCTCACGATAGCAACCAACAAGATACTGTTTTGAGAGTAGGAGATTGTGGTCACGTATTGGCATCAATTTTGTCTCCTGATGTAAGTGATCCTGGGCAGACATCAGAAGGCAACCTGTCGCGATCCGTAGAGCGGCATTTTGGCAGACCTGAACTTTGGACCAGTTTCTGTCACATAAACTATGTGTATATATGTATAATACGCGGCCGCTCGACCCACCGCTTTATAAGTAGCTAGCATGGTTTCTTTATCTTTGCCCCAGGTGCTACCAGCTAGAGCTTTAGGATTTTATTCCTACTGCGCATTTTTCACAAACTGAAGCTGCATGATTCGCAGACGTCATCACGTTCTCTAGGTGAAGCCCGAGAATTTTGGGGTTTTTTTTACAGTAGGAACAGTAGGAACAGAATTGTTGCCAATACGTATATCAATCTCCCATCTGATGTCCTCCCACCAAGTGGTTAGAAAAGTCGCAGAAGATTTGGGCGCAGAGATGGTGAGGTTTCGGCTTTGGAAAAATGCCTGTAATCGTCTTAGATAGCGATTAATTTGGAGGCGCATTTCATCCTTATCGCGAGTACGGTGCAATCGTCAGCATAGGAAATCACCTTCTTCTTCTTCTTGTAGCGGTGCAGAAAGGTGTGTAACCTCTGTGCATCTATGTGGGTACGATTTATGGTTCGTCAATGTTTGTGTCCGTGAGGTCTAAGGACAAAAACATAGCTGCTGCGATAGGGTTTTCCCCACAGCGATTAAGGGGTAAGATCAGTGGGCGCAGCGGGGCATTGAAACAAGTGACCCACATCATGAGGAGTACCATTGCAGTTTGGACAGATGTTTTGGATGTCCGGGTTTATGCGAGAAAGGTACGAATTAAGGCGTGAACAAAAGCCCGACTGAAGTTGAGCTAGTGTTACTCTAGTGGCTCTCGGGAGCCTAATCTCCTCAGGCGAAATTGGTGGTGGGCGCTCTGAAAGGACTCTATTCGCACCTAAACTCGCGATAGACCGATTCACTTCTTCAGTGTGGATCGCTGCAATGGCGGCTCGGTATGTAACTTCATCGTAAGGGTCCCGTTTGTATCCCTGAACCTCTCTCTCAAGGTCTCGTAAACCACGCCTGACATGTCGTGGTGGAGGAATTCGGTCCATGAGATGATTATTGGGATGATCCAACCAACAAGATACTGTTTTGAGAGTAGGAGATTCCATCTTCCGCACTTATCATATATAGAGCCAATCATTATCTTTTTAGACTTGCCAAAGAAAAGACGTATGATGAAGAAGGAAAATGTGGCTGAAATTGAATTGTTATTTACTGTGATAATACTCCTTCCTAGATGTTCTTTTAGAAAATAGCGGTTCCTTGTCGTGCGTCGTTAGATAAACATTGTAGTTTTTAATAGTCAATCTATGGCGTTGGCTAAGGCGCGTTTCCGTGATTAATGCGATGTCAGGCGTATAGCAACGAAATATATCCTGGACAGCGACCTTTTTTTATCGTGCGATCTAAGAGAATTTATGTCAAGATTTAATATTTAATCATGTTTAGTTAAATTGAGAAGAAAACTGATTAAAACCTCGGCTTTATCTTCTGTACGAATATTTTTGTATGATGTGCCAGAAAGTTCTAGCATGTGTTATAAAATGAGATGAAGCTCATTCCTATCAAGTACTGACAGTCCTTAAACATGCTGGACATTTCATTAGAAACATTGTCAGCTAGTTGGAGAGAGTGGACATTTTAGCTTTTTTTAAGTGTCAGCATAAGAGAAGCGGGGATTATCCGAGCGAGGGTTAATTTCTAATTGCAGATTATGTACAAGAAGTCTGTTCGCATTCCTTTTTCTTTGGCGTGTTCTAGTCTTTTAAAATACTTTAGTTCGCAGCATGGCCAATAGCATTGCAAAGTGGTGGGACATTGTCCTTTATGGACTGGTCGACGCGGGCAATTGATATTGTCATGATGTTCCGAACATGCTACGCATCTTAATTCATAAGGGGATACGTGCCCAAATCTTCGAAATTTCTAGCATTGGAGAACTAGGTTTTTAGGAGACTTTTCCCACCAGATACGCTGGTTAAAAATATATGGAATGGACGTTATGTTTGTATGTATCTTTTTCTTTATTCAAAAGATATTGTTCTATTTCTATTGAATTGGTTTTCTTCCCTCGCGAGGTTCGAATGTCTGCCCTTCTGCAAGCGTCTGTTTCAGGATGATGAGAATTTTATGATGGACACTAGCAATTTTACAATATGTTTATGAGGGAAGGCCGAGAAGTTGCTGACTCTATATTTGGTAGAGGGTACATCGTCCATCGTCATAGGTTGACACCATGCCCGTTTTGGTGCTTGAACTGATTCCTGTGCTTCAGGATTAAGTCTCCTAAATTTATTTTTTGTCTGGGCGGTTAGATTTGGGGTAGTGTTTTTTTTTGTGAAAAGAGCCTACCTGTAGTTACCTTCTTACAGTTATTCTAATCCGCATTAATGAACTATTGAACTGTTGTTTATGTCGAAGATATTAAGATATTATTGCTGGCATCTGATTGAACTAATGACAATACAAGTTTACAAATATTTGAAATATGAAGAAGCTCGTTGAGTTGGCTAACTCGCGGATACAGTGGGAGATGGTCCCCCACTATGTAGAATTCCTAAGCTTGGAAATTTGCCTTGAAGCTTTGTGTACTGGCAATTTGCCTTATGGCAAGATTGGCCAAGAGTAGTCTCCTGGGAAGAGCCGTAAACGTTCGATGCAGAAATGGTTGTGTTTGGCCTACATGCTTCTCCAGAACAGGATTTTATAAGTGGAGTTTGCAAGACAACTATGTGAGGGCTTCTGAGGACATCGGCGAAAAGAAGAAATAGTTCTAGAATCTAGACCACCGCTGTCCAACTTAACCCATTACCTGCGGGAGACCTTTTCTTCGAATTTTCGTTTGAAACTTCATAGATATAGTAAATAAGGCCTCCTGACCACGAATCTGCTGTCGGTTTTTTAATCTGCTTTTTAGTTTAGATGTATTTAAGTGATGCCATATGGCATCAGCGCAGGTTCAAGTTATAGAAACTTGTGAAGTCATCATTTGGAAATATTATAGGAAGACAAAGTTTTTTTTTGCTTTAACAAAGATAAATTGGCTGAAGTATATTATTACATTATGTTTTGAAAAGTTAACGAAAATATTTCCCATGTTTTTATTATAATATTTGCCGATATTTATTATTGTTTCTTTATAATTTTGTGTGTTATTTTAAAATAAATCGCTATTAATGCAAAGTTGTAGTTTTTAACAACATTTGGATGATTGACTGGAATACGTTCCTTTTTAGTTCGACAAAAACGACTGCCATCAGTAATAAGCTCGTTTCGATAAAGCGAAGATGCTACTGTCACACATATTGTCCATCCACTTTGTAGTGCATTTACCTAAATTCTTGATCCGCGATCGACTTAAATATTGTCAAAATAATTGCAATTGTCGATATAATTACAATAATAATATTATCAGGAAACTCGTGTATCATCTGAAGTAGGGGGGCAATGCATTTTTCGAAATTCCTTTGCAGGTCAAGATGAATTCTTGGATTAGTTCTTTGATAGACATCAAATTACACTAAATAACCCTCAGGTGTATTTAAACACCAAACTTTGTAGCCTGAGGATCTAGAGAGCAAAGTGAATACATCGCTCGATTAGAAGGATTGCAAATCATTATCTCGTGATCAATATTTCTGTTTATAAAAAATTCCATATATATCCCGAAATAAGCAAGATAAAGCCCACTGGCTTCAGTGGTGCGAATCCTCCTTCAGGTTCACGCCCCCCCCCCCCCCCCATAATCTAATCTAATAGATACGCCATAGTTATTGCTATCCTGGTAATCAAATTAAATGTTTTCTAGTCGAAAACCCCTCAAACAAATACAAATACGAAAAAAATAGCTATTAAATTTCAATTTCCGTTAAAATTTCCTTTGTAGTCTGTACCAACGTTGATGCCATATGGCATCAACCAATTTCGAATCAAAATTTCAGATACTAAAATTAATTTTTTTTTCTAATTTAACATGAATGGAATCACTTTTCAATGCATTTTTTGTATTAGATATAGTTCAAGGAAAAAAACTAGTTTGAAACCTTAAAAAATCAGTTTACATTTAGCTGTAGGACATTTTTTCACTTTTTTACGAATTTCAAAAACTTGTTCACTTTTACGATCCGCTAGCTCTGGCTCCTATAGCAATACTGGCACAATTTATGTTAGACATTAAAGTTAAACTTGTCTACTGTAGATATAAGTGGAATTTTCAACAGAATGCATTCGTACTCAATATTTAGAGGCCATTTAACAGGATACTTGAAAACGATGCCATATGGCACACTAGCAGTGAATGGGTTAACTTTTACACGGGCAACATAGATGGTTCCAAAAGCGATGGCGGGCCAAACATTTTTTATAAGGATAAGACACTAGTTCATGCCTGTTTGTAACGCAAAGAAATATATTTGATGTGATTAATTTCAAATTATTGATATTTTTAAATGAGATCATTGTGAATGGCGGGAATTTTTCTGACTATCGATTTTAGCGGGAGTCGGGTGACAGCTGTCGATGATGACGGAGAAAGGAGTCTTGCGGAATGGATAACGAAACAGTTTTGGTTGGTGACCTATAAGACCGGGACCCGATAATTCTCCGATTCAATTAAATAATCTGCGCCCATCAAAGCTATCAGTAAGGTTCCACCTGTACTACCGCGTTAAAACTTTTACGTCGATCGTTTCACGCACATCGAAAATGTCACCTTGACGTGGACAAACTACGTGGGGATAGAATTTGTCGACCTACGTTAGTAACAAACTGATCATCGTATGGTAGGTTGTTGTTGTTATAGCGGTGCAGAAAGGCGTGACCGCTGTGCATGTCTGTCAATGTGCTCTAAGTCTCGTCGCCGGTCTCGCCTATTGTCTCAAGCGACAAGAACGTAGCAGCTGCGATAGGGTTGTCCCATAACGCCCTCGGAGTGGGCTTAGGTCCACATCATGAGGCACACCACCGCAGCTCGGACCAATGATCTGGATGTCCGGGTCTATTAGATGCCCTGCTTTTCAAAATCGATGGATACAAAGTGCAAGTTGTTATTTGCTGCTAGTTTTTCAATTGCAATACATTTGCATTGAATAGCATCGATGAACGGTAGTAAACCTGGAGAAAAGGACTACAGAATTCTTCATGAGAGTAGAGACTTTTCGTTATAAATAGAAGTTCGGAAAATGATAGCGCACCAACAAGAGTCCGGTTTTTAGGGTTTTTTAGAATTTTTTTGTTTCAAAAAAACCCTATTGAAGTCGATTTTGTCCGTCCGTCCGTCTGTTCACTAAATAACTCGTGAACGGCTCAACCGATTGTCATGAAATTTGGTAGGAATGTGTAAAATGGTTACAGTCTTTGGCACAAATACCTTAGAAGTTGGTAGGAAGAAGATAACAGGATGTTCCGAACGCGTGAAAAAAGTCGACTTTTTTAGTTTTTATCGGAGATTGACGTTTGGGTATTTAAATCAAAGATCTAAACGAGTACATCTCATATCAGTTAAAATTTACCAGTTTCGAGTAACGGTAAAAAAGTTATTGGCGTTTAAAGTTAAACTTCCTTTTCGAGCTCCGTTTTTCTAAACCGTTATAGGGATCGATATGAAACTTTGCACAAAGATTGGTCAGTATGGCCTTATATACGTCATTGTGTTCCACCTTTAATTAGACCAATCCAAAAATAGATTTACAGGAAGCATTTTATTAATGTTGTGCACAATTCTTATTTATTGCTTATAAAATATATGTTCAAAAAATATTCACTATGCATTAAAATTCTAAAAAACCCTCGTATTGCGGGCGCAGCCCTCTGTACGCCGGTATTTTTTGATTCTATCTTCTGGCGGGATAAACTAGATTTACTCTCACTGTTATGTGTGATTCGTAGCATATTCAGATGGAGCAACAGCCAAGCGTTCTGAGAATTGCCCGTCAAACCGACACTCAAAGTCGTTAAATACCCATTTTTGTATAAAAGGAAACTGGATTTTAAATTAATTTCATGCTATAATTATACTGAAGTCTCGGAGGACTCTTTGAAACTTAGTTTGCCAACAATGCCTTTGGCATTGTTAGCCAGGCAATGCCTTTGGCTATTGCAAATATGAATTTTCGAATATTATATTTAAGGAATTAAGATGTTTTTGAAGGAGATCCAATCCTATGTCAGTGTAGAAGCTAACTGTGTTGGGTCAGTAATAAAGCGTATGTTTATACATACATCATTATTCCAAACTCTTTCTTCTGAAAGGGAATATGGCTGTTGGGGAAAATCTAGACCAAATGAGTTGGAGCTAAAGAAAAGTGAGTTGGAGCTAAAGGAAGTGTGAGTAAAATATAATCGATAACTGAAAATCGTCTAACAACAACAGGTTAGCACTTCTGAAACAAATCGTTTGTGGCTTAAATTTGACTATCTTTTCAATTGGAAAGAGTATTTCGAAAAAGAAGATCCCCCAACCGAATCAGATCGTAACACCTATGTGGCACATTTTAGCTTTATCGAAGAAGCGTGACGAAACTAATGAGGGGATTAGCAAAAAACGGTCGGGCGATAACTATGTTGACTATAATGTAAGAAGACTCCAAATGGGTGATGTGAAGCATTGCAGTGCGTTCGGCGAGACCACTTTCACTTTCATTGCCAGCGCAAGTTAGCCATGCGCCATGCTGTAAGCGACACGCATATCGTCATCATGTTGAGTTTGCTTTGTTTTTGTTTTCGAAATTCCAATTATTACGTGAACAAGCGCCGATCTTTCTTCGAAGACTTTTACCTGTTCTAACACACGTTTCAAATCAGTGCAATCGATTTTTCACGATCAGGCACACAAAAAGCGATAACATCTTACCGAGCCACATTTAAAAAAAAAGACTAAAAATATACTTACACGAATCGCCATCATTCTCCAGCTCGGCATACAGCGGCGAGTTTTCAGCAAAGAACTTGGTCAGATCGGCGCTAGTCAGAAGTCCTGCTTCAAACTTGGAGCACCAGTCCTTGACAGGTTTTTCGGACGAGTCCGGATTTGATGTGGTAGAATCATCGAAATTAATCATTTTTCAAGTCACTCGACGACGACGCTGGCCAGGCATGAAAGATACACACGCAGGTCACACGATGCTACAAACGTCTCCCACCACTTTTCTACGCGATTTCCTCAATCGCGTCACGAAACTACAAAAAAGACGGGAGAAAATCACACAATGAGTTGGGAAAATTCCAAAAATGTACGGCAATTAATGGCTCTTGGATTATTTTGACGCGTAGTTCCTTAACCTAAATGACTCTCGAGTAGCGGATGCGCTGCGAGTTTTCTTCACGCAATCAAAGAAAGAAAAGTTTTTGCTTTTTTCGGAAGCTATTTCAGTCGCGAAACGTCAATGAAATGGACCGTCAATGTCGTCGGTCGCTGCTTTTGTATTTTATTTACGCTCGTCGCTTATGCGCGAATCATCTGCGATTGTGTATTGCTTTTATGCAGTCGTCCGAATAAAGGAACTAGTGCAACGTATAATGTGGGCAAACATGATTCTTCTTAGGACGAGTTTCCTACTTGAGCGAAATCCAGCGAGCACAAAACACAAAATGAAATTTTTCCAAATGTCTCAAGTTCACTGAAAACTGCACACAAGGAAAATAAAAGATTCTCACTTTCTTCGGAGCTTCGTCGAAACAAATGGGACAAAAAAGTCTTCCTCGCCGCGACACAATTGACACCAGTATATCTCCAAAATGTTAATGGTGATGGCACAATTTTTATACAAGGGCAACTACCGAGAAATTTTATCAAACTTAATTTCAGAAATTCGCAATTGAGATGTCTTCTTTCATTGATGAGAAATTTTCTTCTCTTCTTCTTCTTTTCACTGGTGGCTTGTGACCGAATTCACGAACTTGATGTCCGATTGTTGGTGATTGATGTGAATGGTGGGTTGCACTAATTGTTAATTCAATTTGGACTGGCAGATATAAAGGTCCTATACACAAATGAAATAAAAAAAAAACTTTTTTTGCATTCCCTTATACCAGTGTTCACACTGTCTGGGAGGCGAAACAAGTTGTATAGTATATTTTAAATTAAAGTTTTTCTTTTTTTCATTTTGTATCTAGCTTTTGCCACCTACTAAATTTTTTTCCCCCCCGTAAGGGGGAAGATAAAGGTTGAAAGGCTTCGGCTAATTCCTATATCTTCTTCAGTTGTGGCATAACTGCGGACCCTTAGCTATGCAGGAGGAGTTTCATAGGAAAAGGACTTCGGCCAATTCCTATGTCTCTCTACGGGGCGTTACTTTCCCGCATTATCCGAGTAACCGCTGCGCCTGAGTGCTGCATTAACATCTGCAGCGTCTCAGGTTACTTAACGTGATAGGTGACAGAAAACATTTAAGTCAACCACTAAAGCAGCATCTTCGAGGCATGCCCATGATGGCCTTTACTCAACGATTAAACCCTATCATGGTTTAGCGATGTGCCGACAACTCATCCTAAGAAAAACTTCAAGTCAAGAAACCTGAAACAAAAGCCTCGGATTGGACGGATACAAAACAACGACGACCCCGCAAACGAACAACTGATTACTCTTTCGGATCCTGGAATGTACGCTCCCTGAATAGACCGGGGGCCTTAAGGGCCCTCCTGGATCAGGTAGAAAAATACAAGCTGAGCATAGTTGCAATCCAGGAAACTAAATGGCTCAAAAGCGAGATTAACGACCTCAATTCGCACACTATTTTTACGAGTGGTAAAGAGGAGGGCAACAAGGAGTTTGGAGTAGCTTTCATCGTGAATAAGCAGCTCAAGGACCACGTTATCGGCTTCAAACCCATCAACGAGCGGCTATGTGCGATCCGCATTAAGACCCGTTTCGCTAATCTCTGGCTCATTAATGCGCATGCCCCTACAGAAGTAAAAGAAGACGCGATTAAGGACGAGTTCTACAACGACCTAGAAACACTCTTCGACTCACTTCCTTCAAACGACGTCAAGCTGCTGCTAGGAGACTTTAACGCCAAAGTCGGAAATGAAAGCTGGCATAGGGGAACTACTGGAGGTCATAGCCTCCACGACGAAAACAACAACAACGGTCAGCGACTTATCGACTTCGCGAGCGGCAGAAACCTGGTAATAAGCTCTACATGCTTCCCTCATCGACGAATCCACAAGCAGACCTGGAAGTCTCCAGATGAATACACCGTGAACCAGATCGACCACGTACTAACCAGCAAGAGATGGGCTTCTAATGTCCTAGATGTTCGATCCTATCGAGGAGCCAACTGCGACACCGATCACTATTTGGTGAAGACGACCTACAGGTGCAGAATCTCTTCGGTGCACCTAACGAGAATCAACCCTGCCAAGATCTTCGAGGTTGACAATTTGATTGATGATGCCACGGCGGCTGCGTATACAACAGCACTAGAGGAAAAACTGTCGCCCATGCTTGATGACATCAACAATTTAGGCATCCATGAGTTCTGGGAGGAGCTCAAAGACAGCATCAAGGGGGTCGCAGAAGAGGTCGTGGGCTATAAAGGCCGGCTCAGACGAGCAGACTGGTTCGACGAAGAATGCAGGGCCTCGATTGAGGCGAAAAATGAAGCCTATCGCCAATACACACAACGCGCATCCCGAGCCAAGAAAGAAAGATATAACGAGCTTCGGCGAGTATCTAATAAGTTAATTAGACGTAAGAAACGCAAACATTTTGACGAGCAGTTACAGCAAATAAACCAAAGATTAGCCAGTAAGAACATTAGACAGGCGTACAAACTTATAAATAATGTTAAGAACGGATATCAACCCAGGACAAGCCTATGTAAGGACAAGGATGGTAACATCATCAGCGACATCGAAAGCGTCAACAAACGATGGGCCTCGCATTTTGAAGAGCTGCTCAATGCACCATCAACATCCCCCGCGGAGCCAGCTCTTGAGCAGTTAGCCGAACCAGGCCCTCCCGTTCTACCCCCAACAGTAGAGGAGGTGAGTCTTGCCATACAGTCGCTTCAAAATAATAAAGCGCCCGGCGCTGACGAGATCCCAGCAGAACTGCTGAAGCATGGTGGAACGTGCCTGACCAACGCAATACATGTGCTACTGCTGAAAATATGGAACGACGAGGAAATTCCCGAAGATTGGCGCAAAAGCATAATCTGCCCAATCCACAAAAAGGGTGACAAGCTGAAGTGTGAGAATTACAGGGGCATATCATTAGTTTGTACGGCCTATAAGATATTATCTAAAATTCTTGAAAAGAGAATTAATCCGTACGCAGAACGAATCATTGGCGAGTATCAAGGCGGCTTCAGACCTGGTCGATCAACGACCGATCAGCTTTTCACAGTGAAGCTACTACTCCAAAAGTGCTGGGAATATAACATCGACGTATACCAAATCTTTGTCGACTTCAAGCAGGCATACGACAGTATCGATCGAAGTGTACTGTACAACATTATGCTGAATTTTGGTATACCGGCAAAGTTAGTGCGACTCACAAGGATGACGATGACTAATACCGTCTCGCAGGTCAGAGTGCAGAATCGACTCACTGACCTATTTGAAACTCGTACTGGACTCAAGCAGGGCGACGGGCTGGCGCCGACGCTCTTCAACCTTGCTTTGGAGTATGTAATTCGAGCCGTGAATATGGACAGCAGCGGAACGCTACTCATCAAGTCGACTCAATTAGTAGCGTACGCCGACGATATCAACATCATGTCTCGAAGGTTGGGTGATGCAGAAAGCCTTCTGCATAACCTCAATAACGCCGCAAAGGAAGTTGGACTACATATCAACGAAAGCAAAACAAAGGCCATGATGCAATCGAAAACAAGGACGCCAGCAAATTCAAGCATCACAGTGGGGGACCTTAATATCGAGTATGTAGACAACTTCAACTATCTGGGTTGTAACTTATCAAAGGACGCCAACGAAACCGACGAAATTAAGCGACGGATACAACTAGCCAATAAGACATATTTCTCGGTCCTCCCTATAATTAATTCGAAACTTGCGCACAGGAACACGAAGCTCCGCGTGTACAAAACGATCATCCGACCCGTGCTATGTTATGGCTGCGAAACATGGACCCTCACCCAAGCCTCCGAAATTTTGCTAGACCGATTCGAACGAAAGGTCCTTCGGCGAATTTTCGGGGCCGTTCGCGAGCGAGACCAATGGCGTATCCGGTACAACCATGAGTTGTATCAATTGTACGATGAGCTGGAAGTATCGAAAATCGTGAAGCTTCAACGTTTGCAATGGGCGGGGCATGTACAACGAATGGACGATAATCGCATGCCAAAGAAAGTGATGAACGCACAACGAATTGACGGAGCGAGGTTGCGTGGACGACCGAGAGCTCGCTGGGAGAACTCCGTAGGTGAAGACGCCCAACAGCTGCTGGGCTTCCGAAACTGGAGGACGAGGTCACGTAACCGCGACAATTGGAGGTCAACGATTCAGGCGGCCAAGGCCCGACGTCGGGCTATCGTGCCACATTGATGATGAAATTTTTTTCCCGACTAATAATGGAATGGGTAATACGAATAACAACCTTTATGTGTTCCTCTTGTTGTAAAATAGCTAATTAGTTTAGTAAAAGGTGTATTGTCCACTACCCCGCCTTCATTCCTTTTCCTTCCGAGGGAAATGATGATAAAAGGTCGAAAGATAACTAATTTAGTTAGTGACAAAGCTATGCTGATCCCTTAATTCCCTTGTTAAAAAAAAAAGGGAAATCAAGTTTAATAAAAAAATCGACCACTGAATTTTTAAAATCTCAAATTTCAATTGTTTCCACCTACATATATTTACGTTCTAATTTTTTTATGCATAATACATGACAGTTTTTGACTAACTTGAATACATAATCCTGGAAATAGAATGGACGCAGCAACAACAACTGCAGCAGCAACGATAATAATGCTGTCCAATGCAATTTAAATGGGGTTTAAATTGCATTGGGCCGCTGCTGCTATTGCTGTTTCAGCATCCATTCTATTTCAAGCAAAACACCTTAAAAGTTACATCTTTTTAAATATTTAAAGTATATGTATGTATACTACATAAAATACTTATTTTGTAAAATCGATTTGTGTACGTCTGTCCGTAACTCGAAAACGGCTGAACGGGCTCAACCAAAGCCATCTATATTTCAAAGCCCGGAACCAGAACCCGCTCATATACTTTTGCGGCAGATCATAGGCTCGATTAGTTGGAAAATTTACATTGCGGTAAAGGCAAATCGGGCCCGATAAAAAGTGAGTTTTCCACGTGTTTTCGCGGTTTTTATTAGAGCAGATACGGTGTTTTACATGCGCTGTGTTTGTGTTAGTGCATCGTGCAACGTATATACGACATATTCATAGGCTCGCTTTGTGTGCATGTATTGCTGCTTCCCGGCTTTCTAATATAGGTGGCTTTGGGCTCAACCGATCGACATCAAATTTGGTATGGGTATGTAGAATCCATACATAAAATACTTATTTTGTAAAATCGATTTGTGTACGTCTGTCCGTAACTCGAAAACGGCTGAATGGGCTCAACCGATCGACATCAAATTTGGTAGGGGTATGTAGAATGGTAATGCCGCACACACAATTCGAATGAAATTCATACGTCAATCCGAATCCATTTTTTGGATAAATAGCTTTTGCTGCCAACTCATTTAAATTGCATTATCGTTGCTGCTGCTGTTGAAGCATCCATTCTATTTCCAGCATTATCGTCTAGACAAGACGCACACTATTTTAAGAAAGCTTTTACATTGAATTGAATTTTTAGGTACATTACGCTTTCAGGTCCCCAAGGGAAATTTTTGATGTTTCCGATATTTTCCGCCATAAAGCGGACACATAGCTTTATGGCGGACGGTGTCGCTAGTGTCGATAAGAAGAACAAGAAAAATTTCCCTTGGGGACCTAAAAGCGTAATATACCAATTTTTATTTATTTTGAATAGTTAAATCATTTTTGCTTGGTTACCCTATTGTATGAAATTGCGCAATGATTTTCATATAATGGTGTAACCAAATGGCATAACTAGACAAAATAAACAAAAAATCAATTCAATATAGTGCAAAACCTTTCTTAAAATAGTGTGCGTCTTCCTTGTACGATAAGACTAACCATAAGACAAAATGTAGAAGAAACGTCCAAAAGACGGGAGTGTAAAGTGTTGCATATTAAAACGTGGCAGAATAGAGATCCAAGGTCTATTTAGTCGCCTCCATCTCCTACATAACATGAAAAGCTAGGACACTACACCCATGTCGCAGGGTAAAAAAAATTCTCCCGAAAATGTTTGTAAATTATATAGCATTTATTTAAAATAGACATATTATTTGCCAAATGTATAAAATTGTAAATATATATTTTAATGTATATAAAATAATTTGTATCTTAAAGCCTAGTTTAATGTTGTCTGCATACATAATTACATCTGTCGTTTTATTTCTTCACTGCGAATTATACTGTCTAGGACAGTTTCCAAGTGATATGTAGCCTCTGCCAGATCGTTGTTATCACTATAGGAATCATCAACAATTTCTTTAACTTTTGAAAGTAGTTCGCGAAAATTCTCCATTTCGGTATCCATCATTGAAGTCTCATCGATTGCATGCAAATGTGCTTGAGACGGTTTCGTCTGATGTCCATGCTTATTATGGAACCAAGTGCTCATTTCACTTATAGAATAGTATGATTTGTTGGCATCTAAATAACTTCTATTGATAGAAGCGCCATTTACTGTAAAAAAAAAAAACAAAAATATTTTATGTTCCAATATGTCAATGGATACATACTGGAATGTGCCAAAGGACTCGATAACGTATCAGTGTTCGTAATTTTAGATCGACACCCAAGTCGATTTGGTGTGCTCGATATCGGCAGACTGGACTGTTGTTTATTATTTTCCTGCAAATTAAAAATACTTTATAATCTTTGAAAATGAGAGAATTTCAATAATTTTGCGTACTAAAATGAATTTTAATTGATCGATAAGCATCAAAATGATATTGTGTTGATCGTTTAATAGATCAGCCATAGATTTACTAGCCCTTCTTGATTCGTTTAAATTTCGTCTACGATTTTCCAATTTGCTGTAAAATTTTAAACATTTGATTATCGTAGTGTCAGTTAGTGAGTAGGTTAAGTTTATATGTACTCTTTTTGCTCGAAAAGTGTTGTCAATATTGTCGTCAACTTCTCCAATACGTTTCGGTCCGAGAGTGTTGGTTCAATAATGGAATCTGAAATAATTTTTGTTTTATTATATGTTCAAAATCAACAATACATATTAACTTTAGGCAAACCCACCCACCCCCTGCGGTGGGTTTGGCAAACTCCGCACAGTGTGGAGCCGGAATTAGACTTACATGAATTGCGTTGACATTGGATACTCTTATTTTCCTTTTCAACCGTCCAAAAGGACATATTATGATTCTCCTCGTTTTCATTATCGGATTTTTCACTTTCTTCATTTTTCTTCTCTTCGGGTTTTTGTTCGGGTTTCCTTCCAAACACCACATTGCATAATTTTGTTAGATAATGAGTCCATTTCTTTACTGGTACATCCTGCAAAAAAAAAAAATCAAAATGTTTGCAAATCATGTTTTGGAACTCTTCACTACTAGAACATTATTCTTCATTGCAATATAGGTCCACTCAGCACAACGACAAGAACCTACCTACGTTTCTACTGCGACCGGGTTTATGAACCGGAACGACCTATGCTATCCAGCATGGCCCAGAGCCACAACGATCCCATCCGACGCAAGAAAAGAAGGAAACTACGTGTCTTATTCGTACCGTTTTTATCCTTGGGGAGCAGTCTTGGCAGGCCGAGCTGCTCCTCACATTGCTACTTCGTGCCGGCATCGAATAGAGCCCAAGTCCGTGGATATGCTGTGTGTGCGGAAATAGGATTTGGACCAATGTACAATCTTCGATTCAACGCACGTGCTGTGGAGAATGGGTCCACATAAAAAACTGCTCGGGACTTACTCACCTGAGTCAAAGGGGCTCAACGTATATTGCGAGCAGGGGTAGAGTTAGATGGTGACGCTCATCATCTAAATCCTCTCAACAGCCGCCCAGCCAAGGTTCCCAACAATTATCACCCTCTACCCCTACAAACGCTGGCCGACCTGTCCCACCAAGACCAAATTTTTCCCCAGCTGCACGAACCATCGACGTGAACTACTCCACCACTAAAATCGTCTAAATTTATTTCAACGGACTCCAGAACAAAATTGCCGAGCTAACAGAGTTCATGGACAGACACCACATCCAGATAGCAGTTGTTCAGGAGACCAAACTTAACTCCAAAAATTCGCTTAGCTCATACGGGAATTATAACGACTCGTATCACTGGATCATGCACCAGCTCGCCGGATATTTCTATCGCTAGCGCTGGACTTATCAATGATATCACATGGGAACCAATCCTCACTATGTCGTCTGATCACCTACCAATTTTACTAACGCTGGATATGCCGTCCAAATTCGTCTATCCCGACAAGAAAACGTACACTAACTTCAACAAAGCTGACTGGGACAGCTTTAAAAGGTTCACTAGCGAGGCTTTTGCTAGTCTCAGGAAGGGTCGCTATTAAGTTTGGCAACTCTACCGTGAGCGACGACAAGAAAATGCGCCAATCAATTTAACAAGCAGTTCGTCGATCATCCGCCCAAGGATAGGCTCAAGCGCAAAATCACACGAGCCATCCGAAACACCACGGCAGATGAACATCTTCAAATCACCACCATAGAAGTCGCCAATGCCATAAAGAACGCCAAAAACTCAACAGCGCTTGGTTCGGACGGTGTAGCAATGATAATGCCAACACCTTGACACGTCGGCCATAAAAAATATCACTGCCACGATGAACCTTTTGCTTCGAACATTCATCATACCAGAGATTTGGAAGAGGGCCGCATCATTCCATTACCCAAACCTGAAAAACAACACTCTTTAGGAGAATCCTACCGCCCGATCACGCTTTTATCTTCTGTGGCAAAGATACTGGAATCGCTGATACATAAAGCTCTTGCTACGCACATACAACTCGCCAATCACCAACACGGCTTTAGGAAAATGCATAGAACCACCACTGTATTAGACCGAATCATGTCCAAGGTCTTTAATGGGTTTAACCAGAATAAACCTTTTAAGCGCACCATCCTAGTAGCATTAGATCTATCGAAAGCGTTTGATACGGTCAATCACTCGCTCTTACTGACGGATCTTCGTAGCACATCCACACCGTCACACATAGTTAAATGGGTTGCAAACTACATACCTTGTCGGACGTCAATCCAGCACGGAGTTTAGAAATGGGAAATCTAAACTAAGAAGGATCAAACAAGGAGTACCACAAGGTAGAGTATTATCCCCCACCTTGTTTAACCTCTACATGTCAGGGCTTACCACCCCACCTGAAGGAATCGACTTAATATCCTACGCTGACGACTGTGCCATCACGACATCCGGAAACGATATTTCTGACATGTGCGAACTAATCAATGGCTACTTGGAAAACCTCAACATCTTCTTCAATAGCAAGAACCTGAAGCTATCTCGCTAAGCAATATCTTGTTGGTTGCTATCGTAGTGAACACCCGAACCACGATCTTATGGACAAAACCCCACCGCTACGTCACGTAAGACGTTCGCTAAGGGACAAGGAAAGCGAAGTCTATAGATCCAAAAGACTTCCCCTCGATAACACCAACACTTACAAGGCTAGTCAGGTAATCAAAGCGACTGAATGATCTGTCGGAAAATCGTGTCCTACGCGTTCGACCACCTGACATCTCTACTGACGAACAACAGCTACCTAGCCACACGTACCACCTTGGCGCAGCTTCGCTCAGGATGGTGCTCCAGAATTAACCCATTTGGGACTCACATCGATAGCACTATTGCAGACATTTGTCTGGTGTGTGGAGCCAGCCCGCACAATGTGGATTATCTTTTCGACTGTGCAGCCGCACCAACGAACCTAACACCATAACGCTCTGGAAATATCCCATTGATGTGGCAATCTTCCTAGGTTTCGAAATGGAAGAGAGGATTCCAACGATATACGAATAACGACACTGGTCCCCCCTTTACTTGCGCCGCTACAACAACAACAACAAGAACCAACACCAAGTACAAATTGTAAAATTGCTTACCTCGCCATAAACTTCATAGACGCGATGATTTAAACTATGTTTGGGGCTTGAAAATCCAATTGCAAAACATTTCATACATAACGACAGATCGCGACAAGAGTAGCACTTAAATCGTATTCCCACGATTTTCTTTGTTAGGCATGATACACAAGCGTTAGTGTGAATTAAGGATTCCGTGTCTTTTATTCTTTTCACTAAAGCGAGTAGATTTGAGTAAATCATAAATCGATTGGAGTTTGTATTCCAAAGGCAATTAAATTGATATTCCGTAATACCAATCACTCCGGGACTCTGAAAAAAATAGAAAAAATACTAACTGTAAATATTGTACATTCAACTAAAATTGTACATAGCATTTAAAACAGAAAGACATTTGCATGAAAGCATATGGAAAATACTTAAACACATAGTTCGGGTTTCTTTTGAATTATCCAAATACACTTACCTCGATAAAACATTGCTCAACAATGTCGGATATTGTATGCGGACCATATGCATTTGCTTCTCCGATAAAGGATAAAATTTTCGTAAGAATTTTCATTATAGATTCCAGACGTAATCGTGAAATACACTTGTTGTGATCGGCAGCCAAGTTGAAGAATTCTGATGCCAACTGATCAATAGAGTCCACATGACAAAGAAGTAAAAATGTTTCCTTCACTTCCAACAAAGTAAACGGGGTCGAGTTGTTTCTGTTGAATTAAAATTTGACGTTAATAACGGATTATTTTAAATTTTCTGTCTGTGTCTTGATAATAATAAAATAAAACGAGACCGAGGCTAATTTCGGGCGCGGTCGAAATTTGAATACCCGTCACATTTGAATGAAACTTAAGCCTCTTTTGCGTCACAATTTCTACCGCAGCCCTATGACGTATTCCGATTCCATCTGTTGGATCACTTGGATGAATTTTGGTTAGGATTCAAAAAGAAAAAATGTTTTTCTTACAAGAACCCTTGACGTAATGTTCCGATTCCATCCATTTCGATTCATTCCATTCCATGTTTTGAGGCTTTACTAGGAACACATTTGGGTGAAGTTTGGTTCAGATTGGTATACAAGGAAAAGTTTTTCTTAGAAGAACCTAATTTCCAGGCGTTGGTTTGTGTGACAGCCCTATGACGTAGTGCTCCGATTTCATTCCTTCCTAGATATTTTTGAGGCTTTACTAGGAACACATTTGGATGAAGTCTGGTTAAGATTGGTACATAAAGAAAAAAGTTTTTCTTAGAAGAACCTAATTTTCAGGAACAGCCCCATGAGACCATGGTTCGATTCCATTCGTTCCGACATACATATATACAGCGTACACTAAAAAAACTCGTATACCAAATTTCAGCCCGATAGATTCAAAACTGAGGGACTAGTTTGCGATGCAACAGACGGACACATGGTGACGGATATAAATATTTTTTTGTTTTAAAATGGCCATTTTTTAAAAGCCCATAGTTATTGCTTAAAAAACATATTATCACTCGCTTCTGTCGTTCTCTTCACGGCTTCACATTTTGTAATTTAATTCACAATAAGAGTTGCCAATAATGGGATCTCATACCAACGAGACACATTCCGGAGAGACCAAGGGTTCGCATCTATGCTTAATGGGCTAGAGACGCGCCAGCATCACTCGAACGTTCCGATCGGTTATAAAGGCGATGGCAGGGGAACTTTAAGAGTCTTAGTACGTTGTTGTTGTTTTAATGCACTCGGTAAAAATGCCTCGGATAAACCTGCTCAAGTGCTTTCATTTGTTCCCTGTTTATACGAACTAAACCGGAAGGATTGGAACAGCAGACTGTTTGGAATTTGTTGAAACTTTCATTAAATCAAGTTGAGGAACCCTATTAGTGGGATTCGATTCAATCGCCCGAAATGATCTATTAGTGTAGTCATTACGTGATTTCAGATTACAAAATATGGCGGAGAAAGTATTTATATTTAGGTTAGTGTGTGTATGGGTTGAGAGGTCTGGAGACTCCCGACGTCGGGCTTTGGCAGCCTGAGTCGTTGACTTCCAAATAGTCGCGGTTACGTGACATTGTCCTCCAGTTTCGGAAGCCCAGCAGCTGTTGGGTGTCCTAACCCACTGAGTTCTCCCAGCGAGCTCTCGGTCGTCCATGCAATCTCGCTATACAAATTGTACTACTATGGAATCTCAAATCAAAGAAACGGAGTTGGCATTATTCTGGCATCGTCTTAACTTGGTAGCATAGTAAGTGTCACCAAGAGAAGTGATCGCTTAAAAAATTGAAGTGCCATGGTGGAAACGGTCTGAAATGACGAAGGTGAAGCTATCCTGACTTTGTGCAGATCGCACGGTTTGGTCATCTTAAACACATGGATTGTGAAAAACCAGAGGCACCTGATCACCCACAGTAGTGGACACGGAGATAGGAAACACGAAACGCAGATCGATTACCACCTGTGCTTAGATTTCATGAGACTGTTGGTTAAAGACTGCAAGGTGATCTTGGGTGAATCTTTGGTTAGCCAACACCGATTGCTACTGTCAGAATTTATTTTGAAAGTAGGAGGAGCAAGAAATAGAAGAACTCCCAGGCCAGTCGAAAAAAATCAAGTGGCACAATCTCACAAACGAAAACTTTGAACCTGTAGTAGCCACATTCATTGATAAAATGACGGAGTGGTTTCAAAACAACATCAAGTGCACCGAGCACAGTCCAACACAAATGTGGAATGAAATGAAAATCAGTAGGTGAGGCGGAAAAGGCACTTGGGGGTTCGGAAGGTCTACTCTACCCGAAGAAACAAACATGGTGGTGGAACGCCAAAACTAAGAAGCAGTCCAAGCCAAATCGAACGCATTCAAGGCATGGACAACATGAGAGTCAAGCACTAAAGCCAATGCCGGAAGAAAGTAAAGCGCTTGGTAACTCAAGAAAAGGCGAAAGCAGCTGAGAAATTCTACCAAAAATTAGAAACTCACCGAAGGACCGTCATTGCGCGGCCTCTCGCAAGCATGATGTCAGGATATTTAGAGTCGCAGCCCAGCCAGCAGCCCGTGGAGGACTCGCAAGGGATGCTGTTGGTTGGTAATACGACAGCGAGATGCGAGAGTATTTTGACGAAAATTTAAATGAAGATGATGTTGTTTTTTCTTCGCTGTTCCAGTCTTTATGTAAAATGAAATTCCTTGTGCTGTTTTCGACGTTTCGCTTTATTTAAATTTTACAAAAGCATCTTCAGGGTTTTTCTTTTTTAATTAGTTTTATTCTATTATTTTCGAATTCTCTAAAATTGTATTCTTTCTACTTTATATTTTGGCGACAATTAGAACAATAATAATTAAAATAAGAAAAACCCTGAAGTAGTTTGTAAAATATAATAAAGGGAAACGTCGAAAACAACATAAGACATTTCATTTTACATGAAGACTGGAACAGCGAAGTAAAAACAACATCATAAAAACTAAAACCAGTTGAAGAAATAAAACAATAAAATTTTAAATGAAGAATTTCCTCGAGCAGCCGAATGCCACAAATATCGAAAATTTCTCAGAGGAAAAGGTGATGGAGGCAATGTTTCGATGAAAACAAGGGAGACTCACGCGAACTCAACAACTATAGAGCTTAAAGTTGACATCTCATACACTGCAGATCTACGAGCGAGTTCGCTTCAACCGATTGAGAAAGATTGGGTGGTTGAATGACCAATCAATCAATCAATCAATTTGTCGAAGGTCGATCTACAGGCGATGCGATTCAGTGCATTCGTATTGCGATGGTAAAATATAGAGCAGCACGAAAGAACTTGCACTTTGTATTCAGCGATTTCGAAAAGGCATTCGATAAAGTACCTCGTGATCTGATATGGTTGCCCTTGGAGCACTTAATGTCCGTGAGGCATACGTCAGGATTACGCGAGACAAGTATGATGGATTAAGGTTAGATGCACAGCCGGTGAATCTAAAGAATTTCCGGTGAATGTCGGAGTACACCAGGGCAGTGAATTGAGCCCATCGCTCTTCAACATCATCATTTGCTATTTATTAAATCGTATCCCTGACGGCCTAGAAATATATATATATATATATATATATATATAGTCTTCAGTAGCCCAAACATCATTGCCTTGCAAGTTGCACTTACAAAATGGTGTGATATTATGGAGGAGCATGGAATAAGGGTTATAGCAAAGACAGTGTTCTAATGCTGTCCGTTTTCAGATCCAGAAGTAGATATGTACATCAGAGGAGAACAGCGTAAGTCTTGTCACAAGTTCAAGTATCTTGGCTCGACGATAAATAAGGGAGGTATATGCGATGATGATATCAGACATCGCTCTAAGTTAGGGTGGATGAAGTGGCGAGAAAACTAATTTTCTGCGATAAGAAAATGCCACTGAACCTAAAAAGTTCTACAAAACGACAAATGGATTGGATTGACATGTTCAAAGGCGTCCGCCTGAGAACCCCGCAAAGAAGGCGATATCAATGGAAGTTCCATTTGATGGAGCTAAGGCCAGAGGCAGACCGAAGATTACCTGGATGTGTCAAATGAAAAAACAACAACAACGCATTGGTCTCGGCGATAACACGCCAATGCTCCTACTGCAGCCGGTTTTCCGATGTAAATTGTCCCGGATCTACCCATTGTTACAACGACCAAAAACCCCGTTCCATTAATCTCATGAATCGCTACTACGAGATGACCGGTTTTTACGAGAGAGCCCGGGCTTTTTACCCCGTTAAGCTTAACTGAAAAACGCCTCCTGGAAAGGAAAAGCCAGGATAATATTCAAGGTGCGCAGCAGGCATAAGGTCTGGTAAACCTATAAAGTGAAAGTTCCAAGAAGCTTGGCGAAAACAACTGACGGTACCTAATAATAGGGAGGATTTCAGCCAATCAGATTGGCGTAGTGAAGTGAATCGGAGGCTTTACAAATGTTTGCGGAGATCCAAAATAGTTCATGCTTATCTGGAATACAGAAATCTGACCAAATTTGACTGACTGTCTGCAAGGAGATCAACAGTTGGAAATGTAGTTCATCTATCCAAAAGGATATTTATCTGCTACCCTGAATACTCTAGAAGCTCGTCCCGGGAATAATCGGGAACACAATGGCAAAGAACCGTTTCGACCACTTTACACATTTTTCCGAAAATTCCTGTCCTGACTGTCTGTGTTCAAAAGTTACAGGCGTTCAAAGATTCGACCCAAGAGTAAAAAACTCACGAAGAGGGGTAACAAAGACAAACTGGGTTAATTTGGTATGCGGCCTAAAGACAAAAAAGGGCAATGCAATTGTAGAAACTTTCTGACTTTTAAATATACAAAAACGTCGCGTCGCCCGACTGTGACTATTGCCGATAGCCGATCTCTTGGTATTCATGCCAAAAGGCTTCATATTCCTTACAAATTGTACTTTTCGCAATTACGGATAATCGAAAACTGCGTTTGTATCGCTAATTGCATGGTTTACTGCTTCGATTTGAGTTATTTTGTAATCTCAACACACCTTTATTAACATGCAAACCATATTGCATCATGTGAACGCTATTAAATTTCGGCTTATGGCTGAAGGTGAACTTGCCTCATTATATCTTTACTGTTCATTCATTTTCAGTGTATAACTTGACGACACTACTATATACAGTAAAACACGGTTAAGTGCAACACGCTTAAGTGCAAAACTCGGATAAGTGCACACAATTTTCATGCACCATCAATTCAATGCTATTTTCAATACATTTCACAACGGATAAGTGCAACACGGATAAGTGCACAACACGCTTAAGTGCACGCAATTTGTTGGTAGGGTTAATAACATTTGGACACGATTTATCACGGATAAGTGCACATGTGCATTTGAAAAATTTATTAGTGCAGACGTTTCGAACCTGTGGACTATTTTAAGAATTTATGCGATCTTAGCTGGATACCTCATATTTATTGATTCAATTTATGAAAATGTAGAAGAAAGGGAAATCAGGTCTACTGGATAAGTTTTGTCTTTAAGTAGGTAAATGTGAGAGTTAGAATTATTGTTCTTTTTGGGAGCAACTAAAGACTAAGATCTTTATAATCGAATTCAAATAAAAAACTTGACAAACAAAATTATAGCAAAAGTGACAGTCTCTTTGCCATTCCAGCGTTCATGTTAGCAGCCTTAGTCACTCTCCTCCTTTAGATCGCAGGACACCACTAAGATAGTCGTTAAGGTGTTAGAAAATTTTGGTTTTTCTTTTTATGCGAACAAAATTTTTTTGGATGTTGTTTTCCTATTTCTGCAAGCAAGTGATAATTTTCCGTCCCAAAAACCTACGAAAAGCTTGATTCGCAGCATCTATGTTCGATGCTCTTCCCTCGATGTTCCTTCTCAAAGCCACCCTTGACGGGATTGTTGCGATCAGCTCTTAATTTGATAATGGTGACCCCTGCATTAAACACATTTCAAAAAGATGGGTAGTGCCCATTTGTTAATATTTGTTGCCAAAGTTCGAAAGCTTTACAAAGTCGCTTGTACATGGCTTTGTCAAATTTAATTTGTTGAAAACTATTTTGCGTTACTTAGCCCTCAAAAGACTTATACTCCTACGTCGGAGATAGTTTGTTCGGTCTTTTGCAAGGTATTAATGGAATTATTGTGGGTCTAAACCAGTGGTTCCCATCTCAGAAACGTCTGCGGACCACTTATCCTGAAAATGGATCTCGACGGACCAAAATTCAATAATAATAAAACGAATTAAGGTTTCAATTTTTTTGCGAGGTATTGTATTCAAGAGCTTACGCTCTATCTCCCATCACAAATTGTTCTTATTATTTTGTTTGTTTGTTATTTCCTACTTCATCATCTTGGTGCTATAGTTTGAGGAAAATTACTTACTGAGAATTAGGTACGGCTTCCATCTCTTCGAAGGTGGAGTCCAGAAGTTCCTGATGCAACCGATCGTCACTACGCTGGAATTTGAATACTAACATCATCTTGTTAGGAAGCATGATTTAAGATTTGCCATGTTTGCCAGGCTGAGAGAAGGGAGAAAAACTCTTTTGTTCGCGTCAACACTATCCTCACCAGTTGAAATTTTTCTCGCATATGTGTCTTGTATCGAAGGGTTAACTTCGATTAAAAGTTATCCAGTAATCGGTATAGCTCGGTCTTTAGACTTGGATTTGTGACAATGTTCAGCGCGAAAACCCTTTTGAATTTTTGCTATGGAATAAGTTCTAATAATTTTAGAATTGGGCTATAAGCAACAAACATAAACAACCCATCGCCTTCCCATAATCAAGGATCATGCAGCAAAGTAATTACTGGATAATCTGTCACATGACGATGAGAGCGCGTGTTTGGCATGTGACTTTAATTAGTCAGAAGAAAATATAACTTTTTTGTAACAAGTCTCCAGGGTCTCCCCGCGGACCTCCTACGGGGCTCTCACGTACCACCGAAGGTCCACCTGTTGGGAAACAGTAGTCTAAACTAAGGTCAGAATGGATTCCATATCAGCTTTGTGTTCAACGCAAAAATATTTTTGCTATTGTGTATTTGTGTCTGTTGCCAGTAAACTTCTAAACTACTGGACCGATTTGGATGATTCTTTTTTTGTTTTATCCGTCTTACGTTGGAGAAGGTTTATGGACCAAAAATAAATATCGAAGTTCCGCAATCCTTTGGAGCGACACTATCGAGGTGTCGGCGGACTCGCCACAAAATTGTCTAAAGGATAATTGGACCCTCTTCCCCAATTAGAGCACAGGGTGGTCGGAAATCCGTCGATATCTCCGATAAATTGTATTCAAGGTGACTACGTTTTTACGTACATACATCCTATATGTTGTCACAGCCATTTCACAATCAACTGCGTACTACTTCGGAAATCCGTCGATATCTTCGCAATCCTTTCGCGGAGTGACACGATTGAGGTGTTGCCAGACTCGCCACAAAATTGCCTAAAGGGTCATCGGAACCTCTTCTCCGATCAGTGCACAGGGTGTTCAGAGATAACCTTCAACCTGGATGTTGGCCATCTCCGCAATTCTTTGGCGGAGCGACACTATTAAGGTGTCGCCGGACTCGCCACAAAATTGCCTAAAGAGTAATTGGACCCCTTTCCCCAATTAGAGCACAGGGTGGTCGGAAGTCCGTCGATATTTCCGATAAATTGCATTCAAGGTGACTACGTTTTTACTTACATACATCCTCTATGTTGTCACAGCAATTTCACAATCAACTTCGTACTACTTCAGAAATCCGACGATATCTCCGCAATCCTTTGGCGGAGTGACACGATTTAAATTTAGTTTTTGATTATGCCTCCCA
This sequence comes from Microchrysa polita, assembly GCA_949715475.1. Lineage (NCBI taxonomy): Eukaryota > Metazoa > Arthropoda > Insecta > Diptera > Stratiomyidae > Microchrysa > Microchrysa polita. Next base: position 50,845,888 of record OX454417.1, read on the forward strand.
AACGACAATCTATCGGTCGATCAGCATCGAGTATTTCTTTCATTTACTATCTTGGAATCAGTAATACTAATTAATGATTTTCGAAATAACTCACGCTTATAATAACACTCCCAATATTTTTGAAGGGCAAGTGCAGTCTGATCAGTCAGTCAGGGGGTTGAGTATGATGTTGTTGCCTTGACCCCTAAAGAAGTAGTGGCGCGACGCAAATTATTTATCGCTTTGTTTACATATCCACTTTAGTTTCATCATCGATACGTTGATTACAATAAATTATAATTAACAGGTTGATTGGCATTCAAAATCGCTCATAAGGTTAAATTAGTGTCAAGTTGTGAGCGAAGCGAACAACGCGAGCGTAGCGAGCACTAGATAAGAGAGCGAGCGAAGCGAGCTCTTTTAGCTAGTTTTCAATAATTTTTTGTGGCAGCTTTGCAGCGAACACAAGGTAAATATAACCGAATACTGCTTAAAAAGGCCTTTAGGTTCGTTGGACAAACATGGTCCTAAACATGGTGGGGTCCTAAAGTTTTTTTTTTCATTTGAGCTCTTAAAATTGAAATTACGTGGTTTGGTCTAGACTGACATCGCGAAACATTTTGCTTTGTTTATAAAATTGTGATTTCCATTCAAGGAGCACATTCCTAACCACCCTGGCTGTCCCGGGGCTTGTAATTTAGGAATGAGAGATCGAGATATTTTTAAATGGAGTCATTATGTTTTATTTAGGGTCATATAAGTGAGAGTGGTAATGCAATATTAGAAATTATTGACCATTTTGATAGGAAATGATATTCAAAAAAATTTAGTACTGCCAATTGCTAACATGCCACTTGTGTCTGTAAAAACAGTATCCCGAAGGAACTCAACCCACATCCTTAGCACTTCTGCTACGAAAAGTACAAATTGACACATTTTTTTGGTGTAAACTGGAAAATAATCCTACCAAGTTTATTTTTGCTATTATTTAGTTAGTTTTTAACTTTCTTCGATTGTATCAATATCAGTTGTTACTCCTAGTTTCCATTTATGCTACGCAAATTGGATAGTTTGTATGGAGCACAGATAAGTGCACAACACGCTTAAGTGCACGAAAAAATTGTGCATTGTCGATGTGCACTTATCCGTGTTTTACTGTAATTATTTTCTCATCGCCATGTGACAACAAAATGAATCTGTTATCAGTATGTATGCTTGGCGCAACACAGCTCTTTATATAGTCGAGATACTCTCTAGACTAGTCTCAAAATATTGTATAAGTGCATGCTCTCGCTCATGCTTATATGCATATAGTTTGAATTGGTCGAAACTAGTTAATTTGATTGAAAGATGACAGCTGACTTTTCACCAACGACAAAAGTGTAAACACGTTATCATTGGATACACAAGTAATGTACGAATAATCACATTAAAATTTGTCTATAGTACTACCCACACTTTATCACCGACGGAATGAATGGATTACCACGTTCAGAAATCTTACTTCTTTTCGATGTCGACGGCACGTTAACATTTCCTCGATCCTTAATTGAACAAGACTTTGAAAACTTTCTGTACGACAAGGTGAAACCGCATGCAACCATGGGGATTGTTGGAGGTGCTGATTTGGAGAAAATGTTCGAACAAATGAATGGAAAGCGTATTCTTCGAGAGTTCGATTTTATATTTCCGGAAAATGGTTTAGTTCAAATAGAGAAAGGCATAGAGATGGGTAAGGAATCCATACAGGGATTATTGGGCGAGGAAACTTTGCACAGATTCATCAGTTACGTTCTACGATATTTAGCCGATTTAAAGTTACCCTTTAAAAGGGGAACATTTCTGGAGTTTCGCAACGGAATGATGAATATTTGCCCTTGTGGACGCCAATGTTCGCGAGAAGAACGCGGAATTTTCGCAGAATTCGATAAGGAGAATAAAATTCGAGACAGAATGATAGCAGACTTGAAGAAGGAGTTTCATGATGTTAATTTGACGTATAGTATAGGCGGGCAGATTAGCTTTGATATTTATCCCAACGGGTGGGATAAGACATTCTGTTTGCGTCACGTAACTCAGGATCGATTTAAGTTTAAGGAAATTCATTTCTTTGGAGATAAAACGGAAAAGGGTGGCAATGATTATGAGATTTTTAATGATTCACGAACTATCGGACATAAAGTGGAGTCTCCTCACGATACACGTCGTACTTTAGAAGAAATGTTTAATATAAGATAAAGCTACTGTAAAATTTGTAAAATAAATATATTTTTTTTAATAATTCTAATCAAAATTGAATAATCGGCGACATTTCTTCGAATACCATGAAGCGCCATTAAAGTAAAGTTAGCTACTCGAGAATGTGCTCAAGGCTGAGTGCTATAGTTCCCTGTAGTTTTTAGTGATTAACAAATCGATTTGGAGAGCTCTGAACAGGAATGGTGCACTACCAATGGACTATCGATTAATCCTACAGAATTCGTTGTCATTCAGTAGAAAGAGGACATTAGGTGTCGCACCATGTATAACTTCTGACCAACAATACTGTGTCAGGGTCTAACTCTGGGTAAGAAAGAACAAGTCTAGAAGTCTGGATCGCCTCCATATAGACTTAGGCCTGTATATATAAACGTACCTTATGGAAGGCTTAACTCATCGACCTTAACTCAAGGAATGAAATGTCATTTATCAAAAATAATTTATTTTATACGAGTTATTTAGTTTAAATATAAATTATTTGCGGAAAAATACTATTGCTCCCTTGACGGAAGATAAGATAAATAAGGTCCCCTTGAGTTGAGGATTCCTTAAGGTATCTTTATAAATCCGGGCCTTAGAGATAGCATTTAAAGTCCATAATATACACAACGTACTTTTTTCGGGCTAAAAGTTTCTCGGACGATCCTATGACTTGTGTTCCGATTCGGTCCACTCCTACACCTGTAACCTTCTTTTGGGGTGGGACTTTCATGACAGCTCCATGAAGTTTGGTGAAAAACAATAATTCTTAGAAAAAGTTGGTTTTGAGGATGGGGAATCTATACTAGCACCATGGACCCCTTGTCAAACTTATTGTGTTTGGCGAAGATTGCTCAACATTAAGAAGAACATGTTTTTGGGTGGGGCTTCTACGATAAAGCTCCATGACCCCAATGTCCGATTTCGCCCGGTCTAAAATATGTATGTTTTGTACCGTCGGTAGAGACGGATTTATCAGAGTATTGATGAAACTTGTTCCATAAATTAAAAATGTGTTTTTAGTCTATTACAGCCTCACGACCCCATATTTAGAATGTGTCCCATTCTTACATATGCCTTGTATATTCGATAGAAACGCATTAATGTGGGGTTGGTGTACGGCTGGTGTTCGAGTCTCACCGTGAACGAATTAAGTTAATGCTGATTTCAACACCTCAACAAGAAAAGCAGTTAAGATCTTGGAAATTGGATGTCACTAACACATCTACGGCATTAGTCCAATTTTTGTTGTTTAATGTAGGGTTTCGTAAAATAAAAAAACTGTTTCTTAGAAAAACCTACTTTTGAGGGTAGTGTTTGTATGGCAGCCAATAGGCCGAGCCAGTTCAGTTTCACATGTTTTGCTTTACTTTTAATTTTACAATTTATTGAGCTTTTTGGCCTTCGGGTGTTCAATAATTTGTTTATTGAACAAGCTAGCGCAGTGTGTTTCGGATTCGTTGTTTTTTTCACGCGAATAGCTATATTACCCTTATCTTGGTTTAATGTGACAGACCGCGGACGGTAGACCACAGTTTGCTGACACCTGTTAAAAAATCACAGCTTTCGAAATGCACTTTCCATTTTGCAGCTGTTGCCGCTTGATTTCTGAGTTAAGTTTCTGAATTTTGTGATCGGCCGAATTAGTGGGTATCAAGTTGTTCCGTTCGTTTCCTAACCTTGCGGCAGCGGATTAAAAATATGGTTGAACTTCAGGCATACAAACTGCACGAATAAAACGTTCCTTACATTATTTTCTGCCTTCTTTACGTCTTTTGGGGCAGATATTACTTTTTTTTTCATTGTTAAAAGTACGCCGTTCCGACTTCGTCAGTTCATCTGGTTTGTCTATCTTTATCATGATGGGAAGGTGCTCAAATAAGAGCCGTAGTTGTCTCCCGATAGTTGTGTAACTAACCTTGTCGTTGTCCAGGAGAAAGTTCCAGATTTCGTGATGAGCGCCAAAGTCGCCACGCAGGATTCTGGTGGAATGGTGGACCAATATCGTATTTGCATCCAAAACTACGTCTAGGCTATAGGTGGTACGTGAAAACTAATAAGTTCAATATTGGTATTGCCGGATTGAACAGCGATGGCTTGTTAAGATCTAATAAACTGTATTGGACGGATCTGTGTACGTATATTACGAACGCAAGCCCTCATCCTGGATAAGGGTCATGCCTTTCGAATATATCTCTTATCAATTGACGTATCGGGTTAGAGTTTCGTTTCCTGTATTGCCGCTATCCGCAGAATTTTTATCGAAACGAACGATCTCACGATCTTCGGACGGACGTCATTGCAGTTTAACTGAAGAATTGTGAGTAGAGTGAAAACTACCGCCCGTGTTAAACTGGAGCGAATATGTTTGGTTGTATTGTCGGAGGGTGCGGACGGGTGGCGGTTGTGGAATATTAACTTATGAGCTAAGTTCAGGGCCACCCAATCCGCATTCTGACACCTGGCAGCAACAATGAAAAATATTTTGTCATTCTCTTTCCCGCCAGTCTGTGTCACATAAGACACATGATAAATCTGTGCTGCAAGGGACACCGATTTTGCATGAGTTGTGACACCACGGACACGAAATGCACAGGGTGTCCCCTAGTGTGGTTAAATATACCATGCCATGGCTTGGATCTGAACGAAGACCTTCGGGCACTGACTATCCTGTGCACTCGAGTCACGTGGCTAGCCTGGGATAAGCACGTCTTTAGCAATTAGTGTCTGTACCTCGGGGTTGGATATGACCAGGTAACCATGGTAACCATGGTAACCCTACCTATCATAGGTCTTGGACTTGAGGTGGATGGAGGTTGCGGCGCCGGAATTGGGTCTCTGAAGGCCCCATTTGATTATCATCAACGTGGCTCGATAGCCCGACGTCGGGCTTTGTCCGCCTAAATCGTTGATCTCCAATTGTCGCGGTTACGTGACCTTGTGCTCCAGTTTCGGTACCATGCTTTCGGTTGTCCACGCCATCTCGACGCGGTTGTGCCGTTCATCGCCTTTTTTGGCATGCGATTACCGTCCATTCGTTGTACATGTCCCGCCCATTGCAATCGTTGAAGCTTCATGATTTTCGATACTTCCAGCTCATCGTACAATTGCTACAAACCGGTTGTTGTACCACATGCGCGACTGAACTTGTCCGCGAATGGCATCGAAATTCGCCGAAGGATCTTTCATTCGAATTTGTCCATCTACTGGCGTCTTTGTTTTTGATTGCATCATGGCCTTTGTTCTGGTTTTGTTGATATGTAGTTCATGGCTCGAATTACATACTCCAAAGCTCCAACTAGAGTCCGTGCAAGTCCATCTCCCTGCTTGAGCCTAATGCGAGTTTCGAATAGATGAGTAAGTCTATTTTGCACTCTGACCTGTGAGTCATTGTCAGCCTCATTAGTTTTGGTGGTATAACAGATTGCCGCATTATGTTATACAGTGCACTACGGTCAATACTGTTGTATGCTTGCTTAAAAGTCGAAAAAAATTTCGCGCACGTCGATGTTGTATTCCAAACTCTTTTTAAGTAACAGCTTCACAGTATAGAGCTGATCGGTTGTCGATCGTGTCTCAACACGCCTTGATATTTGAATGATTTGTTCTGCGTACAGATTAATTCTCTTTTCCAGAATTTTTGATAAAATCTTATAAGTCGTACAAACTAATTATATGCCCCTGTAATTCTCACAATTCAGCTTTTCACCCTTTTTGTGGATTGGGCAGAATACTTTTGCGTCAATTTTCGGGGATTACCTCGTCGTTCCATATTTGATAATAAATGGCAATAAAATGCCCAAGGTCCAAACAGCCCGATGGACCTGGAGAGAAGAACGTAAAGTTTAGGCATTCCCCTGACGTATGGTCCCGGTGGATGACTTCGTTTGTCTTCTTCCTTGCCTCGTTCTTTATACCGCTCCATGGTTTCGCGTTGCTCGACCTGCGGTGTAGGCACATTGCCCGTTTTGGCGGTAATATCTCAGCATATTTCTACTGAACAGTAAAAATGACACCATTCTCCACAGCAGATGCACTTCACACATGCCAGGGAGCCAGGTCAGACAACTCTTGGCCGTTTTTTGTCTTAAACAAAAATATGCGGGGTTCCCCATTGAGAGGCCGAATTGCAATAAGGTAAGGTTGACAATAGGACTACAATCAATTTAATGCTTTCAGGTGGTGCTGGAAGGCCGGACAGGTATATGCTAAGCAGAGGCAGTACAACGCTACCCTATGGATCTCCCTGCTGGATTCCATCAAGATAGTTGCCAATCCATCTTACTCCTTGTGTGGGAATATGCATATTCAGAATATTAGCATTGTTACTAGTGATATAGCAGACCAAAGAGCATATAGAGCGTCCATACTAATCTTAAGTGTATGGCGGTCTAATATAGTTATGTTCGTATAGAAAGTCAGAAGCTTCACGCTAGCTCCAGTAGAGTCAGGAGTGTTAGTACAGCCAAGTGGAGCGGGTGATGGGTGCATCCAATATTGCAGTGGATGCATCACAAACCCATAGCTAGTAGGAAGTTCGGGTGTGTATTCAACACAGCAGTGAGCAGTAGTTGTAGTCATTAACAGCCTCTACACTTACAGGTTTGCCTGACACGAAACGTGTTGAAGTGGTTTTCAAGCAACAGAGGGATGAATAACCGTACTGAAATGTTTCGACGACCTTTACAAAATTTAGCGCTTTCGCTGCAAGGTCCGTTTTAGTGACCACATTAGAAGTTAGTTCCTGCCCATTTACATTCATACTTACGGATCGAAGACTTCAGAAAAGAATGTACTTAATACGCAGGTTGCTCCTTCCAAATCAAATGATTTACGCTGTGAAAAAAATCCCAATTTGTCGCATGCATATAGGATATCGTGAATTACAGGAGTCAATTGAGTTTGACGAACAGAAATTGTCTCATCCGACTGATGCAGGCAGTGTCGTTCGAGGACGGTCAAAACCAATTTGTAAGGCACTTCGTCGGCTAGAAAAGAATACAACAAAGAACCGCAATAAATACTTGGAAACAGAAAAAAGTTTAATAATTCTTACTGTATAACGCCTTTTGGAGAGCATGTAATTTTGCGGCACACCTGTAAACAGTAAATTTGTGCGACGCGAATTCGTTGCGGATACCATTCATAATAGCCAACAGTCGTGGCCGATGTGCTATAATTCGTTTAGTAGACTCGTTTCGGTGTAGCAAATTCATTTTGTTTGTGTTCACTTTTTGGTCCATTATTAATTAACATAATACGAAAATTCAACTAGAATCCAATAGAAAACAGCGAAAACAAATTGTCAACTGTCTTTTCAAACTTGTCCAAGAAGAAGATAGCAGTGGTGATTTCAGAATTGTGAAGGTCGCAAGTTCGATGCTCGTATTCAGCACTGGAATTGGAAGGCGAATTCAGCTGTTTTGATTACACCAACAAAACAAATGACAGCTGAAACATTTTTTTAATGAAAAAACCTCAATTTCAACTTTTGTTACTTGATGTTATCGTTGTAAATCGTCAATATATTCAGAATTGGATGTATTAAGCACAACCATCAACCTGCTTCATGAAAGAGAAGCTAAAGCAAATAAATTCAGATTGTACACCCTGTAGTAGCCTTAAAAAAAATTCACACCTACGCCAATGCAATTTTTGGGTGGTGTGTGTAATCTGTCAATTTGTAGGTAAACGAGTCAAAATTTTGCATATGCTCGTTCATTTTATCTTCATCGGAGAAAACTACTGAGGTGACGTTGTTTTCCATTGTCTCTTCTGGTCGGCGCCTGTGTGTATATTTTCCTCGTCATTGAAGAAGTTCAGCGCGAAGTCCTATTTTCGAATATTCTCAAAAAATGAGCTACGCGGACAAAACCAAAGATTTACCCATCTCAAAGGAAGATTGGCTAGACCGTCTAACACATTTCCAATTTCGGCAATCTGACATGAATCGGCTTATTATGAACTATTTGGTAACTGGTAAGTAAATAACAACAACATTTGATCAATTTGTACATGCTTTGATATTTACACTTTTCGTTTAATTTGCAGAAGGATTCAAAGAAGCAGCCGAAAAGTTTCAGATAGAAGCCGGACTAGAACCAAGCATTAAACTGAACTCTTTGGACGATCGCATTTTAATACGCGATGCGGTACAAAATGGTAGAGTACAGGAGGCTACGCGTCTAGTGAATCAGTTGCACCCCGAATTGTTGGATAATGATCGTTACTTGTTCTTTCACTTGCAACAGCTTCAGTTAATTGAGTTAATAAGGTAATTCGAGTGAAATTTGTGTCGAGTGTTTTAGTTGAGAGTGTGTAAACATTGTGTGGTTATGTTTCAGAGCTGGAAAAATCGAAGAGGCATTATCCTTCGCCCAAACAAAACTATCGGAAGCTGGCGAAAGTATTCCGGAGGCATTGGCCGAATTGGAGCGAACACTTGCCTTATTGGCTTTTGAAAAGCCACAGAATAGTCCTTTTGCAGATTTGTTGGAACAAAGTCACCGGCAAAAGGTAAGTGAATGGAAATGTTTGCTTGGAGATAGCTGTCAGTAATGGGGAAAGTTTATAAGAGTTAATGACTGGTTAAGTCAAAACATGCTAATATTAATTAGAAAGCAACAAAAAAGTGATGTTCTCAGCAATGACACGATCCAGGATGGAGCTGCCTGTAAAAATAGGCTGAGATATTACCGCCAGAACGGGCGCCTAAACCGCAGCCTGAGCGACGCGTCGTCATGGAGCGGTGTCAGTAAACTATGGTCTACTGTCCGCGCCCTATCCAATCCTAGGAAAGGAAAAGATAACATTGCCATAAAATTTCGCCCTAAGAGCACCAGCGATCCTCTTCACTGCGCGAGCCTGTTCAATAAGCAATTTATTGAACACCCCAAGACTAATGGCCTTAAGCATAAAATTAGAAGACGGATTCACAACAGACATATTGACACTATACCATCGTATACTGCGGACCAGGTTAATGGCCATGTTGAAACATTTCCAGCCATTGAGTATCTCACGGCAGCCTTTAACTTGTCGATCACTACGCTTGCCATCCCTGGACGCTGGAGGCCCTTATTCACCCCACTCTTGTCGAGCATGCTAAGCTAGAACCCCAACAGTATGGACAACAGCAGGAAAATGCATAGTACCACCACTGGCCTCGATGCGATCACTACACGCATCCGTGACGGGCTAAATCAGCGACGTCCTTGCCACAGATCCATTCTTGACCTATGATGCGCAGTAGAAAGAAAATCCTTAAAACACTAGCTGGTAGCACCTGGGGCAAAGATAAAGAAACCATGCTAGTCAATTACAAAGCGGTCTGACGAGCAGCTGATTATGCAGCCCCAGTTTGGTCACATAGTTAATTCAGGTCTGCCAAAATGCTGCTCTACGTACAGCCACAGGTTGCCTCCTGATGTCTGCCCATGATCACTTGCATCAAGAGACACAATTGATGCCAATACGTGACCACAATCCCCTACTCTCAAAACAGTATCTTGTTGGTTGCTACCGTGAGGATCATCCCAACCACAGTCTCATGGACCGAATTCCACCACGACATGTCAGGCGTGGTTTACGAGACCTAGAGAGAGAGGTCCAGGGATACAAACGAGACCCTTACCATGAAGATGCATACCGAGCTGCCATCGCAGAGATTCACACTGCAAAAGTGAATCGGTCTATTGCGAGTTTAGGTGCGAACAGAGTCCTCTCAGTGCATTCACCACCTATCTCGCCTGCGAGATGATTAGGCTCCCGAGAGCCATTAGAGCGACAAAATGTGCTGGCACTCCTCATGATGTGGGTCATTTGTTTCAATGCCCAGCTGGGCCCACTGACCTCCTAACCCCTATCTCACTGTGGGGAAAACCCTATGGCAGCAGCCATGTTTTTTCCCTTGACATCACGGACGAAAACATCGACGAACCATAACTCGAGTCCACATAGATGCACCGCTAAAAGAATATGAAAAAGTAAGAAGCTAAATAAGATATTGACAAACTCTTCTCCCTGGACTCATCAATGACGTTAGCTAGGAATCTGTTATCCCGATGTCATAGCTTTGTTTTGAATACTGAAAAGAAAACGTACACCAACTTCAATAAAGCCAATTGGTATGGTTTAACACTACCGAAGTATGAATGGTCGAAAAACATCTTCTTTTAGGGGGACAGAGAGCCGCTGTGCATCTGTATGGATTCGATTTATAATTCGTCATCATTCTCGTCCGTGGTCTCCAGGGACAGTAACGTAGCTGCTTCGATAGGTTTTCCAACCGTGATAACGGGGTAAGATCAGTGGGTGCAGCTGGGCATTGAAACAAATGACCCACTTCATGAGGCGCGCTAACGCAATTTGGGCAGATGTATTGTATCCTCTGGTCTATGAGATAAGGCGTGAACAGATGCCTGACCGAAGTTGAGCTAAAGTTACTCTGGTGGCTCTTGGGAGCCTAATCTCTTTAGGCGAAAATGGTGGTGGGAGCGCTGCGAGGACTCGTATTCGTACATAAGCTAGCAATAGACCGACTCATTTCGTCGGTGTGAATCATTGCAATGGCGGACCGGTATGCTCTATCGAAAGGATCTCGTTTGTATCCCTGAACGTCTCGCTCAAGATCTCTTAAACCATGTTTCATGTGACGTGGTGGAGGAATTCGGTCCATGAGACCACGATTGGGATGATCCTCTCGATAGCAACCAACAAATATTGTTTTGAAATGAGAAAATGTGTAAGTGTAAGTGTTTCTGGGCAGACATCAGGAGGCACCCTGTGGTTGTGCGTAGAGCAGCATTTTGGCAAACTTGATTTTACTCCAATTTGTGTTACATAAACTGTGCGACTAAACTGGGCAGCAAAATTAGCCGCTGCTCGACCCACCGCTTTATAAGTGGCTAACATGGTTTCCTTATCTTTGCCTCAGGCGGTTTAAGATTTTTTTTTCTACTGCGCATCTTTTCGCATCCAGCTGCAGCGTGATAGGCTGAAGTCATCATATTCTCCAGGTGAAGACCGAGAATCTTAGGATTAGCTACAGTAGGAACAGGTTTGACAATCGCCTGACCAGGTGGTGAGAAACGTCGCAGAAAATTTTGACGCTGAAATGGCGAGGTTTCTCCTTAAAAAAAAAAAGCTTGTAATCGTGCTAGGTATCCGCCCCCGTGTGCAGGAATACGCATATTTAACAAGCTTGCTAAAAGCATGGAGAGATTGACCTTATCAAACGCATTTGATAGGTCAATTGCCACCAAGATGGTTCTATGGCACAGAGTACGTTGATTTTGCCAATCTCTTACTCGTGTAGTGATCGCGTTTAGGGCATTGATCGTAATATGCATCTTCCTGAAGCCATGCTGATGAGGTTCTAACTTAGAGGTTACACACCTTTCTGCACCGCTACAAGAAGAAGAAGAAGGTTCTAACTTAGCATGAGCTATAAGGGGTTGGATAGGCGCCACCAGCGTCTTGGCGACGGGAGACAGTATAGTTATCGGTCTGTAGGATGTACTGAGTTTTCCCTGGATTGAGGCAAGTAACGATACGTCCTATTTACCAGATATCAGAGATGACAGGCGTGGAGATCGAAACAAAAAAAAAAATATTAGACAGATTCTACAAAAAGCTGCTAAAAGATTCATCCCAGCAGTTCGTAAACAGTCTTAAATCTGGGCTCTCCAACCCGCGGCCCCCTGAATTCGTAAATGCGGCCCGGTAATATATTTGCATTAGTGTGGGGCAAACGTCCCATAGCAACAGAATTTGCGAATTAAGAATCGACTAGGGGCCCTATCATGTAATTCGATTCGAAAGCGATTGCTTTCGAAATGGCTAAAGTGTAAAGTGTATTATTAACTCGAAAACGAATTGCTTTTATTCAAAAGTAATATAACTTTCATCTTTCGAGTATAAGAAACTAAATTCCCCTCATGTAATTTGAGAGCGTACGAAGATTTGGACGATTGTATTGAAAATTAATTCGAAAGATATGGTACTCTCGAAAAGTGAAAGTTTCCGTGTTTTGTTGCAAAGAATGAGGTTTTCAAACGTTTGAGACCTTATTAAAATGAGTCTTAATCTTAAGATAAAGGAGTTCTATTTTTGGCAAAATAATGCGTTAATATACATATTTTGTAAAGACGAATTCAATCAACTTGTGTAGTGTATCGTGTCGTGTAGCTGCTTCACCATATCATCAAATAGAAATACATTTATTTTCTTAGAGACAACTGCAAACATAGATTGTGGATCAAAATGACAAGACTAAGAGAATATGGGTCGACTAAAAATTAAAAAAAAAAGACAGTGAGGAGACCAAGAATTCATTCCAGGTAGGGAGTGTTGCAGTACATTTAGATGGCGATATGAGGTTGCGAATACTGAAAAACTCCACCAGTTTCTCAATGTAGTCATTCAGTCGAGCACACATACCATTTAAATCATTCCCCGTGGTGAGTACGGTGCAATCGTCCGCATAGGAAATTAGTTCGATACCTTTCGGGGGCGTTGGAAGGCTCGCCAGGTAGATGTTAAACAATGTAGGAGAAAGTTCGCTACTTTGTGGACCTCTCTCCTTAATTTTTCTATGCTTTGAACAACTGCCTTGAAACTTTGGTGTAGGATTGCCCCTCAGCTAGATAGTTTGCAATCCATCTTATCTCTTGTGCAGGAATATGCATATTAAGGAGATCGGCAAACAGCGCAGAGTGGAATTCTTCATTTTAGAGTTTCCGTTATTATCAAAACATTGAAAAAGCAAGATTTTGCATCGAGGAAAAGAGAGTAAACTTTACCTCTCATACCGCTACAATTATGGTAGATGAATCTGGGGATATTTTGGGCAACTTTCTTATTAGAAATAATACTTCTTGGGGTCTTCGCGAATTTTCTGCAAGCGGGACATATGCTTAGAGCTTACGAAGGATCGATAGGTTTCGATCGTTTGACCTGATCGTGGGACATTCCAATACCTACATGATATGTGTTGAAAAAAACTACGCAGCGAAGTGACATCAGTAGGCCGACTTTCTTGTTGGATTCCCACACCACCTGAAGGGATCCACATTATCTGCTACGTGAATGACTGCACCTTCAAGACAACCGGCAATGATATTCTCGCTATATATGCCCTAATTGATGGTTACTTGGAAGACTTTAACAGCTTCTTTACATCAACAACCTAAATAATCAACAACCTAAAATATAAATATTTTTTTATATTCTTTCAGATCGCAAGCGAGCTTAATTCTGCAATACTCAAGATGGAGCATCAAGAAGAATCCAGCCCAAAAATGATGTATCTCGTCAAAATGATCCTTTGGGCTCAATCCAAGCTGGATGATCGTGAAGTACAGTACCCAAAAATGACCGATATTGCAACAGCATTTTTGGAAGAAAATCAGTAAAAGAAGAATATATCTTTTCTGTCGTATTTTAATTGAAATGTAATATTAGATTGACACTTTTTTTTTGATAATTTTAATGGTGATTGTTTCTAAATCGGTTTCCCACAAGAGATCGTAGAGTGTGCAAGATAACCAGAATGGGAATGTATTTATATAGTGGACGAGCATAGAAATAGACAACAAAAAAAAACCAACCGACGGTAGAACCTGTGAATATCTCTGCAATTACTCAATAAATATTGACACAAAAACACACGTATGTAAAATTGATATGTATGATGATGTACCGTTTTAAATACCATTGAAATAGATTATATATATATTTCTAATGCCAAAATGTATCTTTCGTTCTTGTGTATACCCTGCGATCGCCATTATTTATTTTTTGTTTTTACTTCATCCTATGTTCGATCATGCAACGGTTAAATTCGATTTCAATTAGTTTATGGGAAAGAATAGAGTTACGAAATAAAAGACTGTTATTATTAGCTTTTCTTTCATTTAAATATCTTGTATTTCTGTTAGCAAAAAGTATTTACTATTGTCAATAATGATTTATGAAGTTTCGGAGCGCATTCTTCTCAAAATCTCCCAACTATTTTCTTCTTTATTCTCCAAGTTACATGTGCTTATGTTTTCTCTTCAAACAGTAAATATATTAGGCTGTAATAAATGTTTGGAAACGAATCTAAAAATTAATTTTAAACATAATCGATAGTTAATTGCGAAAAAAAAAACATTTTTGTTTCGAAACTTTTGAAGACTTGCACGGATAATAAGAAAGGTAACGACAGAAAAATTTTAAGTTATATGTACACTTTACTACCAGCCAAATAATAAATCCATGGCCTTATTAACAATCCCAGAGCTCCGTTGTGGTGCCGTGGGACTCGGGCATACAGCTGTGTCACTTTGCGCACTCTTATAAGCTATATGTGTCAGTGGACGAACGCGGCTTATTCTGAAATGCACAACAAAAGAAATGATAGTAAAACTCCAAGCACAAATAATACCAATACTTACTGGCTATTATCATTAAGATTCTCCTTGTCAACAATGCTTGTGTCCTTGCAATGTGTCACGCCGATCATAATATTATTTGCTAAAATCTTTTCGTTGTAATTAAGTGCTTTATCACAATCCAGTCGTGATGAAAATTTAATGTGAACCCAATTGCCGCCTTCGGGCGAGAAAGTTTTATCTATGATCGTACCACATTGCGAAAAATGCGAAAGGACGATGTTTGTCGCATGGGGTGGAAATCCGTAAACTGTTATCCAAAAGCTTGACTGATTGGGCGAAATACAAGCACTAAAATTATTTGCTATGTTCTGATGATTTAGTCTGTACTCGCCGGGTGACGTAATTCTGAAAAAAATATAACGTTTTATTTTTTATTGTGTGTTAGCATTTTTTTAATATACAACTGATGTCTGACGCCATATATGTACAGCCGATGCCTGACGCTTTCAGGGAAAGTTTTCTACTTTCATCCTATAAAAGCAGGGGCGGCTCTCACAAACTCAACACCTATAGGGCATTTCATACACTGAAGATCTACAAGCGAGTTGTCTGCAACCGATTAAAAAAGATTGTGCGGTTGAATAGCTTAGTCGAAGGTCGATCTACAGTCGATGCGATTCAGACATGTATGGTGGAGTTACGACTAACTAAGGTTAAGGTGAATCTGAAGAATTTACGGTGAGAGATGGTACGAGATGGTATAACATTCTGAAAGAACATGCACTGAGTATAACAAACATAACCACTAATGTGTATTTACACTAAAGGAGAGCAGCTTAAGTCCTGAGTCGGTATTCTGTAAGGCGATAGGCGTAAGAAACGTAACGACAGAAAAATTTTAAGTTATATGTACACTTTACTACCAGCCAAATAATAAATCCATGGCCTTATTAGGCGACAGTCACTATAGATTTTTGAGTACCGTCTAACGCTAAACCTGGCAAGATAATGAACTTGGAATGGCTGCGTATCGTCAAAGGTATTTGATCATATGCGATTCGTATCGATTTCATGTTCATTATAGTGCGAGCATTAGAGTTAGAAGGTACGACAAAAAATTAAAAGTTAACTGTCGCCTATCGCCTTACAGGATGCCGGCTATGATTTGAGCTCCTCTCCTTTGATGTGAATATCTGGTATTAGTTTTTCGCTGACAACAGACACAAGAGTGATTGTGTTTGTTATACTCAGTCCGATCAGCTCTTTACTCTGAAGCTGTTACTTCAAAAGTGCTGCAAGTACAACATCTATTCGAAGAATGATGCAATCAAAAACAAGGACGCCAGTAGATTCAAGCATCACAGTGGGGGACTCCATACCTCGAGGATGTAGACAACTTCACCTACTTGGGTTGAATTTTTTCAAAAGACGCCCACGAAACCGACGATTTTAAGATGGATACAACTAGCAAATAAGGCGTATTTTTCGGTCCTCCTAATTATTAATTCGAAGCATGTACACATGAACACGAAGCTCCGCGTGTATAAAACGTTCATCCGACCCGTGCTATGCTATAGCTACGAAACATGGAATCTCACCCAAGACTCCGAAATTTTGCTGAACAGAACGAACCAAAGGTCCTTCGGCAAATTTTCGGGGCCGTTCACGAGCGAGATCAATCACGCATCCGGTACAACCACGAGTTGTATCAATTGTACGATGAGCTGCAAGTATCGAAAGTCGTGAAGCAGCAACGATTGCAGTTGGAGGGGGCATGTACAACGAATGGACAATAACTGCATGCCAGAACGCACAAAGAGTTGACGGAGCGAGATTGCGTGGCCGACCGAGACCGTTGCTGATTGCTGTAACGATTCAAGACTTTTTTTTCTCTTGAACCGAGGAGTAGTAACAACGGGCAGCTCTTGAGAGTTGTAGTAACAACGGGTAGCTCCAGGACAATTTTATTGTAGAACCGGCTGCCATAGGAGCATTTTTTCAAGTCAAAACAAACATCCATGGTCACTGTGGAATTGGAACCCACGCTCTGACAATTCTGAGATAAGAGTGTCATCTCTACCACTGAGCCACCGAATTTGAGTATTCAGGTCGAAAAAATGTGCGTCCACGAACTCTGTTCCCGCCTTGATTCCATGAAATAATACATTTTTAGAGTTTTATTGCTCACCAATGCTGGGAAATTCCGGAAATCATTCCCCAAAACACTAATCTGTCCTGTGAACACCGAAAAAGTTGTATGTGTGTAAATGAGTTGTCATCACTACGGCGTTAACCCTTGCAAAGTGCGGTGTGTCTGAATCATTGGTTCGACTTGAAGCATCCCGAATTTAATATGAATATTGTGCTCTTACTTTATTTTATAAAATTTTTCCATTTTTTCATCAAAAAGCCAACCACCCGAATATATCCATGTTCGAATATAGGTCCCCGTAACTAATCTAATCCAAGAATGATACCATAACAGGAATAGCTTTCGTTCCTAGCTTCATGATAGGAATCAAGACCCCGTCCGGATTGTCCAACGGAAACCTTTTCCGACTGTGATTCTAATCAATCTTCTTTTGGGAAATTCAGCTTATGAGCTTCAATGTAAACTACAGGCGTATCAAGGGGTATTCTCGCATGAAACTGATTTTTCTTTAAATGTACATATTTCAAAGACCTGAAAGGTAGGAGATATCATAACACTTACCGTTAGTTAAAGATTTTCTGCCAGGCGGCGCAAAATAGGGGACCAATTTGATGCTTTCTCAACATCCGTTCTGTTTGTTGTGGTGGGATCGAGCTTTATCGACCTCGTTCGTGTCGTTTGCCATAATTCATACTACACCGTATGAAATTATTAGCAAAACTTTTCCTCCGTTAATACGTAAATCGTAGTTTTTTTTTGTCATAACGTCCACAGGTCCCAATTGCTACTTCCCTGTCTTTATGTGCGCAAAAAAATAATTTGGTATTTATGTTATTGCCCTGTGGCATGGGTTACGAATGATGCCACCGCTTTTTCCGGCGTGTCTCGTAGAAGGCGACAAAAGAGGGACAAGAGAGATGAGAACTCTTACAGTGACAAAAAATCCCTAATCCAAGGTGGATCAGCATGCCCCGATGGATGCATGGTCAAGAGGGTGCTTGGCCCTAGTATGCGAAGGTAGCAGGCAACCATTACATCTGAAGCCTGAGGCACATTTTAACATCAACGAGATCTCCCATAGATTAGTGTGTGTGTGTATGGGTTGCCGTGTCTGGAGATAGCCGGCGGACGTAAAAGGAAAGTCCACAAATTTACTTCTTTCCACACACTAGTGCCAAAACACAACCTTTCTCCAAAAGGTGTAAAAGAATGGAAGGCCTTATGGAAATTCACGCAAATATAAGCACTACCCCGCCGGGCACTACTTCTGCTATGCGGTTGAGTGATCCCGGGGCGAACTTAGTTCGTGACAGAGCTCGACGGTTTCCGGGGGCGAGCACTATAAGGCAGTATAACTACACTGTGGAGAAGCTGAGAGTTGCAAGCTGGAATGTAGGTTCCATGACGTCGAAGAGCGAGGAGATTGAGGATATCATGAAGCGGAGGGGGATAGATATTATGTGCGTGCAGGAGACGAAGTGGCGAAATAATCATATCGACAGAGCCCGGTTTCTTACGAATTATAAGAAGTACAAAACGGTACTACTATGGAATCACAAATCAAAGAAACGGAGTTGGCATTATTCGGGAGTCGCGAAGAGAAGTGATCGCTTGATCAGCATCAAATTGGTTATCTGCGGAAGGGTGTGGAACGTAATAAGTGCCTACGTTCCCCAAGTGGGACTGCCACCAGAAGAAAAAGAGGCCTTTTGGAACGACGTTGACACCCTGATTCAGACCATTCCAGATACCGTATTGGTGTTCTTGGGAGGAGATCTAAATGGCCATATGGGTGAATCAAATTATGATTATGAGGATTGCCATGGTGGAAAGGGTAGCCCTTCAACGGTCAGAAATGACGAAGGTGAATTCTGACCAATTCTGACCATGTGCAGATCGCACGGTTTGGTCATCCTAAATACATGGTTTGTGAAAAACGAGAGACACCTGATCACCTACAGTAGTGGACACGGAGATAGGAAACATGAAACGCAAATCGATTACCACCTCTGCTTCGATTTTATGAGAAGGTGGGTAAAAGACTGCAAGGTGATCCTGGGTGAATCTGTCGTTAGCCAACATCGTTTGCTCCTGTCAGAATTTATTTTGAAAGTAGGAGGAGCGAGAAATAGAAGAACTCCCAAGCCTGTCGAAAAAATCAAGTGGCACAATCTCACAAACGACAACTTTGAACCTGTAGTAGCCCCATTCATTGATAAAATGACGGAGTGGTTTCAAAACAACATCAAGTGCACCGAGCACAGTCCAACACAAATGTGGAATGAAATGAAAATCAGTAGGTGAGGCGGAAAAGGCACTTGGGGGTTCGGAAGGTCTACTCTACCCGAAGAAACGAACATTGTGGTGGAACACCGAAACTAAGGAAGCAGTGCAATTCAAATCGAACGCATTTAAGGCATGGACGAAATCTGAGTCAAGCAGTGAAACCGATCGGGTTCAACTTCGCGAAAATTATATGTAATGCCGGAAAAACGTAAAGCGCTTGGTAGCTCAAGCAAAGGCGAAGGCAGCTGAGAAATTCTACCAAGAATTAAAAACTCAGACTGCGACCGAAGGACCGTCTTTGCGCGAGAGACCTAAGCACGACGCCAGGATATTTAGGGTCGCAGGAACGCTCGGGAAATACAGGCGCCAAAGTACGTGGAGGACTCGTAAGGAATGTTGCTGATTGACGATACGGCAATTTGTAGCAGGATGCGAGAGTATTTTGACGAACTTCTAAATGAAGAATTTCCTCGAGCAGCTTTTCGAGATGTTGAGCCGAATACCACAAATATTAAAGATATATCAGAGGAAGAGGTGATGGAGGCAATGCATCAGATGAAACGCGGAAAGGCAGTCAGATCGGACAGAATCCCCGCGGAATTTTGGTTGAAAATGGAAAATGTCGCGCTTAGTTGGCTCACAGTTCTTTTCAACAAAATCAAAGGTGGGTAACCGATGCCTGATGCTTTCAGGGAAAGTTTTCTTCTTCCTTTCTATAAGAACAAGGGAGACTCACGCAAACTCAACAACTATAAGGCTATAAAGTTAACACCTCATACACTAAAGATCTACGAGCGAGTTGTCTGCAACCTATTGAGAAAGATTGTGCGGTTGAATGACAATCAATGCGGCTTTTTTGAAGGTCGATCTACAGTCGATGCGATTCAGTGCATTCGTATTGCAATGGAAAAGTATAGAGCAGCACGTGTGTTCATCGATTTGGAAAAGGCGTTTAGAGTACCTCGTGATCTGATATGGTTGGCCTTGAGAGCACTTAATGTCCCAGAGGCTTACGTCAGGATGATACGAGACATGTATGATGGAGCTACGACTAAGGTAAGATGCACAGCCGGTGAATCAGAAGAATTTCCAGTGAATGTCGGATTACACCAGGGCAGTGTATTGAGTCCGTTGCTCTTCAACATCATCATGTGCTACTTATTAACACTTATATCCGACGGCCTAGAAATATCTCTTCTTTTTGCCGATGATATAGTCCTCAGTAGCCCAAACATCGTTGCCTTGCAAGCTGCACTTACAAAATGGTGTGACATTCTGGAGGAGCATGGACGAAGACTGAGTTCTTATGCTGCCCATTCTCAGACCCAGATGAACCGATACCGGATATGTACGTCAAAGGAGAGCAGCTTAAGTCTTGTACCAAGTTCAAGTACCTTGGCTCGATGGTGAACAACGGAGCTACATGCGATGATGACATCAAACATCGCACAAAGGTTGGGTGGATGACGTGGCGAGAAAACTCTGGAGTTTTCTGCGATAAGAAAATGCCATTGAAGCTGAAGGGCAAGTTGTACAAAACGGTTGTACGTCCCGCCCTCATGTATGGATCAGAATGCTGGACCATGTATGAAGGTTACGCGAAACAAATGACAGCGACTGAAATGAAAATGTTACGCATGTCAGTTGGTGTAACGAAAAGGGACCACATCAAGAGTGGCTACATCTGAGGCAGCTTGTCCATAGACCAACCAATCACCGAAAAGCTCGAAGACCGACAAATGGATTGGTATTGCCATGTTCAACGGCGTCCGCCTGAGAACCCCGCAAAAAAAGCGATATCAATGGAAGTTCCACTTGATGGACCCAAGGCCAGAGGCAGACCGATGAACACCTGGATGTGTCAAATGAAAAAGCAACAACAACGCATTGGTCTCGGCGATGACACGATCCAAGATAGAGCTGCCTGTAGAAATATGCTGGGATACTATCGCCAAAACGGGCGATGTGCCTACACCGCGGGTCGAGCAACGCGAAGCCATGGAGCGGTATAAAGAACAAGGCAAGGAAGAAGAAAAGTTATTGCCTCTTGAAATACTGGGCAATTAGCGCCTAAAGTTTCGTGCTTATAGTTGGCCCTACTTGCTTCCTTGCGGTGCAATATGCAGCTGGGCTCTTTATCGCAAGATGGTGCTTAGTGGCCATCCTCTCCACATTTAAAGCACATATATGACCTATCGTGCTGACTACTGCAGTCCCTCGTAAAGTGACCGAATGCTAGACACTTGAAGCATCACTTCGGAGACAATCACCATTTGACAGATCGTCAATCCAATCTTAACTTTGCTTGCTTCCATCACCCTAGCTACGTTTAGGATGGCTATTTAAGTGCCTCCAATTTTCATCCGTCCCATGCGGTTACTGTGGTCCCTGTGCAGTTACGTACAACTTCAGTAATCTAACATTTACATGTGTTCGGCACGGAAGCATTCTGTCCATTCATTCTGAACGGAATGCAACTATAACGTAAGCTATCTGGTTCGCTCTTTATGCGCTGCGTTCGTAGCCAGAGCACTTTCTTGAGTGCAGGTGGCCTTGCACCACCCGCAGGTTGCGACCGTTAACACTACTACGAAATTACATGTGAACATTACTTACCTAGATCCATTAAAATTACTCTGATTCAGCATTGAGTCATTGTAAGATTGATTCATAATGGGTGTAGCGGCCAGCGGAGAACAAACACTCGCTGCAAATGGTCGTGTAGGTGTTTGAACATTATTCACTTCGGAGCGTAGGGAATCAAATAAACCCTAAAGAACGAAACAAGCACATATTGAGCATTTCTGGTATAGGAAATCGTTTCACCATTCTTTATTCACCTGGGTAGGAGGTCCTGAGACGCTTGTATTATGATTTTGTACTGGAGTTCCAGGAAAATTATGCATTGGTGGTGTCTGTTGATAGCCACTGTACAATATCTTCTGACCTAGTGCCGATCGGTTGAAGTCCGGCGGAGATGTTGGTCCAATTCCCGGTGAGGAGGCTCCAAAAGCTAAACTGCGATTTTTTGTCGGAGATAGCGTGTTGCCCCGCGGAGTTGTAGGCACTTGCGATTCGCCCATTAGGAATGATGGTAAAAATGGACTACCTCCAGCCGCTGGACTACCGGTGGGACTTCCTAAAGCCATTGGTTCCATTTTTTAACAGGAGTTTTAACTAATTTTGTCTAAGGTCTAGAAAAATTGGCGGTTTTTTATTTATAAAATGATCGTTAGCAAATCAGCCGGTCTGATTCTGATTTTTTCACAATAACTTGACAGATGCATACAGAATCCCTTCACCCAATAGTTGGCAGATTTAGGCATTCACAATTGAAAATTATTCACATTTGCTAAGGCCGCTATTACACAGTCATATATTGGTAATATATTTTAGGTATGTTTTTTTGGTTATCCCGTGAAGGTTTGGGTAACGAAACTCCATATAAAAAAAATGACAGCTGACGCACCTGTCATTTTTTTTATATGAAGTTTCGTTACCCAAACCTGCACGGGATAACCAAAAAAACACACCTATTAGATGTGTTTTTTTGGTTATCCCGTGCAGGTTTGGGTAACGAAACTTCATATAAAAAAAATGACAGGTGCGTCAGCTGTCATTTTTTTTATATGGAGTTTCGTTACCCAAACCTGCACGGGATAACCAAAAAAACACACCTATTATAATAGATATTATCATATCCCTAAGCCTACTTGATTTCGCTTCCTGCACGTCTAAAAATTTATACTGAATGAATCGAGTAGGCTTAGGCATATGACATACATATTATAATATAAATATGACTGTGTAATGGAGCCCTAAAGGTCCCTCTAGATTTAAAGGTCCATCTAGACAAATGGCTGTTGTCATTCCATCCAAACGTGTCGCCATTTGGCTATGCGTCCAGTTTTGATATTCAATATGGCAACTCAACCAACCGCTTTGACAACCGCTTGTCAATTTCAAAATGACAATTTTGCAACTTTTCTTCGTTCTTTTGTGTGAAATTGAATAATTCTTGAATGGCCGTGTAATAATTCAAACGCGCAGAGTCCGATTTTGATAATTAAGTTTAAAAAAATCACCAAAATGAAATTTTGGTTATGTCATTTTTTGGCTGCTCGTGTGGATGCTAAGTAGCAGCCAAATGGCTGTACGCGATGCCAGTTTTTGGACGCGCTGCCATTTGGCGCCTAATCTAAATTTGACAAGCGGTTGTCAAAGCGGTTGGTTGAGTTGCCATATTGAATATCAAAACTAGACGCACAGCCAAATGGTGACATGTTTGGATGGAATGACGACAGCCATTTGGCGACTTATCTAGATGGACCCTTAGGCAGTTATGAAATCTACTACATTTTCAAAATTAAAACTAGTACAACAATTTGTCAAACGAAATGCCAACGTCATATAAACGTCATTATGTGGGCCATTAAATTTCTTAAATTTCTGAGAGGGAGTCGGTATCTACACGAAACTATTTTCAAAGATTGTACGTAACGTGTGACGGTGACAGTAGTTGTCACACGGTGCCTTCGGTCGGTCGGTTTTTGGGTTTTTCGGCACCGCTTCTAATTACCACCAAATTGCAGTCTGCGCTCGGTCGTTTCGTCGGCAATGCACTTTCACTTTAGCTGGCCAGTTGCGAATGTTGATATGTCGCCACCGTGCATATAGCTCGACCCTCCGTACACTCGTAATCCCAAGAAAAAAACCGTGGCCCCTCCGACAGTTCATTGTTGCGCGAGTGTGAAAAATATTTCAAAATCACCCAACGACCTTGCCTTGTCAAGGCTCCATCGCCCAAGAGTATACATAGTTTGAGCACCCCGAACCGGATCATCGCATCGTCATCCTGATCCGAAATGGCAGAAGCAAGAAGGGGATCCCGCCACGTAATGGTAGTGTTGTGTTTGTGTACGGTTTGGTATATTGTGTCGTCGAGTAATAATGTAATCGGGAAAATGGTGTTGAATGAATTTCCGTATCCGATAACGGTGACAATGGTCCAATTGACGAGCATCGCCATTTACAGTGGACCATTCTTCAATCTGTGGGGTGTACGGCGACATTCGGATATGAATTGGAGCTATTTTCTCAAGATCATCTTACCGTTGGCCTTCGGCAAATTTTTTTCAACCGTGACATCACATATTTCTATATGGAAAGTTCCGGTCTCATATGCTCATACAGGTACGTTGCAACATAGACATAAATAGCTGGATATGGTAATTAAGCCCCTGGTTGTGACGTTGTTTATCTGAATTCCGATGTTAACGAGGTTTACTCCTCAAATGCAATCATTAGTCTTTGTCGCCATTTCAATTTGCTGGTTGGGCAGATTTAGATTGTAAATAGACGCAAACCCCTTATTTTTTGCCTAATTGGCAAAAATATGCGTTATGCCCCAGTTAGTACGCATTGTAGCTTACGAGTTTAGATTTTTTCTGAATGTTTGGTGTAACTTCTGGGATTTTACCTTGACATTTAAGCATTATAAGCGGTTCAAATTGTTTAAGACTTTGAATGCTGCCGTTCATTTCAGTCAAAGCCATTGGTTAGACACACATTTTACCACACAAATTTCAACGCAATGCGTTCCCAAAGTTGAACGTTTACCGTAAGATATTGAAATTTCTTACAAGACTTTGTATCAACAAAAAAAAAACAGATTAGTCCTCTAACCCCAACAGTTAATCAAAAGGGGCAGTTTGGCGATTATTATCTATAGGCTAGTCAAGAGAACCAAGAATCCATAGCGCCACAAAATCCGAGGTATAATAAGGCATAATGTTAAAATTAGCTGAGCTCATTGAATCATCCTCTATAGGGTGGTTTGCAAAAGGTTTTGAAACTGCTTCTCCAACGGGTAGGCGAAATAAAGTATGCGCAGACCGTAAAGCAGGTAATAATTGGCTTGCAACTTCTCTATGAAACGAGAAGGGTTATCAAAAATCATCTTCCATGCCTCCATGGCGTCGCATCTCTCGGCCTGCCTTGTATGTACATCACTCGTTCTGGCGGTAATGTCTCAGCCTATTTCTACAGGCAGCTCTATCTTGGATGTTGTCACCGCTGAGACCAATGCGTTGTTGTTGCTTTTTCATTTGATACATCCACTTACACTCCCAGTCACTTGAATAGGGACAGCCTTTTCGAGAGTTGTTTATCTCAAAATATCCTTTTCCTTGCAGCAGAGAGCATAACTCAGTATTTGTTTACAAAGACTATTATGTTGCTCATAGTTTGCGAGAAAAAAATAAAACATTTAATAACAACAGTTATGTTTCATCAACATTATGTCGATGCACTAATATATTCTATGTTCAAAATTGGGTCACTTGAATATAGACAGTTGCGATTCGGTCGTTATTTCGAAAGTGCTAGCGTCACATCCTAACTGTTTTTGTTTTAATCTACTCAGATTGTGTTTTGACTTTAATTTTTGTAAGTTTCGGTAATCATGGGTAGAGCGAAAGTGTTAAATACCGCGCAAATGGCTCAAATCGATGTTTTGATAAATGATCAATACAGTTTACCCGAAATTTCGAAAATAGTGAAAAAAAAGTAAATCGCTTCTGTCTGTTTAACTATTTAAAAAATAAAAGTGGATATGGACGAAACATCAAATGGCGTACGCAAGGTGCCCTAACCGCCAAAGAGAAAAGGGCAATTCTGCGAACCGCCTCTAATTCTGCACTATTTGCGGCTAGAATTGGAGCTAAAGTCGGCGTTACAGCTTACCTTAAACGAAAGAAAATTCAGATCGTGGAAATAGACATGGTACCCATCTGGGCCATCCAGGTTGACTTTCTTTTCATCCGGAAAAACTACCCTGTTCCACCCCTGTCGCTATGACATATTTTGGCGAGCAAAATCCAAACGATGGCTTTTGCTCTTTGCGTCTAATGGTGTTTTTTTCTGAAATTTCTTGAATTTTCTTCCGTTTTAGGTATGAGGAATTCTTTATTACACGTTGCACTATTGATAACGTAGTCGTAACGCCGACTTTAGCTCCAATTCTAGCCGCTAATAGTGCAGAATTAGAGGCGGTTCGCAGAATTGCCCTTTTCTCTTTGGCGATTAGGGCACCTGGCGTACGCCCTTTCATGTTTCGTCCATATCCACTTTTATTTTTTAAATAGTTAAACACAAGCGATTTACTTTTTTTTCACTATTTTCGAAATTTCGGGTACACTGTATTGATCATTTCTCAAAACATCGATTTGAGTCATTTGCCCGGTATTTAACGCTTTCGCTCTACCCATGATTACCGAAACTTACAAAAATTAAAGTCAAAACACAATCTGAGTAGATTAAAACAAAAACAGTTAGGATGTGACGCTAGCACTTTCGAAATAACGACCGAATCGCAACTGTCCATATTCAAGTGACCCAATTTTGAACATAGAATATATTAGTGCATCGGCATAATGTTGATGAAACATAACTGTTGTTATTAAATGTTTTATTTTTTTTTCGCAAACTATGAGCAACATAATAGCCTTTGTAAACAAATACTGAGTTATGCTCTCTGCTGCAAGGAAAAGGATATTTTGAGATAAACAACTCTCGAAAAGGCTGTCCCTATTCAAGTGACTGGGAGTGTACATCCAGGTGTTTTTCGGTCTGCATCTTTCCTTGGATATATCAAGTGAGACATCGCCTTGATGCATGTTTCTCTGACGGATGCCTTTGAACATGTCAATACCAATCCATTTGCCGGGCTTCGAGCTTTTCGATGATTGATTGCTCTATTCGCAAGCTGCTTTGGTGTAGCTACTTTTGATGTGGTCCCTTTTTGTTACATCAACTGGCTTGCGTAAAATTGTCAATTCAGCCTCTGTCATTTCTTTCGCGTAACCCTCATACATAGTTCAGCATCTAAATTCACACATGAATACCGGACATACAACCGATTTGTACAACTTGCCCTCATTGCATTTTCTCATCGCAGAAAACTGCAAAGTTTTCTCGCCACTTCATCCATTCAACCTTTGTGCAATGTTTGATATCATCATCGCATGTGGCTCCTTTGTTTACCATCGAGCCAAGATACTTGAAATTGGGACAAAGCTTAAGCTGTTTTCCTCTGACGTGATATCGATGCATCTGGACTAAAGTGCTCAACATTGGGTGCCTTTTCGTTGCTCATGTCTGAATAAACATCAACAAGGAAAGCAACCGACTAGAACTATTTTCTGGAATGATTAGACTCAACGTTAGGCACAGAGGTCCTTCAATGTCGAATTCATTAACAGATCCGTACAGCAAATTGCGTGGAGATTAACAAAAAAAATTTCGCGAACCTAAAGCAACTGGATGTGGTTATGTGCTGATTATAGGAAGCAACCACGAAAATGAATCAATCATATCAACCGGCCCACCTATTAAAAAGACCCAACCTTACAGATATACTTTAAGATAGTAATCATATGCGTAAGTGGAATACATTAACTCGATCTTCATTTAAAAAAAAATAAGCAAACAGGAGATTTAACTTGCTATCGAAAGTCTGAAACTTAACAAAGCTCCTGGTTAAAACCTCATCACTGCCAAACTGATCTAAGAATTACATATTTCTGTAATCTCTACAATGCTATCATGCTCAGATGCTTTAACCCGCTCTAATGGATAACATCACAAATTAGTATGATCCTCGAGACAGGTAAAGGTGCAGTCGACGTAACCTCGAATTATCATCAGTCTCCCGCCTATCCTATCGAAAATAATGGTGAGCTTATTCCTGAAACGTCCATTATAGAAGAGAACTCGATAATTCCTAACTACCAATTTTGATTTAGACCCGCAAACAAATATATAGTCTAGTGAATAGTATCAACTCAGCGTTTGATCGTATAAACTATACAGACTTGTTTATCGACAATTCGCAGGCTTTCGATCGTGTGTGACTACTATACAAAATGAAATCGAAGCGTCAAGACTTCGTCACGCAGCAGGTTTGAAGCAAGAGTCACTCACAAGAAAGCAAAATGGGACTTTTACTGTATCTGATTTTTATATCGAAAATTCTAACCTCCGAAAAGTAGTCCTCTGGAATTTTGCAGCACAGCGTCGCTCGCCACAGACTGTTATTTCGCTGAATCATCAGTGAAATTTTGAAAGGTTCTCAATCAACTGTTCCATTTTACAAAATGCTGGCGAATTAGAATAAACGATATAAAATTCACTCAAGTAACTTTCACGAAAATAAGTGGAACATATCCAAGTCGAGAGTAACACTTAATGGCATCGAACGAGCTTCCACAAGCGAATGACAGAAGCCTGGCAATTTTAAAACGTCGCAAAAATGTTATGCTACAAATTTTTGTTTTCCACTAAAACACTATCACAGTTGCGGAATTTAGATACCACTCGTTTAAAAAAAAAACTCCTGCGACTAAATGGTGTCCGCTTTCATCACTAAACTTTTTCGTTAATTTTCTTTCACTCTCCATCTCCATAGGAGATGAACTTCAATTCGCCCGATATCATCGCGAGTGGATTCAATTATCTCAACGTATGCATGCATGCGTATCATAAATGCGTATTTTCAGAAAGAAAGTAAAGTCAGTCGAAAAATCTTGATATGACCCTGCTGGGAAGCGTATTTACAAACCCGTTCGCAGTACGAGGCATTTTTGCTTGACTTGCATATGAAAATGTATCTAGAACGAACGCCCAACAAACCCGTGTCGTATTGAAGGGTGGCAAAAAAATGAAATTAATTTCCGATTTTTTGTTTTGAAAATTGTCAGGTTCCCGTGTGTCAACCTGTATAAGCATCCCAGCCAGCATTTAACACATTTATAAATTATTTCATACAACACGCGTAAGCACATACTTATACCTTATTCATTCATCACGATTTCATACAAGCAGTATATGTCGATGTCCCCCTATTTCATATAATATAAAAAATAAAAAATAATCGTTTTTTTTTGTGATGAAATCCACCAAATCTAAATAAGCCGATGAGAGTGAGGCAAAACATCGCCAATTTGAACGAATAGCTGGTCATAACCGGAAAGTTATCCACGATTGTTTTTTTTTGCTAGAAATCTCCTCGGGATTCAAAAAAGCAAATTATTGTAGCTTACTCTCCCTATCTGTAGGAGAGCACGTGACAGCTTAACATACTATTTATAAGAGTATTTTGCCAAAACTTGTGATGAGCCGAAATGTAATTAAATAAACACAGCTCAGCGTTATCAAGAGCAATGACGCTAGTATATTCTACAGGCATTCTGCTATATTTTCTGGACTTTTTGTATATTAAATTTGTCTAATCAGATGGCATTGTTCTTGCCACTTTGGAAAGTAGCTAAAAAAGCTGTATGTTGTTGTTTTTACGATAATATAAGGAAAGATAAGATATTATGTCATATCTTCTTTTTTCTCCTCCCATTATTCCACTTGGCCTGAGATGTAGACAAATGGTTCGTTCTGGCTGTAATGACTTAGCCTACTTTTACAGGCAGCTCTACGGATCGTGGCATTACTGGGCCTGTCTCCATGGGAACAAGAACAAGATGAAAATTCTGTTTTTTTTAGAAGAGATTCGTGAGGAGCAAGACAATTTTCATATAAAAAACGGTTTTGTTCTCGTGTTTTTGTTCCCGTGTAGTTTCACCCACTGAGAACAATAACAATGTTTTTGTTGTTTTTTTTTTTCATTTGACAAATCCAGGCGCTCGATGGCGCGTGCATCGACGGAGTTCTTTACTTGAAATTTTTCCGAAAAAAACGACAATAATTGATAAAAGTGTTCAGCTTATTGGTGTTGAATTCAAGGGGGGCCATCGGGTAAAACTGTATGAAGCCCAAAATAAATTACAACATTTACAATCGACGTAAGTTGTTGTTGTTGTAGCGACTCAATAGATATTTTTTCTCTCTTTAATCGAAGGGGTTTTTGGAAGCTCTTGGTCGTTGTGACAGCGGGTAGCTCCGGGACGATTTACATCGAAAAACCGGCTGCCGTAGGAGCATTTTTATACAACACAAACATCCATGGTCACAGTACGATTCGAACCCACGCTCCGGCAACTCACAGATAGAGTGTCATCTTTACCACTGAGCCACCGAATGCCCCGACGTAAGTTGTCCTAGTCACTGCTTTGTCTGAGACATTATGGGACACATGTAGCGGAAGGATGCACAACATCGAGTGCTTTCTCGAAATCAACGAAACGCATATGCAACGCAGATCTTTATTCGATACATTGCTCGATTACGATACGTAAGGTGTACGTATTAAGTCGGCTCTTCATTGGTTTTGCTTTCTAAGTAGAGGTTTATTCTGTCATAGATTTTTATATGTTGCGTGATGCTGGCAGCAAAATCCATTTGCTGCAAATTAATTGCCTTCTATCACTATCTTTCACAAGTGTTTACCTTTCTCGTTGATGTTTATTCTGACGTAACAAGGAGAAAGTTCGACTACATATAATCTTTCATCACGACGGACTTCTTGATCGAGAAAAAAAGTTGCACAAGCCCTTTTTTAGCCATAAAAGACTGTGGCTTGTTCTGCTATCCGTTCTCATAGGGAGAACTTTTGTGTTTCCGATATTTTCCTATATGGCGGACGGTAATATAAGTGTCGCTAGTGTCGATAAAAAGAACAAGAAAACTCTTTTTGCGAAAGCTGATATGTTCCAAAGATTGTTTCGTAATAATAAAGCAATTTTTTTTTGTTTTTATATTTTTATTGGTTCTTAAGACATAATAGTTTAACATTAATATTTTGAAAGATGCAATGTTGTGTCGCCTATATAGCGATTCGCGATTTTTTTAAATGAAAGTTATCATTTCCGTGCTAAACCAATATATTTCGGGCTAAAGTGCCCATCATCAGGGTTTCTATAATATACACAACACACCGAAATCTCCAAGGAAGTATTTTTAAACTTATTAAAATTCTGCCTCATTGATTGCAATTACCTAAGCTACAAAGGCGATTTGTACTCAATGAAGTCTGGCTTATTTATGGGTTCAAGTCTGGCACCAATTTTAGTCGAAGTGATGGAAGATCTGGTGAAAGAAACGTTGTTGAAACTGGATTTCGTACCACTGTTCTGGTATTCATATGTGGACGATCATATTACAGCCGTTCCACAAGATAAAATACATAAAGTACATCCAGAAGAAGAAGAAGAATATTTTATGATATGGTTATTGAAGTTTTGACTTTTTTTGTATTTAATACTTACTTTTTTAGCAGTGTGACATGGCGCAATATCCTGCTGGAACACAAATCTTCCGGTATCGCTAAATAGCTTTTACACGCAAGGCTCCAGCTCGCCTTATAGGACGTTTAGGTAGACCGAAGCTGTTACTTTTGAATGAATAAAGCATATTCGGCCCCTCTTGTCTCCCGAAAGCAGCCCCATATTACAACTCCTTCTAACTTAAGAGTTAGCGCCTCCATGTATTCATCACTAAGCCTTTCCCGAGGATCCCGCTGAACTAGAATTCTCCCGTCGCCTAAATAAAGCTTAAATTTGGACTCGTCTGGAAAAATGGCTCCATCGCATATCTCCTGAGTCGATTGAATATGCTTGTCAGCCCACCGTAAACATTTTTGTTTGACTTTTAATTGATATTCTGGTTTATGCAGAGGTTTAAGCGCAAGTAATCTAGTCGTGAAAGCTAGCCTATTACTTACTAGCCTCGCCGAAATTTGAGTCCATGTTACATCGAAGCATGGAGGATCTCCTCCGAAAATGTTACCCATCAAGCTAGTGAATACTTCGAAATTCTGTGAAAAAAACTGAATAATTGTAAAAAATATGGTCGTGTACGGAGACTTTTTCGTTTGGTTTTTTGAAGTTTTTTAGTTTTTGTTCTAGAAAATTTTGCTCACAACCGAGTTTCAGTAAAATAATGAGTAGAAATATTAGTTCTAAATAAACATTTTAGATGACAAATTGCAATCCGAGGTTTTCATTTCCCAGTGGTTCCGTTATATGCAGTTCTCCTAACATTGTGTACGAAAACTTTTTCTGGCAAGTATGTTTGTAATCCCATGAGTCCCCTTACCGAGAAGCTGTGCTTTTGGATATAAGACATACAGAGTGGGCTGATGTTCATTTCATTTTGATTTTCGCTTGACCCGTTTTTTGTAGCTTTCACGATTTTTTAAATAATTAACAAAAACTTAAAATTAACCCACCCATCGGAGTAATGAAAAATACATTTTTTTACCATTATATACATATACATACATACATATATGTGCATATGTATACCAAAAATTAGCCGGCCGACGAAACCTTTTTTCCGACTAATCATTTAGAGTGATTTTTACTATAGTTTTTAAAGAGACTATCATTGAATAGTCAATATCCTCCCCATTCAGCAACAAGTTTCTAATTTATTTATGGTGCTGCTTGGAAACAAGATTTCGAAACAGTTTCTTCATCGCACTTCAAACATCGAACAGGATACACAACGATAAGAAACAAAAAATATTATATACATATTTTGTATTCTTCCGCATTATGTATTAGAAATACATAATGGCAATGAGAAACACATCGTCAACCAACACGATTAGAAAGAATCTTGTTTTTAATCTAATTTGCATTATGATCTACATATTCCTATCTTTCAAACGAATTTTTATATTTTTTTCTAGAGAATGTGGGAGATTATCTATGTTGATTGTGATATTTTTGTGTATATATTTAAAAGAAAAAGTGAAATAACTGATCATTATGAGTAATAATCCTGTGAGTGTTCCGATGCAGTTTATGTAATAGCATTATAGATAGTACATCCTCTTTGAAACTCCGTTGTTGGACGTGGGTTACTTAATTGAATTTATTGAGGCATGTCAGGAAAGGGTATTTAGGAAACCTTGTTCAGAACGCTGCTAAGCAGATGGCGAGGTTTATTAGCTTTTTTCAGACCGAACCTGCATGAGCAAGAAATCCATGCTTTTTCATTGAAATTTGAAAAATTAATATCAATGACAAAAAATGTTTCAACGTGTTTACTTTCTAACGGTATATTACTTTTGGCATTTTGGGCGGAATTCAAATTTCTCACTTATATACGGGTGTGTGAATGCAATGTAACACTAATGTCAAACGACATTCATTATCATATCTACAACCATAAAAAATATGTATGTAGATAAGAATAAGCCGCATTTCATGTATCTGTTTCTTCATAATTTTCAAATTTGTTTTTCCGCCATCAACTCCACTAAGTACATGGCTACTTCGTTGAGAAGCGTATAAATTTTGGGCTAAGTAGAGGACATCTCGCTAAGTATCACTAACACTCAATGCCTTCTGGTGAAGATTAATGTAACCAGGAATCGCTATATTTTTCTCAGCGAAATGTCCTTAGTGGAATGGACGTCAATACAGTCAGTGAGAATTTGTTTGGAGTACTTAGCATGTTTTTTTTTTTATTTTCAAATTGTGTTTTTCCAAAAAGTGATCTAAATGTCAAAAGTTGGAAAGCCAATACGCTGAAGCAACTTGTCAACTTTAACGTTACCGTTATAAAATCATTCAGAACTGAAGTAAATTTTTCATTTATTGATTAGGCGAGTAATAAATTATTATTTAACGTTACAAGTCGTAATTTTCGTTGCCTTCCACAAATACGATAGCACGATACCGGTAAAAAAATCCAATTCTATTGGTGGCGTTTTTGCTCAAACATACTAACCCTTGCAGTGTTTACCACCCAATGAGGGTTAACTTAACTTGTCTCGTCTTTGTACGAAACGATAACGA
The DNA here is from genome assembly GCA_949715475.1 of Microchrysa polita. Lineage (NCBI taxonomy): Eukaryota > Metazoa > Arthropoda > Insecta > Diptera > Stratiomyidae > Microchrysa > Microchrysa polita. Next base: position 50,879,676 of record OX454417.1, read on the forward strand.
TATACATACATATGTGTATGTCATCTTTACTTGCGAGCAAAAATACTGAATCAAAGCAATGGCGCATATTTTTGTACGAGTTTTTTTCAAGCTATTTTATGCTTCCTTCGATGTTGTATGTCATGTTAAAGCCTATTGTCTCAACTCTATATTGGTAGCCTTACCTTTAAGGTTAGTACTATGTTAAATATAAAAAAATAACAGGCGCGACAATCCAACATTGGACTAAGGCCGCAGGATGTTTTAGTGACATCCTATTTCCAAGATCTTATCTGCTTTTTGAGATCAGCATCACGCTCAGCAGTGTTATTTATGCCCATAAATCTGAGCGAGATCATAGTCCGTCACAAGCTCGTGAGTTCGAAAAACACCATGAACCACGGTGATATTCGAACTCATGACCCTGTGCACCGAAGGTGCGCGCACTAACCGCTAGTGCATGTAATATGTTCACCGACCGAAAAACTTACATTACATACGTGAAAAATGTTTGTTTTCCTTACAATCTGAGGAATGTATGCTGAAAAAGAAGAATGGATCGGGGTTTCAAAAAACATTCTTTGCGCTGAAAACTGGCACCAAGAATATAAATATTTTCTTTAATTAATATGTCCTTTTTTATACATACAATTTCATTTTCACTTGTAAGAAACCATTTGTCCCGATTTTGAGGACATAGTATGAAGCCATTTACATGGTGAACGGTATCCTTTGTAAGTTTCGTACAATTTAATCCATTTGGTTTAAGATGCGAAATATTAAATTCAGTAAGTCATCGTGCCAGCTGAGCCCAAGCATTGTTTCCATATCTTAATCATGTTTTTTATTTGGTATAATTTACTTTCAAATGGGTAAGCACTAATTGTTGGAAGTATGTACTCCTAAATTTCTGACATCGTCAACTACATGTGAGAAATTATGTACGAGTACGTTGCTGCTTATATGTTCTACAGCTACACCTTATGTCTCTGTAGTATTCGATGAAATGTAGAAATAGTGTGTTAGCTAGGTCAACATATTGATTGTATGCGAATGAAGAACAAACAGCCACAGCCGAAAAAATATAAAAAGATGCTCGATTTAGTACCAATCCGTGAAAAAAATACGGAAGTTTTTTTCACACTCTTTCTTTATGTATTATGGGACACTGATTCCGAATATGAACTTTGCACCCTAAAGAAAGTGCCGCAACATAAAAAAAAAAAATAGCAAAAATACCCAGATTTCATGTTTTTTGCACATAACAAATAAACGGTACATTTCCCGAAAAAAATACATACTACAAAAATAAAGTAGACATCATTCCCTACAAAATTGCTGAACATAATTTTTTTCTCAGCCCCTCAGTTTGGGAGCTAGAGCTCGTAAAAGTACAGGCCATTTTTATGTTAACAAAAAAAGTATCTAAGTTTCACTATGATGATTTGTTTCACTTTACTATTTACATCATTAACAGTTTCAGCAGGCTTCTCAATATTTTGCTTGTTGCAACTCGTTTCCCCTATCCACCGGCCAACCAAACAGGTTTTTCGCTGCCTTTTTTCCGGGAAATGCCCAGTTTTCTTTTTATACGCTAAAAACAAGAAATTTGGCAACATTTGCTTAATTTTTTTTATGTTGCGGCACTTTTTTTTAGGGTGCAAAGTTGATATTCGGAATCAGCGCCCCAAAATACATATAACAAAATTGAGAAAAACTTCCGCATTTTTTTCCTGACGAAAATACGATATTATTGGACTATAAGTTGTCTTTCAATATTACAACTCCAACCTAAAATAAGAAATTGTGCGAAATTCTAATGCTTTGCAATGAGCAGTCTAGCCTTCTTACAGCACGATGTATACTTCTGAAGGCATTTTTATTTCTAGTAATCGGCTTGAAATGCAGCTACTTCCATTTGCACTCCATTTGGTATTATAATTATTAAATTTTCCGTCCCCCCATCCAATCAATAGGCTTTTCACAATGCCTAAATCTATAAATGCAAAGAATCCGCAATTGGAAAATTATCAATCATATTTAATCCAGGGAGGTGTAACATTTATGGTGGGATCCATAATTTCTGCTGTGAAATTTTTCATCAGTTCTCCGACTGTTGCACCTTGCACATTTTTGACATCCATGCTGACCATTGAAATTAGTGACACCTACAAAAACGTTAAATGGATTAAAATAAATTAAAATCATACCGCCAACGTTCACCTTTTATAAATGCTCGTAGAATTGGCATAACCTGTACGTCTAGCCTTACACTGTTAGGGTGTAGTTTTTAGGTAGGTTATAGTAGGTTAGCTTACAACAGGTAGGTGCCACTGCCTCTACGAATCTCCGCGTGACAAAGTGGTTGGCCCCCTAGTGGGAGTATCGTACTGGCTGTGGCTTCGCAAATAGCGTGGAGTTGCGCTTCTTCCAACCGGGCGCCGGGACCCTAGAACGGCAGAGGCAGACCTCGCATCTAACAGTATGTTACTGTTACCTCCACACTGCTGGAGTGGGCGCCTGATTGACGTCACAAATTCAATCCGTTGGCCTATTCGTGGCCCGTCCGATAAACCATCTCGGTAGGCGCGGACGTTAAGCCCCCCCCCCCCCCCCCGGACATCTGAGCCACTGTAAATATCGAAAACCTTTGGTTTTATATGTGACTCTTCATTTATATTAAATAGAATTGGCCAAAATTTCGGTTTTGAGCTTGGTGGTGGTGGTAATACATCAATGTTGATATTAATGCTTATTGTCCAGATTTTGACTAGCCAACCGAATAGGTGAAGAATGCATTGAGATCCGATGAAATCCAGAGTGAGACCAGGATTTCAGACCAACTAACAAATTTCTACTGAAACGAACGAGGTTAATATTTACTGAGTACTTGTGAAGAGAATGGGGCCAGAGACAAAAAAGTATGATAAATGGGAGTCTGTGAAATGTTTATGACTAGGTAAATTACCCTCTGTAAAAGAAACTGCAGTAGATTTGTTAGTCGTAATTTGTATGGGCCCTGTGGCACGGGTTAAGAATAGTGCTACCGTCTTTCCCGACGTGTCGTAAGAGGCGACTTAAGGGACAGGAGAGAATAAAACTCTCCTGAGTTTCGAACATATCTCCACAATTGTGCGCGCAGCAAATCTGTTTTGCGCTCAAGGGTTTAGATATGTACGAAACTTAACAAAAAATTGACCCCTGTGGTTTTGGGGTTAGAATTATACCACAGCGATCCCGGCTTGTCGTAAAAGGCGACTTGAGGGATAGGGTATGTAGGCTTGTATCCTGCGTACCTGAAATTTACTTTACACTCGAAACATCAAACGAGCCTCGGATACCTCGGACTGATTCAACGGCAACGACTTTTGGCTATAAACAACGGACTACGATCGGTTTTTGGAACGTTCGGACGATGTGGGGTGAGTGTAATAACACAAGGCTCACAGAAGTCGAACAGGAAATGACCGCATACAACATCGCTATACTAGGACTGAGCGAAACAAGATGGCTCGGATCGGGGGCGACTTTATCACCAAGCTCTCGCACTGTATTGCTCTACTCTGGAAGTGAAGACGATAATTCACCTCGGCAAGCGGGCGTCGGAATCCTGTTGACTAGGAATGCACGCCGATCCCTTATCGACTGGAAACCTATCTCCGACCGTATCATCACAGCCAGATTCAAATCCAGAGTACGAAACATCACAATTATTCAGTGCTACGCACCGACTGAACCTGCAGACCAATCCGCAAAGGACGTTTTTTATCAGCGACTAGGCGACACCTTTGATATGGCTCCCAGGGGTGACATCAAAATTATAATGGGGGATCTCAACGCCAAAGTCGGTACTGATAATTTAGGCTTGGAACATCTTATGGGCAATCACGGGCTTGGCGACAGGAACAACAATGGCGAAATGTTCGTGGAGTTTTGTAACTCTCGGCAACTAGTCATTGGCGGAACGTTGTTCAAGCATAAACCCTGCCACCTAACAACTTGGATTTCTCCTGATGGCAGAACAGAGAACCAAATTGACCATATTGCTGTTTCTAACACATGGAGAAACTGCCTCTTAGACGTCAGGTCGAAGCGTGGGGCTGATGTTGGCAGCGACCACCACCTTGTTATCGCGAAATTTCGCTTACGAACGGCAGCGATTCAACGATCTCACAACACGCGAATCTTGCCACGATTTAATGTGCAAAAGCTAAAAAATTCCTCAACTAGACGTGCATATTCGACCGCCTTGCACGAAAAAGCTTGTGCAGCAACATCTCTTCAGAATCCTACAATTGAAGATAGATGGAATTTTGCAAAGGATTCTTTTATTTCATGTGGCGAAGCGACTGTGGGAAGATTGGATCGTGGTAGGAGACCATTTATCAGTGATGCTACTTGGTCTCTTATCTCAGCACGCAAAAGAGTTAAGGAACAGATTAACTCTGCTGCTGATGATTCAGCTAAAAATCAACTTCGTGCTGAATACCGTTCACTACAAAAAGGCGTGCAGAGAAGTGTGAGGCGTGATAAGCGTACTTACATCAACGCTTTAGCGAAGGAGGCAAATGATGCGGCTTACCGTGGTGAAAGCGGTACCCTATTTAAGCTAATTAAACCACTAATTGGCAAGTCGTTCACAACGGACCATCCTGTGAAAGATAAAGAAGGGTTACTGCTTGTTACTGAAGAACAGCAGCTTCAGAGATGGAAAGAGCACTTTTTTGAGGTCCTTAACAACCGTTTCGGGCCTGCAAGTGCATCTTCATCGGCAGAAGAAGACGTCCCTCCAGTAGCCAGTATTAATTCCAGACCACCATCTAAGACGGAATTAAAGCGGGTTATCGAATCTATGGACGCCGGTAAGGCCCCGGGGATAGATGGAATTCCGGTCGAACTATTTAAAGCGGATTCGAATGCTACAGCGGATATTCTGCTTCCCCTCATCAGAGAGTGTTGGGAAACCGAAACTCTTCCAGTAGAATGGAAAAAGGGCGTAATTATTAAAACTCCCAAGAAGGGTAACCTTAAGGATTGTAATAATTGGCGCGGTATTTGCCTACTTCCAGCTGTATCGAAGCTGATGGCTAAAATTGTTTTGAACCGGATCAAGGATGAAGTTGATCGCACTTTAAGCAATGAACAGGCTGGCTTTCGTGAGGGTTTTTCATGTAGCGACCATATAAACACTCTCCGAATTATTATTGAGCAATCCGCCGAATGGAGATCCCCATTACACCTCATGTTCATTGATTTCGAGAAGGCGTTCGATAGTGTTGATCGGGAGTATATTTGGAGAGCTCTTCGTAGGAGGGGCATACCAGATAAAATAATTTCCATCATCAAGGAATCTTATCAGGGAGCCCAATGTCACGTTTTGCACAAGGGTAAGCTTTCAGATCCTTTTGAGGTGCACAGTGGAGTTAGACAAGGTTGCATTTTATCACCTATTCTTTTCCTCATAGCCATTAACGATGTACTAGTGAGCGCGCTTCAAAACCAGAGGAAAGGTATCAGATGGAAAATGTTTGATTACCTGCAACACCTGGACTATGCTGACGATATTTGTCTGCTTTCAAATAAAAAGGAGGATGTAGCTCAAATGGCCGATGCTCTGCATTGCGAAAGCCGTAATGCCGGGCTCAAGATAAACGCTGCCAAGACCAAGTACTTGAGCTCCCATCCTGGTGGACAAAGCGGAATTTGTGTTTCGGGCCAGGCAGTCGAAAAAGTTGACGAATTCTGCTACCTCGGAAGCATAGTCACAGCAGATGGCGGCGCGGACGCTGATGTACAATCGCGTATCAATAAGGCTAGGGCAGCCTTCTTCACTTTGACTCCTTTCTGGCAAAATAACAACATTTCCAGGCGCACCAAAATCCGAATCTTCAATTCTATTGTAATATCTGTGCTTCTTTATGGCTGTTCAACTTGGAAGGTGACCAACGAGATAACAACTAAGCTGCAAACTTTCGTAAACCAGTGCCTACGGCGCATCCTACAAATCCGCTGGCCGGAGATTATTTCCAATGATGATCTCCTGAGTATCACAGGCCTGGATTGGATAGGCACTTCTGTCAAAAGGCGAAAGTGGCAATGGATAGGTCATACTCTCCGAAGAGGGCCAACAAATATTGCAAAGCAGGCCCTAGATTGGAACCCTCAGGGAGCCAATGCTAGACGCCGTGTTGGACGGCCAAGAAACACGTGGAGAAGATCGGTTAATAGCGAGGCTGCTTCATTAAACAAACAGTGGTCAGACCTAAAGACGATGGCACAGAACAGAACGAGGTGGAAAGTAGGCGTAGTTGATGCCCTATGCCCCACAAGGGGTTAACAGGAACCAGAGAGAATTTGTATGAGTCTACTTGCATACATTTCAAGAAATATAGCTACCACTATTTTGTTAGCCATGGATACCACACCTCATCAAGTGGCCCAATTTTGAGCCCTATTGTCCTAAACCACTTCGTCAGCAAGTTATCGTTCGCTAGCATTGAATGGATTAATCTGGTGGTGAGCCATTTGCGTAAAGCTAATTCGCCAACGTTGTAGCTTGCGGAGTCCGTTCATGGATTATGTATTCTGGCAGTCTCTTGGGGAAAAGCATTAGTTGGTGTTTGCCTCCCCTGTCACCAAGGAGAGATTGCAGCTAATCGCTTTCCGATATTCTGTAAGCTCTTGACGAGCCCTATGCAGCATCAACCGTGTTTAAGAAGCTTTAACATGACATGTGTCGTCATATATAGGTAGAGATTCACAGAGAAACGAGTTTCCAAACTCGGCATGACCCGTTGCAAGTTTATTATTTACAACGAACAAGAAAAAGAAGGAAATGAAAATTCTAAAATTAAAGGGGACTTTTTGCTTAGATGTGTTTATGGTTACTCATATAGCAATGAGCAGTGACGTAGTGTTCAATATGTGTTGGGGGCAACCAACAAATATGTCTTAAATGTAAAGAATTTGTTTCATTTTTTGTTTCAACGGCAACGACTTTTGGCTATAAACAACGGACTACGATCGGTTTTTGGAACGTTCGGACGATGTGGGGTGAGTGTAATAACACAAGGCTCACAGAAGTCGAACAGGAAATGACCGCATACAACATCGCTATACTAGGACTGAGCGAAACAAGATGGCTCGGATCGGGGGCGACTTTATCACCAAGCTCTCGCACTGTATTGCTCTACTCTGGAAGTGAAGACGATAATTCACCTCGGCAAGCGGGCGTCGGAATCCTGTTGACTAGGAATGCACGCCGATCCCTTATCGACTGGAAACCTATCTCCGACCGTATCATCACAGCCAGATTCAAATCCAGAGTACGAAACATCACAATTATTCAGTGCTACGCACCGACTGAACCTGCAGACCAATCCGCAAAGGACGTTTTTTATCAGCGACTAGGCGACACCTTTGATATGGCTCCCAGGGGTGACATCAAAATTATAATGGGGGATCTCAACGCCAAAGTCGGTACTGATAATTTAGGCTTGGAACATCACGGGCTTGGCGACAGGAACAACAATGGCGAAATGTTCGTGGAGTTTTGTAACTCTCGGCAACTAGTCATTGGCGGAACGTTGTTCAAGCATAAACCCTGCCACCTAACAACTTGGATTTCTCCTGATGGCAGAACAGAGAACCAAATTGACCATATTGCTGTTTCTAACACATGGAGAAACTGCCTCTTAGACGTCAGGTCGAAGCGTGGGGCTGATGTTGGCAGCGACCACCACCTTGTTATCGCGAAATTTCGCTTACGAACGGCAGCGATTCAACGATCTCACAACACGCGAATCTTGCCACGATTTAATGTGCAAAAGCTAAAAAATTCCTCAACTAGACGTGCATATTCGACCGCCTTGCACGAAAAAGCTTGTGCAGCAACATCTCTTCAGAATCCTACAATTGAAGATAGATGGAATTTTGCAAAGGATTCTTTTATTTCATGTGGCGAAGCGACTGTGGGAAGATTGGATCGTGGTAGGAGACCATTTATCAGTGATGCTACTTGGTCTCGAAACTAGTTTCCAAACTCGGCATGACCCGTTGCAAGTTTATTATTTACAACGAACAAGAAAAAGAAGGAAATGAAAATTCTAAAATTAAAGGGGACTTTTTGCTTAGATGTGTTTATGGTTACTCATATAGCAATGAGCAGTGACGTAGTGTTCAATATGTGTTGGGGGCAACCAACAAATATGTCTTAAATGTAAAGAATTTGTTTCATTTTTATCTGGTATATATTAACATATTTATCTTTTTTTTTAGATATAAATTGATAATGTAATTTCGGTCGGTAATCGTCTATTAAATTCGAATTGAACTTAACATTTTCTGGAGAAACTTATACTACTAATAAATAAATAATTTTTGCACTATCCCATCATCACTTCCAATTTGGTCTTGTTGCAGAGTATCCAGCGTAAAAATATAATATACATACATATTAATTCTCTTTATATTTATACTCGTATTACATTTACTCGCATCCAAATTTATCCGAGGGTACGCCCCCTCCTCGAGCTGTGTTCTTGCGTCATACCGCGAAAGGTCCGATTCCAAAAAATGATCTGAACACACTAGCGAGTTTTTTGCTATGGGTATCTCATACCATCCTGTGGCTTTCCTCCAGATTTCTTTTACAATAACGTATGTTTTTTAATAGAATAAACATAAAATACCAGAAAAATCGTTAAATTAACTTAAACATAACTTTATCGCCAAAAATTAATTTTAATTATTTTTCATTAACTTGTTGCCCCCATTTTTAAAAGACGCCCCCAGTACGAACTTACATAAACAATTTGCAAGAGAATGCGCAAGCGCATAGATTTGTTTACATTGCAATTTTGCATTCATATTGGGTACAAAATTCATTTTTATTGGGAATGAAATTGTACTATGTAAATGTTTAGTATTAAAACATAATGCAAAATTAGTTAGTAACTACATTTTATACGTTACCTGTGGAAAGATACTCCACATCTTCGCGAACGCGTCCTATTTTCGCAGGTCCTCACTACACATTTCATTTTGTCTTTAATTTCGTGTTTCCACTTTCACTAACTTATTGTCACACTTTCACTAAATCACAATTTTTAACACTGTTAAAAATTAGAAAATATGATGACCATTTATGACTTTCCGATTTTAGAAGATATTTTTTGTTTTAAATGTCATCGAAGCTACAAGTAGCTAAGCAACGAAGCAACGGTTTTGGTTCCATTTAAAAATTCACATATACAGTATATGTGTGCTTTGTTGCGTTTCCTCAGACCCAGATGCACCGATTCCAGAAATGTACGTCAAAGGAGAGCAGCTTAAGTCTTGTACCAAGTTCAAGTACCTTGGCTCGATGGTGAACAACGGAGCTACATGCGATGATGACATCAAACATCGCACAAAGGTTGGGTGGATGACGTGGCGAGAAAACTCTGGAGTTTTCTGCGATAAGAAAATGCCACTGAAGCTAAAGGGCGAGTTGTACAAAACGGTTGTACGTCCCGCACTCATGTATGGATCAGAATGCTGGACCATGTATGAAGGTTACGCGAAACAAATGACAGCGACTGAAATGAAAATGTTACGCATGTCAGTTGGTGTAACGAAAAGGGACCACATCAAGAGTAGCTACATCCGAGGCAGCTTGTCCATAGACCAACCAATCACCGAAAAGCTCGAAGACCGACAAATGGATTGGTATTGCCATGTTCAACGGCGTCCGCCTGAGAACCCAGCAAAGAAAGCGATATCAATGGAAGTTCCACTTGATGGACCCAAGGCCAGAGGCAGACCGAAAAACACCTGGATGTGTCAAATGAAAAAGCAACAACAACGCATTGGTCTCGGCGATGACACGATCCAAGATAGAGCTGCCTGTAGAAATATGCTGAGATATTATCGCCAAAACGGGCGATGTGCCTACACTGCAGGTCGAGCAACGCGAAACCATGGAGCGGTATAAAGAACGAGGCAAGGAAGAAGAAGTTGCGTTTCCTTTTTATATTTTCTTATTCATTGATTATTCAGAAGATGATATCGTAGAATAATAAACTAACAATGCAACTAGGAAGTGATATGGCTGACAACTGTATCACACTCCGAATTCAGTTGTCGTTGAAACGTTGACGACTGCACATGGTAGTTGTCAACGCACCTTGCTCTACTAGGAGAGGAGTTTGGGCAAGTCAAGATGAAGAGAAGAACTTGTAATGCAATTTAAACGAAAATTTCATACATTTCAAAATACAAGTACAAATATACGAACGCGCCATTACTTTGATTCGGTTCTTTTGCTCGCAAGTGTAGTTTGAAAGTCTAATAATACCTACCTAAAAAACTTTAAACTAACTGTGAAACTTTCTGGATACATATGTAAATGGAGGGATGATGGTGTTCATCAGAAGTGCCCCGAGAAATATATTTCTTTTTTTATGACTCACAACTCCTCTGGTCAACGATATCAAGCCCCTTTCGAAATCGTTAAACATTCGGCATTTACTGGCTTCACGGCTAACGCCTGGATGTTATCGTTTCTTTGCAGTTCTTATGCTTTTTAGAAAAGAAGATAAAATCTGACTCGTCGACACTGAGTTTTCATTTGACTGAATCAGTTGAGCTAACATCATGTAAATTCTTTGTCTTTTACAGGAACATCCAATTTATATTAAACACATTATAAATAGTATATGTATTTACCTAAAAGTTGCTAATCTACTGGCATTTGTATTGTTTATTTCCGAAAATTAGATCACTCTCAACTATTATTTCAAGTTCAGATCATTATAGTTTTTTAACATATTCCAATTACGTAACTTCAATGTTTTATTGGAAATTATGTGTTTTTTTTATTTATTCAAATTTATTCGAGTCTAGATTAGAGTCACATGATATTGGAATGCTCATTGACGAATCCATATTTGAGCGAAGTGATTTTATAATTTGGTTTTGTTTTGTATGTATTACCATATTTGATAATTTTATTTTCTATATCTAAGGAAACGAACTTCTATACATATATTTAACGTTATCAAAAGTCATTAGCTAGTCTAAAAGTTCTGTAAACTATGCACTTTTATTATAGAGATTAGGAAATCCTATAGTATAGTTTGGCTTTTTTTTTTTGTAATTTAGTTGATGCGAACTATGGTTGATGATGCAATAGTTTTTGCTTTAAGTCAGTGTAGCTTTGGTTTAGTAGCTCCTGGCCATACAAGTCAAACTACGTATCCTGCTGTAACATGCTCTTGTAGAAACCGAAACTGGTCACTAGCCATTGTTTCGTAATCTTGATACAATTCTAAGTAACTAAATAGTGCAATAAACGAGGATATTTTACTTAAAAAAAAACATAATGGCTGAAATTTTGTAGGGTTGTTTGGTATGTCTCCAAACAACCCTACACGTCTAAAGCTTACATTCCGTATTTGTCTGGGTGGGGGAAATTGTAGAAAATTGTCTATTTATAGGCGAATTTTCTGATTTTTACCAATATTTTTTAGTAAGCCAACCTAGAAAAAAAAAGTGTTGTAAAGAAGTTTTATTAGGCGTAAAATGTAAATGTATGCAACGGTACCAAAATAAAGGTCATAGGTCAATGCTGCCAGTTACAAACGCGGGTCAAACGTCATACTTTGGCTCTCGATTACCGAAAAACTACTTACATATTCTAAAAAAGTGTTTGAGTACTAATTTGAAAGGCATTTTTGTGTATTTCATTATTAGAGAGTTTTAGCATTCCGTAGAAAATAGTACGACATAGTTTGACATTCCATGGAAAAATTCGCTGGAAATTGGCGAAATTATTTGTCTACTTGGGACATGTAAAATTATGATATAGTGTTTTGTATACGGTAAGCGAATTTTTCAATGAAATGTTAAAATATGTCGTCCTATTTTCTACGACATGCTAAAACTCTCTATTATGAAGACAACAAGCGTAACAAAAGCTAATACATATTTTTAAAATTTTAGGGATAATACAAAATCCACCCAGTCACTGATCCTGATCCTATTGATCTAGGTTCTAGGCAGTGGCGGCTCTCCCATATGTGCACATGTGCACGTGCACCCCCTGATAAAACAACCATATCAACAAATAATGTGCTAAACAAAACACTTCACAAAACAGAACAAACCGCCCGGCGCAACCTACTCTAAGAAGCGTACGTACATTATGCACATACGATATACCACCCACAGTGTTGGTGCACAGTCATATGAACTGGTGCACTCGCTCCAAAATCAGATATGTGACGTGTTCTCGGAGCGAGGGGATAGTGCAAAATTTACACTAGAATTTGTGCACAAATAAGTCGTGCACAGCACACCACTTGGTGATGAACCAAATGTATGAATTTTGGGTGAGTATTTTCAATGAAAGAATATTATGTAGGTATAAGAATGAGTAGAGATTTTATGTTTAACTTTAGAAATTTTTTGGCAAGAGCTTTTCTAAGGACAACAAATTCATGCTCAATATTCTAGGATTGGGTTTGCCTTTTCTGAACTGAAAAGCATTTGGTGGAAAAATTTAATGTCAAGTAAACGATAAAAAATGAATGTTGGTGTGCTGCTGATTCGTAACTTTTTTTCTTGGCTGTTATGTGAAAATCGCAGTGATTCTTTAGTTATAAAATCTAGATTTTTGTTCGCAGTTACAAGGAGATGCAGGAAAACAGGATGAAAACAGGCTTGAGGAAGTAGTCATTTTCGCAAAAAATTAGAATGTACGTATGTATGGACTATGCTTTGACATTAAAATAAAATAATTTTAATTAAAAGTAGGTAGTCTTAAGTTACGTTAAAATAGATTGTGAGGGGTTGATGTCGTGTATGTATTTAGTTTTCTTTTTTGCGAACCCCCAGTATTATTGTGTACGAGCCGCCACTGGTTCTAGGGCAACGTAATCGATACCGTTAGATAGGTAATTTAAATCTTAATAAAACATGTTCACAACACGACTGTAGTTTCAATGGTAAGAAAGATTATCGAGCAAAACCGACAGCATAGAGAAACAAAACTCAGTTTTAGATAAAAAATTAAAAAAAAAAATCCCCTAACACCCTCTCAAAATTGCGGGCATTACGCATTTTTCAAGTAAACAGCGTTTTTCGCTTTGTTTCTTGTACTTAAAGACAATTTTGGTTTTGATTCAGGTCACGAATAGTTTCCGATGTTATCATTAGTACATACTCATTAATTTAATGCCGGTCCCACAATGCGCGGAGTTAACCAAACCCCAGCGCAGAACATCTGTCCAAATCGGTACCTTGAATTCCCACAATCATACTGGTAGGTGCTAGAAGCTACCGAATGCCAAACAATATTCAATTCCCTCATCGCCTCTGTCCCTTGCAGGTGTGTATTGTCCATAATTTTCTTTGATCTTTTGTACCGCGCGGTTCGGCCTAGGACTCCTTCTAATATGTAAAAGCTTCTTCTTCTCAGTACCGTATAGCCCCATGTGGGGCCATGGTGCGTTAACTCAGCCGTTTATAGGCAATTTCGAGTCAACGTTACATTGCATATCATTTCGGAGTGTATATAATGTTGCAAGCACTATATATTTTCTATCCGCACATGTATGGTAATTTTGGACCACGCCGAGATTCGATCTCCCGACCTCTAGATTACTAGCATCGTAGAGTGCGACTCAACCAAGTGAGCCACAGACCGTGTAGCTGTATTTTATTTAGTTTTAATTTCGAATTGTGTGCTAATAAAGCCATGAAATTTGTCCGCGTCCATACCTATTTACATATATAACAATACATACTCCAATTTCTATAAATGAAACACTTTTATTTTCGTTTACAGTAAAAGCAACAATGCCCCTTTTCACCGTCATATTATCTCGACTCATTCTCAAGGAAAAACAAACCTTCTGGGTATACATGAGTTTGGTGCCAATCATATCGGGAGTCGGTATTGCAACGATGACGGAGTTATCATTTAACATGGTGGGTTTGATGTGTGCTCTTTTCTCAACGATGGGCTTCTCGCTTCAAAACATCTATTCGAAAAAGGTAATTTGCAAACATACAAGTGGAGCTTTATCAAAACGAGCCATTCAACTTTTCCGTGTTTGTTTTTGTTATCAAAATTTTTAAGGAAATGTATATTGCTTCATGTTGTCATGCTGATATGATGTGATAATGTTTTTCGATATCAAGTAGATAGGAAAAGTTAAGGAAATAGGTGAAAATTGTATTTTGCGTTTCTCATCTGAATCCACAAAATGGTAAAAGTCTGAATCAATATTATGAAATGATGCAACTAGTCGCACAGAGACAATATTGGAGTATGAGCACATTTCACCTTGTAGTACATGTTTGCGCTTTGTTTGTTTGTACAGTACGCGCGTTTTGAGATACATACATAGATTAAGTTATAATTTCGTGTGAAATTTACTGTCTGTTATTTATTTTTAATTAAATAACAGAATTGTTCCAAAATAATCCATATGAGTTTTGTTTGTTATTTTTAGGTGCTAAAGGATACAGGAATGCATCATCTTAGATTATTACACGTTCTTGGCAAATGGGCGCTTATCATGTTCCTACCGATTTGGCTTTACGTTGACTTTTTCAATGTAATTCAGCATAACGCAATGGTAAGTACATATTAGAGAACGAGTTTATTTGTAGTTAGCCATAATCTGTACTTTGGGTAAGTTTTATAAAACGATCATACGCCTTGCAATCGTGCATGGATTTGTCAATGCAAGATGTTCCCGATTTCAGAATTTAGGAGCTTAACTACAAGATCAATCGACCAGTCAACAAAAATGGAGAAAGCACATCGACATGTTTGAGCAGAATATGGTCTACTTTCCGCATCCTGTCACATCCCACAAGGGTAACGCAGTCATTAAATTCGCCGATAATACAACGAATCCCAACCACTGCACGAGCCTGAACACCACAATACAGTCTTGGCTCGATAATCCGGATCAATTATTGCAAGGGGTAATCCGGACCATCGGAACATCCGGATTAGCGCAATCATTTTTTTCAGAGGAAAATAGTCGAAATAAATGAAAAAGAAGTATAAAAAGGCGATAAATGTATTATTTCTTTGAATTTAGTCAGCATCAAATAAAAATAATAATAATCATGACATTTGCCAAACCGTCCTGTAAAAAAGTACGAGACCAAATCTACCATTTCACCCTGAAAATCTCAAATATCCGGATTATAGAGTCATAATTGCTGCCGAAATCCGGACTATAGAATACATAGTGGCAACATTCAGTGGTCCGGATTAGCGTGATATCCGGATTACCGAGTCAAGACTGTACCAAAAAGCTCAACTGCAAAATATAAAGTAAGATTCGTGATTGAGCGGCTGACGCCACTCTGTATAAATGGAACCAAATTTCAGCAGTTATCAAGAATGCACACTCTGACGATATTGAACCAGATGGTATTTCAATGGTCATGCTCAAACACCTCAACCTCCCAGCCATCAACTTGTCGATATCATCGCTCGTCATCCCTGAATTCTGTAAAAAATGTCGTACAATTCACCTTCGAAAACCCGAAAAAATGCTTCAATCTCAATTTTATCACCCGTTGCAAAAGCGCTAGAAGCACCCCAACTATGCGAGCAATTGCACTATAACCTCGGGGAACGATTTACCAACAATGCGTGCTCATCTAAATGAATATATGTATTAGAAAACTGGTGGAGTTTTTCAATATCCATGACCTATTCATTTCACCGCATAAATGTACTGAACCCTTCTCACCACCTGGACGCACGAATTTCCGGAAGATCTGAGGATCCGTACTGATAAACGCGATAAAAAAATATTATTGCTACTGTTACGAGTCCCAGAATCTTTGGGGTACATTTGGGCACTATTATTAAATCGAATTGACACGCCGAAATCGTAATCGACAAAATAACGTCCGAAAAGAACTGGGGTACAAAGAAACAAATGCACATGCAGGCCACTTACAAAGCGATAAGTAAAGCAATCCCTGACTTTTTAGCAGAGGAGTAGTGACAAGTCGTGTAATAGGAACTGGAACAAGATCCAGGCATTTAAGACCGCTGATCAGGTTGCCACCTGATGTCGTCCCAGAAACATTTCCATGTTGGTTTCATGTTGCCAGTACACCGTCCTTTTACTTCAATATCTGGTCGGTTGCTATCGGGAGGATCCAAATCAATATCTCACGGACAAAGTCCCACCTCCACGTCATATCGGACATGGACTCAGAGATCTAGAGGGAGGAATAAAAGTCCAGGAATACAAGCGGAATCCTCCTGATGTTTTCCGTAATACGGCATACCAGGCGGCCGTCCGTTTGTCCGTCCGTCTGTTCACTAAATAACTCGCGAACGGGTCAACCGATCGTCATGAAATTTGGTAGGAATGTGTAAAATGGTAACAGTCTTTGGCACGAATACCTTAGAAGTTGGTAGGGCAAAGATAACAGAGTGTCCCGAAGGGGTGCAAAAAGTCGACATTTTTATTTCTTATTGGGGGTGGACGAACCAAAGGAAACGAGTACATTTTAAATCAGATACTTTTTTTTTCAGTTTCAAGTAACGGCAATGGAGTTATGGGCATTTGAAGTTAAAGTTACGTTACCAGGAAATTGCAGGGTGGGCAGTTCGCGGGCCTCGAGTTTGACATGCCCGATCTACGGCAAACATTTGAACACTTGATGCTCGTTAATTACATTTTTAAATGGATTTCATAATAATGTCGCATTCTGATTTTCGGATCACTTTTAAATACATACTTTTGGATGACCGTTTCCGAATGTCATATCAATATATTTAATCGTATTTTAAACACTTATTTATTTTTTTCATATTTATCTCACTTTTAGAGAAATTTGGATTATCGCGTACTTGCGCTGCTCTTCACCGATGGCGTTTTAAATTGGCTTCAGAATATAATAGCTTTCAGTGTATTGTCGTTGGTGCCTTCTTTAACTTACGCAGTGGCCAGTGCATCGAAACGGATATTTGTTATAGCCGTTTCTTTGTTCATTCTTGGAAACCCTGTAACATGGACAAACATTTTTGGAATGACTCTAGCTGTATCGGGTGTTTTATGCTACAATCGGGTAAGTTTACATACGTTTTTAATGATTTGCCTAAATTTTCAACATACTAATGCCTTCATTTTACAGGCAAAACACCATTCAAAACAACAGAAAACCCTTCCATATTCTAATAGTGAATGGATAAAATATAATCCAGTGGAAAGATACTTTGAAAATGGCGGCGGTACGCCATATTCGAATGGACATGCGCCTAACGGTTATGCAACTAAAAGCAATCTTCTCTTCAATAATAACTCTCTGCATCCAGGTTCAAATAAACTACTTTTCGTGTAGTATAGATAAATCTAGAATCTAGTTTAGGTTAAAATGTTAGGTAAAATACAGTATTTATTGTACAGTATGACACGTTGACAAGGATATGGTAATGGTAGCCACATGCAGTCATCAGTCATCGAATATTTGTGACATGATTTTACAATGAGATTATGTTGTATTATGTTATAACTTATATCCTATTTTATATATATTTTGTCTTCTTTAAAATTATTTTTGTTAGTCTATACCTTTTTCAAGAATATTATATTTTTTTATGTCAAATTTCTTGCGAAAATAAAACGAGGAAACGACTTATTGAAATTGAATATGTGCCGAATGGTCTCAAAGATTTATATAGATTATTTCAATTATTTTATTTTAAAGAAATGTGTAAATAATTAGATTTATTAAAAAATGCGAAACTATAGAAAATATATCTTATTATGATTTTATTTTGCAATTTAAGCTAGGCTAAAACCCATTTCAAGAGTTTCTACCTATAATTGGAAAGGGGCTGTAAATACAAGTTTTGTACATTGTATTAAATTAAGAAACTAGACAAATGCCAAGTTGATACTTATGAAGAATAGTAAATAAATACCGACTCTTAATTTTTTTGTTTTAATAAAATTGAATATGTTAACATTTCGTAACTTTATTATGACGTCTTGTGACATTTAATATAGGAGCTTCCACTTAGACGAATCGTCCTATTGTGATACCATCAGCGAATTGTGTCTTTTTATTTACTTATATGTATCTATGCGAAGAACGTCCGTATTTGTTGAGCAGTATTAGACTTACATCTTTTAGATCGTCCATATCGTAAATGTTTTAGAAACCAAGAAGTCTCCGTTCGTCCGACAAGGCCATCCAAGAAGCCTTGGATGTCCGATTATGCAGCAACCGATGATAATCGAGATAACATCGAAGCCATTTATTTAGAGGAACAAAACGTACGATGCGACAAAAGGAAGTATGAAAATTCTCTCGTAGCCACTGGTGAATAACCTGCAAGAAGAAACAAATCCAGACCGTATAGAGTGTCATAAAAGAGCTTACAGGTGCTAGTGACTCTTCTCAACATCCCGAAAAGGAAAGTGATAGAAGAGAAAATATAATATCGAGTAATAGTAGATTAAGTTCCTCCTCATATATAATCTAGCCAACCATCTAAACGTGCATATACGTCAACGGTATTGATGGTATCTCTGCCGAACTTGATTAAGCGACTCCCGACTAAGCTGCCGAGTTGTTGCACCCACTTATTGATAGAGCGTGGAGTACTAAAACCAACACAGAATAGAAGCAGAGCTTAATCATCTAACTTTTGAAGAAAGGCAGCCTAACTGACCGCAAAGTTAGAGGGGCGTTTGTGTGCTTCCCGCTGTTGCCAAAATAATAGCGAAAGTCATCCTGAAAATATTTAGGGACCTTTGGATTAGCATTCATAAAAGGGCTATCGATGAAGAGCAAGCTTTCGATCACGACTTTCATGCGTTGTTGTAGTAGCGATTCAAGAATTCGTTTCTTTAGAAGGGGGTTTGTGCAGCTCTTAGCTGTTGGACCGGGTAGCTCCGGGACGTACATCGAAGAACCCCTCTGCCGTAAGAACATTTTTATGAAGATCAAGCATCCTTGGTGACAGTGGAATTCGAGCCCACGCTCCGGTAATTCGTCCGACCGGTGTGCTCTAGTGCGCCGAAACTCTTGCACACCTCACCGCTCTTGATGTTATCACATACAACATCTTTAATGGACTCAACCGTAGCCATGCAAGCGCACCATACTTGTAGCTCTCAATATCTCAAAACCGTTTGACACGGTTAATCATAAGCTACTGCTGAATGATCTCCGCAATACCACTCCGCCTCACATACTTAAATGGATAGCAAATTACCTTGTCAGTTGACAGTCGTCAGTCCTAAACCGAGTTTAGAAACTGGAAGTGTAAGCTCGGAAAAATTAAACAAGGCGTCCCCCAGGGTGGAGTTATATCTCCCACCCTTTTCAACTTCTGTCAGGATTTCCCGCACCACCAAAGGGAATTGAAATCATCTTCTACGCCGATGACTGTATCTTGTGGTCTTACGGCAACTGCCTCTACGGGGCGGACCACACCCGCCAAAAGCTGCCAATATGCCTTCCTGGCAAGAGCCCCGGCAGGAGCCCTGAAGGTTCGATGCAGGAAGGTTGTGTTTGCCTGTGTATATGTGTGGGTACGATATATGTATGTGTTTTTTCGTCATATTGGGAGCATTACATCTCGGCGCGGCTGTTCTCATTTTACTAATTCGCGCCGGTGTTGAACCAAATCCAGGCCCAGAGGTATGGATTTGTAGTGTCTGCAACCAACGTATCGGTTCGAATGCCAGATGCTGTTTGGAATGGGTTCACTTTAGGTGTTCAGGTTTACGAAGACAAGGGCAACACTCCTTAGCCTATGTTGCGGCAGGTTGTATAAATGCTGGGCAACCTAGGACTGCTCCTAGCCCACCTTCTCCACCACTGCCCCCTACACCGCCAAACAATATGATAAGGAATGCCAGACCCAGTCTTACGCCTGGCCCTCCTACTCCAGCAGTTTTCACTGCACTATCTATATTACAGTTTAACTGTAATGGCATCCACCGAAAAATCGCTGAGATCACACACTTCTTGAGTTCCAACAGAATTCTCATCGCCGCCATCCAAGAGACGTTGCTTCACGCAAACTCGTCTCTAAGCGTCCATAGCGAATATGTTATACTGCGGAAAGATCGACCGGCCGCCACGGATGATTCTCACCCTGGAGGTGGACTTGCCTTCCTAATACACAAGTCCGTACATTACTGTGTATTAGATGTAGTTGCTGACGGTAATTCAAGCCATCTCAGTTCCATCAGGGAGTACTAATATCGAAATTTTTAATATATATGTACCACCTCATTCTAGCTGCCCTTCAGGCTATAGTTTCGATATTGGTCCTCTCCTTTCCGGAGAGCACAGGGTCATCCTTGGCGACTTTAATGCGCACCATGAGCTCTGGCATTCGGACCTCAACAACAATGCCAGGGGTATAACTATCGCCGAATCACTTGACGCCTCAGAATTCTGTTCACTCAATGAAGACTCGCCGACTAGAGTCGTGGGCACTTGCAGTAGTTCTCCTGACATAACTATTGTCAGTGCCAGCCTAATCGCTGCTTCCCGATGGGAAGTACGTACCACCCTCAAATCAGATCACCTCCCAATCATTATAAAAATTGACAAACCAGCGAACATGACTAAGTCTGAGAAGTGAACGTTTGTCAATCACAAGAAAGCCGATTGGGATGGTTTCAAAGCTTACTCGTCGGCGAAGTTCATCGAGCTACCATCACCTACCAACATTCATAAGGCCGAGAAAAATATTAGGAACGTCATTACCACAGCCACGGCACGTTTTATTCCCGCAGGACGTATCCCGAAAGTTCGGCCTAACTTCCCCACTAGTGCCGCCAGATTAGCCGATGAACGTGATCAGATCAGAAGCGCTCACCCTGATGATCCCAGAATTCAGGAGCTTAACTCCGAAATTGACCGACAAGTTAAAGACTATAGGAGGGCGAAATGGAATCAGCACCTCGATGAATGTAACCTCAATGAAGGTGTCAGCAAATTATGGTCTACCGTCCGCGCCCTTTCCAATCCTCGGAAAGAAAAGGGCAACAACGCCATTGAATTTGGCAACACAAAAACCTGCGATCCTCATCAGTGTGCGAGCCTGTTCAATAAACAATTTATTGAACATCCCAAGTCTGACGGCCTCAAGCGCAAAATTAGAAGACGGATTCGCAGCCGGAATGTTGACACCATACCATCTTTTACCGCGGACCAGGTTAAAAAAGTCATCGAGAATGCTAAAAACTCCAAGGCCCTCGGACCAGATGGCATTTCGATGACCATGTTGAAACATCTCGACCTTCCAGCCATTGAGTATCTCACGCCCACCTTTAACTTGTCGATGTCCACGCTTGCCATCCCTGAAATCTGGAAAACAGGTCGAATTGTTCCCTGTCTCAAGCCAGGGAAGAGCGCAAATCTCGGGGAATCCTACCGCCCCATTACGATACTTTCTCCTGTCGCAAAGACGCTGGAGGCCCTTATTCACCCCACTCTTGTTGCACATGCGAAGCTAGAACCTCACCAGCATGGCTTCAGGAAGATGCATAGTACCACCACTGCTCTCGATGCGATCACTACACGCATTCGTGATGGGCTAAATCAACGCAGTCGTTGTCGCAGAACCATTCTGGTGGCAATAGACCTATCAAATGCATTCGATAAGGTCAATCATTCAATGCTCTTAGCAAACTTGTTGAATATGCATCTTCCTGCACAAGAGATTCGTTGGATTGCCAATTATCTAGCTGGTCGGCACTCCTTCACCGAGTTTCGAGGCAAACGTTCCAAGCTTAGGAAAATCAAATTAGGAGTTCCACAGGGAGGGGTACTCTCCCCACTCTGTTTAACATCTACATGTCCGGCCTTCCCACACCACCTGAAGGAATCGAGGTGATTTCCTATGCTGACGATTGCACCGTATTCGCCACAGGGAACGATAAGGATGAAATGCGCCTCCGAATTAATCGCTATCTAGGACGATTACAGGCATGTTTCCAAAGCCGAAACCTCACCATCTCTGCAACGACATCAAACGTCCGACTAACTCGATTGGTTAGAGTTTCAGGAGCGCAGCGACCACAAATGCAGCCCAGACGGACCCGTCCACATGCATCATCCCCATCGTATGCGACTCCGCCACCAACATACTCCCGGCCGCCTATCCGGCGAGTGTATCCGCCTGCGCCGTCCCGTCGAAGAGTGACCTTTCGCAGTGTATGACTCCATCATTCACGGGGGAGTTATGTAGTGTCTGGCAATGACAATTGCCAACTGTCACTTTGACTCACCAGAGGCGCACTTGATGTTGGAGAGATAGACGCCGTGCATTCTGATATCACCGAACACTCTTCTTCTAATTGTGGACATGTCGCGACGCGTCTGATAATCGTTTGTATTTGCTATTAAATAAAAGTCGTATTTATTGTAGACCGAGTACTTTTCATTATCGTAGTGTAGTGACGCGAACGATTTGTAGGAGTTTATATCGCGCCACAACTGGCGCCCCTACAACTTTTCTAACCACTTGGTGGGAGGACATCAGATGGGAGATGGATATACGTATTGGCAACAATTCTGTTCCTACTGTTAAAAACCCCAAAATTCTCGGGCTTCACCTAGAGAACATGATGACGTCTGCGAATCATGCAGCTTCAGTCTGTGAAAAAATGCGCAGTAGGAACAACATCCTAAAAGCTCTAGCTGGTAGCACCTGGGGCAAAGATAAAGAAACCATGCTAGCTACTTATAAAGCGGTAGGTCGAGCGGCCGCTGATAGTCTATGTGACACAAACTGGTCCAAAGTTCAGGTCTGCCAAAATGCCGCTCTACGCATCGCGACAGGTTGCCTTCTGATGTCTGCCCAGGATCACTTACATCAGGAGACAAAATTGATGCCAATACGTGACCACAATCTCCTACTCTCAAAACAGTATCTTGTTGGTTGCTACCGTGAGGATCATCCCAATAATCATCTCATGGACCGAATTCCTCCACCACGACATGTCAGGCGTGGCTTACGAGACCTTGAGAGAGAGGTTCAGGGATACAAACGGGACCCTTACGATGAAGTTACATACCGAGCCGCCATTGCAGCGATCCACACTGAAGAAGTGAATCGGTCTATCGCGAGTTTAGGTGCGAATAGAGTCCTCTCAGAGCGCCCACCACCAATTTCGCCTGAGGAGATTAGGCTCCCGAGAGCCACTAGAGTAACACTAGCTCAACTTCGGTCGGGCTTTTCTTCACGCCTTAATTCGTACCTTTCTCGCATAAACCCGGACATCCAAAACATCTGTCCAAACTGCAATGGTACTCCCCATGATGTGGGTCACTTGTTTCAATGCCCCGCTGCGCCCACTGATCTTACCCCTATATCGCTGTGGGAAAACCCTATCGCAGCAGCTATGTTTTTGTCCTTAGACCTCACGGACACAAACATTGACGAACCATAAATCTTACCCACATAGATGCACAGAGGTTTCACACCTTTCTGCACCGCTACAAGAAGAAGAATGACTGTATCATCGTGGCAACGGGCAACGACATTCCTGAAATGTGCGATCTCATCAATGAGTACTTATCCTTAACACCTCCGTCGTGAACAAAAATTTGAAGCTATCAGCGCCCAAGTCCTCCGCCACATAGTTCTTCTTCATCTTCTGTTAGCGGTACAGAAAGGTGTGAGCCGCTGTGCATCTATGTATATGGATTCGATTTATAGTTCCGTCACATCCTTGACCAGCTTCAACCAGGAGAACAACACACAACTACCGATTTACATATATTGAAACCCACATCATACTAACTACACGAACTCCCAAAATCCTTGGTGTCACCATTGACAACTCCGGCAAATTCAACACCTATGCAGAAAACATCTGTGCTTAACTTAGGTGGAGAAACAAAATTCTTAAAGTTCTTGTCGGCAGTACATGGAGTGCAGAAAGAAACGCTACTTGGCCACGTACAAAGACATTGGTCCCCCTTTAGTCAATTACGCAGCACCGACGTGGACAAATGGTCTCAGCGCCACTAATTTATTTATTTATTTATTTATTTAATACTATTTACGGGCAAAGTCCTTTTATAAACAAAATAACAAATGGTATTCACTATAACATAATACTACTTAAAAAATAATTCAATAATAAAGTAAAAATAATTCAACAAAATTACATATTAAAGTGATATTTAAGTATATAAATTTCTCACTACAGCCTTTAATTCAGAATGGTTTGTATTATTATTATTATATTAATTTGGTTTGAAATCCTGTTGCTTTGATTCTTTTAATGGGCGAAAATTGAATGTTATTAGTTCTGCATATATTCAAATGAAAAATATTAGTACTTCTTGTCACCCTAGACGGCACTCTAAGGGTAATCTCGCTTAAAATATCCGGTACATCTACTATTCCATTTAATACATTAAATAAAAACACTACATCGTAAAAGCATCTTCGTTCTTCAAGTGTGGACGTATTAAGCAATTTTAATAAAGATGAATAGTCAATATTATCTCGGTTAATATGAAGTTTATACGCAATAAATCTCAAGAACTTCTTTTGCACTCTTTCAAGCATGTTGCAATAGGTTCTATAATAAGGACTCCAACTGATGTATATTCAAGCTTACTTCTAACCAATGAAAAATATAATGTTTTAAGTGCGTGAATATTGCTAAATTTGCACCAATTCTCATTATAAAGCCTAATGTACGTCGTGATTTTTCACATATATTAGAAATATGAGCATTAAAGTTTAAATATGTGTCTAATGTAATGCCTAGGTAATCAATTAATTGAACTTGTTTTAAAGGAAGATTATTAATTTTATAAATACTAGGCGGCTTCGCCCCCTGCTCGCTACGCTCGTCCAATCCTACCCCAACCCCAAATTTTGCAGTCATCAGCAAATACCAGAAAGTATACACCATTAAAGATTAAGTTCATATCATTAATAAATATTAGAAATGATAGAGAGCGTTGTGGAACCTCAGGGCAAAAGGGACGAGATAAAACTTTTTTAATGAAAACATTCAATTGTCTACCTCGAATATAATCATCAAGCCACTTAAGAATCATACCATGATTGCCAAAATTAGAGAGTTTCCTTATCAAAAGATCAAAGTTTATTTTCTCAAAAGCTTTTGAAAAATCAGTGTAAACGGAATGTACCTGTAAATAACTACTAAAGGATTTACATATATTGTTGTGATATGAAACCAAGTTGGTTGATACCGATTTACCACCACAAATTCCATGTTGATTATGAATTGTACAAGACTCTCAAAAACTTTTGGTATGAAGGAAAGAATGCAGATCGGACGGTAATTTTTAATATCAGCTTTGTCACGTTTCTTGAAAACCGGAATAACATAGCTTTCCTTCCATTTAGAAGAAAAAGAACTTGTTGATAGTGACTTGTTAAAAAAACGGCTTAAAGGAAAGACTAGATAATGGGCACATTTTTTAAGAAACACTGTTGGAATCCCATCAGGACCAGGACCCTTAGATTCATCCAATTCTATCAATTTTTGCAAAAGCGATTCACTATCGATTGAATAAGTTTAAATCTCACAAAAACAACTGTGTTGTAAAAGGTGTCCGCCAAAGAAAAACTCATCAGCCGCAAAAAGGATTGATATAAATACAATCCCGCCAAAATACTCGCATCTTGTCTCAATGATGGTGGTGGAGCAAATTTTTTTCAACGCTTATTGGCGGGGAGCTGAACGAGGGTACTATTTGCTACTATGTTCTTTTCTTGATAATTTTGAAGCTTCCAGTCTTATAGAAAATAAAAATGCGTTTTAGAACCTTATTTAGCTTTCCTTCGTATGGAACTCGTTTTTTTTTCTATACGATAAAAGTTCTTTCATAAATTTCTTAACATTGATTTTATTTTGTTATTAACCTTATTCAAGCTCCCCGCCAAATAGCGTTGAAAAAAATTTGCTCCACCACCATCATTGAGACAAGATGCGAGTATTTTGTCGGGATTGTATTTATATCAATCCTTTTTGCGGCTGATGAGTTTTTCTTTGGCGGACACCTTTTACAACACAGTTGTTTTTGTGAGATATCATATCTTTTTGCAGTTTTCGATTTACAAAATTCGTAAATATATTATGAAGACGATATTCATTGCCCTATTGTCACGAATTTGTTTGAGAACAATAATTATAAGAATGATAAACCCCTTGCTAACCTTCGTCTCCTTGGTAACCTTGCTCGCCTTGGTAAGCTTAGTAACCATAGTTAGGGTTGCCAACCCTCCGGGTTTCACCCGGAGACTCCGGGTTTCGAAGGGTATTTCCGGGTCTCCGGGTCAAAAATAAAATCTCCGGGTTTAGCGTATATAAACCTTTCATTTGTACCTACAAATCATTAAAAATAAAAAAAATAAAAATTAAAAAGAACGATCACAAGTTGAAGCTCGAATATGAACATAAAAGTACTGTACCACTGCACCATAATGCCTATATTCTAAGATGCATTATAGCTACGCTCACTTTCCATGCATCATAGTTGCTACAACTTTCCATGCATCATTGCTGCTACAACTTTCCATGCATCATTGTTGCTACTCGCAACATCCATTCCAACTTTCCATGTTATCTTCTCTGGGATTGTTTCCGACGCTTGAGCTTGGAATTCATTTAGAGAACATATAGAGAAGGAAATAAAACGTGCGAAATTTTTGACTAGATTTTTAACAGATACTGTCAACTCACACCATCAACATAAAGGTAACGAGAGAGACATACAAAGAGGCAATGTAGTGGAAGCCCTCTCATATTCTAGTTACACAGGTACGCTCTTGTGCTTTGATGTTTCAGCTCCTTTCTCCTTGTCTATATATTCCTAGGCCCGAATATTGGAATGTTTCAGCTGAACCGTTAATTTTCTTTCCAAGAAGTTTTTCTGTTAAGGAAATACGTCTGTCGTTATACGTTTTGATTGGGATACTAAACTATTGACTATTAACCCATTAACGACCAAGAAAATTCAAAAGCATGATATTTAAGAAGAATTGTAATTGGGCCCCGCTGAATCCAAATCTGTTGTCCGTTTTCGTCTACCTAGCGTGTGAGTCCTGGAAAGGACTGTTCGCAAGCGCGAACACTGGTCGATATGCAGCATAATTTTTTTATATGGACAAGACTTGTATGTATAAGTCGAATGTAATATCAAAGCTGTAGATTGTGTTGATCTCAATTATTTTAAGTAGTTTTTTGTCTATGAGACAGTTGCGTCACAAAGCGTGTTCACGTCCATGAGCCACATGTGTCTCATAAATAGATGGGTGTGACACTACGTGGGACATGACGATTTCTTTTTTTCCAGATAATAAAGGTGTGATCGGTTGAAATTGGGACAACTGTTAACTGGCACGGACTACATTTTCCTTTAAAACCCTCTCTTTCAGGCCTCCGACATGGCTTTTATTTTGCCTTATTACTTCCAGCTTCCTCGAGTGCAACCCAAAATATACCATCATCCCCTGTCCCTCTGGGTCACCCGTGTTTCGAAGTGCACGCCACACATATGTCGGATCAAACAGACGGATTATTACGCCCGCCGGTATCTTCATTTTTCCGACCCGTGTCAGTCCACTTCAGATAGGTACTATTTAGCAATATTACTAAGGGCGTGCGGGTTTCGAAGTACAAGCTAGCCAGGAATCAGTATCACTAAGACAGTTTAATATAATTATTTTTGGATATATGGAATCCTAACCTGGAGGTTAGATTCCCGGCGGAACTTGCCAATTTGGCATGCCATAACCATCCTATATGACTTGACATCTTAATTCTTAGTAAAGCGTCTTTTTGTAACTTATTTTATTGGCTTGTCACATCTCTTCAGCGGGCGTCATTTAAATGAATAATAGTAATACATGACTTGATAAAAAAAAGTGACAATTTTATCGCTCCTTTGCTGAGTGGAGGAAGATCCTTATACAGCGCTTTGATTTGCTGACGGTTCATGACCCCTGTAATCTTCTATTGACTGCATAAATAAATACATGTTCACAGTGTGACTTTTTTCGTCACCATTATTATTACGTCCGCGCTCAGAAAATCCCTTGTTTTTTTGGTTCATGAGGCACATCACATCATATACGCGACGGAGGGAATAGTGATAATTATTCCTGATACATGCCAAAGGTCCCAAAAAGAAAAATCCAATAATGCGCTAGAATAAGCAATGTAGTTGTGCTCCATAAATAAATTAATTTAAAGGAGAAAGATAAGCTACCAATATAAATATTTTGGAATTATGTCATTCATCACAAAGCAGGACATCTTAACAATGAATCCTTATCATTACATTTTCTAATTTAACTCATTAAACTAGATAGAAAACGGTTTCCAATAGGTTCGAAAAATTAAGGTTCTACTGTACCGCATTTTTATCAACATTTTTAAACTCACATCGCTCATTTTTTATGTTTTTCACAAAACTAACAAACCAACCATGATTACTGAACACTTTCTTAAGAATATTTACAATTTATTTTATAAAAAATATACCATTGAATTATGACATAAGTTACTGTTCGCAGGTGCGAACACCGGTTCAAAATGGGTTAAATTCGTGCTAATATGATCTTCCAAATTTAAAAGCAAATCGAAATTCGTCGACGACTGGCTGAACGCTAAAGAATACAAGGACTGGTTAAAGAAAAAAGACAATCAGACTGCCGAGTGCAAAGTTTGCAACAGGTGGTTCTAATTTCTGAAATGTTCTAATTTCTGGACGTCTTTTTTCTTCCTTATTTTCTCGCGAATAGCACAACTATAATTCTAAATTCAATTATCGTTATAGTGGAATTAAAATCAAATTGTCTTCCCGTAATTTATAGTATTTTAGGATGATTTACTACAACAGTCGTGCGTTCGGTCGCCACTTTGTGAAATAGACACTCATAGAGAAACGAGTTTCCAAATTCGGCCCGACTCGTCGCAAGTTTATTATTCAGTAGAAGATGATAAGAAATATTCTCAGGGCCGGATTTCTCATATGGGCAACCTGGGCTACTGCCCGGGGCGGCAGGATTTGAGAGGCGGCAAATTCTTCAATTTTTTCATTGCACTAAAATTATGGGAAAGACGCATTTTGAAAACTTGACTTGAAAAAAAAAATGAAAAATATTTTTGGTAATAGCGATCCTTTAAAAAAGTTTAATCTAACCACACATTTTCGTGTGTTCTATTACTTTTTAAATTTGTCCCCACGTAAAATTCGCTGGGAAGCAAGGATTTGGTTTCGGGAGAGGTTTAAGTCTCGATATTAGAAACGCGCCATTTGCTAGGTATACATTTTTTAAGTTTCTATCGTGGTAATAGGTTTAACTAAATTTTTTCATTCAGAGTAAAACGGGAAATTCTACAAAAAAAAATATTTAAAATATTGAAATCAGGAAAATAGACCCCGAATGATTTTTGCTGAATAACATCAGTAAATGTTCTCCTCAATTCTTTTTCGTTATCTTTTTCACCGAATACAAATTAGGTCAAGGTGTGTTCAAAATGTACCGTAAGCTTTCTTAATTTTAGGTTTTTCTTCGGTATACGTTTTCTGGTAAAGTATGATGCTAATAGGAAATTTTATTTGTTGGGGTAATTCGAAAATTATTTCCAAAACGATCGACAATGAAAATAAAACTCAGAAATTGAAAAGGTATTTAGAATACATGAACGCATTTCTAAAGAAAGTCAAAAGCCGAATGTAATAAGAATTGTACAGTTTTCTATGTTATCGTTGGAGTTGAAATCATTCCTAAAACAGTTTTTTGAGGTGCACGGAACACTTGGATCCCTCCCCTGGGAAGCAACATAAAAAATTTTCAAGCAAACAAAATACGCTTACAGGTAAAAAAAAATGAAATTTTTATTTTTTCACACACGCCCGCTAACGTTTTGTGTATGTGACAACTACTATCTCTAAGCTTATCTAGTGGCGGAGGGCGGCAATTTCGTCACTGCCCAGGGGCGCCATAGAGGCTAAATCCGGCCCTGAATATTCTTATCGTAGAATAATAAACTAAGAATGCGACTAGGAAGTGGTATGGTTGACAACCGTATCACACTCCGAGTTCGGTTGTCTTTGTAACGTTGGTGACTACTACACACGGTAGTCATCAACGCACCGCGCTCCACTAGGAGTTACGGTAATAAAGAGAGACTACAACAGCTATCCCTGTTAAATTTATTGATAGAACTAAAAACTCTAAATTTTACCTCGACAGTATTTTCAAAATAACAACAAGTATTTGAATGTCTATACATAGTGAAGTTAAAACGCAAACTTTATAGGAAATTTAGGATTTTCAATTTTTTCAAATAATTTAACTAAAAAAACATTATTCATTCATTACTCGCTCAGAAATTAGAGCTTGAGTTCTAATTTTAGAGCTTACAATTTTAACAACGCCACTACACGCTCTAAAATTAGAACCTCAAGTTCTAATTTCAGAGGGTGTAATGAATGAATAATGTTTTTTAGTTACATTAATTGAAAAAACTGAAAATCCTAAATTTCCTACAAAGTTTGCGTTTTAACTTCACTATGTATAGACATTCAAATTCAGTACTTGTGTGAAGCTAAATTTTCTCTTCGATAAAAAGCTATAGTGTCAACTGAAATGTTGTCAAGAAAAGCGTTGTTTTTTTCTTACGGATAGACTGCATCCCGGAACAACTGATTCATATCCTCCCAACCATAACTTTTTCTGAACATTCTCATCGGAGTATTTCTGTAATCTTTTTTATACAGAGCCTGTCGTTTCTCGATCTCTTAGATAAATTTTTGGCAAAATTTCAGAGTTTGTAGCTCCAAATTTTGATGGCGCGGCATTTCACTAATGTTGGTCTGAAATGGACGAATCTGTTATTATTTTTTGCGAAAACTTAACGGTTCTCTAGTTATTAAGCGTTAAAGTCTAACTTTTCTATATGTGACAGTTCAGTATTGGAAATGAAAAATAAAGAGTGTTTCGGGCTCAGATCTATTTTGAAAAACTTTCATTCCAATTAACAATAAGCTTTGATTTTAATTCGCTTTAAAAATATTAAACTCAACAATTTTGACGCATTTATAAATTTTCACACTTTTTTTTTTAAAGATAACTTTGTGAACTTACCTTATTTATATCTTCAATAAGTGTAAGTAAACATGTAAACAGGATATATGTTAACATGTAAATAGGTAAATATGTAAATATATAAATATGTAAATATGAAACAAAAATATAAAAATGTAAATATGTAAATACATAAATAAGTATGCAAACGGAAACTTTTCTGTTATGTAAATACGAGTATGTAATTGCAATAGCAACCAATATAGGCAAAAACCAAAATATGCAAAAACTACTGTACAACCCCCCCCCCCCCCGCTATCCACTAAATCTCCGGATCTGGGTTGACTGGGAGTTGGCATCCCTAACCATAGTACACTTGACTACTGTGGTGATCTTGCAAACCCTTAGTAACCTCGGTAACCCCGATGGCCTTGGTAGCTCTAGTAACCTCGCTAACCTTGGTATCTTTATACATAACATTAAACTTAATGATAACCCTAACTTTGACCATAACCCTGGCCTATACCTAAACCTCAAACTCAGACTCAACCTTAACCCAAACCCTATCCTTACATTTAACCCTAATAATAACGTTAACTGCGATGTAACAATAACTTTAACCCTATCCGTTACCCTAAACTTGATTTTGACTTTAACCTTAGCCCTAAATTGAGTCTAAACCTTTACTTCATCTCTATCACATTCATCCTAATCTTAAATCTTAATTTTTAATGTAACCATTAAGCCTCACTGTGTACTCAATATGTGATTCAAATAACATCCATATTTCCTAAGTTCCACATTGCGCCTAAGACACATAGAGAAAGACATGTACATGTGAAAATATCCTTTTATCCCTCATCAAAGGTCCCGAAAACCTGTTGAGTCCTGACGAGCATTGCTTTTACAACAATAAAGTGGTTTCATGATCAATAATCAGGGATAGCTATGAAATTCACTATATAACTAACAGTACCTTTTTGCCTACCACAACAGGATCAAACCGGGTGGAATTACAAGAATAAATTTACATGCCAAATTTTGTTCAAATTAACTCATCAGAATTCCTTGAAAAATCGATTTTCCATATGCCATCATCACGTAACTCTGGTTTGAACACAACAGAATACACCGTCTTGACAAAACCGATTTGGTGTCCCAGCGCTAGGGATGTCAAAAACCGGCCCATAACCCGGTTTTCGGTTTTTTCGGTTTTTTCGCAAAGCCGGTTAGACCGTCCGGTTTAAACCGGGCTCAAAGTACCGGTTTTCGGTTAACCGGTTTTTCATTGAATTGCTTAGAATTTTAGCAAAATAATGCATACACACTCGTCAAGCTGATGTTCGTATAGAAATATGACTGTGTAATGGAGCCCTAAAAGAGAAACATGTTGAACAAAAAAGATAATCAAATAAAATTGTCAGAAGTATTCATAATGTTTCAAAATTAGTCAACTGAGTTTTATTGCTAGACAATGTATATAGTGCAGTCAAAATATCCCATTTCAGGCCTCCAAATAGAAAAAAATAGAGTAAGGCTATTTTTTTGGGTTTTTTAATCAGCGAGCTCCCAGGAATCTAAAACTAATTTTGCTAAAAAAAAATTTTGATCGGAAAGGACAAAAAAGGATACTCTTTAATCCTTGGCCGGAGGTCAGCATGTGGGGTATCAAATCAAAGGGGACGTCGAGTAAATTACATATCCGGTGTTTGTTTCCTGTTTCAAAGACCCTCAACGGAATAAATCGAGATTAAATCGAAAATTATTGTGTTTTCCGTGTATCTTTCCAAAGCCAAACTACAAGAATAATCCAAGTTGTGACTACGTTTCTCACTTTTCCGAATCTATGATAGGTTAAGATTCTACCATTGAATTTGCTAAGAAAAAATGATCGGAAAGCTCTGAAAAGGACATTAAAGGACACTAATTACAAACCTTGATTGAAAGTGAGCATGCGGGATGTCATGTCAAAGAGGACGTCAAGTGCATTGCATATCCGGTGTTTGTTTCCTGTTTCAAGGACACTAAATGGAAAAATTCGGGCTAAAACGAAAAATTACGGCTTTGGAAAGATACATATACGAGAAACATGAAAATTTTCCATTGGATCCCAATTTTCTCCTGTGAGGGTCCTTGAAACAAGTAATAAACGCCAGATATGGAATGAACTCGACGTCCTCTTTGATATGACATGCCCACGTTCGATCAAGGTTTGTAATTAGTGTCCTTTTTGAGAGCTTTCCGATCATTTTTTATTCTTAGCAAATTTAATGGTAGAATCTTTAGCTATTATAGATTCGGAAAAGTGGGAAACGTAGTGACAATTTGAATTACTCTCGTAATTAGGGCTTCGGAAAGATACACGGGAAACACAATAATTCTCCATTTAATCTCGATTTATTCCGTTGAGGGTCCTTGAAACATGGAACAAACACCTGATATGTAATGTACTTGACGTCCCCTTTGATTTGATACCCCACATGCCGACCTCCGGTCAAGGATAAAAGAGTATCCCTTTTTGTCCTTTTTGGGACCTTTCCGATCAAATTTTTTTTTAGCAAAATGAGTTTTAGATTCCTGGGAGCCCACTGATTTAAAAACCACGAGAATTAACCTTACTCTATTTTTTTTCTATTTGAAATGCTAATATGACTGCACTATGATGTAGATGTTGAAGTCTTTGTGGACACGACGGATGTTGAAGTGGACACGGATATCGATGTGGACCGATGTGGACGCGGACGTCGTAGCAACTGCCGATTCGTCTTCCTATAACAATGAACTCTAAATGCACTGATCTGATACACATATACATTCACGACGCACAAAAGATAAACGTGTGACACGCAACGTAAACAATATCTCCCTTGGAAGAATGCAAGGAGCGGTAGTTTGACGTAGCGATGGTTCTTGGAATAATAGCACTAAGGAGAGTTTTCGGAAATACGAAATTTTTCATAGAAGACAAGCAATAGAATTACAGACTGACAAATCAAGAAAATATATAAATTTTATGAATTTGGAAAGTTCTTTTTTCGGTTTTAACCGGATGGGCAAACAACCGTCCGGGTTAAAACCGGGAGGATGAAAAAACCGAAAAAAACCGGTTAACCGTTTTGAAAGTACCGGTTTTCGGACTAACCGTCCGGTTTTTGACATCCCTACCCAGCGCCATATTTAAACTTCCACCAAACCAGCGCAGAACGGTAGCGGTACGTGTCAGAATGTATGAAATAGTTTCCGCCGCGGTACACCACGGAGTACTTGTCAATTCTTGTGGTGTGTGTGTTGTGTGTACCGCGTACCGCTACCGCGCTGATTTGGTGGAAGCTTTAGGACCATCGGGATGAATGAAACAGTGCGTATGCTCATCCAATATTAAACTAATATGTACGTACTCGTATATATGAGACGAACCAAAACAGGAACTTCGACCCGCCCCCGCTCTTGCAGATGATCTAAAACTGAAAATTTTGGATACAAAAGATTGTTCGGTCCTACCAATTATACTATACTATACTATACGATTCTTTTCTAGGCTTTTTTCGGGCCTATCCCCGACTTTTGCAAAATGCTTCCTTTAAAACATATAAAAAGATTTAAGCGAGAAACTCTATGTATTTTTTCACATTTTCCGCTGTATCTTTTTTTCTACTTCACGGATCGGAGCAAACGATAGCCTATGCACACCTTCACGACAGACTCTATCAATGGGAAAAGAGACCAAATCCCGAGATGCCCTCTGCAAGGCTGTAGCCCTGTCAATGAACGACAAGAACAACGAGAACAACGAGAACAACGAGAACAAGATTTTTGAAAAAATGCGATTTTCAAACTCTTATATCTCCGGTGTTTCTTATCGTATCATCTTGAAATTTTCTACACTTCGTAAGACGGCGAGAGCGACAACGCTTACCGAATTTGAAGACTCAGGACCAACCAGGGTCCGAGCTACAGAGGTCCGAAAACCCGTACTTGTTCCGTCGTGTAAACATAGTCTTAATAATAATAATAATAAGCAATTTGGACTTAACCATAGAGGTGGGCACTGCTACCTAAAAGGTATATTGTGCCATAGTCCCTTAATCTAGAAGGTCATCAACCCGTTTGATAAACGCAAGAAGATCCTTCAGAGAGGAGCACCTAATCATACTAGTGCTGAGTAAATCACGTCCAAGGAGTGATCTCCTGGACCTGGCGATCGCCGGGCATTCCAGTAGTAAATGAATGGAGGTTTCGTCTTCCTCCAGGCAAAGGCGACATTGGGTCTCCCTTGATAGACCTATTTTATGAAGGTGGTAGCGGAGCCCAAAGTGCCCCGTAAGAAAGCCTATTAGTAATCTGAGCTCGGTCCTGCGCAGACATTTAATATCGGAGAAGCTGAAGGGGCGCACTAACTCCTTTGTAACTCTTAAACCAGGGTGCGATGTCCAGTAGTTCTGCATCAGGACCGAGGACCAGTTACCAATTACGCCTTTAGCAGCTTTCCAGCTAATTCCACAGAAGGGCTCAGGACCGATGAGTGTGGAAGATGAGCCCTCTCTTGCTAATTCGTCCGCGTATTCATTTCCCTCCACGCCTCTGTGCCCCGGAACCCAATAGATGGAAACCGAGTTACGGCTGGAGAGGCTCTGAAGGATGTCAAAGCACTCGCTGACCATCTTCGAGGTAAACTTGTGTGAAGTTAGCGCCTTAATTGCTGCCTGGCTGTCAGTGCAGATGGCGATGTGTGCGCCACGGAGGCCACGTCCCAAGATCTCCCTGGCACAGTTTTCGATGGCATGAATTTCGGCTTGGAAAACACTAGGCCATTTGCCCATTGCAACCGAGATCCTGGTATTGGGTCCAAAGACTCCAGCACCTACACCATGATCGGTCTTAGAGCCATCGGTAAACCAAGTGATGCTTCTAGGATCCAAACACGTGTTGCCATTAGCCCATTCCGCCCGATCTGGGATGTGAAGGGCGAATTTCCTGCCAAAGCGCAGTTCCGTGATCATGTAATCTGAAACCCGGCAGATTGATAGGCCAGGAACTTGTTGCAGGATACGCATGTGTCCCCGATCACTGATACGAGTATCAGTTGATAGGTTGATTTTCAAAGCACACAATGCTGCAGTTTCCTGTATGAAAATATGCAGTGGCGTCATTCCCCATATTGCTTCCATGGCTAGGGTAGATGTAGTGCTAAAAGCACCAGTGATGCCAAGACAGGCAAGTCGTTGCAGCTTATTACAGCTCTTAATTGCGTTGCGTTGTAGTGTTTTAGGCCACCACACTAGAGAAGCGTAAGTGATTACAGGTCGTACTAGAGTACAGTATAACCACTCTGTCATTTTGGGTGAAAGACCCCAAGTCTTACCGTAGTAGTTTCGGCAAGTCCACATGACACGCGTAGCCTTACTAAGAACGTTTTCCAAGTGGCTATTCCAGTTTAATCTACTATCGAGTGTAATGCCAAGACATTTAACCTCTTTGGAGTAGTTAATGAGCACACCTCTTAGGTAGATTGGGTCAAGAGGAGGAGCAATTTTCCTCGTGAATGGTACTAGGACTGTTTTTTGTGGATTGATATTAAGCCCAGTTGCTGTGCACCATCTGTTAACTGTAGTTAGGGCTGTGGTCATCAAATCCGTGATAACGGACTCGAATTTGCCCCTGATAACGATAGTGATATCGTCCGCGTAGCCGATGGCGAAAAAACCCTGCACCTCAAGTAGCGAGAGTAATTCATCTACTACCAAGGACCACAATAGGGGTGAGAGTACACCCCCTTGAGGGCATCCCTTGATAGCGTTAATGTTGAGAGTGTGACCGCCGAGGGAGGAATAAATCTCCCTTCCTTTTAGCATGGCGTCAATCCACCTAATGGTAGGCTGTGGCACCCCTCTCATAACGAGGGCTCTGGTAATCGCATCGTAACCAGTATTGTCGAAAGCACCCTCGATGTCCAGGAAAGCACACAAGGCGATCTCCTTTTCATCTATAGATTTTTCAATAGTACTGACGAGCTTGTGAAGTGCCGTCACCGTCGACTTGCCCTTTACATAGGCGAATTGAGAATGATGTAGAGGGTTATTTATGAACATCAGATTCCTGATGTGTTGGTCAACCAAACGCTCCATAGTTTTTAGGAGAAAGGAAGATAGACTGATGGGCCTGTAAGACTTTGGTAAGTCCTCAGGTTTGTTGCCTTGCTTAGGAATGAAAGTTACATTG
This sequence comes from Microchrysa polita, assembly GCA_949715475.1. Classification (NCBI taxonomy): domain Eukaryota; kingdom Metazoa; phylum Arthropoda; class Insecta; order Diptera; family Stratiomyidae; genus Microchrysa; species Microchrysa polita. The sequence goes on from OX454417.1 coordinate 50,916,961, forward strand.
ACTTTCCTCCAAGCAAGTGGTATGTGACAAAAATAATAGCTAGCTCTGAACAGAGCTGTAAGGTATGGCAGGATGATATCCAGGCAGTTTTGAAGGATAGCAGGAAAAACTCCATCGATCCCCGCAGCCTTAAATGGATCAAAGGATAGAATAGCCCATTTCACTTTGTCACTGTCAAAGATTACACCAGAAAGACTCACCAGCCATCTAGCCGGTTGTCCTGTGTAACCTTGTATGTGTTCTGGACGACTGTCTGAGGAGACAGATCCAGGAAAGTGCGTATCGAGGAGAAGTTGGAGGGTCTCCTTGGGACCAGTCGTGAAAGACCCATCCGGGCATTTGAGTAACCCAACTCCGTTTGAGGTACCTCTATGGAGGGCTTTGTGTAGCCGTGCAGCCTCAGGTAAAGACTGTATTGCTTCACATTGCTTCCTCCAGCACCTCCTTTTGGATTGTCTAATCATCGTGTTATATTCGGTTAAGGAGCGCCTGTATGCCTCCCACTGACCGCAGCGCTTAGCTGAGTTGAATAATCTCCTAACATGAGACCGTTTTCGATCGAGTTCATCATTCCACCAGGGGACCTTGCGGGTAGACCTGTAATTTGGAATGAAAGAGCTCTCTTGATATGCGGAGATGAGTACACTATTTATCTGATCTGCGGCAAGCTCTACATGGCAGGGGGATTCAAATAACAGTGGTAAAGTACTGACATTGGAAACGACCAGATCTTTGAACAATTTCCAATTGGTTTTTTTTGGGCACGTGGATGCAGCCTGGAGCATTGAGCTCCCTGCAAGATTAAATCTTATGTGCCTGTGATCTGACAAGGATTCTTCGCTGGATACATGCCAGTCAGAGATAAACTCCGATATTGGTCCACTGGCAAGAGTGAGGTCAAGAACCTCCTCCCGCGCCGCGGTGATGAATGTGGGTTTGCACCCTTTGTTGAGGACGAACACATTTTTGGACATTAAATAGTCAAGAAGTCTCTTACCTCGCATGTTCACATCCGTACTACCCCACACAGTGTGGTGAGCATTTGAGTCACAACCGATAATAAATTGCCGGTTGTTGGATTTGCAGTAGTCAATTAGGTTGGAGACTCTCTCCGGTGGAATAAAGTCGTCGTCTGCAGAGAAGTAGGCAGATGCTATGACCACTTCTTGACTACCGTACGCGGTAGACACGTTAACCAGAGCGGCCGCTAAATCTCTGGAAATAAAGTTGGTTAGTGGTAAGAAATTGACCTGGTTGTCAACAACGAGCGCCGCCCGAGGGCGGTCCACTGACCTGTCGTAAATCAACTTACCGTTGTTAATGTTTAGTCCACAGATGCGGCCCTTGGCCACCCATGGTTCTTGTAGCAGCGCTATCGAGGCTGTGTTTGTGGCGAAGGTCCTGCACAAAATGGCCGATGCTCCCTTGGCATGGTGCAGGTTCGCCTGGAGTACCTTGATGGTACTCATTTGTTGTTGAGGGAGCGGTTTACAAGGCTGCTACGCTTGCCTTGTCGAGACCGCCCTCCTCGTTCGTCCTTGCCGCGCCTAGGGCCGTGGTATTCGGAGGTGCTTTTTCCACGACATTGAACCTTAGTCCACGGGTAAAGAGCACGCCCCTGCTCCCTTTGAGGTGAAGCCGAATCACTCTCACTGTGATGTGTGCGTTCCTTTTTCTTTCGGTCTGCAGAACGTGAGCCCCGGAAAGGTGGAGGAGCTCTTGACTCGCGGTCGGTGCGTATCGCCAGACTTCTCTCGAGAGCCGCAGGTTTTATTTGGCCAGCATTCGTGATTGGAGCTCCTGATGCTGAGGCTGCACTACCCTGAACATAAGGGGTATGTTCGCGGCTTGTGGAGGGAACTGGGCTCGTGCTATTTGTTGGGGCGGACCCTTTGCTCGTGCTCTGTGTCGGGTCTTGATGTCGGCTCTTGATTGAGTGTTCGTTCACTGGCCTTATAGTTGTCGCTTGCTGAGTTCCAGATGCTGTCGCTGAGCTACCCTGAGCATACAGAGCATGTTCGCGGCTGGTAGTGGGAACTGGGCTCTTTCTGGTACTAGGGGCGGACCATCGGCTTGTGCTAGGTATCGGATCATGGCACCGGCTCTTGGTGGCGTGCTCGTGCGCTGGTCTTTTCGATGTCGTTGGCGCAATACGTGGACGAGTCACAGTTTTTTCGCGGCGGCTTTTTCCGTCGAGCAGCATCGTGACCTGGGAGAATTCGTAGCCAATGCTCCCATTTAGCCGTTTCAACTTCGTGAAGGAAGCCTCGTCGATTCCAAGTACCAGGTGTACCGCGTGACCGGAGTTATTCCGATTGTGAACAATCCAGTTCTCAGTCGGTAGCCAATTCTGCGCTTTGATGGACGCCAGAATGTCTTCGGTCTTTTGCTCACTGCTTCTGGGGAAATACCCCTGAATGGTGTGCAATTTGGGAAAATTACTTTCCTCGACCAAAGTGAAGTCAAACGTACATTTCGCACGAATGTGATTTAAATTGATTCTAACCCACTCTGCAGTGGGAGAGTCCTTGCAGGATAAAACTAACCATCCTGATCTTGCGACACAGGAAAGGAAGATGATTTGGTGCACTCTGGGGCTATGTTCCCTGGTCACCTGCAGTATAGCCTTCTGTAAGTGGGCCATCTGTTCGTTTGAGAGAGGGTTCTCAAAGTTGAGCGGGCAAAAACCCAGCTTTATAGAGGACACCGCCTGGCTGAACGTGGGGGCTTTAGGTGCGCCTGCGCACTCCTTGAGCCGTTTAGCCGAGGCAGAAGCGGGAGAGCGCTCTTCCGAGCGTTCTCTTTTGCGTGGGGGCCTAGAAGCCTTAACCGCCAAGGCAGACTCTACAGCCTGTTCCTTGGTGGCACCTTCGGCAATGGCCTTTCTGTATCTGCGATTTTGCGCAGTGGAAAAACGTATAAGCTTCGTGTCCTTGTGGAAGTCCATTCGATCCACGGCTGCACGGACAGAGGAGACCCTGGAGTTATCCGAGTCCCCACCATAGACGTCCGAGTCAGTGCAGTAGGTAACTGTGCCAGCGTCGTCGTCATGGCTGCTGCAGTCATACGACGAAATAGACGGAGACTGTCTCCGACTATCCAATGAGGTGGCCGTACATTGCTGCACGCCACTATTATCCACAGCTGTTGGTGGATTGGATGTATTCTCATCCAGGGTAGGCTCTACAGTCTTCACTGGAGAGTTTTGTAACATGGAAGTTACGGTGGTGGATGTGCTAACTGCAACATCCGAAGGTTCTGTTTTCTTATTTTCATTCATAGGGATCCCACGAGTGTCCGGGAAAAACAGTCACCGACGACTTCACCCGGTTGCCGCCGGAAGTCTAGATTAAAACTGAAGGTCGACTGGTATTCAGAGTTCGCATACTAGCGACCAAGCACCCTCTTGGCCATGCATCCCTCGGCGTATGCTGTTCCACCTTGGAGTTAGGGTACGTTTATAAGGAGATACCGCTCCCGCCCGACCAAATTTAGTCAGCAATTATGACATTTGTTTATTTTAGAATTTTAACACTCACATTCTCAGAGTACACCTCAGATCTGAACGCGTATACTAAAAAAGTCAAGAGTTAAAAACTCACCAAATGTCATAACCCCGCTTCCGCTCGCCACCATGAGGGGGTAAAGGTCGCACTGCCAAGGGCAAGACAGTTACGGACAGAAGAGCAATCACTCTTCTGCTAATCCCCCTGTCTTACCTCTCGGCCGACGAGCAAAACATAGTCTTAGTCGCTTCTCACTTTTTATTTGTTCAAATTTCTTCGTTTTTCTTTGGCGTGCGGGACGCTCCCGCGTCCCTAGATATTTAAGGTATTGGAAAATACTGGTGGATCAAATGTATTAGGTTCAGTACTATATACGGTAGAAAAATGATCAGCAAACATATTTGTAATATCATTTAAATTTGAACTCCAACTATTATCTTCAGACTTCACATGCCTCCAAAAATATTTCAGGCTATTAGGTATTTGACTCTCAATCTTACTTATGTGTAGTTTGAAATTAGTTCTGTGGAGATTCTTACATCGGGCTCTTTAATTGGAAAACAAATTATAATCACTTACATAATTTGCCAGATGATTTATATTTAACGTGGGCAGCTTTCTTTTCAAGAATTGTTGCTTTTAGTTCACGAGAGAACCATTTGGGAAAATTATCATTTCGAAAACTAACTACAGGAACAAGAATTTCAACCAGACTAGGGATAATATTATAAAAACAATTTACAGCGTTATCAATTGAAAGGTAATCTAATTCCGACCAATCCATTGCCATAAGTGCTAAATTGATGCTATTATAATCAGCGTTTTTTAAATTTAAAAATTTAGTAAACGTTACATTATTCACAGGATTCTGACTATGATACATGTTTAAATTAATGTTCAATGCTGGATGGTACTTATCAATAGGCAAGTATGGAGAACGGGTCAATTAACATCAATATTTTCATAATTTGAAAAAAAAAATAGATCAAGTATGTTATCATTGGAATTCTTAACATTATTGAGTTGATTGAAGTTATAAAAGGAAAAAGACTCGATAATATACGAGATCTTAGTATTACAGTTGAGATTGTTAATCGACCATGCATTTTTACACCAGTTTATACTAGGTAGATTGTAGTCCCCAGTAATAATAAAGTTAGCAGATGGGTATTTTTCAACACAGTTTGTAATGTCCGCTGCATGATTGAGGTAAACATCATCAGAGCAATCCGGTGGTAGATATACAGTTGATAAAATTGTCTTCTGAGGGCGAATATCTACGTCAGTGTTCTGACAAGTGATCTCAATAGCTCTCAGTGTCTTTTAGAACACCACCACCTACATATACAGACCTGTCAAAAAGCAGCACTATGCATTGTCGCTGGCTATTTTAAGATATCTTCACAGGACCACCTACATCATGAGACAAAGATGATGACTTCGAGGTGTCATAATGAGCCTTTTACCAAGCAATATTTAGTCGGATATTATCGAACTAACACCAAACCACCAGCTATCTCTCATGACGAACAACAATTACCAACACCAAGAGCCCCCCGCACTACCTTGCCTTAAGTCTAATCCGGATGGTGCCCGTGACTAATTTCCTATCTATCACGCATAGATAGCGAAACAAATGCCCGGTCTGCGGAACCCAGCGGAACCACTCCACACGATGTGGACCACATCTTCAATTTTCCGGCTGCTCCCACGCAATTACCACCTCTTGCGTTATGGCTACAGCCAATTGAAGCAGCCTTTTTTTAGATCTCGACCCCGAGGATGGGATGCCCACCATCTTCGAATTAATTATGTGCGATTATTCTAAATATTTCCCGTTTGTGCCGCTAAAACAACAACAACAGGGGTGCATCCTTTCCCTAGTCCTGTTGTGTATAGAATAGTGATAGGAAATGTGTTGCATGCATCGCTTTCTGGAGTAATGAGGGGCATCCGATGGACTCCTACACCTTTTGCAACACCTTGGCCAAGTTAGTTAGCATAGCCCACGTAGAAGAAGCCCAACGTCGTTTGCCATCCTTATTAATAGACAGCTTATACATGAAACTCTCTACCTCTGAGATTAATTTCGTCAGCACTGAGCATGTTCCGCTCCCTGGTGCTTTCAGCCGTTCAGTACTATTGAATGAGAGCAGCACAATTTTTTGAGCTTAGTTGACTCCTGACTTAGTTGCTCCATATCACATAGTAATAACAACGCGCAGACAGTATATGCCTTTGTGGAGCACCAGTCCTTCTAGAGAACTCTTTTCTGGCATATAACTCCGCCTATGCAAAGAAAAAAAGATTACGAAAGAGTAAAATCTGTCTTATCACCGGGGGACACTTTCGATTAGCATTCATAATTGTTAAAATTATGATCTTCACTTTCACCTATCTTTAAACTAGGCCTAATAATTCCATTTATAGAAATAGCCATATGAGCAGAACGAAGCAACAGGGGAAGGGATAAGCCTACAACCTTACTATTTTTTCTCCCATTTCTTTTCTTTTACTTTAAGTGAAGAAGAAACTCGAAGCTGAAGGGATAATAGGCAACTAAATTCTATTCCGATGTTTGAATATTATTTTTCTTGTGATTTTTTTTTACGTAGGAATTCTCTTTTTTTCCTTGATGCGCGTGTGGATCCTCGCTTTTCAAGACCAGTACATATCTTCCCCAGTTTTTTTTTAAATTCTGTTTATGAAGATATGTCTTATGAAAGGAGAAGGGGAATACAGTGTGGTTCACATAGCATACAATTTAAATATAGCATAACATTTTTTATCAATTTTTTTTCTTTTAATTTTGTTGAAATATACTAGTGATTTTTTTGCACTATGCAACGATTCATTTGGAGGTTTAAAGAAAAATGTCATTTTATCATGAATTATCTCAAAAGGTAAAAGGAACGCAAATAAAACTCAAAATCTCATAAGGAAAAATAATTTTTTTATTTTTATGTTTGAACGTATTACAGAAAAATTTAAGAGTTTAAGCCATGTTCGGAAGATTACTTATTTGTGGTGACGTCCGTTAGTTGCTTCGCAAAGCCGAGCCTTTTCCAGCGTATGCTTCATTGCTTTTCGTAATATATCTCCGGCTGTATACCCCTGACTTCCGATCGGATATTTTCTTTTAGTGCCGCAATAATGGTTCTATACTCGTATCCTGGAATTAACACTAAGGGAAATAATGCTTTGCCGTGGAAGGCTTACAAGCCGTGTGGAATACATCGTCTATTTTGTGAGAGTTTGGAGCTCCGGAGTCACCTAAGCTCGATTGTAACAAAATCATCAAATTCTCCCCATAGTCATTAAAAAGGAATATTTCGTAGCTTACTTCACTATCACGCAAACGTTTACAGCTAGATGTGAGTCGAAGATATTCTGTCTTCAATGCCCGTGTCTGGAGGAAAAAAATTAGTTTATGTAGGTAATCTTTTATCTAGCTATGCCTGCCAGGTTTGAAAGTCCGCAATGAATCGCAACTTTTCGATTGCCTCCTCGATTTCACCTGGCATTAATAGTACGACCTATTGTCCTCTATGGTAAACTTCTATAATACAGGGATACCCCGATTTAAGTCGCTTCGATTTAAGTCGCTTCGCACTTAAGTCGTTGAATAATTCCCACCTTACAACTCGATTTACGGCAATTTTGCTTCGCACTTACGTCGTTTCGTATTTTTTTTTTGTTTTTTTTTTGGAAATCAAAAATGGGAAATTTTTGGCATTATAGAAAATATCTTGGTAAAACAATCACATCCTTTCGGAAAAAAATGTATTACATTACAAGTCAGACCTTTCGATAGATAGAGTCGTTATTCGGAAAGTGTGCACATTAAGTTGTTACAGGAAAAAGGACTTCTTCAACCAATTTACAGAAACTTTAGACGAGAAGTCGTTTTTCGACAATTGAGTGAGCGCCTGCTCTAGGGAGGGGCAAGTCGGGCGGTCACCCGGGGTGCCAAATTTTTGGGGCGGCATTTCAGCTAGAATTTTATAGAAAGAAGACTACAAAAAAGCTGGAATTCATGTTCGGTAAAAAAATAAAACACTTTAATAAATTAATGGTAATAAACTTCAAGCTGAATCAATTGTTACTGAGAAAGGATAGCAACTCTATAAAATCCAATGGAGAAAACTGACATCAATGCAAACGTAAGAAAAGTTTTTGTTAATGAAATACACTTAAAACAGTTCCTAACAAAATTGCTAAGTGCATCGTTTTCTTTCAAAATGTGCATCAAACGTTTGCGGTTGAAATAAAATAAAAAATTGTTGATTCGAATTTATATCAAACTTCCATATTTGGCATTTCAGCTTTGGTAAAGCGAACAAAGCACCCGAAGGAAGGCACTGTGTTGTGTATCTTAACCTTAAGCTAGAAGTAATGCAGTAGCAGAATATTTTCCCACTAACGACTTAGTAGTAATACAACCCAGACCGGTGTTAAATCTACCTGACAAATTTTAATTAACGAATTTCGTTTAGTAAAATAATTGTGTTGTAATCTGACAAAAAGAATAGAGAGGCATTAGAGTAATTACGTTTCTTGAGTTAAATCTTTCTGGCGCAGTTCTTAACGATTCCATCACCAACACGATCTCTCAATTTATTCACAGAGGTTTTTATGTTTTAATCCCCTCCGTTATTTCTAACAGAATAACTAACACAAAATTTTCTCAATCAGCACACGATGACCACAAAAGAGTCGCTGAGTTGGATATGGCTGTTTTCTGGTGTTTCCTTTATTTTTGTATCGAATCTTTGGAACGGAGTACTACCTTCTGGATGGGATCCAAATTTTAAATATGTCAAGTAAACATCCTGTCCGTATACTGAAATCAGTGCGTCCCAAGAAGCGAAAAAAAATCCAAAAGCTTAGGGGCTGCATTTTGTCGTCTTGCCCGGGGCGGCGTAAGTGCTAGAGCGGGTACTGAGTGCATGTAACTAATTTTAGTGGAAACGCGAAAATTTTATGTATAACGGTCTGGAAATATACCGATCAGATGATTTATACTTGCCAAATTACCAAGCCGAAGACGATGGAAATTATTTGCCATATTCGAGGCTCAAAACCAAAGGAAGGATCAAGAATGTCCTGATTTTATTTCATGTAAGAACGAAGAATTTTAATTCTTGCTTTGTGGAGGAGCATACAACGTTATATTTTGTCTAATTCCTTACAAGGTGAAAATCATCACTTTCCACATCCACTGATCTCTGTTGTCTGAGTCAAAGTTTAAATTTGTCTGTAATCTACGTTTCATTTTCTCGTTACCACATTTTTTTCTCTCATACCTAAATTTGATTCGATTTAAGTCGTTTCGACTTAAGTCGCTTTTTTCTGGAACATAACCCTGACGTAAATCGGGGTATTCCTGTACTAACTAAACCTTATTTTTTCCTTGCTTCATAATTTTACCTCTTTGAAGAATAGCTCGCTACGCCCATGTAATTGGAATTGTTTTGTGGCGTTACCTAATGCGATATTGATGCAACTATTTGTTCCATTTATTCTTCTTCTAATGACGTTCCCCACAGCGCCATCTACTATTTGACAAACGTCAGTTTGCGCGTTGTTCATTGTGTCAGAAATCTGAGAATTTCGGAAAAAGTGAATAATTCCCACTTTCACGACGCATTTTCAACAAAAAATTGTGTTAACCAAGTGTTTTAATCGAATATAATTTACGGCAATATATGCGAGTGCAAAAGTGACTGGAATTGACTATCAAGAGAGATACGCGACGGGACTACGACAAATATGAAAATGTTGTGAAACGCGAGTGAAACGCAAAAGCTGCAAAAAGATTTCAATTTTCATTTGGAATTTAGTTGTTTTCATTTTCGTTCAAGTTTTGTTTGCATTCGCGGCATTCATAGCCGTTGCAGTCGAAAATCGAAGGTACGATAGCCTTGTTTTGTGTAATTTTATGTGAGAGAAGAGTATTTGGCAAAGCCTTGACTGCGTGCATATTTTGCGTCGACATTTCATGGGTAGACAAATGCCGCGACGTTGCTTTTAGAGATTCCCGAGTGCCCCAAATGCCATTGACCGCAACTTTGACATTTGGCGGCGACTGCGGAAGCCGCAAAGAATTTTCCTTGCGCATTTCACATTAATATTTACGATTGACTATTGAAACTAATTTCATCCAATATTCCTTGTGAAATATACAAGTTGGGAAATTGGGATATTTTTGTCGGTGACAATCTCCAAGCGACTGATGCATTCTTAAAAATAACTCAAAAGCCGACGACATTCCTTTACTCTGCGGCTAGAATAGAATTCTATTTATGGTTTGTTTTGCAACAATGTCTTGTTACTACCTGGGCAGCGAATTTATCATTCGATGAACTAAAATGGTGAAAGAGGACCTCTTTTTCGTTTGAGTCGATTTAGATAAAATCATGAGGATTCAGTCGCCCCTTGCACTATGAGCTGCAATACAAATTTGGTCTGAAGTCTGTATATATGTATATTTTTTTAATGGGACATATCTTACAAAAACACATTTGAGCATAGTTTGGTTAAATAGTGCGGAAGGGAGTGAGGAGATAGAGATGTCATGAGGCGGTCAGGAATGCTGATTTTGTGCAGAAAGCCATCGCAAACTGGTGAAGACAACAGTAACCACAAAAGCTAGATCGATTCAAATGTGCTGAAGTTTCATAAGACGATGGGTTAAATACTGCAAGGTGAATCTGTGGGCACGATTTCAGTATCTGTGGCGCCAAATTTTGATGATGCCATTTCATTAATATTGGCCTGAAACGACCAAATCTGCAATCCTTTTTCGCGAAATCGTAACGGTTCTCCGGATATTTAATGTCAAAGTTTGACATTTATATGGGGTAGTTCAGTTTTTAATGGGAAATTGGGGGTATTTTTTTACCACAGTTTGATGTGAATCAATAGCGTTGCCCTGAAAATAACATTTTCAATTTATTTTGCCTCGCTGTCTAGCAAATTTTACAATTCTTGCTTGCGAATATATTTTTACAAATACTTTCCCCAATGTGTAAAGCGGAAATACCCCCTTTCTTATCAAATTACTTAACTGACTTCATAGAAAAGTCAAACTTTGACATTGAATATCTGGAGAACCGTTACGATTTCGCGAAAAAGGATTGCCGATTCGGTCGTTTCAGGCCAATATTAATTAAATGGCATCATCAAAATTTGGCGCCACAGATACTGAAATCTCCCAAATCTGTGGTTAAACAACGCCTATTCATTCTGTCAAAATTTATTTTGAATAGAGAAACAACAAGAGGCAGAACAACTCCTAACCCAGCCGAAATCAAGTGGCACGATAATACGAAAGAACCCCTTAATACGTTCACTGTCGCCTATATTTCCACCACGTCTGGCAGCCGAAAATCCATACATTTATGAATCACATCTAACTAATAGACATAAACGGGGAGGAATGGTATGTACACATGTGAGTGACTCATTGACAGTAAATGAGTTAAACCCGGCATAGCTCCTTGCCATTGACACAATCACGAACTCCGCATACTTACTTCCGAGGTATCTCTCATACTCGAGCAGAATTCCTTTTACGTATACGTAGTCTTCTCAGCTCTATCCTCGTTTTGTTCCAAAATACATCTCATACTTAGTACGGTCCGTATTCCTTTACAATTCCATTTCATACCATACAGAATTCCAAACTGAATAGCCCTATGGTCAGCCATGGTTAGTCTGTCCAGTACCCTCTAGTTCTGAATTCTGTCGAGCATATTGGCATAGCTCAGGGTAATGTCTCAAATCTCATCATCATCGTGAATGTTGTTGTATGGGTGCAGAAGGGCGTGAACCGATGTGCATGTCGGTGGATGTGCTTTATGTTTCGTCGTCGTTCTCGTCATTTGGGTTGGCAGATAATAACGTCCTCGGAGTACGGTTAGTGGGTGCAGAGAGGTGTACAGTTGGAACAGGTGGTCCACATCATAAAGCGCATCACCGCAGCTCGGACAAGTGTTCTGGATGCCCGGGTCTACCCGAGATAGGTAGAAATTAGGGCGAGAACACCACTTCGTCAATGTGTGAGCCAACCCCGTAAGTTGTATCTTTCAACAAATCCAGCAACTACTGTCCTCTAGTGTCGTTAACTGTTAGCGTTTGCATCACAGCCTAATATAAGAGACATTCCTCTTTTTTACAACAATTTCGACAGCTTCTCCACCTACATTAAAGGAGGTGGTTGTGTTGTAAGGGAAACAAGTCAATGCAATAAGAAATGATCATGCACCACCTCCAATCATTACTGCGGTAAGATCGGGTGAGCGGAGATGCGTCATTTGTACCGCACGTACACCATGCTGCATCAGGATACAAGTCCATTCCTTCCCGTCCGTCTGTGAGTAGTACAGTTCTGTTGCGATTGATCCTTGATTTTATTTTCCTTCGAAATCCTGGGTTCTTGTGCGAAGCCGAGTGTTTCTATCTAAAAACATCTTATCTATCCTTGGACTGCCAATAACACTACTACGATAGATTTCCCAGGCTCCGACGCGTGTTGAAATCTATGTCTCCAGCATCGCCGCTTAGGTAATTCAGCGCGCACAACGGAGATTCGTGGATGGCCTTAAGGTGTGTAACATCTAGAGCACTCACACCTGAGACATCATTATCCTATCCACACATCAAGACGCTATTTTAGAGATTAACTTCTCCGATCCTTGCGAATCCAACGTCCAAGTCAAATTCAGGAAAGTCTTGAAATAATTTATACAACCCGTACTTGGATCACTGCAGAGGCAACCGCCAGCCTTGGGTCTTCCGTTACTCCCCTTCCATATAGGAGTACCGTATCCGTATCGTGTCCTTTCCTCTCTTCGAGCTGCGAAATATATGAATTCACTTTTCAATCAAAAGTTACGCAGGCTTTCAGGTCACTTCATCCCTGCGATCCTTGATGCCATGCATGAAAGTGTAATCTAACGGATCGCTACTCCGTGTATCGCGGTTCACTAGTTGCAAAAAAGGAGAAAAATTAAGTGTTGCATCCTGAACCTGTCTCTCTTCACTAGTCAGCTATAGCCTCATACCTAGTCGTTGTGTCACCTATGCAAAGAGTTTCGTAGGCATCCGTTGCTAGTATACCCTGTTGGGATCGCTCAGCTTAGACTTCAAACGTAAGGCCATCACTTTACAAAAAGCCTTTGAAAAAATTGTTGTGTAACTAGCATTTTGAGGTGTTATTCTTCTGAAACCCGGACTGTTTGATAAGAACGTAGAGTTTCTAGTGGGTCAGATGGCATACTAAGCTAAGCAAGTCACCACTACATATCTTTTCGAACTTTACTGATTTTACTGAGCAGCATTACAGACCCTGAGTGACGGCTATTCTCGCCAGTGCCTCATTATGCATCTGGAGTGATGGAATGTCGAGCAGAATTTCCAAGTCGATTGTGGATATTTAGATCAAGGTTTCATCTTGACATTTTAAGATCATAGTTTAGTAAGCAGGTGATATACCTAGTACATGAGATTGCAAAATGTGGTGGAGAACATTTTTTTGTTTCTTATGTTTTTGGGGTGCTGATTACGATTCAGGAGCTTCCCACTAAAATTTCGTTGCAGAACAGGGTCAAAATAGCGAAAAACCCCAACATTTTGTTTTTCCGTTTTTTGGCCCCTAACTCTGAAAATATTCATTTCTGGGGGAAAACTCTCCATGGATATGTTAGTGAGCCCATGATTGCGCGTCCAAGGAGACGTACATATTGTACTAGATCCGTTGAGCGGCATTACTACAATTGATAAATTTAAATTTGCAATTTTTAGCGTAGTTCTATATTATGAAATGAATTTGGAATTGATTAATGTCGCGTTGGGCCCGCAATCATGTTTTCTCTAACATGTTCATGGACAGGTTTTCGCAGAAATGTACAGTTTGGGATTTATAGGCCAAAAAACCCCAACTAACAATTTTGCTCTTATAACAGTCTACAAGACTCTTATAAGAGCCAACATCAAGACATCAACTCTTGAAATTTAACTCTTGAAGAGTACTATAAGAATCTTATAAGAGTCTTATAAGTATTAAATGAACCACTTTACAAGAGTTAAATTGATCTTATAGCTAAACTTCAACTCTGTTTATAAGAATTACACATGTCTTATAAGAAGGTTTTAAGGCTTCTTATCAGAGTAAGAGTCTACTCTTGTAAGAGTCTCATAAAGGGTTACAAGCTCTCATTATAAGTGAAGCTAGAAAGAGTGAATGTGATATTGAAACATACGCTGTCTTTGTTTGTCAAATGTAAATATACGACCTTACGAGAACTTCTGTTTTCGTGTGTTATTATTTTGACAACAACTTAGACAACATTTCTGAATGAGGGATATATTAACTTGTCAAACGATGATTTTCCCACAAATATGAGTCAACATTTTAATGCGATCAAAATTTTATTGTTGAATATAACTATTTTGCTTCGAAAAATGACAAAGCCCTCTGAAAATAATCTATTTTTAATTTTTTTGTAAGATTTTCTGGAAATATAATTATTATCTAACGATGATATCTTGCATAAAACTTAATTGAATAACATTCGTCAGTTTAAAAAATCACAATCCTTTCAATTTGGTATATGCAATGACACATAATCACTCATAAATTCAAATTTAATTTTCCCCTAATGCAATTTTGTCTGAAAAAAAGATGGCATCTATCCATTAAATCTTCATACAAAGCCAGAGCTCTGATAACAGGAGGGCGGCTCTTTTTACTATAACTAAATTCTTCATATTAGTCTAAATCTCTTATTTCAAGAGGATGGCTCTTTTTATAATAACTAAAGTCTCACTATGAGAATTAAGCTCTATTCAATAAAATTAAACTCTCCTTATGAAACTTAAAGTCTCACAATAAGGATTCTATTCTCCATAAGAGAGCATAAGTTTCAGTATGAGCGTAAATTTGACGTTTATTTATTATTTCTGTGCGTCGCATAAGTATGTGTTCCATATTTAACAAAACTAACAGAAAGTGGTAATTACTATATCCAGCGGAGAAGGATTCGGTGGCAGGTAATTCTTATAGCATTTTTAGTGTTTTTCCAGTGAATTTTGTTACGCTCATTGAGTCGACTATATTATTCCGTCCATTTTCTTCGTCGAAAAAAAGTTGCTATATATAATCCGGGTCGGTTATGCTGTGTTAAATTTCTTGTGTGATTATAGTGACAGATTGCTTAGCTTCTATGAAATCAATCGTGCACTCACAACACTCTTCTTATAGGTGTTCTTATACACTAAAGCATTTATAAAGACTAAAGCATTTATAAAGCTCTCATTATAAGACTCATAAGAATAAACCTCTTGTAAGAACATTTTTATAAGAGTTTAAGTCCTGAAGAGTTAAACTCTCACTACAAAGACTCTATGAGAGTCCAAGGCAACAAAATATGAACTTGTAACAAGAATACGACTCTCCAAGAGTAATAATCTTATAATAAATGTACTTAAAGAGTTTATTTGAAACTTGCTACTAGATCTACATTATAAGAGTTGTAAGAGCCTTACTAGAGTCTTATGAGAGCTTATTCCACTTCCCAAGAGCCAAGCTCTCAAGAGTTTGTTAGTTGGGGGAAATATTCTGTTCTTGGAAGAGAATATTCGGCGAAATCATTTTAAAAACATAATGGCAAACCCTTATCTTTATAATAAAGATAAGTTCTTGGCCATATCATTAAATTAGATGCGTTATATTTCTTCTTGAAACCCACACCTCTATAAAAAAAACACCCTATATTATAATTTTAATTCAATTTATATTATTCATTCTTTTTGTTCTACTTATTAAATTTCCTTTTTGGTGCACTTTTTTATAATATAAAAAAATGACAATAAAAGACACTGACAGGAATACATTATAAAGATTGTAAAAAATACTAAAAAATGTTAATTTTAGAAATCCTGAAGATGCTTGAAAAAAATAAGCGAAACATCAAAATGTAAAAAGCGAAAAAGGAGTTTTTTCTGTCAATCAAAACAGACTGGAATAGCAAAGAAAAACTACGTCATATAAAATAATGAATTTAAAATACATTATTTCATCATTAATTCCAGTTATGTCATCCACCGCTGCAAAACGTAAAGAGATCTACAAATATCTGGCACCATGGCCGCTGTATTCGATGAACTGGAGCGTTCGTCCCGATAAACGTTTTCGCTTGGCTCTTGGAAGTTTCATTGAGGAGTACAACAACAAAGTACAGATTATCAGCCTAGATGAAGACACAAGCGAATTCAGTGCTAAAAGGTGTTTTAATGATTTCCAAACATGATTTAGATTTTTAATGAAATATTTTTCGTAGCACTTTCGATCATCCCTATCCAACAACAAAGATTATGTGGATACCTGACTCAAAAGGAATTTATCCCGACTTACTTGCTACTAGTGGTAATTTAGTTTTCATAATTTGTTTTATGCACATCATATAAGTACGATATCTACCATTTTTCTATCAGGCGATTATTTACGCGTGTGGCGAGCTGGTGAACCTGATACAAGACTGGAATGTGTTCTAAACAATAATAAAAATAGTGATTTCTGTGCACCGCTTACCTCATTTGACTGGAATGAGGTTGATCCTAACTTGGTGGGAACATCATCCATTGACACAACATGTACAATTTGGGGCTTAGAGACAGGACAGGTAAATTATCAGCAGATTCAACTTTAAAACTTCGTCATTAATACTAAAAACTAAACTCTATTACAGCCTCATGGTCGAGTTTATGTTGCCGGTCACGTTAAAACACAACTTATCGCACACGACAAGGAGGTGTATGACATTGCATTCTCACGCGCCGGTGGTGGCCGCGATATGTTTGCTTCGGTGGGTGCGGATGGCTCAGTACGAATGTTTGACTTAAGACACCTGGAACATTCGACAATTATATACGAGGTAAAGTTTTAGATAGTTTTGATAATACGAGTACGATTTCGTTAATCAACATACTTTCATTTAGGATCCAGCACATACAGCATTGTTACGCCTGGCCTGGAACAAACAAGATCCTAATTACTTGGCAACTGTTGCAATGGATTCATGTGAAGTTATAATATTGGACGTTCGGGTTCCTTGTACTCCTGTGGCAAGACTCAGCAATCATAGAGCATGCGTCAACGGAATAGCGTGGGCGCCGCACAGGTAATTTTCTACTGCATTTATTGAAACATCTTT
The DNA here is from genome assembly GCA_949715475.1 of Microchrysa polita. Taxonomy (NCBI): domain Eukaryota; kingdom Metazoa; phylum Arthropoda; class Insecta; order Diptera; family Stratiomyidae; genus Microchrysa; species Microchrysa polita. The sequence goes on from OX454417.1 coordinate 50,933,684, forward strand.
TTTGAGTGGGACATTTGGAAAGTATGAAGATTGAGTTAATTTAATGGGGCGGAGTTCGAACAAGATTATCACAAAAGAGTTTTAAAAAGTTGAATAACAATTTAATGAAACATGATCAATAGTTTTAATGGAAAGGGAAATATGGCAAAAGGTGAAAGAGCTTGGCTACGAAGTTGACTATTGCGAAACGACGAGAGTTGACCCAAAGGGGGAGTTTTGGAACAACGGAGAGAGTAATTTGTATTATCCAAACCATACTAATGGAATGCACTCCTGGTTGTTTATTCAAGCTAAAACACGTTTCGATTGCAGCTATGTTATCCGAAACTGCTATGTTCGAAACTACTCTTCCGAGCAGCTTTCTGGGCCGTATAAAGAAGAGAGTTTGTGTACGCTCTTTTATCACGACGTACGCAACATCTGACTTCTTGGGCTTTAGAACGATGTTGTGACGTCGTCTGTGGACAATAGGAGGTGCACCCTGAGCTCTTTCCGCTTAATCATATATTGTATTTTTAATGGGATGCCTGTGTATTTACATTTAAGTCACTATCGGGACAGATGGGGAGATGCCCCAGTTGCAATCCGCATTCGATCAGTAGCAACCATCAGATGGTTATCTCCTCCTATACCCAGGCCGTCTCCTTTAGAAGGCAACTGCTAATAATGGCAAAGTGGTAAATTCGATTCTCAGTCCAGCTGACTTTATGACCCTTCTTATGTTCAAAGAACATAAGCTTTTATGACGAGGCGGTTGCAGAACTCTACAAGCCTGCCATGGTTGTCGTTCCGGTTAGCCATACCGTGTGCAACCATAACGTGTGACTTTGGTAATTTATGATGTCTTTATAGAAAAAGCTCAGGCAGTTCTACGATGTAAATTTCTGTTCTCCTCTTGCGTTCAAGAGGGTTGCGTCGACTATCTCGGATAGATAACAACATCACAAACACTGCTCTGCTTGCGGATTGTTCTGCTGCACTAACGCATGCCACACTTGTTGCGCTATGGGGAAATACAATCGAAAAAACATTCTTCCTGGGAAAAAGGATGCCAACAATTTACAAATGAATGAAACTGATGTATTTCTGTTTCCTCACGTTGGCACCGTTACTACAACAACAACAACGACGATGTAGAGTTCGGTGGCTCAGTGGAAAAAATAAAACTTATTATTTTTTTGTATAAATCTAAACTTACCAAGAATGGAGTCTGACAGAATACAATAATTGAAGGAGTATTTGTGTGTTTGACGCGAATTGCCTAGAGTATTATTGGTTAAAGTTTAAAAGACAACTTAGAAAGCAGCAGGCTGGGTTTTGTACCGGAAGACTTTCCATAGTGTGAAGTGCCTTACGGAAAGAGGACATTCCAGACAAGTAACGGTTAGTATTTAGCAAACTCCCATCGGTGCGTAATGTCGCGTAGTCCATAAGAGTAAGATGTTGGGCGACGATGAAATCCATACAAGCGTTAGGCAAGCATTATTTCGCTGATCCTATTCCCCGATGTCTCATTCACAACACCTGGATTATGCTGAAGACCCTCCCGCTCAACATCCAACAGTAGAGGATGTGAGTCTCGCTGTACAATCGCATCAACATAATAAAGCGGCGGGCGTTGACGAGATCCCAGCAGAGCTACTGAAGCACGGTGAAATGTGCCTAACCAACGTTATACATGCCCTACTGCTCGAAATATGGAACGACAAGGTAATCTCCGAAGAAGCTGAAATGTGAGAATTACAGGGGCATATCATTAGTTTGTACGACGATTTTATCAAAAATTCTGGAAAAGATAATTAATCCGTACGCAGAAACCATTGGCGAATATCAAGCTACTACTAGTGAGGCTGACAAAGATGACGATGACTTATTCCACTTATTCTCACAGGTCAAAGTGCAAAATATACTTACTGATCTATTCGAAACTTGCACCGGACTCAAGTAGGGCTGGCGCCGACTCTGTTTAACCTAGTTTTAAAGTATGTAATTCGAGGCATTAATATGGACAGCAGCGGAACGCTACTCATCAAATCGACACAATGCGTAGCGTACGCCGACGACATAATCATCATGTCTCGAAGTTTGGGGGATTCAGAAAGCCTTCTGCATGCGCACAGGAACACGAAGCTCCACGTGTATAAAACAAACCCGTGCTATGCTATGGCTGCGAAACATGGATCCTCACCCAAGCCTCCGAAACTTTGGTGGACAGATTTGAACGAAAGGTTCTTCGGCGAATTTTTGGGGCCGTTCGCGAGTGAGATCAATGGCGCATCCGGTACAACCACGATTTGTATCAATTGTACGATGAGATGGAAGTATCGAAAATCGTGAAGCTTCAACGATTGCAATGGGCGGGGCATGTACAAAGAATGAGCGATAATCACATGCCAAAGAAGGTGATGAACGCACAACGAATTGACGTAGCCGCAGAGAGAACTCAGTAGGTGAGGACGCCAGCTGCTGAGTTTCCAAAACTAGAGGACAAGGTCACGGAACTGCTGCAATTGGAGGTCAACTGTTGTTTTTAAATTAGCAAAATGTTATCATTGGGCATGCGCATGCCAATTCGTTTAAAGACGCCATTGTTTTAAATGGAACAACTAATGTTCCTCTATGTCCCTTCTCTTAAGATAAACAGTACGAATCATTGGTTTGACATGCAACTTTATCGCACTCTTGTTTTAATTTACCAATTCCCTTATAGTGTAGTTCCGAGGTGATTTCAGATTGCAAAGTGTGGTGGAGAAAAATTTTTTTTTTGTTTCTTATGTTTTTTGGGGTGCTGAGCTCGAATCCGGAGCTTCCCACCAAAATTTCGTTGCGGAACAAGATCAAAACCGCGAAAAAACCCAAAATTTTCGGAGTTTTCCCATTTTTTGTTTATAACTCCGAAAGTCTACATTTCTCCGAAAACCTGTCCATGAAAATATTAGAGAAAACAGAACTGCGGGTCCAACCCGCCCTTAATCATTAAAATGTGTTAAGCGGTATTGCTACAATTGATAGTTATTTTTTTGGCGTTTTTTGCAATTTTGACCCTGTTTTGAACGAAATTTTGGTGGGAACTTACAGATTCAGGTTCTGCACTCCAAAATACACAATGTACAAGATAAATGCAACTTTTACGACCAAAAATGAAAAACCGTTCAATCCCAAAATTTTTTTCATAAAATGGAACTGTGTTAAAAATGCCAAATTTAAATTATCCACTGTAGTAATACCGCTCAACAGATTTTTAATATTTATGTCTCTTTGGACGCGCAATTATGTGCTCTCTAAAATATTTCTGGCGAGTTTTTCGCAGAAATAAATAGTTGCAGAATTAGGGGGCGAATAACGGAAAAAACAGCAAAAATTTTAGGGTTTTGCACGATTTTGACCCTGTTCCGCAACGAAATTTTGGTGGGAAGCTCCGGATTTGTGCTGAACACCCCAAAAAACATAAGAAACAAAAAAAAATTGTCTCCACCACATTTTGCAATCTGATGTACTAGGTTTATCACGTAGTAACTACACTATTATTAAAAGGACAATTATGTTTGTATTTACAGTTCCTGTCATATTTGCACTGCTGGTGATGATCATCAAGCTCTCATATGGGATATCCAACAGATGCCTCGTGCGATCGAAGATCCTATATTAGCATATACCGCGGCCGAAGGTGAAGTTAATCAAATACAATGGGGCGCTACACAGCCCGACTGGATTGCAATTTGCTACAATAAAGCATGCGAGATTCTTCGTGTTTAGACATAAAACAAAATTACACACAAAGACTCTGCAATCATGAAAAAAGGTAAAAGGCCTGAAATGGAAGGGTGAATGGCGGCAAGTCGTAATTGAAATATAATTACAAAAACAAACTAAGCAATTAGATGTCACTTTTCCGCTTTATTTAACGAATATTTAATTTATACATACTTATTTACTTTAGGCGATTACAACGTAACAGTATATAGTGATTCTAGTTTATTTATTATTTTAAGTATGTAGTGACTAGTATGACACATATTGTGTCTTTATATCTATCTGATATAAATATATTTTACAATATCTATGAGTACCCGTACAGTCTTCATTTGAGACATTAACATATAAATTTTCAAACCAGTTTAGATGTACATTTTTAGTTTAAAGGATATAACCCGAAAGAAACAAAAACATGTAAATAATAATTTGACTTAATTCTAAAAAATATATTTCAACATAAAAAAAATTGCTACAATTTTTTTGAGTTGCATTTTAAGAGAACATTTTGATTAATTTGGTGCTTTTGTGTTACAAGTATGCAACTAAATGGACAATTTTTGTATGCTTTCTTCGTGGTATCGTAATTCTCACATTAAAAAAAAAACGGAAAATATATGAAATTATTTTTCGAAAATCTTTGTTTATTCGATCAGAGTACGATCTTTTATATTTACACTTTTTTACAATAGACCATTTACAATAAATAGGGATTTAACAAATAGCAGATACAACCTGTAAACCTACAGTAAGCAGAATATTAATATAAATACATACATTACATACAAGAATAAGTGAGAGAGAAACAAGATTGTTGCCAAAAACCAAAAAATATCCAAAATAGATTCAGAAAATACAATTCCCGCGATTATAATTGAACAAAAACGCCATTTCATTGTCTCTATTGAAAATAAACAGGATTTCTTGTATTTATTTTGTTATTATTTGTTCTCATAAATACGAAATATGAAAGACAAAAGACACACACTGTATGAGTCTTACTAAATAATACATTATTCGAAATAAACCGTTCAAGCCCCAATGCAGTAGACGAAATTAACAAAAAAATCAGCTACGAGTGTGAATCTTATCGAGTATAAAACTTTAAGGATGAAAAATATTAAGTAATTCTAAGCAAATTAAAAGAAGAAAAAAAACAGGCAAAAAAGAAAACATAATTTTTTTACATGTCACAAGCTGATTATCAATTTTTTATATATGATTCTGTACATGCGAAGAAGATGGACAAGATAATTTTTACACGTAAAAGCATGAACATATTATAGTAAAACTACAAAAAGTATATTTATTACATTGTAATAAAACAACAAAAATAAAATAACAAAAAAAAAGATGAAATACGATTTGTACCGATTTAGGATAAGCATCTGAACGCGATCGACTACAACAACTATAGTTTTACATTTAACTGAAATACACACACTCCCCCATACACACAACACATCTAAATATATTAAAAAATGAAACTGCAATTCAATCAATAAATATTAAAAATCCATAACATAGAGACTAAAATAATGAAAAAAGTAAAACAATGTTTTTTTTGTGCAACTAAGCAAACAAATCAATTTAAACAACTTTTAAATTAAACTAAAGAAACAAAACAACACATATTCAATGCAATATAAAAGTACATATATATATATTTATCATCAAATTATATAATAAATAAAACACTATCCCTGGATGGATTAATAGAAACAAACAAACGAAAAAACTCAAAACTAACAGTTCGCCTCATACTCGATATTTTCCATTCAGCATTGCTCCAGTAAAAAAAATATAATGATCCTTTCGAAAAGATTATTTTTAATTGTCTGAAATAAAGTACACAAAATCACTTACTCATGAAATAAGAGCGTATAAAATAAAACTCCAATCCAATTGGAATTTATTATAAACGGACAAAAAAAGGAACAAGATCAACAAATCATTTTTTAGACGTACTCTAAATATACAAAGATTTTTTTCATAAAAATGCGCATTTTTACTTTCTTCTTCTTGAGGAAACTAAAATACTTCAATATAGAAATCCACTACCAGATTTGTCTACATTCGAAACACTACTATTTCTTAGATATGGCTGAAAGTTGTCTAACATCCTTTTCGACCATCAAATGTAGAAAAAGGACATAAATAGGCGACACGTTCCGAAGTCCCTCGATATGACCTTCTAGTCTGCAATAAGACACAACCGGACACAACTCTACGAAGCTACATACACATACTTTATACTTAGATGATCAATAATAATCTATGTATCATTGTAGCAAAATACACCGTGCGGTAATTAAAAAAAAAAACTATAAAGGATTCAGAATGTTATTCATTCGTCCATAAGCTAACAACTGCCGAGCTATCTATTACTAACCGCGACGACTGCAGTATGCAAAACAGTAGAGGTAAGCACTAGGAAGACGGGTGATTTCAACAGACAAAAGTAATTTTGTAATGTTGGGATATGTTTATTACAACCCCAAAATGTTTTTTGTCTTGCCGGAATCGATGATGTTAGTGTTGAGTTGAGTTTTGTTTTGCCTCAAGGGTATTCCGTTTTTTAAATGAAAAAAGTTGTCTTCTTGTATTAAACCAATATATTTCGGCCTATTCGGCCATCTTCAGTGTTTTACAAATACAAAAATACCTAATGACTAACTTATAAAAATTGAATTTTCCTAATAGTGGACTTTATAAAATTACCTATTATTAGTTATGTGATGACAGTTTTCAAGAACAAAGACTTTGATATTATGTCAAGTAAATGTCAATACATATATTGGTTTAACACAAGAAGACAACTTTTTTCATTTAAAAAACGGAATACCCTTGCTTGAGGCAAAACAAAATTCAACTCAAGACAAAAGTAACTTTGATTTCAAGGTACCGCCAGGCGGTCTGACGTCTTGTGCCGTCTTTTAGCGAAAATAGTCTCAACTCGATTGCACTTTTCGAGCAATATCGGATGCCTAAGGAATCGATCTCATCGTAATTCCAGGTAAGTTAATTTACGACGGGTCTGCGGATAACTGTAAACTTTGCCTCACTAACCATTTTTATTTCCACAGACTACATAGCTACCCTGACCAAGATTCACTGCACATGGTAGTTACGAAGTAGCCTTTATCTTTATCTTTAATACGCAGCAAGCTGCAGGCGCATATACCAGCAATTTATTGCCGGTTGCGACATGAATGTCCGCTACACAGAGTGAAGAAGCATTTTATCGACAGCGCTGAAGGTAAGAGAATTCTTAACTTTTTAATGTCAAAATTCAGTTGCCCTTAAATTAACACACGTTCATAAAGCGACAAGATAAGAGGTAGTTGACATTTTTAATACAAGCGTTAATTCGGAGTTCACCTTCAACAGGCGCATTTCCAATGAGGATCATGCTAGGTAGGACCCCTAAGGTAAGGTGACCAGACTCCCGAAGGCCCAATGCTGTACACATACTTGCGGAATTCGGTTTTCTATAGCAAATCCTCAGCCGTACTTCTAGGTTCGAGGTCTACGTCGCAAAAATATTGGCAAATACTCTGATGCGCGAAAAGCAGAGAGAGGTCTGAGCGTAGCATAGAGCGAGGTACAGGACCTGAGTGTAGGATGGACGAGCCAGAGGTCTAAATCTTACGAATTGGCTCACCGCTCGCCTTATCCTATTTCCCAGCAGCACAACGTATCAAAAATATTGGCGAGTTTTGAAAAGCGCGACAGACAGCGAGGTTTGATCGGAGCGAAGGGTGAGCTATAGGATCTGAGTAATCCTAAGAACAAGCCAAATGTCTAAAACTTACTAATTGCCTTCTAATGGCTCACCGCTTGCTGCGATCGCATACCTGGCCTTATCGCTTTCACTCTGTGCTGGTCGCAAGGATATTGGCGAATTATGAAAAGCGCGACAGACAAAGTGAGTTCTTAGCGAAGCCAAGGGCGAGCCATAGGATTTGAGTAAATGCATGGACGAGCCAGATATCTAAATCTTACAAATTGCCTTACATTGGCTCATCGCTCGCTGCGCTTGCTTCGCCTTATCCTATTTCGCAACGGCATTGCATCGCAAAAATGTTGGCGAATTCTCTAATGCGCGACAGACAGTGAGCGGGGCGAAGGGCGAGGCACAGAATTTAAGTAAGCCTAAGGACGACCCAAAGGTCTAATAAATCTTATCTAAACCTGACTGCAATATTTCTGGAGCAGAGTATGCACTTCTCAATGGTTGATGCCATGCCGGTCGCCTGACCCCGGTCCTCTTAATGCCGTTTTAAATTAACTCTAAAGAAATGTGGAACTTTATCTAAAACCCATGCCGAGTCCTTTCTTAAGTATGCGTTTTCCTATAGAGGTTGATAAAGGAATCGAATGGAGTACAGTGGCTGATTTTTCTATCGGTTTGTCATAGGGAAAATAAATTTAAATCTTTTGACGGTTGTAACTACAGAACCTTGGCAGCTTCAACCTTGAAATGTTCACCAAATATGGGCAATACCGTGCCCTACAAGTTTGCCGAATTTCAAAACTCCGCTCAAGAACTTGCAAGTTATGGATAATTTTCGATTAGAAAACACAGAAGTGCGATTTAGGCAGCTGTAGCTTCCGAACGCGAATAGGTGGACCGTAACATTTGGAGGAAATATGAGCGCCAAGTAGCTCTCCAATTGTGCAAGTTTTTCAGAGAGATCGGGAGGGGTTCCCGAATTATCGAACATGAAAGATTGGCAAACACAAAAGCGCGATTATCTCGATAAATATCGATCGCACAGTGGTCAAACTTTACACCTTAAAAGCTGATCACAGGCCTCATATCGAGGAGCTTATTATGTAGTGAACTGTGTGGCATGGGGAATGCTGTACATGTGGCTGTACATTTCCCAATGCTGTACGACCGGTCAACATGCTGTACTGTACAGCAAAATGCTGTACGTCAGCTTACCCCAAGCGAACTCATATCTCCAGGAGACATTAGCACTTCCCCGGGTAAACAAATTGGATTCCGTGAAATTTGATTCATTGTGGAGCTGAGCTCACTGCCTATTGAGTTCACATGCAATATATTCGCTGTGTCAAATCTTGTTCTTAATTCTGCCTACCAGTATAGCCACTGCGTTTCAAATCAAAATTCATTCAGAAAGTGCGCTGGTGGTACAATAAGCTGGTCAGACGGTTATTTAATTAAACCAAGCGCTGTGGTAATATATTTTTTTTTTGCGTCACAGAAGCTTTCATCCTGGGAATGGACTTATCGGCATCACTTTACTTACTATACGTAAATTCTAGCAGATCGTTCAAATAAAATTTAAAGCAACACAATTAATAATGAAATTTATAAAAAACACATCCTTTAAAAATTAGTTTATTAATACAATTAAAATTAACTATGTCCTTCAAACTAATTTAAAGAATATTAGGTTCGTTAAGTTTACTTTATGATAAGGCTGAACAAGAAGGTTGTCACGCCGTAAATTGTGAGAATTATTCTAACTTGAAAGTTATTTAATATATCTTCACAAACAATGAGAGCAAAACAGGTCACTTAAGCCCCGTCTCCATTGTAAACATTTGTTGATGAACAGTTGCAAAAAAGTTCAAAATATTGTATGCGAACAGTTGCGCAACATTTTGCTGAACTTTTTCTGAACACTTGCGGAGCAAGAATCTGTATTGTTCGTTGCGCATCATGTTCGAATACTGTTTATAAACTGTTCCGCAGTTTAGTAAGGTTGCGTGAAGACTACTACATAAGTGTAGTAGTTCACTGAACATAGGATCGTACTTTCAGATTGTCCTTACTTCTTCTGTTGTACAGAATTATACCAATAGCAAGTATAATTTTTCTATTTTACTATCTTTAAGTAGGAAAGGAAATACCATATGATCGTATGTGTGTAGTCGTATATTAGCGAACATTACACAACATAGTGAACTTAATATCTTCTAACTTGTATGGTTTGCTTTAAAAATTACTTTAAATTCATTTATTTTAGATAAAGATAACCAAATACCATCATTAAAACCCCCTCGTTTCTTATAAAATTGTCCGAATTCGTGTAATGTTCCCCGTGTTTTCCATTTGAATGGAAAACATCGAACATCAATAAATTACTTACAAAAATTAGCTCGAAAGGAACTTGAGCTGTTCGCGAACATTGTTCAGCAGGAGCAGTGTTGCGATACAACTGTTTACAATGTGGACGTGAAACAATTGCTCCAAAATATGTATGTGCAACAGCTCAGGAACATTTGTTTACAATGTGGACGTGACACTATTGTTCAGCAACTGTTCGCGAACAATTGAGGAGCACTGAAACATCATGTTCGTATACAGTTGCGCCACAATTGTTTACAATGGAGACGAGGCTTTATAAACATAGCGTTAAGAAATGTTCTTCTATAATCTTCCAATAAGGAACAGCGAGTTTTTTATTCCAGCCAATTTGACACATAGCAAACCGTGTAAAATCGTGTTGAATTCTTTCTATTCGCTCGATATGAACCTTATACAGGATGAAGCAGAGGAATGTTTTTCAATATTGAATGACTGGGAAACGGTTCGATAAAATTAATAAAGACAAGCATTAGTTTTTTAATGCAGTTTTCAAATATACATACTTTAATTAAGTTCGAAAAATAATGTCTTGGAGTTGACGCCCTTTTTGCTGGATACAAATTCCGTAAAAATTTCGTCCATTACGCGACAAAACTCTCGGCGCTGCACAAAATCCCCTTCACTAAGCTGCTCTACGATCATTATCTTGTACGGGTGAAACTGCCGTTCTCACTCGGTCTACATTTTCCGGAGTTAGTACTGAACGGGGAAGACCAGGTGGTTTCTTTTTCATTACAGATCCAGTACTTCTAAACGCTGCAACCCATCGGAGTACAGTATGTCGATCAGGCACTGCACCACGACGTCCAACTCTAAAAGTTTGACGAAAAAGACGTTGCATTCTGACTACGGAATCATTGTTTCTAAAGTACTGCTCGACAACGAACACACGATGCTCTACGCTCCAACGCTCCATAGCGACTGAAACTGCGTTGTATGGGCAGTCTCTAGGTGCGAACGAACGAAAGCAATATACAGTGTTTCTAAAGTAAAAGAATCATTAAATGCACGCGCATTACGTTTACCAAATCCTAACATACTATTCGCTTTTGAAATAATAGGTGTTTTTTTGGTTATCCCGTGTAGGTTTGGGTAACGAAACTTAATTTAAAAAAAATGACAGGTGGATCAGCTGGCATTTTTTTTATATGGAGTTTCGTTACCCAGACCTACACGGGATAACCAAAAAAACACACCTTATGAAATCAATGTGTGGTCGAAATGAAAGCGTTTTGTCGAAAATTAACCTGATATTGCAGTTAATATATACTAAGTACTTTACACTTCTCTCTTGATTACCGCAACTCCTAGTGGAGCATGGTGCGTTGACGACTACCGTGTGTAGTTATCAACGTTACAAAGACAACTGAATTCGGAGTGTGATACCACTTCCTAGTCGCATTGTTAGTTTATTATTCTACGATAAGAATATTTCTTATCATCTTCTTCTGAATAATAAACTTGCGACGAGTCGTGCCGAGTTTGGAAACTTGTTTCTCTATGAGTCTCTATTTCACAGAGTGGCGACCGAACGATCACGGCCACAGAGCACGACTTTACACTTACTTAAATTTAAATTAATATCACGGCACCAAAACTGCAGCTTTTCTTATATCGGATTGCAACTTAAGATAGTCATCTAGGTTGCTTTTTTTCATAGCGATTTTCATATCATCGGCATACTGCCGTACGAACTTCAAATTTTGGATGATATCATTTACGAAAACTAAAAAGAAAAGTGGTCCTAAATGGCTTCTTCGTGGAACTCCCGACAAAAACTTTATAACAGAGCGGGATGTACATCCATTTAACTTCACCAACTGAGTCCTATCCGTTAAATAAATATACCTAAATTTTCTAATTTCCTAAGTAAGATATTGTGATCTTCGAAAAATCGGTATATATACCACATCAATATACAAATTCATTCCCTGCTCAATACCATCAGCAATAAATTGGTTGTAGTTGATTTTCCTTCGATTGCAATTCAAAATAAGTACAGTCAAACCTGTCTAATCGGACCACTGACGGGACCGATCAAATTTGGTCCGATTAGCAGGTGGTCCGATTACTAAGGGATGCTAGAAAAGTACAAAAAATTAGAGAAATAATTTTTAAACGTTATTCATGAAAAACAACGCATTGGTCTCGGCGATGACACCAGCTTAACCAGCTTCCTTATTATAAATTCTCCACAGTCCACACACTCAGTTCCACCGAAATTTTGTTTATATTTTTAAATATTTTACAAAGCATTTCTATAATCAAAGTTATGGTTAATGGTTCAATCAATCCTCCCTTTATCTTGACTTGCATCTTCTTGTCTCCAGAATTGTCTCACCACTTCATAGCTCATATGCTCATTGTAATCAGAACTGAAGTGAAGGAAAGATTTTTTTTTTGTCACAAAATGTCTTGCCGCGTTGCCTGTCTGTTGGTCCGTTTGGTGAAATTTCTTCGTACTGCTCAAGTAAGTAATCAATTTGAAGTTTTGGTCCGATTCATCCAGTGGTTGGTCCGATTGTGGAGGTACGTCTAGTACTGATCCGTCCAATTGGAGTAACCCATCGTGGTCCATGGTCCGATTAAGAGGTGGTCCGTTTATAAAAGTTATTTTGTATGAAAAACCTAATAAAATTGACCAAGGGGGCCCCAATTAGAAAGTGGTCCGATTATAGAGTGGTCCGATTACCAGGTTTGACTGTATTAGGAATGCCATCAGTTCCGGACTGAATATGTACTAACATCAGGATTATCAAATTAGAGATTTTCGTCAGGATTATGTATAGCACTCAATAGGTCATCCTCAGAAATCTCAAGAGCACTACTAAGGTCCTCCTGAGCGACCCGAGTGACGAATGCAATCGGCCTTTCATTGATGTTACCATTCATTTCTGATGAAACCGATCCTGAAATTCGTAAAATGAACTGAACAATCTTGCAAATCCCTCACAAACAGATGGAACATCGTTGTAAAAATGACCATTGAATTCTTTTTTTTTTGTTTATTCCTGTATTCTTACGCTTGCTGTTTATAAAATGCCAAAATGTCTTACACTGGCACCCCAATAATCCGGATTGATTGGGACCGGACCCTATACGGATTATCGAATTATTCGGATTTTCAAAATGCACCTATTAAGACCTGGGTAGACGGAATTATCGAATTTCCGGCTTTTCGGGGTTCTACTGTACTTTAGTTCTTTAAATTATTTTCAGCTCTCGAAATATACTGTTTGTAAAGATTTTTATTCAATAATTCATGTTCTCTTGTCAATCTGAAGAAATTTGCTTTATTGGCAAGAGAGAATGACTTCTTCTTCTTGCATAATCTATGCGACTTATTTTCCGCTCTCTTAGGTTTGAATTGTTCTTTGGTAACCCATGGATTTTTTTTTTTTAAAGGAGCGTACTCGCGAATAGCCTCCCACAAAATTGATTTAAAAATTGTATAACTTTCAGCAAGATCTCTATTTGATATATATGTAACTGAAATCCAAACAATATTAAAAAATAATGAACTTAATTCTGTAAATTGAGGTTTTTGAAAATTTCTTTGTCAATGTAATCTCAAAAAACAAACCAAGAAGAAGAGCACTATGATGCATTGAATTGGGCTAAAACGCTTTATCTGTACTAACAGAAGCATTCAAGCCAGTTCTAACAAAAATTAGATCTAGATCTGCCAATCGATTTTTTTTTTCACAAATTTGATGCAAATCCATTGCAAATAAGCAATCTGTTAGATCAAATTCACACTCGAAATGTAAATCACGCGGCAGATCCAGTACCAACTTATATTACCAAGTTTTAAATCCCCAACAATGATGATGATTGTCTTTTTCCTCAAAAGATGTAAATAATTTAGAGTAGCGGTGTCTGTCGTATCTGTGTGTGCGACACGTGCGACATCACATATCTGTCATCCCAGCCATACATAGCTATGTAGGTAGCAACGCCGTCTAGATATTAAGGCCGCAATGTAGAATCATAGACGTCAAAATCAGCTTATAGTTTTAGGTTATGTTCGCCAATGTTGCACTGTTTTGTTTTTGCTTTTTATTACGTCACTACTTGTTTTTGTTGTTTGTTCGTGTAAATAAAAAATTTAAGAGCTAAACTATGACGGCATTGTCCAGCTGAGTTGCGGCTATGATATATCTAGATGGCGTTGTAGGTAGGCTAAAAACAAGCGGTCGTGAAGTCTATTATGACCCAGTTATTAATGGGAGTTGCGGATGATGCGAAACGTATCTTATTTCAGTGTCCCACCTTTGAAGATACCCATTTGCATTTGTCATTGCAACACAGCATGCAGTATATTTCCAAAATTCCCAATTCTATAAATGTCCATCCAGACTGATCGCCAAATGGTTGAACGTGCAACCAACTGGCGGTTGTCATTTCATTGCATCCAAACTGATCGCCATTTGGGTGTGCGTTCAGTTTTGATATTCAATATGGCAACTCAACCAACCGCTTGTCAAATTCAAAGTGAAAATTTTGCAACGTTTGTTTGTTATTTGAATAATTCAGCCGTGTAATAATTCAAACGCGCCTTTGCGCGATTTTGTTAATTATAGTATAGTGACTTTAGCTCTAGACCCAAACATCCAAAAAAAGAGCTGACTTTTGATGCCAAATTGTTCTATGGACTGACCGCATTACGCAGTAAAAAGTAAAACTTTTTTGCGCGTCACATTTGGGGGGGAGGGGGTGGCAAAGGGGTAAAATTATGATTTTTCGCCAATATCTTGTTAACTGTAATATTTACAGCAAAATGTTCTGAGGACGATTTAAACTACACAAAATTTCCTTTCTAATGATATATCATATCATATACCTTCTCCTGGTAGATTATATACTAGACCTAAAAACATTCGGTGTAATTTAGATTTTTTGATAGTTACATTTGGCGCTCTGCTCCTGAAGTAATTTAATTGGAGCCATGGTAATAGGGATAACTATTCCCAACAATATATAGCTGTCCCACACGGAGACTCAGGGTGCTCCGACAAAGCATTCCCCTATACTCCCTATTAACATTTAAAAAAAAGACGTGCGTGTAACTTTTCGCCGAATCACAGCAGGCGGGAAAAATTTTGGTAAACGTTAAGGCTAAGTCCCATTAGACCCTCCACCAAATATTACTTAGATCGGATTAAAACAAAGGGTACCTCCCATACAAATAATTCAAATTCAATGCCACTAGTTTATTAAGAAATAAGGGAACAAGTCAACCAAAATTAAAGTTTTGCTCGTAGGCAATTTTCCGGTCATTTTGTATGGAAGGTACCCTTTTTTTTAATCCGATCGAAGTGATATTTGGTGAAGGGTCTAATGGGACTTAGCCTTAACGTTTACCAAAATTTTTCCCGCCTGCTGTGATTCGGCGAAAAGTTACACGCACGTCTTTTTTTTAAATGTTAATAGGAAGTATAGGGGAATGCTTTGTCGGGGCAGCCTGAGTCTCCGTGTGGGACAGCTATATATTGTTAGGAATAGTTATCCCAATTACCATGGCTCCAATTTAATTAGTTCAGGAGCTAGAGCGCCAAATGTAACTATCAAAAAATCTAAATTACACCAAATGTTTTAAGGTCTAGTATATAATTTGCCAAGAGAAGGTATATGATATAATATATCATTAGAAAGGAAATTTTGTGTAGTTTAAATCGTCCTCAGAACATTTTGCTGTAAATATTACAGTTAACAAGATATTGGCGAAAAATCATAATTTCACCCCTTTGCCACCCCTTCCCCCCCAAATGTGACACGCAAAAAAGTCTAACTTTTTACTGCGTAATGCGGTCAGACCATAGAACAATTTGGCATCAAAAGTCAGCTCTTTTTTTGGATGTTTGGGTTTCATCATTTTTTCAGCTAAAATCACTATACTATTAGTCCGATTTTGATAATTAAATTTGAAAAAAATCACAAAATTAAATTGTGCTTATGTAATTTTCTGTCTGAATTTGGTTGCTAGTGTAGATGCTAAGGAGCAACCAAAATGGCTGTTCGTGATGCCAGCCTGGATGGACCTTAAGAGATGAAGGTGATATACAGGGTGTCCCAAACCCCAACGATAACCCGGATAACTGGTGATAGCGCATTTAGTGTTTGTTACGAGTAAAATATAAAAAAAATAATTGGCGTTTTTTTACGCTTATTTGTAATTAAAGAAAAATCGAAAAAACACAGAACTTGCTGTCATTCATTGTAACTGCGCAAATCTTAATATTTCTCAAATTTTCGTTTGGCGCTGCAACAGCAAGAAAATACTCAATATACCTACACCCCAACCCAAAATAAAAAATAACTGTTTTGTTTTGAGAGAAATGTGACCTTCTTTGTGGAGAGAAATCAAATTCATCGTTCCGTCAAATAACTGTACCTGCATAAAATTGCACCGGGACCTTCCGGCAAGTAATTTTAAAAGTTCGCGCATAGTCTCTAGTTTTCAAAACGGTATGACGTTTGCTTCATTATTCCTGATTGGAGTCAGAATGGATGAAAAATGACCGCAAGGTCTGCGATTTTTCGATTTTTCTTTACAAATAACTAAAAAAACGCGACTAATTTTTTTTTATATTTTTCCCGTAACGGACACTAAATGCGCTATCACCGATTACCGGGTTGTCGTTGGGGCTTAGGACACCCTATATAAGAAGCCGCCAAAATATGTTTCTTGTTGCATTTATTATTAGCAATCTGTCTTAATACAATCCGAGGTACTTTGCTTGATTTACTGGAGGTTGGTGTGTTGGTGGGAAGCTCCGGACTTGCAAAAAAAACATAAGAAACAGCAAAAAATGTTTTTCTCCGCCATTTAGTAATCTTTAATGTAATGAATGACTATAATGAGCCTATAAAATGAAGTACATTTGAACCCTTTACTGTAATCAATGGCAGGATGAACGCTTGCGATTCTTGAATAATCTTGGAATATTTTAATTTCTTTGTTATTCTAAAATCTTGTCATAATGAAAAAAAAATGTGTCCCCAGTTTTCTTTAAAAGTAACCCACGCTGTTAATAAGTTGTCGCGTCGAACACATTTGGCCTATCTTTTTCGATCTGTAAACTTTCTTCTTCTAAGGCATATATATGTACATATTTAATTGGTTTTAAGATACATTTGATACTCATATTATGTAAACACCAACATGATGTGATCTTTTCAACAAATTTTTACGATAAGATGTAAGTTAAGTGCAACTAAAATCAAAACCAAAACAAAAAAAAAAAAAAAACAACAACAAACGGTATAATCAGTATCAGTTGGGTCTCAATGAAATAGTCCCTAATTAAACTAATTACTTTTTGTGGTGACAACATTGGTTTCAGCCAATATTTAGGAAGTCCATGCTTCACATCATAATGATGTCATTTAGATAAGAAATACGAACATCGGAATCTTGCCGAAATGTCTTTGCTTTTCCTCACTCGGGGAGACTAAATTCTCGAAGACCCATGATGACTCGATTTGACAAAACAGACTTTTAGTCTAGGTCATTAGGTGATTTGAGATTGCAAAATGTGTTAAGTAGCATCGGTCAACATAATGGATTATCCATTTTTACTTTGGGAAAGTGAAGTTGGAAAAAACACACAAGCCTTTTAGATTTGGATATTTTTATTTCATTTAATCACGATCTTTAATAATTTTCGATTACTTTGACGATTGTTCACATAAACGGTATTTTGGGGCTACCAAAAGACCGTTTATGTGAACATCGCATGATCTCGGTGGCCAAGTGACATCGCTAAATCGCAAAATTACGCCTCCAGAGAACTTCTCGCACCTCCAGGGAACTTCACTTCTCGTACCGAAAGCGTAACGTATAGCCACAATAATTGAGCAGAAACTAAGCCAACAAGAATCTCGTAGAAGAGTTATGGCCTTTTGAATATTGATGCGATTTGCAGATCAAGCGAACTAGCAACAAGAAGCTATAATTCACTTCTTTAGGATTGGGTCACTATCCTTAATTCAATTGGCTAGTGATCCGACAACTTAGAACACACAACGGGATTTACACAGTTGCCGACGTCAAAATGGAAAATGTTTACGCGAGCTCGTAAAATCATTAGTCAATTTCTTTTTTATTCATTATAGCTGGCACGGTCTGTGTCGCCCTAAACCAACACAACGAACAAAAGCTTCACCAATCCAGAAGATTAGATGAACATGATGGAATATTGTCCTAAAAGGAAATTCTTTAAGCTGTTGTTAAACTTACACAAATAATGGTAGTGCGGATAGGTTTGTTGTAACTCTGCTCCCTAAACCCCTAAAGAACCCCATATCAGTGTGGTTGCGGCCTGAGGTTTTTAGGGTAATCTCTCTCTGTACCGTAACCCCTTGTGGGGCATGGTGTGTTCACTCAGCCGTTTATAGGCTACTTCGAGTCAACGTTACATTGCATATAGTGGAGTGTATACATATAATGTTAGTGTATACTGTACAACATTATGCTGAATTTTGGTATACCGGCAAAGTTAGTGCGACTCACAAGGACGACGATGAATAATACCGTCTCGCAGGTCAGAGTGCAGAACCAACTCACTGACCTATTTGAAACTCGTACTGGAATCAAGCAGGGCGACGGGCTGGCGCCGACGCTCTTCAACATTGCTTTGGAGTATGTAATTCGAGCCATGAATATGGACAGCAGCGGAACGCTACTCATCAAGTCGACTCAATTAGTAGCGTACGCCGACGATATCAACATCATGTCTCGAAGATTGGGTGATGCAGAAAGCCTTCTGCATAACCTCAATAACGCCGCAAAGGAAGTTGGACTACATATAAACGAAAGTAAAACAAAGGCCTTGATGCAATCGAAAACAAGGACGCCAGCAAATTCAAGCATCACAGTGGGGTACCTTAATATCGAGTATGTAGAAAACTTCAACTATCTGGGTTGCAACTAATCAAAGGACGCCAACGAAACCGAATAAATTAAGCGACGGATACAACTAGCCAATAAGACATATTTCTCGGTCCTCCCTATAATTAATTCGAAACTTGCGCACAGGAACACGAAGCTCCGCGTGTACAAAACGATCCGTGCTATGTTATGGCTGCGAAACATGGACCCTCACCCAAGCCTCCGAAATTTTGCTAGACCGATTCGAACGAAAGGTCCTTCGGCGAATTTTCGGGGCCGTATGCGAGCGAGATCAATGGCGTATCCGGTACAACCATGAGTTGTATCAATTGTACGATGAGCTGGAAGTATCGAAAATCGTGAAGCTTCAACGTTTGCAATGGGCGGGGCATGTACAACGAATGGACGATAATCGCATGCCAAAGAAGGTGATGAACGCACAACGAATTGACGGAGCGAGGTTGCGTGGACGACCGAGAGCTCGCTGGGAGAACTCCGTAGGTGAAGACGCCCACCAGCTGCTGGGTATCCGAAACTGGAGGACAAGGTCACGTAACCGCGACAATTGGAGGTCAACGATTCAGGCGGCCAAGGCCCGACGTCGGGCTATCGTGCCACATTGATGATGATATAATGTTACAAGCGCTATATTTCCTGGACCACGCCGAGATTCGGTCTACGGACTTCTAGATTACTAGCATCGTAGAGTGCGACTCAACCAAGTGAGCCACATTGCATGACCTAGGGTAATGCTTCTTGGTAACCTGCAAAATGACCTTTTGAGTAACTGATCTACAGAAAGATGGTGTCCTAACCTGTTTAGCGGTACAAATGCATCCAGGATGGATAGCCTTTCAGGAGGCGGCCGATGATCCCCTCTTCGTTGATAAGGCTTAAAAGCTGTATCAGCCAAAGCGGACTATACTTTAACTTCTGGCAAGATTCCTTTCAAAGCAGCTATTTCACGCCGTAAAGGACGAAATCATTTTGTTTTGTATTGAAGTCAACACAACCCTAGCCGCACGAGCTGTATGTCTTTCGGGGTCAACTTGACTGTGCCGTCAAGAAGTATAGACGATTTCTGTCTGGAGACGAGAACAGGGATACAATGTTGCAAGCCGATTTTCGTTAATCGGTGGAGGCCGGCAATGTGCCACAGGCATTTAAAGATTTTGAGAAATGCATTTTCTCCACAACTTTAGACACAACATCTCTAAAACTAAATAAATAACAGAGGTAATAAAATGATTATCACAGTCAAATATTTTTTTTTTTTTTAATAGAATTGCCCGTACTAAAATCTTCAGCTTCAAACTCTTCCAAAAGAACACTTCCTGCGCATTCTGGTCAAGGACTAAAGTTACAGTCGTGCTCTGTGGCCATGATCGTTCGGTCGCTACTCTGTGATACATAACTATCATTTTTCTTTGGCTCTGTTGTTGGATCGTCTGTAAGCGTATTTTAAATATTTCCTTTTTCGTTTCTATACAAAACGGTAACAATAAAAATCTGACTTTTTTTATTTATAATTTTCGATAATACCTATCATAACTAAAGATCTTGATCCATATTCCCCCTTCTCCCGCTACTCCAAAATTGACTATTTTGAGTACTGTATGAGACCGAACCAAACAGTTACAGTTTTCCGTAACGCTTATCGTGAAATTGATGTCAATGGAAAGGTTTCGACTTCCAATTAATGGATCAGAAGTCTTTTTTGTCATTTTGGGCATCTTGCAATTGAAGCAGAGTTATTTAAGACCGTTTACAATACAAAAAAAAATAGAGAAAACACAAAAGCAATTATAAAAATTAATTTCGAGATTATTTATTATTTCACGTATATGTTACCAAGTTTAAACTTTACAAAGCATTTGCTATTTTTGGTATAATCGCCTTATATATTTCAATTCCCTTCAAAAAAATGTCAGCTTTAATAAATTCATCGTGATCATGAAGGAGAATGGGAGTATGATTCATGGGTGAAAATCCAATGGCAGGTATACCGGCCTGAAGCAAAAGTATTATTAGCATGAAACTTCATTTAATTAAATAATTAACACAATACCTGACGTATGTAACGACTGTCAGTACCAGCCGGGAAAACCTGTGTCTGGATCTTTAAATTCCTGAAAATAAATGGTTTTAAGTTTTCCTTTTAGTGAATGTAAAATATTTAGTAATTTCATAATTACATGGCATCAACGGCTTCCTTAAAGCCCACCCAGAAAACATTACTATTATCAATTGCGGTCGGCTTCACATATGGCTTTTTGTGCTCGTATACGATTTTTATATTACCTCCAGCTTCCTCACACCATTTATTCAACTAAATAAAGAAAACGATAAATTGTTCGTTTGCTTAGATGACATCCGCATATCCGAAAAGAGAATAATACCTGATTTTCGAATTTGTCATGATCAACATCGATGGCCAATCGAATATCAAAACCAACAACAATAGTTGGGGGAACAACGTTGCTTTGAACTCCACCTCGAATTTGTGTTAAATTAACCGTCGTAACATCGCCCAGTTTTAGCATATCATTATTCTCCAGTTTCTTAATTTCTCCATCGCGAAAGTCCATCATTCGATCTATAATGTAACGTAGCTTTTCGCCTGCCGTATTTTTGTGCAGAATAGAACCGTGCCCGGCACTTCCATTAATCTCGAAAAAAATTCCTAAACAACACGATTTCATGCTTTTGATGAGTTGGAAAAATAAATTTGGTTATATGCTTACGCCAGGTACTCCGTTCAGCATAAAACACGTCAAATGTTTCCGTTGGTGATGCAATACCTTCATCTAATGCAAATCCTATATTTAAAGCTTTGAAGTCATCGGTTGTCACAAACGCAGCCATTCCCAGAGTTCCACCTTTTTCTTCATCTGGAATAATTTTAATGATCAGTACTATGTAGCATTTAGGTGGCACATAATATGCCAAACATATTAAAAAACGAGCCCGATGCTAATTTCGGGCGCGGCCGAAATTTGAATACCCGTCACATTTAAATGAACCTTAAGCTTGTTTTGTGTTAACAATTTTTACCACAGCTCTATGACGAGTTCGGATTCCATCTGTTCCTGGATGCGTGGAGTCTAATCAATCAAGGAACACACTGAGATGAATTTTAGTTAAGATTCAAAAAGAAAAAAAGAACCTAATATTTGGCGGTTAGTTTGTATGACAGCCCTATGACGTAGTATACCGATTCCATCCCTTCCTAGTTATGTTTTAAGGCTTTACTAGAAACATATTTGGGTGAAGTTTGGTTAATATTGTTCCATAAAGAAAAAAGTTTATCCGTTCCTAGATATGTTTTGAGGCTTTACTAAAAACACATTTGGGTAAAGTTTAGTTAAGATTGGTTCATAAAGAAAAACATTTTTCTTAGAAGAACTTAATTTTTAGAGGTTTGTTTGTATGACAGCCCTATGACGTAGTGTTCCGATTACATCTGTTCCTAGATATGTTTTGGGGCTTTACTAGTAACACATTTGGGTAAAGTTTGGTTAAAATTAATTAATAAAGAAAAAAGTTTTTCTTAGAAGAACCTAATTTTGGTTTTTGGTTTATATGGCAGCCCCATGTCGCCATGGTCCGATTCCATTCGTTCCGACATATATACAGCGTACACTTAAAAGAAACTTGTATACAAAATTTCAGCCCGATAGCTTGATAACTGAGGGACTAGTTTGTATTGAAACAGACGGACAGACAGACATACAGACTGACATCGCTCAATCGATTTCTCTTATCACACTGATCAATACTATATAATATACTTTATATAGTATAGTATATATATAGGAGGTGCTTCCTTCTGTGCGTTGCAAACTTCATGACAAAGTTAATATACCCTTTCACATAGTGACGGGTATAAAAACACAAAAACTTGGCATAAGTAATTTGTATTCGGACGACTTTCAACAGTGGTGTAAGTCAAAATGGACACCTCTTTTCATATTAGTGTAGTCATCCAATGGAACATCTAATAAAACGTGATTTGTTTGGTTTGGCTTACAGAACATCTTAGAGGAGGAACTTCGCTTTGTGGCTCTTAGGCTAGTTTTTCCGATCTGTAATTTATTATACATAATTATATCTTCAATAATGCTGCAGTAGTCTGTAGTCTGATTGGTGTAGTGGTTATTGCATTTGCTTTCGAAACACGGGGCCGAGGGTTCGGATCCCACTGTGAGCGGACTACGTTTATGATAGTTAACCCATGCGACGGACTACGATCTCTGTAAGTTTTTAGACCTCGAAATGATAGGAAATCGGAATATTTTCCGCTGCAAAAAAATCTTGAATTTTTGCGGGGATAGGGGTAATCTAGGCCTTCACTCAAATGTTAAACGAGTAGGTACCTATTTGAATAAAAAACTCTGCTTCTGCAGGGCGAGCTGTTAAACTCAATCTACAAAAAAAGTAGTAAAGAATGAAATGTGGATGTTACCAACGTAGGTGACCCATTCGCAGGGTAAAATTTAGGACTTTTTTTCCCGAATTGTGATAATTATCGGAAATATTGTCGACTTTCTTAGCTGGCATATCGACGAAGACTTTTAAATAGCAAACATTTCAACATGATGTCTACATCGACGATATGGGCGATTAATCAGCAGATCCTAAATGCAAAGTTAGCTGACCACAAAACCGATTTCACGCCATTGTTTAGCGCGCTATGTGCGCTTGTCTTTCTTCTTCTGACCGATGATCACGCGGGTTTGTTTCCAAACACGACCCCAAACTTGCAGCTTCTGAGACTGTAGTCTTAAAGCATTGAAAAATAACTAATAGAACTGTCACTCCATATAAAAAAGGTCCCATCCAGAAAGTACCTATGTGTGAAATTTGTTCACACGTATACTATAGGCGTACTATAGGGTATTCGAAATTATCAGATTTGTTCTCAAATTTTATTCATCTTAGTCCAGTCAAAATAGTATCCCAACTCAGGCATCCAAATAGAAAAACAATAGGTAAGGCAATTTTTTGTTGTTTTTGATTCAGTGGGCTGCCAGGAGTCGAAAACACATTTGGTTAAAAAAAAATTGGTCGGAAACGTCCCAAAAAGGATACTCCTTAATCCTTGACCGGAGGTCAGCATGCGGGGTGTCATATCAAAGGGGACGTCGAGTACATTACATATCTGGTGTCCGTTTCCTGTTTCAAGGACCCTTAACGGAATAAAACGAGCTTAAATGGAAAATTATCGAATTATCGTGTTTCCCGTGTATCTTTCTTTCCAAAGCCACAACCACGAGAATTGTTCAAGTTGTCACTACTTTTATGGTAAATCTGAAGTTTCTGCCACGAAGTTTGCTAAGAAAAAAATTTATCGGAAAGTTCTAAAAAAGGACAAAAAATGACACTAATTACACACCTTGATCCCAAAGGAGAAAATTGGGTTCAAACGATAAATTTTCGTATCTGTATCTTTCCAAAGCCGTAATTTTCCACTTAAGCCTGAATTATTCCATTTAGTGTCCTTGAAACAGGAAACAAGCACCGGATAAGGCATGTACTCGACGTCTTCTTTGATATGACACCCCGCATGCCCATGTTGGTCAAGGTGTATAATTAGTGTCCTTTTTCAAAGCCTTGCGATCAATTTTTTCTTAGAATTGAATGGTAGAATCTTACGGTATTATCCATTTTGAAAAGTGAGAAAAGTAGTGAAAACTTGAACTATTCTCGTATAGTTATGGCCTTGGAAAGATACACGGGAAACATAATTCGCTAATTTTCCATTTGAGCTCGATTTATTCCGTTAAAAGTCCTTGAAACAGGAAACAGACACCGGATATGTAATGTACTCGACGTCCCCTTTGATGTGATACCCTGCATGCTGACCTCCGGTCAAAGATTAGGGAGTATCCTTTTTTGTCCTTTTTGGGACCTTTCCGATCAAATTTTTTTTTAGCAAAGTGCGTTTTAGCTTCCTGGGAGCCCGCTGATTCAAAAATAACAAACATTAGCCTCATTCAATTTTTTCTATTTGGATGCCTGAACTGAGATACTTATTTTGACTGGACTACGATGAATGAAATCTGAGAACGTGTTTTTCTCTTTAGAATGTTGATTACACGATGATAGCCGAATCATTTCCTGTCAAATTTTTCAAGTAAAAACTACTGGATGTAAAGTGGTAAATACTGTTTACTTCGAATCTATTTTTTTCCCAGATGTAGGCAAATGCATTTGAAATGGTGTGCAAGTGCGTTTTTTTGTAATTTTATGTCATAAGTGCGTGTTGTAGTTTAGAGTAGACGTCGTGAACGGTCGGCTGTAATTTTTGCTCAATTCAAAATTGTATTGTATTTATCCTCATTGCTTAAAGGCTGAAATATTCGTAGATGTCAGGCCTTTGAAACGCGGGACTCGGCTGCCAACGAATGAGTATCATTAATTGCTAAAATCGTCAAATCTTTGATTGGATGTAATTTCTCCAGACGTGAATATTTTCCTTAGTGAGATTCTTTTCTGTGAGGATATAATTTTTTCTATGTTTCGCTACTTCATGGCTTCTGGGCTAGTCTTAAATGGAACATTTTTAACCATTAGATTTAACGACCATAGGGCTGTAAAGTTAAGATCTTATACACTGACAATCTACGAGCGAGTTGTCTGCAACCGATTGAGAAAAATTGTGCGGTTGGATGACAATCAATGCGGCTTTGTTGAAGGTCGATCTACAGTCGATGCGATTCAGTGCATTTGTATTGCGATGGAAAAATATAGACCAGCACAAAAGAACTTGCACTTTGTATTCATCAATTTGGAAAAGGCATTCGATTCGCCTTGAGAGCATTTAATGTCCCTGTGCATACGTCAGCATGATATGATGGAGTTACGACTAACTAAGATTATGGTGAATCTGAAGAATTTCCGGTGAATGTCGGAGTGCACCAGGTCAGTGTATTAAGTCCGTTGCTTTTTAACATCATCATGTGCTACTTATTAACACGTATATCCGACGGCCTATCTCTTCTTTTTGCCGATGATATAGTCTTTAGTAGCCAAAACATCGCTGCCTTGCAAGCTGCATTTACAAAATGGTGTGATATTCTGGAGGAGCATGGACTAAGGGTTAATAAACAAAGACTGAGTTCTTATGCTGCCCGTTCTCAGACCCAGATGCACCGATACAAGATATGTACGACAAAGGAGAGCAGCTTAAGTCTTGTCCCAAGTATCTTGGCTCGTTGGCAAACAACGGAGCTAGATGCGATGATGTTGTTTATTTTTTTTTAAGGAGAATATGAGTTCAACTTTATTAAACTTCGCACAAAGGTTGGGTGGATGAAGTGGCGAGAAAACTCTGGAGTTTTCTGCGATAAGAAAATGCCACTGAAGCTAAAGGGCAAGTATCACAAAACGGCTGTACGTCCCGCAATCGTGAATGGATCTGAATGCTGGGACATATATGAAGGTTATGCGAAAGAAATGACTGCGACCGAAATGAAAATGTTACGCATGTCAGATGGTGTAGCCAAAAGTAGCTACATCCGAGGAAGCTTGTCCATAGACCAACCAATTACCGAAAAACTCGAAGACCGATAAATGGATTGGTATTGCAATGTTCAAAGGAGTCCGCCTGAGAACCCCGCAAAGAAAGCGATATCAATTGAAGTTCCACTTGATGCACCCAAGGCCAGAGGCAAACCGAAGAAATCCTTGATGTGTCAAATGAAAAAGCAACAACAACGCATGACACGATCCAAGATAGAGCTGCCTGTAGAAATAGCCTGAGACATTACCGCCGGAACGGGCGATGTGCCTACACCGCAGGTCGAGCGACGCAACGCCATGGAGCGGTATAAAGAACGAGGCAAGAAAGAAGAACGAGGTATACAGGGTGTCCGGAAAGAACCGCATAAACGCACCGGAAAGTGATTTCTCATGTGATTTCTGTAGTTTGGTCGGTGTTGTGCTTAATGCGCACACCTTCGGTGCCCAGTGTCGTGGGTAAGGCATGAATATATAATTTTGCAGACTCAACCCCACCAACAGCAATGCTTGTTATGAGAAATCTATCTTTTGTGCTACTTCGCCCAAAACGTGTTACATGTATTGACTAGCCTCTCGCTAAGGCATTTGTATTAGCGTAGTTAGTACGTGATGATAAACCTAGATCAGATTGCAAAATGTGTTGAAGATTTTTTTTTTGTTTCTTATGTTTCGTGGGGTGGTGACCCCGAATCCCAAGCTTCCCACCAAAATTTCGTTGCGAAACAAGGTCAAAATCAAAAAATAACCTCAAAAATTGCTATTAATTGTAGCAATACCGCTTAACGCATTTTGAAGATTAATGTCGCAATAATGTTTTTTCTAACATGTTCATGAACAGGTATTCGCAGAAAAAAAAAACTTCGAAAATTTTTGGGGTTTTTTGCGGGTTTGACTTTGTTCCGCAACGAAATTTTTGTGGGAAGCTCCGGATTCGAGCTCAGCACCTCAAAACACATAAGAAACAAAAAACAAAATTCTCCACCCCATTTTGCAATCTGAAATCACGTAATGACTACACTAATAGTCAGTCATACCTTTAGTGAGTAAGTTAGTCTGTAAGTTATAACTTTTGAATAAAGTCAGTCAGGGATCAAAGTCAGAAGTCTTTATTTTATGAAACGATTGTTTTCGCTGACGGGCGGCACAGCATAACGAAATTTATGATTCGCAAATCAAATTTTAAAACAGCAAAAAAAAAAAGACATGATTTGAAAGAACAAAAAACTGATTCCACAACCAACGCCATTTATGGATATCAAGGCAATGTAGCAACTCAGTCGTCAAAAATCAACTAAAACCTCATGGCGAATTTCCCCAAGAAGGGTGCCTGTGACTCAGAATCATTCCCCGCGGATCAAGAGACGCGAGAGCGTCTCGCCCGCCAAAGGAAAAAGAAAAACGAAAGCGAACAAGTCTATGATTACCGGAGACAACTTGCTTTTTTGTTTGATCAGGCTACAGCCTTCCAGGCAACAGCCCCAAAAAAAAAATTTTTACCAAAATATTCCACATATCCTGTTCTAGTGCCTTTCCAAATAAAATCTTCGATCGGCACAATAACGGGTAAGACATATGCAATAAACGGTGAAATTTTCACCCTCACAGACTTAAGCGAATAACCCAATTTCAGAATGAAGTCTACAGAAAGACTTGCTTCTACTGTCTCTCTTCGTGATGGAATTTTTATGAAATTTGGAACGAATGATCCTCTGGTGGTCCTTCTAAAGAATCAATGTCTTCCATTTAGATAAGTGGATGAAATAACGGTAAATTGATAGGTAAAGTTAACAAAAGATTTCCAACAATTGCGTCTATCGGCTCATCGCATTGACCATTTTTTAAAACACACTGCGGCATTGGGATATTTGGATATTGGGACACCGGGAGACTGGGAGACTAGGATCTTGGGGTAGTGGGATATTAGGAAATTGGGACATTATGGTCTTGGGACATTAGGACATTGGGGCATTAGGCACAATGGGGCATTGGGACATTGGGACATCGGGATATTGGGGCATTGGGACATCAGGATATTGGGACGATGGGACATTGGGATATTGGGACATTAGGACACTGGGAGACTGGGACATTAGGACACTGGGATATTAGAATATTGGGACATTATGGCCTTGGGACAATCGGACATTGGGACACTGGTACATAGGGGCATTGGACCACTGAGACATCGGAATGTTGTAACATTGGGACATCGGGATATTCGCACATAGGGGCACTGGGATATAAGAACATGTGAACATTAGGGTCTTGGGTCATTAGGACATTGGGATATTAGGACATCAACACATTAGGACATTGGGACATTAGGTACACTGGGGAAACTGGGACGTGGGAACATTGGGGCACTGGGACATCGGGATATTAGAACATTGGGACATTGTAACATTGGGATACAGGCACATTGGGA
The DNA here is from genome assembly GCA_949715475.1 of Microchrysa polita. NCBI lineage: Eukaryota > Metazoa > Arthropoda > Insecta > Diptera > Stratiomyidae > Microchrysa > Microchrysa polita. Next base: position 50,962,403 of record OX454417.1, read on the forward strand.
TATTGGAATATTGGGTTGGGATACTGGGACATTAGGGCACTGAGATACAGGGACATTGGGGCACTGGGATATTAGGACATTAGGCTATTGGGACCTTAGGACACTTGGTATACTGCGACATTGGGACACTGACCACTGGTACATTAGGACATTGGGCCATTGGGATATTATCACATTAGGATACTGGGACATTGGGGTACTGGGATTTTAGGAAATTGGGGCATTAGGACCTTGGGACATTAGGACAGTTAGACATTGGGATATTAGGACATTAGGTGGGAGGCTGGGACATTAGGATATTCCGATACTGGAACATTGGGACACTAGGGTAGTGGGACATTCGGACATTAAACCATTGGGGCACTGTGATATTTGCACATTGGGACAATAGTACCTGAATTGGGACACTGGGACATCAGGATATTGGGACATTGGCACATTAGGATATTATGACATTGGGACACTGGGATATTAGAACATTGGGACATGAGGACACTGTGACAATGGACCTTAGGGCATTAGGACATTGGAACATTGGGACACTGTGACATTGGGACAATGTGACATTGGGACACTGGGTCAGGGGGGCATTAAGACAGATCAGTAACAGAACGTTAACAAAGCGTTGGTAAGGCAACAACAGAGCGTTAGCAGATCGTTAACAGAGTGTTAACAGAAAATTAACGGAGCCTTAACAGAACGTTAACAGAACGTAAATCGAGTAATAAAAGAAAGGTAACAGACCGTTTACAGAGCGTTAGCGGAATGATTAAAGAGAATTAAGAGAACATTAACAGAACGTTAACAGAGCATTAACGAAAAGATAACAGAGTGTTAAGATAACGTTAATAGAGCATTAACAGAGTTAACAAAAAATTAACAGATTACTAACAGAATGTTAGCAGAGCCATAACACAAAGATAACACAAATCTATTTTGCACAAAATACATATTAATAAACTGTACCCATTTCATCAGAAAATTATTTTTAAAAAAGCATTTGCATTTGCAATTGCGTTTGCAGTATCTATTTATTTTAAAGAAGACCCTGTGAATATAACTTATGATATTAAATTTATGGAATATGCTGAACAAAAACCTATTGAAACTTTTCCCAAAACAAAAATATTAGTTGGCTATTTAAGTATGCAAAAACATATGATATCTGACCAAAAACAACAAAGTTGTAAAAGTTACCCCGCCAAAGAAAAATTCATCTGCCGCAAAAAGAATACATATCACTCCAATCCGCTGCTCATATATAATTTTGTTTGCTGGATGTACTTTTGTTTTAGGTGTAAATGCTGGAGAAGTTTAAATGTACAGGACTACTTCTTAAAGTAATTTGGAGGGAGCCGTCAAAGTGGCACTGAATAAAATGTTAAAGCTCCCACCAAATTACTTTAAGAAGTAGTCCTGTACATTTAAACTTCTCCAGCATTTACACCTAAAACAAAAGTACATCCAGCAAACAAAATTAGATATGAGCAGCGGATTGGAGTGATATGTATTCTTTTTGCGGCAGATGAATTTTTCTTTGGCGGGGTAACTTTTACAACTTTGTTGTTTTTGGTCAGATCTGATTTACCGCACCATTGCACACACCCACAAAATCCCATTTATGGAGTTACCGCTCGCCCCGCACCAGGGCCCTGATTATGGGGTTGCCATAGAAACCCCACCTTAAAAATTATGAAAATCTTTTTTTCTTTACAAAGCAATCTTAACCATACTTCAACCAAATGGAATGGGAACATTATACGTTATAGTGCTGCGGTAGAAATTATAAGCCCAAAAGTAGCTTAAATTTTATTCAAATATCAAGAGTCTCCAAATCTCGACAACGTTCAAATTTACCATTTTTTACCAGTTCTTCCACAATTCGTCGCGAACCAGACAAATGAACTTTAGGGGGCGTGTGTTGAATAGCCATATTGTAGGAGGAGATGTATGTAATGCAATGTAAAAAGAAGCTGGTATCGACACCTACTCCTTCCTCTACAAAATTTTATTCAAAAGTTTGAAGCAATTTTACATACGAAAACAGACTGTGAGAGCTATGAGCTGTGAGGCCCGATAAAAAGCTAAAACACAAATGGTAACCAGTCAACAAATGCAGCTACTTTTGGGTTGATTAAATATGGAGAATTAGCTTCATCGGAACAATTTAACATTAACTAGTGTGCTGCAGTTTTAGGCATACTGCACAACCTGTATTTCTATGTCAACCTTCCACTCTAAAACAAAACTATGAATATAAAGATACATGATGCAATTCAATTTTCTTGGTCGGTTGCTATTCATATGTCTTATATAACTACTACACTCGTTTTAATATGGCGCTTGCCTTTGAACTGAATCTTCAATTACTATCACTACAATTGCCCCTATAGAAAATGACATAGAACATTTTATTAAAACGATACTGTATTTGCAGCGTACACCTAATAATAAATTAAACCGTGTGTATTACGAGTTGAATCTAGAAATACGTATATACAGGGTTGCCGGGAAACTATCGCAAAAACGATTCCACATGTGAAATTCATCAAAACATACTTCGAATTCTTAAAGCTGGGTCTCAGACTATGCAAATTTCATTCGCCTATGGAGAGAAGCTATAGTCACGCCTTTTGGAAAAAGTTAAGAGGAGTGAGGGGGTGTCCTTGGTCGGACCAGGCGTATTTTCGGTACATATATATAAATCAAATACATGTATTCGCCCCTGTGACGTGTGACTACCTGTGCATTGTATCAGGAGTTACAGAGCGGAATGATATATAATGTAGATAGATAAATGTTTTATTGGAATTCAATATTCTTAAAATATCCAGAGCGGAATGTAAATGTAAAAAAATGCTAATTGCACATCATATTTTTGAGTCTGGAGTATAATCCTCTAGGAAAAAGAGTGTTATATATAACCTATAATACTTATTTATTTTTACAAAGGAAATTCTATGTAGCTCATTTCATCCTTGGGACATTTTGTCGTCATATTTAGTTTTTCACATAGGTACTTTTGGAAAACTGAATTTTATGCCAAATTCTTGCGTTTTTTTACAGTAGCTGGATTTGGATTTAGCAAACATTGTTATTTCACCGCACAAGAAATATTTGTTTTGTCTCTTTACTTTATCTCGGTTCCTTTCAGTTATGTTATGAAAACACATTGAATGCAGAAAACAGGAACTTTTAACGCGAATAAATAACTGCAATGATGCTAATTTGGCGTAAATATTACCGAGCCGGAGTTTTCGTAAATTCACGTAAAAACAAGTTATGGTTTTCTGCAATTAATCAGTTAACATATGGCGTTAAAACTACCGGAAACAATCGATTTGGAATAAAATTATGTGAAAATGATAATTATAATTTTAAAAACGGAGACTTTTAAAACAAACATGTGCTGGTCATCACCTTGGAAGAAGTTTGAGAAAATTGAGAAGAAAACAAATTAGATGAAGTTTGCGAAAAATAAAAATTCGTTTTAATTTTGCGGACGGCGCGTGAGGTGTTAGTAGAAGTGAACTCTTCAAAATCTTTGAATGCATGGTTAGAATTCAGTGAGGAATCACTTTCAATTGCATTCATGCTATAGGTTTTGGACACTCTATTTGCCTCTATTATGTGGTTTGCTCCATATACCCTGAATCGTTGAATTTCTTGAATACCATTTACATACATATATCATAATATCACATTTGAAGCATATTTAATAGATATTGGGCCATTTTCTCAAAACTCTTATAGAATAATTAATTATCACATAGAGAAGACACACACAATTTTCAGAAAGCTTTTCCATTATACTGAATTGAATATTTGTTAATTTTGCATAGTTATGTTATGTTATCTTTTCCTATTTGCGCTGTTGGGTGAATGTGTGCAATGATTTTTTCAATCTAAGATGATGGCGTAAGCAAGCAAAATATGGCGTAGCTATGCAAAATAAACAAAAATTCCATTCAATACAATGGAAAGCTTTCTGAATATTGTGTGTGTCTTCTCTATGCTATAAGACTAACCAGTCAACAGGTACTGAATAAGAGCTACTACCAGAAACCCGGCCATTATATACAAAATGTCATTATGCAGCAAAAAAGATATAAGAGTCACGTATGTAAGTAACACAGTTTTTAGATCAAATCGAAATTTACTATTTTTTACATTTAATTTAAAGTATGTAATTACCTGGTGAAAACATGATATGTACAGTACGTTTAAATTGCTTTCCCTCTCGTTTAAGAGCACGTACAGCCGCTAGATATTGCATTCCAACCGATTTCATGTCTTGTGTACCACGAGCAAAAATTCGCCCCTCGGCATCAATTTCAGCCCCGAATGGCGGATGCGTCCAATTCTCGGCAAATACGGGAACAACATCCATATGTGAATTTAAAACAATTGATGGCAATTCTGGATTTAGGCCAGTCCATGTTATGACAACAATGGGATTTTTTGGATTCACCGGATAGTATAACTTTAGCGGAAGCCCAAGCGTTTGAGCCTGCTTCTGAAGAAATTCAACACAAGGAGCTGTAAAATGTATTAGATATTTTATATGTATAGAAGCTAAACATATTACGTGAATCAATGCTATTTTAATTTGATCTAGAAAACACCCCAAAAAGGATCGAATTCCTTACTGTAATCAATATCAGGATGAACACTCGCGATCCTAAGATACTCTTGGAAAAATTTAACTTCCTCGTTATTCTCGAATGTTGCCATAGTTGGAATAATTATAAATTTTATAGTTCACTTCTAACGTAACACACGCTGCCTATATGTTAGCTAGTTGTCGTCTCAAACACAACTGGCGATCTATCTTCATTTGTAAACTTTTCCATTGATTGTAATATGCTTATGTTTCAGATACGTATATTATTTGTATGTATACACTGTATAACAATGATAAGATAAATGTGCATAAGAGATCAAAATTGTTAAGAACAATGTCAAACTCTAATCAGTGCGCGTAGTTAACTTTCATTTTTAACCAAATAATCTTTAAACCCTAATTACTTTTCGGCGCGGAGAAATTAAATCGATTTCAACCCTCTTTCCGAATGGTAAATTAGAATAACATTGAAAACTCGTTAAAGTTGCAAAATTAATTCTGTCGTGTTATGGTGCCATCGCCATATAACGATTATTATTTCGGATACAGCATTAACTCCGCATAATCGGCAATTGTCCTTTCTGGAGGTCTTTTATAAGCATATCCGCAATTATCTTATAACTAGGGTTAATTTTTAGCTCGATTTCATTTCATTTCAATTCAAAATGCCCCTAAAGATCTGCAATTTGGTAAAATTTATTCAAATTATATCAAAATCGATCCCAAATTAACCCTTGTTTTCTGCACTTAAAGCATTAAAACTGTTAGAAATAACGAAGCTAGAATAAAATGAGAAATGAAATGATCGCTAGACTATACGCCAATTTTTAAAAGAATCGCACGAGCACCTCCCCTTGGCAAAAGTTGAAGAAAATTGAGATGGAAAAACATATAGTTTTTGGGACAAATCACAAAAATTTGACTTTGAAGCTCTGTAAAAACTAAACCTCTTATCCGATTTTAGTCCCGTTAGTTTTATTTTTTAGGTAAATTTGTTGGCTGTAATAATCATCTTATTTTACTATTCTAGCTAGTTTAACTTTTGAAATATTGAAGTTCTAGTCGTACAAGAAAATGATTTTTTCAAAAATCTTCAAATGCCTGTGGCAGCTAAAGGGTTAAGCTAAGGGGGTATGCTTGTACAACTTTTTTGCTGGATTTCACATGAGGAATCACAAACCGCTGCGTTTTTACGGCAGTTTCCGGACACCCTGTATATGATCACAGCATGACTTGGGGAGTCGATTGGGTGATGTCCGTATGTCTGATGCATTTTATTCGACGGGTATTGAAGCTAGCAAGCTGAAATTTTGCACACATGCTTATTATTGTTGCAGGCTGTCTGTATGTTTGAATCACCGAAATTGGATCACTGGGTCATGGGTCTGCCATACAAACCTAGCACCCAATTTATGTTCTTCTAAGAAAAACTTTACTGTTTATGAACCAATCTTAACCAAACTTCATATAAATGGATCCCTATTGATTTCACAATGGATCCCTATTGATGTCACCTATGTAAAAATGGATAGAATCGAACAATGGGGTCGTGGGGCTGCCATACAAACCCAACACCCCCCCCCCCTCCACCCAAATTAGGTTCTCCTAAGAAAAACTTTTTTATTTGGGCACCGGTTTGGACGAAACCTCATGAAAATATATATCTCTTGATGTCACAAAACATAACGAAAAATTAATGGAATCCGACCATGGGGTCGGGGGCTGTCATACAAACGTAATCCCCCACGTTTGGTTCTTGAAAGAAAAACTTCTTTATTTATCCACTAATTTCAACCAAACCTCACAAATGTGTTTCAATTAATGCCACCACAAAACATACGTAAAAATGGATGGAAAGTAGCCATGGGGTCATGAAGCTGTCGTGCAAACCCCCCTTTGGTTTTTCTAAGAAAATTTTTTTCCTATACCTATTTTACCAAACCTTTTATTAATGTGTGCTTATCCAAACAAAAAAAATGTAAAAAGGTATGGGATCATGTCCCTCTCTTCCCCCCAATAAAGTTTTCTAAGGTATTTTTTTTTGCCCACTCAAATATTGATTTAAATGCGCCACGGAACTTATGTGAAAACGGAAGGATAATAATGGGGCGGAAGGATTAAACACAAGCCATAGGTACGCCCAAAAAAACTTTAAGCCCGAGGAGAGTGAAGTGTATCAACATTCCGGACTCGTTTAAATTGTAATACTCGACATAGGTAGCCATTATAACAATTGGGACACAACTTGTTAACAGACCCGAAAAACTAAATGGCATCCCCCTATTAGTCCTTAGTCCTTTCCAATATTAACGATGAGGTGGGTATTCAGCTTGATCAAAATAATAAGTCACCATCGGTTTTATCATTTTTTTAAAACAACTTGGTATTTTCTCTAAGGACGGTTAAGTCAATAAGAGGACATCAAGGATAATTATCACTATGGCGAAAAAAGTTCCCTTGGCATATTTGATGATTTTCACGGCAAATATGTAGAATCACTTTGAAAAGCTAATACATACAAGAAATAAAGCAGTTTTAGCGAAAAGTTTGAAACTTTGTTTCAGACCAAACAATGAAAACCCACAGCATATTCTGTTTTATTGATGAGATCGTAATAAAATTTATTGAAAAAGACTTCTCGTAATAAATAAATATGCCCGAAATATATTGGATGAGTTTGGACAGTTTACCACAAAAAGGACCAATTGCGAAGTTTCCTGGAGGTAACTATGGATATATGTTATGTGTTGGAACATCCGTAAGAATTATCTCCAAAGGGCCAACAAAAACTTTTTTCTTCAAAATAATGGACAATGAAGTAAACTTTTTCAAGTCGGTTTCAAAAAGATTCAATTGACGCTACGTCTTTACTCAGGATGATTCCTATTCCTTCAGTTGTTTCAATCACCGTGTGTGGTAGATTTTCATAGATGTGTTTCAAGAACCCAATTATAATCATTTTGGGAGTGAGGGTTTCTCTGGCAACCCCAAGACTCCGTGGTCTAATTTCGTCTATTCTTACATGTTTGTGTGTTTGTGTCTTGGATAGGAACACATTGGGTGGGCTTCCAAAACGGAACAGTTGCGTATGTTCCGCAAACATGTTTGCCATTCTGATCCCCTAACTACCAGTTTGCGTTTTGAAACCCCACCCGTTGTTGTAAGGTTGGGTCAAATTAATCCATAAATAAATTCACACTTCCGACCAACATGGTCATTCATTTATGGTAACACATACATAAAACAAACAAACATATTATGGGTCATTTATTTTGCTATTACTCGTATTACTCTTAGAATCGGTTACTCGTACATATTTATCCATACTTTAAGCTTAAAGCATACTTGTAGCATGGTCGTTTACACTGACTGCAGAGTGCTTTAAGCTTATTTAGCGGATAAAATCTATGGGTAACCGTATCCGGCCCTTGTGTTGTCATTACGTGATTTGAGATTGCAAAATGTGGTGGAGAAATTTGTTTTTATTTCTTATGTTTTCTGGGGGGCTGAGCTCCAGTCCGCAGTTTCCCACCAAAATTTCGTTACGGAACAGCGTCAAAACCGCAAAACAAAACACAACATTTTCGGAGTTTTCCCGTTTTTTGGCTTATAACTCCTAAAATGTACATTTTTGCGAAAAACGCAACGAAATGTTGGTGGGAAGCTACGGATTCGAGCTCAGCATCCCAAAATATATCAAGAACAAGAAAAAATCAACTTTTACCAACAAAAATGAAAAACCGTTCAATCTCGAAATTTATTTCATGATATGGAACTATGTTAAAAATTGCCAACTTAAATTATCAATTTAATTTAGTAATACCGGTAAACGGTTTATTAATATTTATGTATCTTTGGACGAGCAATCATATATGCTCCCCAAAAAATTGATAAAGAATTTTTGCCAGAAATGAATAGTTTCAGAGTTCATGGGAAAATGTTGGGGTTCTTCACATTTTGCAATCTCATGTACTATGTTTATCACGTGCTTACTACACTTATTAGTATGACACACTTTTTGCGTCATGGGTCAAACTTTATTTGATAGTGTAATACCACCTTTACTTAACTACATATTACCAAATTATGAAAAAAATAAAGGGTATGTTTTTATTAAAAGACGATATTGTTATGTCGTTATTCTTCTTCTTCTTCTCAATACCGTATAGCCCCATGTGTCAACGTTACATTGCATATAATTTCCAAGTGTATATAATGTTGCAAGCACTATATATTTAATATCCGCATATATGTACGGAAATTTTGGACCACGCCGAGATTCGATCTCCGGACCTCTAGATTACTAGCAGCGTAGAGTGCGACTCAAACAAGTGAGCCACAGAGCGTGTTGTTCTTTATTGGAAGACCTAATATAGCTGCGTGCGAAAAGGGTTCTCAAACGCGAAAACTTGAGTTAACATTATAGGAGATCATCATATCAAATATTCAAAAAAATGGTTCTTTTACAATATTTTGTACAATAAGCAATAAGCTATTTAACACTAGAAGGGTCAGGAATTTTGTATACCTAAAAGGGTCACAGCCGTCAATTTGACGGCAAGGTGTTTATAGCTGAATTGGTACTCCCAAAAATATAAAATGCTTAAGTAAACTAAGAATTAAGACAATATCTTATTATTAATTGGAAATTAATGTATTTCTGAAAAAATTTTGTTTGAAACATGTAAAAATATTTATTTTTTAGGGTGATGACCGAGGGCATATTTTCCTCAAAAAGTCTTTTGTACATGGCTAAAAAGTAATATTTGAATGCTTTTTGAGTCATCCTGAAGTGCACATTTACACTCCTCATATCCTCCGGTGATCCTTTTTTCTTGTTGCTTTAGCTGTAGCCAGTTTTATAAGGTATAGGTGCTTGGAAATAGAAACAAACTGCCCAGTACCTGAGAGCGTACCCAATCCCTCCTCAAACCGAAAAATATTCTGTTTTTGATAACACTACTATTTTATAGCTGAGTTAGTGACATTTACTTCGCAGACCACTGTATAACTTGAAATAAGAAAGGTAAGGGTCCGTGTTGGCTCCGAGAGACACACTCAATGATCATAAAGCGATCGCAGCTCAACGATAAGAACAAACCATTTTGCTTGTACGCAACTGTATTTCAACCATGAAGAGGAAAACAACTCCGAATAGCTAAATAAGGATCGCTTCGCAAGAGTTGCTCGGAAAAATGTCGACCTAAATGTATTCCACTCGTTTGGTAGGACTGATATATGCACCATTTGTGGTTATATAGCGGATCTTTATTGAAACTCTACCCATACCATGGAAGGATATGATACTTTCCTCACCTAAAAATCAGAACTACGAGCATTATACATATGACAGGACTTATCTTGGCGATAGTTTGGTGTGTTTGCTAGTCTTACTGCTTTGCAGGGATCTCTGGTCTTGTAGTTCTCAATGTAGTTTAGAAATCTTAGTATTTTACTTTAGTTTATTTATTCAGTAGCTCCCAATTTTTTCAGCATAAATGACCTCATGTTTTCCGGTGTCCGTATCCGCGTTGTCTTCAAAGCTTCAAGAAACACCTATTGCGCCTCTTAGTTCCTGACGTGCACTAATTTTTGGGAAAGTATCAGTACTGATGCTGGACAACCAAAACTTATGTTGTTTTTAGAGTTTATTGCATCACAAGAAATAATAACTGGGCAAACAAGCACGACAACAACCGTGAAAATGACTCAAGGCCATAGTCTAGGCTTGTGCATGCGAGCGCTCCAAAAGCGCACATTATCACAAAAAGTTCAAGTATAAAACCTCTATAAACGATTGTTTCCTTTTACATAGGCACTCTAATAAAAAACGCAAATTCAAACCCACGGATTTATGGATTTTTTGGGATGATAAGCCTCGACCGTCAATTTGACGGTTTTGACCCTATTAGGTATAACAAGAAATATCTCATATACTAAATTTTTTTATTTTTATTTATATCCAAATATATGATCAAATACATATTTTAGGAAAAGTCAATAAATATGAAAGCTGAAAACATTGTAGTTTAGAAAATATAGATGATTTAAAATACAAAACCGTCAAATTGACGGCTCTGACCCTTCTAGTGTTAAAAAGTAAATACTAGTTAATACTAAATAACGCTGACCCTCCTATATAAAAATGTCCACGCCATTATGAATGAGAAAGCAAATAGTTACACATTTTTTGGTCTTTGACTTTATCCTTATATTTTATTGATCGAAGCTTTCAAAGTTTGATTGAAGTTTTAGTGCAATTCAAAAATCCCAAATTAGCGTAAAAATGTATTAAAGGTGGTATTACAATTAAAGTTTTCCAGTGGGAGAGTTTTCTTATAACTCTACCTTGACTCTATTAAAAGTTACAGTGCGGAATGTTAATAAAAAAAAACGAGACCGAGCCCACCAAAATCGGAAAGTTTTATATAAGTTTTATATTCGAACAGAATACGACTTACTCAATAAGAGATTATTAAAAAAAAAATATTTGTCTTTTACAAGAGGAAATCTTTACTAAAAGGATTACCTTAACATGGGGCATGTCATTGGCGGTAAGGTTTAAAGCTTTGAACCTTTCAAATCTTGTATTTATACCTGATTGTAGGACTTATTTATGTATTAATAGTAATGCTTTTGTATACTTTCCAATAAGACCTTTTTAAGAATATAATAAATGCTTTTATAAGGCATTAACAATAATTATTATTATTTAAGTATTATCTCAAGCATCATCTAAGGCATTTCGCAACTAAAATATATCCGTTAATCTCTCTAGTTCCTGTCAACCCCTTGTGGGGCATAGGGCATTAACCACGCCTACTCTCCACCTCGTTCTGTTTTGCGCCAACGGCGCTAGCTGCGACCATGTAAGATTTAGCGTTTTCGCTTCGCTAGTTACCGATCTTCTCCATGTGTTCCTTGGCCGCCCAACACGGCGTCTTGCTCCGGAGTCCTGTGGATTCCAGTTTAGAGCCTTTTTTGCGACGTTTTTGGGCCCTCTTCGGAAAGTGTGACCTATCCATTGCCACTTAAGTCTTTTGATCGAAGTGCCTATCCTTTCCTGGCCAGTTATAGTAAGGAGATCCTCGTTCGAAATGATCTCCGGCCAACGAATATTTAGGATGCGCCGTAGACACTGATTAACAAAAGTTTGCAACTTATCAGTGATCTCTTTAGTCACCTTCCAGGTTGAACAGCCATATAGCAGAATGGATTTCACATTAGAATTGAAGACACGTATTTTGGTGCGTCTGGAAATATTATTGTTTAGCCAGAAAGGAGTCAAATTGAAGAAAGCCGCCCTAGCCTTGTTTACCCGTGATTTTACATCAGCATCCGCTCCACCATCTGCTGTAACTACACTTCCGAGATAGCAAAATTCATCAACTTTTTCGACTGCCTGTCCTGAAATACAAATTTCGCTTTGCCCACCTGGATATGTGCTCAAGAACTTAGTCTTGGCAGCATTGATTTTCAGCCCCGCATTACGACTCGCGCAATTTAGAGCTTCTGTCATTTGAGCGACATCATCCGTGTTTGTTGATAGAAGGCAAATGTCGTCAGCGTAGTCAAGATGTTGAAGGTGATCGAACAATTTCCATCTGATACCTTTGTTACGATGTAATTGGAGTGCGGAGCCGAGTACATCACTAATGGCAACAAGGAAGAGAATAGGTGACAAAATGCAGCCTTGCCTCACTCCACTGTGCACCTCAAAAGGATCTGAAAGCTTGCCCTTATGCAGGACGTGACATTGGGCTCCATTGTAGGATTCCTTGATGATGGAGATTATCTTATCTGGAATATTTCGTCTCCGTAAGGCATTCCAGATGTAGAGACGATCAACGCTGTCGAAGGCTTTCTCAAAATCGATGAACATGAGATGTAATGGGGATCTCCATTCCGCGGATTGCTCGATAATAATACGGAGGGTGTTAATGTGGTCGCTACAGGAAAACCCTTCGCGAAAGCCAGCTTGTTCATCATTCAATGTGTCATCGATTTTGTCCTTGATTCGTCCTAAAACAATCTTAGCCATCAGCTTGGAAACAGCAGGAAGTAGGCAGATCCCACGCCAATTATTGCAATTCTTCAGGTCACCTTTCTTTGGAATCTTAATAATTACGCCCTTTTTCCACTCACTGGGAAGAGTTTCGGTTTCCCAACACTCTTGGATTAAGGGAAGGAGAATATCCGCTGAAGCGATAATATCCGCTTTCAAGAATTCAGACGGAATTCCATCAATCCCAGGGGCTTTACCGGCGTCCATTGATTTAATAGCGTCTATTAGTTCCTTTTTGGATGGTGGACCAGAACTAATGCCGTCTATTCGAGGGACGTCTTCTGCTGGCAATGAAGATGCACTTGCAGGCCCGAAGGTGTTATTAAGGACCTCTAAAAAGTGTTCTCTCCATCTTTGCAGCTGTTGTTCTTCGGTAACGAGCAGAACACCTTCCTTATCTTTCACAGGATGTTCCGTTAGTAAAGATCTGCCAGTTAATGGCTTGATAAGCTTGAAGAGTGTTCCACTGTCACCGCGGATAGCCGCATCCTCTGCCTCCTTCGCAAGCGCGTTGATATTATTGCGCTTATCACGCCTAACACTCCTTTGAACGCCTTTTTGGAGCGAACGGTATTCAGCTCTGTATCTTTCCTTAGCTGAATCGTCAGCAGCTGAGTTGATCTGCTCTTTAACTCTCTTGCGTGCTGAGATAAGAGACCAAGTGGAGTCGCTAATAAATGGTCTCCTACCGCGATCCAATCGTCCTAAAATTTCTTCGCCACACGAAATAAATGAGTCCTTAGCGACTTTCCATCTATCGTCAATTGTCGGATTCTCATTTAGTGGTGGTGCATTAGCTTTTTCGCGCAAAGCGGTGGAGAACGCACGCTTGGTTGATGGAAGTTTGAGCTTCTGCACATTATATCTAGGGCAAATATTTGCACGGTTAGGACGCTGGATTGCTGCCGTTCGTAAGCGCATTTTTGCGATGACAAGATGGTGGTCACTGCCAATATCAGCACCACGTTTCGCCCTAACGTCTAAGACACAGTTTCTCCACGTTTTGGAAACAGCAATATGGTCAATCTGGTTCTCAGTTCTGCCATTCGGAGAGGTCCAGGTTGATAAGTGGCAATCTTTGTGTTTAAACAGAGTTCCACCAATGACGAGCTGACGAGAGTTACAAAACTCTATAAACATCTCGCCATTCTGGTTTCTGTCGCCTAACCCATGATTTCCCATAAGGTGTTCCAATCCTTGGTTATCTGACCCGACTTTAGCGTTGAGATCCCCCATTATGATTTTAATGTCACCTCTGGGAGCCCTATCAAAGGTGTCGCCAAGTCTTTGGTAGAAAACGTCTTTGTCAGCTTGATCAGCTGGTTCGGTCGGTGCGTAACACTGAATTATCGTTATATTTCGTACTCTGGATTTGAATCGGGCGGTGATAATACGGTCGGAAACTGGTTTCCAATCGATAAGGGATCGACGTGCATCCCTAGTCAAGAGGATTCCGACTCCTGCCTGCCGAGGAGCATTTTGGTCATCATTTCCAGAGTACAATAAAACAGTATTAGAGCTTGGTGATAGAGTCGCTCCTGATCCGAGCCATCTTGTTTCGCTCAGTCCTAATATAGCGATGTTATACGCGGTCATTTCCCGTTCGACTTCAGTAAGCCTCATGTTGTTACACTCGCCCCACATCGTTCGAACGTTCCAAAACCCAATCGTGGTCCGTTGTTTATAGCCAAAAGTCGTTGCCGGTGAGTCAGTCCGAGGTATCCGAGGCTCGATTAATGTTTCGAGTGTAAAGAAAGTTTCAAGTACGCAGGTTACAAGCCTACGTACCCTATCCCTCAAGTCGCCTTTTACGACAAGCCGGGAACGCTGTGGCATAATTCTTACCCCAAAGTCCACAGGGGTCAATTTTTTGTTAAGTTTCGTACATATCTGAACCCTTGAGCGCACACAACACAGTCGCTGCGCGCACAATTGTAGAGATATGTTCGAACCTCAGGAGAGTTTTATTCTCTCCTGTCCCTTTAGTCGCCTCTTACGACACGTCGGGAAAGACGGAGGCACTATTCTTGACCCACGCCACAGGGCGTTAATAAAAGGTTGAAATAAGTATTTTTTTCTTTATGTAACTCCTTGCTGGGCGATGGTGCATTCACAGTCATTTGTTTAATTTATATTTGTTTATATTTCCTATCTGCACATGTACTTCGACCACGCTAAAATTTAACTTAATCTCTTTTACATTACGTTTTTCATTTTTTATAATGTATAATAACTGAAGATTCTACCATTAAATTGGCTAAGAAAAGAATTGTTTGGGAAGCTCTGAAAAAGGACATAAAAAGACGCTAATTAATACATGTTTCGATCAAGGATTAATTAGTGTCCTTTTATATACTCGACGTCTCATTTTGATATGACATCCCGCATGCCTACGTTCGATAGAGGATTATTTAGTGTCCTTTTATGTCCTATTTCACAGCTTCGCAAACAATTTTTTTCTTAGTAAATTTAATGGTAGAATCTTCAGTTGTTACAGATTCTCAAAAATTAAAAAGGGTAGTGATAACTTGAATTATTCGCGTAGTTATGACTTTGGAATGATACAGATTATAAGTTACGGGAAACACGAACATTTTCCATTAAAACACGATTTATTCCGTTGAGGGTCCTTGAAACAGGAAACAAACACCGGATATGTAATGTACTCGGCGTTTCCTTTGATATGACACCCCGCATGCCCACCTCTGATCAATGATTAATTAGTGTCCTTTTTCGTCCTTTTTGGGGACCTTTCCGATCAATATTTTTTTAGCAAAATGAGTTTTAGATTCCTGGCACCCTACTGAATCGAAAACAATCAAAAGTAGCCTTACTCATTTTTTTTCTATTGGAGGCCTGAATTGGGATATTTTGACTGGATAGATAATAGATTTGTGTTATAAGAGAAGCCTTATGCGATGCAAACTCCCGAACATGCTAATATATGCAATGCCTACTCCACACTGTGCGGACTTTGCGAAATCCAGGGCAGGAGATCGGTACCTTCGATTCCCCCAACCAGACTGCTAGCAACTGATACCGATATTGAACAAATAACAAGATTGAATTCCCTCATCGCCTCTGTTTCTCCCAAGTGTGTGCTGCCCAGAAAAACACTATAAACTGAATTCTTTCACGATGAATCTCGAACCCACCAACCTGTGCACCGAAGGTGCGCCCACCAACCACTTCACCAGCCAGACTACTATATAAAAGCTGAATAATAGTCCAATAATGGCATTTGGCGCCGCTTTTAATCCAATAGAACATTATTGTAGCCCTACATTATGCTTCGAAAAAGGCATACAGCATCATATATCAACATTTTCTCTCGTTTATTCCGATAACCAATGCGAAAAGAATTTGTAGTTGTGCTGACTATAGGGGGCTTATAGGGTGACACTGAAATTTAATGGATAAAAAAACAGCGCGCAGCTAGCATCTAACCCATGACTATCGTCTTGTTCGCTAGCCATTCGACCAACTTGAGATATAGTCAGCATTGTTCGTAAACACTACAAATTGTTATTAGTTGCTTTTTAAAAACGCTTAATAATTCTTTATAGAATCATTTGCAATGAACCTTCTATTTTATATCAAAAAGTTCATCATCAATGTGGCACGATAGCCCGCCGTCGGGCCTTGGCCGCCTGAATCGTTGACCTCCAATTGTCGCGGTTACGTGACCTCGTCCTCCAGTTTCGGAAGCCCAGCAGCTGGTGGGCGTCTTCACCTACGGAGTTCTCCCAGCGAGCTCTCGGTCGTCCACGCAACCTCGCTCCGTCAATTCGTTGTGCGTTCATCACTTTCTTTGGCATGCGATTAGCGTCCATCCGTTGTACATGCCCCGCCCATTGCAAACGTTGAAGTTTCACGATTTTCGATACTTCCAGCTCATCGTACAATTGATACAACTCATGGTTGTACCGGATACGCCATTGGTCTCGCTCGCGAACGGCCCCGAAAATTCGCCGAAGGACCTTTCGTTCGAATCGGTCTAGCAAAATTTCGGAGGCTTGGGTGAGGGTCCATGTTTCGCAGCCATAACATAGCACGGGTCGGATGATCGTTTTGTACACGCGGAGCTTCGTGTTCCTGTGCGCAAGTTTCGAATTAATTATAGGGAGGACCGAGAAATATGTCTTATTGGCTAGTTGTACCCGTCGCTTAATTTCGTCGGTTTCGTTGGCGTCCTTTGATAAGTTACAACCCAGATAGTTGAAGTTGTCTACATACTCGATATTAAGGTCCCCCACTGTGATGCTTGAATTTGCTGGCGTCCTTGTTTTCGATTGCATCATGGCCTTTGTTTTGCTTTCGTTGATATGTAGTCCAACTTCTTTTGCGGCGTTATTGAGGTTATGCAGAAGGCTTTCTGCATCACCCAACCTTCGAGATATGATATTGATATCGTCGGCGTACGCTACTAATTGAGTCGACTTGATGAGTAGCGTTCCGCTGCTGTCCATATTCATGGCTCGAATTACATACTCCAAAGCAAGGTTGAAGAGCGTCGGCGCCAGCCCGTCGCCCTGCTTGAGTCCAGTGCGAGTTTCAAATAGGTCAGTGAGTCGATTCTGCACTCTGACCTGCGAGACGGTATTAGTCATCGTCATCCTTGTGAGTCGCACTAACTTTGCCGGTATACCAAAATTCAGCATAATGTTGTACAGTACACTTCGATCGATACTGTCGTATGCCTGCTTGAAGTCGACAAAGATTTGGTATACGTCGATGTTATATTCCCAGCACTTTTGGAGTAGTAGCTTCACTGTGAAAAGCTGATCGGTCGTTGATCGACCAGGTCTGAAGCCGCCTTGATACTCGCCAATGATTTGTTCTGCGTACGGATTAATTCTCTTTTCAAGAATTTTAGATAATATCTTATAGGCCGTACAAACTAATGATATGCCCCTGTAATTCTCACACTTCAGCTTGTCACCCTTTTTGTGGATTGGGCAGATTATGCTTTTGCGCCAATCTTCGGGGATTTCCTCGTCGTTCCATATTTTCAGCAGTACCACATGTATAGCGTTGGTCAGGCACGTTCCACCATGCTTCAGCAGTTCTGCTGGGATCTCGTCAGCGCCGGGCGCTTTATTATTTTGGAGCGACTGTATGGCAAGACTCACCTCCTCTACTGTTGGGGGTAGAACGGGAGGGCCTGGTTCGGCTAACTGCTCAAGAGCTGGCTCCGCGGGGGATGTTGATGGTGCATTGAGGAGCTCTTCAAAATGCGAGGCCCATCGTTTGTTGACGCTTTCGATGTCGCTGATGATGTTACCATCCTTGTCCTTACATAGGCTTGTCCTAGGTTGATATCCGTTCTTAACATTATTTATAAGTTTATACGCCTGTCTAATGTTCTTACTGGCTAATCTTTGGTTTATTTGCTGTAACTGCTCGTCAAAATGTTTGCGTTTCTTACGTCTAATTAACTTATTAAATACTCGCCGAAGCTCGTTATATCTTTCTTTCTTGGCTCGGGATGCGCGTTGTGTGTATTGGCGATAGGTTTCATTTTTCGCCTCAATCGAGGCCCTGCATTCGTCGTCGATATCAACCAGTTGACTTTACTAATAATAACGAATTAAATCCACAATTCATCGGTAAAATGCAGCCAGTTTCTGCGCAGAGATCATCTTAATTGGATCAGAAATTAACAATGAGTGAGGAAATCTTGGTTTCATTCAACACTTCAAGTATTCCAGAGCACTTCATAACTGTCAACTCTTTCAAAAATCACAAAGTTCATCCTTCTATAAAACTACGATGAACAATTTATCGGATGACAATACGAATGTCAGACTATTAAGACGAAAGAACACAACTGATTCACTGCTACAGGAGAATATTGCATATGTGTGTTCATTTGTGATTATCTGTCATAGGAGACTACATATTATATGTGTGTGTTATGTCATCCAATAAACACAATAGAGAAGTATTTAATGGAGTACCTTTTTAGTTTAACGTTTAGAGAAAGTGTTATCGAAGTCTCTCAGCACCATCTTTAAATTCATACTGATTTGAGCTCTTTATAGTATGTTTATTGGATAATCGTGAATTAATTCTATAAGAATGTTATAAGTCTATAAGTAACTCAACTTAAGAATACAATTTTTCGCATTTTAACGATAGATGACACGAGTTTCTACCTCTTGATTACATCTAACTCTCAACAGAATGATTTCGGAATTAAAAGTTGAGGTTTGAAAATTGTAAACCCATGAAAGGCATTGAAAATAACAAACCATATTGTGCAAAGTTGTTCTTAAATTCAATGGGAGCACGGAATTTCAATATAATAGCCATGTTGGTAGCTACATCAATTTTTATTGGCTTTTTTTTTAATCAATTTAAGATTACTGAAGCTACAGGGCAAGTTGTACAAAACGCAATTAATGCTGCACCATGTATGGAAGTTATGAGAAAGAAATTACGGCGACCGAAATAAAAATGTTACTCAAGTCAGTTGTTGTAAACAAAAGAGACCACATCAACAGTAGCTATAGCTGCATTCGAGACAGCTTGTCCATAAACCAACCAATTACCGAAAAGCTCGAAGACCAACAAATGGATTGGTATTGCCATGTTCAAAGGACCTTAGAACCCCGCAAAGAAGGCGATGTCAATGGAAGTTCCACTTGATGGACCCAAGGCCAGAAGCAGATCGAAGAACACCTGGATGTGGAACCCAAAATACAGCAGATTTTGTTACTGGTTTGAGAACAGATATTGGAGATTACAATTTTTTCTGCTTATGCAAAGCATCGATAGCAGAAGTTTTCCTGCGAACCCAATTTATTAGCGGTTTGCGAGTAGATACAGTTCGTGAAGAAATTTTACAATGTGGACATTCCGAGTTCAATGAAATTTATGACAAGGCTATAATATTGCCCTTAAGCCTTGAAGCAGCCTAACTCAACTGAGAAGAGGTGTGTCAAATATTTTCAACTTCCTCAACGGCATCAAATAATATGTATAAAAAAATCAAAACACAAAAACATATCCGCAAGGATATAATATAATATATAAAATATAATTCAATGACAATTATCAATCAAAATCAAGACTGGATTTTGCTACAAACTGCATTCGATGTGGCCAAGACAATGGCAAAGTATAGTCGATTGCCGAACAGATCCAGAAAACTTATTAGTATAGTGCAAATGGCTCTAGACCGAAACATTCAACAAAAGAGGAAAGTTTTGATGGCAAATTGTTGCAAACCCTTCCCTCTATACACACTAAGCATCATGTTAAGGGGGAGGGGGTGACGAAGAGGGGACAATTTAGTTTTTCGGAAATATCTGGAAAACTATTCGTCCGATTGCAAAATGTCCTAAGGACGAAATAAACTACATTTCATTTTCTTTGCAATGATAAATAATACTCAAGATCTTTTTTCGAAAATTATCCTCTTGACCCAAAAGTGTTTTATGGAATTTACATTTTTTATACCCTTCGCTCATAGAGTGAAAGGGTGTATTAACTTTGTCATGAAGTTTGTAACGCATTGACGGAAGCATCTCCGACCATATAAAAAGCATACATATATGATCAGCATGACTTGGGGAGTCGATTGGGCGATGTCCGTCTGTCTGTCTGTCCGTCTGTCTGTTGCGACGCGTTTTATTCGGCCAATTTAAAAGCTATGAAGCTGAAATGTTGTACAAATGCTGGGCGATGTCCGTCTGTCTGTTGCGACGCGTTTTATTCGGCCAATTTAAAAGCTATGAAGCTGAAATTTTGTACAAATGCTTTTTTTGCTGCAGGCAGCTTGTATGTTTGCATCGGTAAAATCGGACAATGGGGTCATGGGGCTGCCATACACACCCAACTCCCCAAATTAGGTTCTTTTAAGAAAAACTTTTTTATTTGTGCACCAATTTCAACCATTCTATTGATGACACAAAACATATGTAAGAATGGATCAAGTCGGGCCATGGGGTCATGGGGCTGCCATACAAACCCAACCCCCCATTGATTCTTTTAAGAAACATTTTTTTACACAAATTTCACAAAACCTTGAAATAATGTATCTTTACCAAAGCAACTAAAAAGTTGAAATCGTACTTTGGAGCCATGCTCCCGCATCCCTCAATAAAATTTTCTGAGTAAATATTTTTATTTGCCCACTTATTCCAAACAAACCCCGCACAAATATTGTTTTGCCGACGCAACGGAACTTTTGTGAAGACAGAAGGAAAAGAATGGGGGAGGGATTAAATACAAGTCGTAGGTACGCCCGAAAAAACTTTTAGCCCGAGGGGAGCGAAGGGTATCCAAATTTCGCCATGTCTCGATCTTGGATGGGAGGAGTGCAGTGCTAACACCCGATAAACACCATAGATCATAGAATATATGTACTTGACCGTAAAATGTACTTGTCAGTTGTCAACATAGTGACAACTTGAATTATTCACGTAGTTATGGCTTTAGAAAGATACAGATGACAAGTTACGGGAAACACGAAAATGTTCTATTCAAACGCGATTTATTCCGTTGAGCGTCCTTGAAACAGGAAACAAACACCGGATATGTAATGCACTCGACTTCCCCTTTGATAAAATACCTCGCATGCCGACCTCCGCTCAAGGATTAAAAAGTGTCATTTTTTGTCCTTTTTGGGACCTTTCCGATCATTTTTTTTAGCAAAATGAGTTTTAGACTCCTCGGACCCCACTGATTCGAAAACAACAAAAATTAGCCTACTATTTTTATGTTGTTTACTCTATTTGAAATGCTAATATGACTGGACTATACAGGGTGTCCCATACATGGTGGAGAATATTTTCATGGTAGGTAGTGTGGCTCATTTGGAGAAAATTATTGTACAACGGACCCCTCTATTTTTAACCGTTACAATGTAATAGCATTTTTTGTCAAAATGCCCGACATTCCGAACTAAATCAAAATTTAAAATTGGTTTTTCATCGACAATTCAAATAATAAAATCATATACAATTTTAAAATTTCTTTAAAGTTTGAACGGGTGTGTCTCGGAAGCTACGAACAACTTCGTAACGGGCGAGGTGTCATTTTATTGGAAATTTTATGTAGTTTCAGAAAGTGAAGTCATATCTCGGATGAAATATTTGGTGGTGTGGCAAATTTTGATTTAGTTCGGCTAGTCGGGCATTTTGACAAAAAATTCTATAACATTGTAACGTTTAAAAATAGAGCGGTCCCGTTGTATGTAAACACTACCTACCTTTAAAATATCCTCCACCATGAATGGGACACCCTGTATAGAAAGAACAAAATTCGTTTTTTATCAAACGTGTCAAAATGCAAGTAAAATGTAAACCGCATTAAAGATCCAAAATCCAACCGCAAAACTTCACTTTAACTACATAGCTTGCATTTCACCAATCTAAAGTTTAGATTCTATCTTCAAATAACATTTACAATAAACTAATTATGTATCCGCGGTTTCAAGTCTCCGAAATTGACCACGACAATTAGACTTTTGTGAAGTCGTTATCTACAAGAAGCCGAGAGAGGTGCAATCGCCATCGCTTATCACATAAAATAAATATTCTATACTCAACTCTAGATAACTAAAAATATTTATAAATACTAAAGTCGTGTAAGTTTCGCTTCAGTACGTGTTCAGTGTTCAACCAGCTAGCGTGCTGCTATAATACTTCTTCTTGCATTTTGTATCTAATCGAATCATAAATCGAACGTCTAAATGGCGGCGTGGGAAAATAACGATGAGATCAAACTCTTTCAAGAGTACTTGAGAATACCAAGCGTCCATCCCGACGTTGACTATGGTAAGTGATTCTTATAGAAAAATGTATTCTTTGCATATCAACTTTTCTTTTGTCAATAAATTTATTTTTATCCATGAATGCACATATACATAAATTTATTAAGAAGTCTATTTTCTCTGTTCGTTTATGCACAGGCCCCTGTGTTGTATTCCTACAAAAAGAGGCAGCACGTATGGGTTTGCCGGTGAAAGTCTACTATCCGGGTGGGCCAAACAAACCGATGGTGACGATAACATGGATTGGCAAAGAGCCAGAGTTACCATCTATTGTTTTGAATTCACATATGGATGTTGTACCGGTATTTGCCGATAAGTGGGTACATCCACCGTTTGGAGCGGAAATCGATGCCGAAGGAAAGATATATGCTCGTGGTGCTCAGGATATGAAGTGTGTTGGAATACAATATCTAGCGGCTGTACGTCAACTGAAAACGGAGGGAAAACGTTTTAGGCGAACAATTCATTTGGTTTTTTCGGCCGGTAAGTGAGCAACCTTGATTAGTGCCTGTATAATAATGTAGTAACGTAGGTAGTTAAAATTGTGAGCCGAATTCTTAATTTTTTTTTAAATACACCACAAATGTCCATAAAATGGCTAAAAATCGAATATTTAAATGCAATAAGGAGAGCGTTAGAACCTAACTACAGTCTATGAGCTAGCGTTTGAACTGGCGTTAAGAATAGTTTTTCACCAGGATCTGCTTTACCAACATTTGATTTGCAAGTTTTCAATTCTGTTTCATCGATCTTTCATCAATAAATTTACTTTCAATTATATAAACATTATCTATATCTACATACACATATGGACAAAAAAATAAGTACACCCCTCATGTATCTTTTTAAACCAAATTTTCATAGCATTTTGAAAATTGTAATACTCGAAATAGATAGCCATTATATCAATTTGGATGCGACAATACCAACGGAATCGAAAAAGTAAATGGCATCCCCCTATTAGCTTAGTCCCTCCCGATATAAACTTTGAAGTGGGTACTCAGCTTGGTCAAAATAATAAGTACACCATCGGTTTTTTAAATTTTTTCACAATAAATTGGTATTTTCCGTATGGATTTATTTTTTAAATCATGTGTACATACAACAAGCGTTAAATTAAAAATAATGAAATATACTTAAGGGGCGAAAAGCGCATAGTAGGTACGAAAAAAGACATTAAAGTTCCAAACTTTGAAATGGCGGAAAAAGTATTCTCTCAATAACGGAATAATCCAGATAAAAATTGTATTTACTGTATAATTCATTAAAAACTAAATAAAAATAGTCCCAAATGCGGTTAAGTCTATATAAGGGCCTTAAGGATAACTGTCGATCTCATTATCACTATGGCGAAAAAAGTTCCCTTGGCATGATTGATGATTTTTGTGGTAAATATTGAAAAATTGGAACCCTTTTTAAAAGTTAATCGAAGAATACAAAAATTAAAGTAGTATTGGCAAAAAGTTTAGAACTTTCCATGGCGACGTCAAAAAGTGTTGACGGTACAAGAAAATTTTGGAGGTATAGTTCTTCTTGTTCCAGACCGAACAATGAAAACTCACAGAATATTCTGTTTTATTTATGAAATCGAAATAAATGTAATTGGAAACAACTCTTATCATAATATTCTTCATTCAGGAAGAAAATTATATGATTTACGCTACATCAATTGGCTATTTTCCATGGAGGCGAAAAAAAACATGGTCTATCATTTTTGTTTTCAGAGTTTGGTTTCGTCCAAACATACCTAATAACCGTTAGTATGAGGCAAATTCCTTATAAGAAATATTTGTTGAGAGTCCTAGAATATTCTGCTGATTAATTCATATACTTTAAATGGGGTTTTCAGCAGGATATTAACTCTAACCGCATATATCACAAACTGGCCAAGGATCCGCTTCAACTAAATCGAGTGGCTTTTCATGTAGTTACTAGAGTTAAATTGAATCCTTAATGGTAAGGGAGAGTTAAATCAACTAATTAGAAACAATGTTTGCCAGAAAATGGACCAATTACGGAATTTCCTGAAAGTAACTGGATATATGGTATGTGTTAGAACATGCCGTAAGAATTATCCCTAGAGGGACAACGAAAACCTTTTTATACCCTTCGCTCGTAGAGTCAACGAAGGGTATATTAACTTTGTCATGGAGTTTGTAACGCATTGAAGGAAGCATCTCCGATCATAAAATAAGTATACTTATATGATCAGCATAACATGGGGAGTCTATTGGGCGATGTCCGTCTGTCTGTCTGTTCGTTTGTCCGTCTGTTGCTACGCGTTTTACTCCGCCAATCTAAAAGCTATGAAGCAATTTTGCCCAAAGGCTGTTTGCTGCAGGCAGTTTGTATGTTTGAATCGGTGAAATCGGACCATGGGGTCATGGGGCTGCCATACAAACCTAAACCCCCAAATTAAGTTCTTCTAAGGAAAACTTTTTTATTTGTCCACCGATTTCAACCAAATTCCAGACAAAAGTATTTCTATTGATGACACACAACATATGTGAGAATGGATCAAATGGAACCATGGGGTCATGGGGCTGCCATACAAATCTAACCCCCCAAATTAGGTTCTTCTAAGAAACACTTTTTTATTTGTGCACTAATTTCAACCAATTCTGTATTTCTATTGATGACACACAACATATGTGAGAATGGATCAAATCAGACCATGGGGTTATGGGGCTGCCATACAAACCTAACCCCCAAATTAGGCTCTTCTAAGGTAAACTTTTTTATTTGTGCACCGATTTCAACCAAATTCCACACAAGTGTATTTCTATTGATGACACACAATATATGTGAGAATGGATCAAATCGGACCATGCGATCATGGGGTTGCCATACAAACATAACCCCCCAAATTAAATTCTTCTAATAAAACTTTTTTATTTGTGCACCGATTTCAACCAAATTCCACACAAAGTTAATTCTATTGATGACACAAAACATATGGACAATGGGGTCATGGGGCTGCCATACAAACCCAACCCCCCATTTTGGTTCTTCTAAAAAACATATTTTACACCAATTTCACAAACCTTGAATTAATGTGTCTTAATCAAAGCAACAAAAAAGCTGAAAACAAATGGGATCGAACCATTGGGCCATGCTCCCGCATCCCCCAATAAAATTTTCTGAGTAAATATATTTATTTACCCATTTATTCCAAACAAACCCCACACAAATATTGTTTTGTCGACGCCACGGAACTTTTGTGAAGATGGAAGGAAAAGAATGGGGGAGGGGTAAATGCAAGTCGTAGGTCCGCCCGAAAAAACTTTTAGCCCGGAGGAGAGCGAAGGGTATCTAAATTTCGGCCGCGCCCGAAATTAGCCTCGGTCTCGTTTTTTTTAAATAATGGACAATTTAGTTTTAAATAATAAAAGAAATTAAATTCTCGTCGAATCAGAACAAAATATTTTAATTGAAACCAATTTTAATCAAATTAACCGGAATGTACTTATTATTTTGTCCAGCTTTTTTTAGTCGGTTAATACTTTTTGAAGGTAAATTAAAGCTGTTTTTTATTTTAATTGGTTTATTTACATATTATTTGATTCCTCACCAATTAAATATTTAAATATCAACATATAATTTTATTAACTCAAATAACTACTTCGCTACAGGGTGATTAGGAAAAATCGTATGGGTGTACTTATTTTTTTGGCCATATGTGTATATAAAAAAGAATGTGTATTTGTGTCTGTTGCCAGTAAACATCTAAACTAAACCACTGGACCGATTTGGATGATTCTTTTTTTTGTTTTATCCGTCTTAAGGTCCATCTAGATTAGTCGCCAAATGGCTGCGCGTCCAAAAACTGGCATCGCGTACAGCCATTTGGCTGCTACTTAGCATCCACACTAGCAGCCAAATGGAGACATAAAATGACATAACCAAAATTTCATTTTGGTGATTTTTTTAAATTTCATTATCAAAATCAGACTGCGCGTTTGAATTATTACACGGCCATTCCAGAATTATTCAATTTCACACAAAAGAACGAACAAAAGTTGCGAAATTGTCACTTTGAATTTGACAAGCGGTTGTCAAAGCGGTTGGTTGAGTTGCCATATTGAATATCAAAACTGGACGCACAACCCAATGGTGACTAGTTTGGATGGAATGACAACAGCCTTTTGGCTACACCTGACGCCATTTGGCGACTAATCTAGATGAACCTTTACGTTGGAGAAGGTTTATGGACCAAATTTTTTTTTTAAATCTCAAAGGAAGTGGTGGTAAATATCGAAATTCCATTTTGTATGAGAGTAACCTGTTGCAATCAAGTTTTCATCGACAACATTTAAATTCACTTGGAAATATGTACATATTTAGTTGTCATTGGTGGCTACGCTTTTACGTACATACGAGTACATCCTGGATGTTTGTTACAGGGATTTCAGAATCAACTTCGTACTACTGCGGAAATCCGTCGATATCTCCGCAATCCTTTGGCCGAACGACACGATTGAGGTGTCGCTGGACTCGCCACAAAATTGCCTAAAGGGTCATCGGACCTTCTTCTCCGATCAGTGCACAGGGTGGTCAGAGATAACCATCAACCTGAATGTTGGCCATTTCCGCAATCCTTTGGCCGAGTGACACGATTGAGGTGTCGCCAGACTCGCCACATAATTGCCTAAAGGGTCATTGAACCCTCTTTTCCTATCAGTGCACAGGGTGGTCAGAGATAATAATAAAATAAATTATAATTAGCAGGTTGATTGGCATTCAAAATCGCTCGTAAAGTTAAATTAGTGTCAAGTTGTGAGCGAAGCGAACAACGCGAGCGCAGCGAGCACTAGATAAGTTAGTTAAAAATAAATTTGTAAAGCATGTCATATGCTACACTGAGGGAGCCTACAAAGTGAAAATAATTTCGTCTTCAATTAAACAATCCAACCTATATTTCTTTCTAACGAAATTAAAGGTTCATAAAACTGTTTTAGTCAGAAAAAAACGGCCGAAGAAAATCAAATTCGGTCGCTGAATTTAGTAATTTATTCCGGCTAAACCGTCTAGTTACCGGATAAATTTGGCCGGAAAACTGCTAAACTGGCAACACTGTGTGTGACAGAGCCTTAAGAAACAGGATCCTCCCTGAAAACTGCTAAACTGGCAACACTTGGAAAGCAGTTTGGGGCTGTGTGTCCTTCAGGCAAAGCTAGCGATCCGTCCACCATTAGCCATTTTGTTACATTATGATATGCCACCCAGTCGTGTCCCGTGAAGCAGCTGCACGGCAAATACGAATTTGGAATCGTGTGTGGATTCATTCTAAAAGGTAGAGTAATTTTGCACGTATGTAGGTAACTACAATTAATTACAAAATCATAAATGTCCACGACTTGTTTCATTATTACAGAAATTAGCGAAATTAGAGATACATACGTGTAAATAACAATCTAATCTCTATGTTGATATTGGGTTAAGACAATAAATTTGTTTATTTTCACTCACATTGTATTATGCATGATCCAGAAATTTACGATACTAACAAAATAATAAATGCTTCAGAGTCCCATTTATTCATCTCAGCGACACTTGGGCCACTTGTTGTAGCATGGTAATAAATTATTGAAACTGCGATAAATATAGGAGATTCTATTGCACTAATGATCATTACTTGCATTGTGATTGTGACAATATTTATTATCGAAACAAAATTTGTATTTAACTATCAAATATTATTTGAATTTGCTGCTGGTGCATATCTATCTATCTAATTTCTATAATAAGTAATTTCTTTGGCGATTGATTGATGCCTGCCACCATTTGTTGAAACTGACTCTTTTGCACTCAAGTTTATGCTCAAACTACATTCATATCGATATCTACTTGACCAGGCTTGCCAATAATGCGGGCTTTTTTTGCACAAAAAAATATGTTTAATGATTCACGAAAATTAAATTTTATTTATTTTATTTATTACTGCTTCTATTATATTTATTGTATCTAGTATATGATCTCAATACCTTCCGGCTGAATCGTATGCGTGAATTATCCTTTTACCTATAGTTGGGTGCGTGTATTTAAAAGAAAAGGGCATCAACATCACAACATCAGCATTTTTACTGCAAAACATTAAAGAATTAATTAAACATTAAAGATCAATGGCGTATCCGGTACAACCATGAGTTGTATCAATCGTACGATGAACTGGAAGTATCGAAAATCGTGAAGCTTCAACGTTGGCAATGGGCGGGACATGTACAACGGATCGACAATCGCATGCCAAAGAAAGTGATGAACGCACAACGAATTGACGGACCGAGGTTGCGTGAACGACCGAGAGCTCGCTGGGAGAACTCCCTAGGTGAAGACGCCCACCAGCTGCTGGGCTTCCGAAACTGGAGGACAAGGTCACGTAACCGCGACAATTGGAGGTCAACGATTCTGGCGGCCAAGGCCCGACGTCGGGCTGTCGTGCCACATTGATGATGATAAAAATGGATTCAAAGCAAAAGAAAAAGCAAGCTCTAACATTTTCAATGACCTTGGATTTATCCCATTTAGCAGTATCAAAAATCGATTGATATATAGGTACACTGAGTGAATTATATTCGATTATGTATGTACATACGTAAGTGATGGAAAATTTTTCTCTTACAGCTATAAATAAAAGAATTAATTTAGTGAAAAAAGAAACAACAGAATATGAGGAATTGATCATTTAAATTTTGGGAAGCCTTAGAAGGAAAATGGGTTAAAACCTTCTATTCACATTAATTAGAATAAAATTTAAAACTAGAATGTGTTGGCATTGTTCCTAATCTCGACACAGTTATGACATACGCCATAATGTCGAAACTAGGCACAATGAAGACACATGAATACTTAAAGTAAAATTAGCAAGAAGAAAAAGCAAAAGGTGTAAGAAGAAAAAGCAAAAAGTGCAAAATTTAAAAATAATTCGGATAGAGCTTGTAAATGTAGTGCAGTGAGAAACAATAGCCATGAAAATTAAAATACTAATAAGATAGGCATAGGTGACCGAGATATAGTTGAGTTAAATATTTTGTTTACTTTTCAATAAATTATTATAACGGTTTTTCAAAATTTTCGCTTATTCACTTCTCAGTATCGATAATATTTTCTTATACATAGAAAACTCTTTGAAATTGTATTTATTTTATAAATTTCACGTAATATTGTTTCCTAAAGATTTCCTCTCTAATTTGGATGAAGGAGGGGCGACCTCCGTAATATTTTTTGCGGCATGTTCTGCTATCCGCTTTAATAGGGGGAACTTTTGTGTTTCCGATATTTTCCGCTATATGTCCGCTATATGGCGGACGGTAAGATAAGTGTCGCTAGTGTCGATAACAAGAACAAGAAAATTCTTCTTGCGAAGCTGATAGCGTAATGTTCCTTTTTTGCATTGGAACCTTTTTGAAGTGCAATGATTGGCGAGAGATGATGCAATCTCTTGTTACATCAACTTTTAAACACATTATCAACCCTGCTTAAGGTACGTTGTGCTAGACGCGGCCGCACGACTGCGACTCGCTCATTCCATATAAAAACTCGTTTTTAAAATGAGAGAGAAACGAGTTTTTATATGGAATGAGCGAGTCGCAGTCGTGCGGCCGCGTCTAGCACAACGTACCTTTAACACTCTTAAGGAACGCTGTCCAAAATTTTTATTGAGAGCTATGAAAATCTGGCAAGTGCGCATTAAAAGTGTTGTACAGGATAGTCTACCTATCGAATACTTGATTTCGTCACTTCTAGCATAGGAACTTCACAGGAATGTCCTGACGATAAATTGCTTCCATTTTATAGAACAGACAAGACACATAACGGATTTTAAAGCAAAGGGATTGCATCATCTCTCTTACCAGTCGTAGTACTTAAAGTTGATTGCAATGTTTCAAATGTTTGACAGCAACCTCCCATTGATCCAAATAAGAGAGGAAACCTTCGAGAAACATTATAACGTAAAATTTAGTGAAAAAAAAACACGAGTTCAGAAAATTTTCTATGTAAAAGCAGCGGGTGACGATGCTAAGAAGCCTAAAACTCGAAAAACTGTTAAAATGATTCCGTGAAACATAAACAAAACAATCTCTCAAAGTCTATTTTATTCGAAAAGGATCTCTCCCGTTATTAATTTACTCAATATCTGCTTTTTAATCTGTTTTTGTTATAATAATTCCAAGTGCGGCTATAGTTATGACAGACTGGCAATTTAGTTTTTCCTTTATAGAGAAATAACGGTTTGAAATGAAGGAAACTTTTTGTGAAATTATTTGTGTTTGAAGTATCCCTTTTGTTTATAGTATGTAGAATAAATGTGCTCTCTTTAAATTTATAAGGATCAGTCCGTCTTATGGTGCGGCTATTGTTATGACAGGCAGTGTATAATACATTCATGAATTAGCCAAGCGAACATTATTTCTTTCTTTTAAATTAAAGGTAGTGGTAAACAGCATTACGGCTAATTTGCCACACGATCTAATATATCTTGACGATCCATCGTACTATCGATTGGATGGTGTATGGGGGGTTCTTATGTGAAACGTTGGTTCGAGTCCTACTGTGAGCATGGATGTTTGCGTTGTCTTTACAAAAATGCTCCCACAACAGCCGGTTCCACCATGTAAATCGCCTCAAAGCTACACATTCTTATAACAATGGCCAAGAGCTGCAAACCTCCCTCGACTCAAGAGAAAAGAAAAAATCTCTTGATTCGCTACTACAACAACAACCTCTCATCATGGTACATTAGCCAAAACAGATATGCGGCTGGCAGTTCACAAACGTTAATCAAAAGTTAATTTTTGAAATTTGACGGGATTTTTACAAATGGCAATAATTTCAAAATGGAAGCGGGCAAACTTAAAAACTAACACTTAGATGTGTTTAAATCGGGCCATTACATATGTATTATTTAAGTAGCGGTGAATCTTTGAAATGAGTCTTCTTTGCACTAGAAACAGAATAAACTAGCCACTTCGGAGTATTCTGAGTTTTAACGGGAGAACAATGATAGTACATTTATTTTTAATCAAAAATAAATAAGTTTGTTTACTTCTTTCCAGATGAGGAGACTGGCGGAAAACTTGGAATGGCTAAATTCGTTCATACGGATGAATTTAAGGCATTGAATGTTGGATTCTCACTAGACGAAGGAATTGCTTCGCCCAATGACACGTTTGACGTATTTTATGGAGAGCGTTCTATATGGTGTAAGTAGATGCATACCTGCATTTTCATTAAAAATCAACTTTTACTAATATTATTTATTTTGTAGTTGTCTTCTTCAAGTTCTCCGGAACTGCAGGACACGGTTCTTTACTTCATAAGAATACAACTGGCGAGAAATTACGCTACATTGTAGACAAAATGATGAATTTACGAGACGCAGAAGTTCAAAAATTGGAAAATGATAAACATTTGAATATCGGTGATGTAACGACAGTCAATCTTACTCAAATCAAGGGAGGAGTGCAACCGAATGTTGTACCACCTGAAATGACAATATGTTTCGATGTTCGATTGGCTATTGATGTGGATCATGTTAAATTTGAAAATCAAGTAAGATTTAAAAAAAATTATACTCTCTCCGAACCATTGTTGTGATATTAGATCAATGCACGGATGTCAAACTGAAGATGTGTGTACATATCATACACATAGCATCAGTGGCGTAACGTTTCTAAAATATCTCGTGTGCGAGATCGAAATGGGGGCCCCCACAAAGTGTAATTTATAACTAAACAAAATGGTTGAAACCAATATTTTTGCTGATTAGTACACGTAATGTAAATTTGGAAAAATATTGAAGGTACAAGTAGCTCCAGGACTATATTTAAAGGGACTTACGCTTCTTCTTCTTCCTTGCCTCGTTCTTTGTACCGCTTCATGGCGTCGCGTCGCGTGACCTGCTATGGCACATCGCCCGTTCTGGCGGTAACGTCTCATCATATTTCTACAGGCAGCTCTATCTTGGATCGTGTCATCGCCGAGACCAATGCGTTGTTGTTGCTTTTCCATTTCACACATCCAGGTGTTCTTTGGTCTGCCTCTGGCCTTGGGTCCATCAAGCGGAACTTCCATTGATATCGCTTTTTTGTGGGGTTATCAGACGGACGCCTTTCAACATGGCAATACCAATCCTTTTGTCGGTCTTCGAGCTTTTCGGTGATTGGTTGTTCTACAGACAAGCTACCTCGGATGTAGGTACTTTTGATATGGTCCCTTTTGGTTACACCAACTAACATGCTAGGATTTACACTATCGACAACCTCACGATTCAATCCAGTATTAATTACTTTTTTTTAGAGTAGAATCCGTTTAAAATATTTACATTCCGAATATTTGATGCATGACTAAAACTGTTTTTTTTTTGTAACATAAGCGAAATTAACCACATTTTACCAAGCTTTCTTATAGATTTAGTCATGGATTTTGTTTTAAATCGAGTTATGAACCCGGTGAATTTTTTTCTGTTAATTGGATTTTACCTTTAGTATCAGAGCTGTTAATGGGTGAAGTCATTTCTTCTGTTCACTTTATTCAGATTACAAACACTTTTTCTGAAATTATCTTATTTTTAATAATTTTTTTGACTCATTTTGAAGAATTTCTTGGCTTGTTCTGCTATCCGTTCTCATAAGAAGAACTTCTACATATGTTACAAATATTTTCCGCTATATGGCAGCTGCTGCTGATTTGTCGTTAGTGTCACCAAAAAGAAGAAAAAATTCCCCGTTCGAGAGCTGATAGGGTAATGTTCCCTAAGGTCATCTCTAGTAATGAAAACGCAGTTCTTCGGCGAAACAATAAGATGTTCCTTGAAGTTCTCATATCAAACTGCTTTGAAGTAAAGAAAAATGTTTCATTTAAGAGCACTCCTAACTTGTTCATCTGTTTTAAATCTAGCTTCAGTGTGTCTATGAATAAGAAATCTAGTATATTTTGTAATCACAGTCCAAAATTGTCCACTCCTCTTCACTCCGTTGGGGGCCCCTGTGGGTTGGGGGCCCGTGTGCGACCGAACACATGGAACACCGTACGTTACGCCACTGCATAGCATCCATCCCAATCTGAAATGTCAGGGCTTTCCGATATTAGTCAGTACGGGCCGAAAACTGACTGTCAGAGGAACTTGCATTTCAAGGCAATATGTCCTTTGATTTTCCAATAACAAATGACTTTATTCGCTTTTCTCGATGATAGAATTAAAAAGTAATATGTATATGTTTTATCAATTCTCTTGCAGTTAAAGAAATGGTGTGAGGAAGCCGGTGGCGGAATTGAAATATACTACGAAAGTAAGGAGCCATACGTAGCACCTTCAGCTATTGATGACAGCAACATTTACTGGAAGGCCTTCAAAAATTCTATTGATCAACTGTAAGTATAAATATTCGACTGTGCGTGTGTTCGTAATGCATCTCCCCCTAAATCACTGAATCAAGATGGATACTTGATATTGCGCCACATTTTTTGCCACTGATCTAACCCAAATTTATAAAAGCCACATGAGGCTGGAATATAATTCTCATATCTGTGCAGGCGCAGGCAATACTGCATTGTCTATGCACTATGCTGGATACAGTCCAACGCAAGTCTTTTAAACTGATTGGTGATCAATCTATTACATCTCGACTTGAATCTCTTGAGCGCAGACGTAACGTCATTTGCCTAACATTATTTTATAGGTATTATAACCACCGTTGCTCCAATGAAATATACAACCTTATTCTAGGCCTTGCAATCACATCACGAACCACCCGACTTTCAAGTCGTGCCCACCAGCATACACTAAAAGTCAGGAACAGCCACATCGTAACATTTTTCGACTCCTCTCTTACCCGATTAATGAGAATGTAGAATAACTTACCATCTTCGGTTTTTCCAGTAAATTATGATCTGCAAAAGTTCAAACAAAATGTGCATCGGCATTTCTTCGCCACGCAACCCCCTCTCGATCCCTTACCCTAATTTCCCTGCCGCCAAGGCTATGCTTGCATTAAAGGGTTATTCCATAAAGCCTTGACGTCGACATAAAAAAAAATA
This sequence comes from Microchrysa polita, assembly GCA_949715475.1. Taxonomy (NCBI): domain Eukaryota; kingdom Metazoa; phylum Arthropoda; class Insecta; order Diptera; family Stratiomyidae; genus Microchrysa; species Microchrysa polita. Next base: position 50,996,909 of record OX454417.1, read on the forward strand.
AATGATCTTAGACTAAAGACATACATACATACATATGATATTTGAAGAAGGAATTTTGTTTTGGTAAAGGCAATTAGCTTTTTCGCTAAGGACCTTTTAACGAAGTCAATTATAACGCTAGTGTAGAGGGTTAGGCCAGCACAAGTCTCAAAAAATTCGGTGGCGGCGGCAAACCGTTCCGGATCTATCATTAAAAATCGAGAATTAAACATTTTTGGAACGCAGAGCACTGTATGCCGAAAAATGGAGCATTCATCTAATATTGGCCCCACACTGTCCGGGGTTTTGTCAACACACTCTTGGAAGAGACAGATACGATGGTGAAATTCAACAAATAAATAACGTTTGTTGAATTCCACCATCGCCTCTGTTTCTGCCAGGTGTATGTTGTCTACAACGTTGATCTTTTGTACCGTGGGGTTCGTCTAACTGCGGAATGTGTGGTTGCAGTCAACGAAACAACGAAAAGATATTAGCTAGGCAAAATATAACCTCGTAAGCATGTATAAGGTGCTAAAGGCTTTCGAGTGTGACCTAAAACTTAATTGATACCGAAAATAGCAGAAATCAGCAAAATCCTTTGTACCAAGGAACACGCACACAATAGAGAATTTTAGCAAGTCGTTAAAACCGTGGTGGTACGACTTGGCAGTGTACGTTTTTCAATTGGTAGCGATAAAATTATGAATTGTTATTGAATCTAATTTTTCTGCCTTCAATTAAGGCGATTACACCATCCTAGGATACGACAGCAAAGAAATATTTCAATTTTTATTTAACCTTTTTAGCTTTTGCACGACTTGCTAAAAGTCTAGCTGATGTGTAGTAACTCCGAAATAACATTTTTTACTTATTAGACTCCCTTGAATTATATTTATAAAAAAATATAATTTGTACACAGAATTTCCCAACTTATGGAAAGAATGAGGAACAGTAAGAAAATCTAATAACCTCTGCCAATTTTCTACAATATCTATAGAAATTTGAATCATTTAAATTAAGTATCTGTCGGATATAATGAAGTTATTTTTTGCTCATTCGTATATGTAACCTTTAGATTTCTGAACGTTTGTACTGAGCTTCTGCAAAGAGTCGTCATATGTAACCTTTAGATTTCTGAACGTTTGTACTGAGCTTCTGCAAAGAGTCGTCACTTTGAAACCGACCTCCTTTTGCAATACGGTTGCTTATTTTTTTTCATTCCATTTTTTATTTTCGAGATTGATAAGTGATGTATGCTACCTGAATTTTTTTTCACTAGCTGGGGCTTAATCTTTTTCTTTTCTGGTGTTTACTTTGACCTTGAGCTCGAACTAAACTGCACTGCTAAATTACACAATTTTGCGTTCATATTTTAAGCCATGGTGATGAGAATGAGAATATTTCTTGAAATATACCTAAAACTTATCACCTTAACAAATAATAAGAAGTTTTCTATACCAGTGTTTTTTAAATTAAATTGTTAGATAGGAAAAGAGAATTCTGTCTAAATATTTATGGCCCGACTCGACATCTTCGCCAGTTCACAATAAGAGAGCCCAAGAAGGGATATGAACAATATTACGAAAATTAGTTAATGTTGATATGTGCATGCATATTTAGTTTGAATGTTCCTTTTTCATTTAACCCTAGTTTACCGCAACAATTTTCTTACTAGTTTCATGTTATGGGGTGCAAATGCACCCCACATTATGAATGCCCATATTTCTGCATTAACTGACTTCCAATCTTTTTTAATTTGATTCATTCTGATCGTCTGTTATGTTAATTAAATAGGGAAAACAAAAGTGAGATAGTGAGTGCGAATTCAGAAATGCGGGAGGCATACATGTTCAGTTTGGTTAGACGGCAGGCACTGATATTCATACTATAAATGACATGATAAACTCAAATAAGAGTGATGTTCATGAAATTTCCGTATGGTAAGCATTCGATTCACTGATTTTGCGAGTGTTATGCATCTCTTCGGGTTCCTCATCATTTGACGGTTTCAGCAGAACTTATTACTTCAGTTACAAAAGTGAAATCGCTTCGCATAGATAAGAATAGCAGGCCGAGACTAGTGGGCTCGAAGTGGAGTTTTGTTCACAAATTCCGAAATGCAGCTCTTTTTCGAAATCTTAGTTAGCAAACTCTTCTCCAATTAGTATCTCTGATCATTGACTAAGTTTCTGTTGTTTATTGATGAAATTTAGAGAAATATGGAACAGTTTCAAATTGAAATCGTGTCTGAAACACAGCCACATTTGGTGTCCCAAAGGTCATTCCCAAGAAACTATATTTAGTACTATTATTAACATTTTTCAAGTTTATTTTTCATCCCAGATGAAAGTTTAGATATTACTATCTTTATTTTAAAATAAATATTAGTTTAACATCAAAATAAATAGTTCTAAACTCAAATAAATTATTTGGGGTGCAACTGCACCCCACGACAGAACCAATGCCTTATTTCCACAAAAAATTCGTAAAAATTAAATTTATGTAGCTAAAATTGTACAAACATTAAAAACTAAAACAAAACTAAATTTTGTTAAGCTATTGAACAATTTATAATGAAAACTTGAAAAATCTCGAAGTTATATTAAGTGAAACATGCGATGGGGTGCATTGCACCCCAAACAGTAAACTAGGGTTAAAACTGTTTCATCAACTAAAAAGCTCCGAGTTTCGAGTTGTGACCGTGTTTTTGCCAACGTGCAAAATGGTTGTTCGACTTACAACGTTTTCGACGTAGGACGCATTTTCCTGGAACCAATTAGCGTCCTAAGTCGAGGTATGCCTGTATTTATTTGAGGGTCAATTTGGGCATAAACTCACTTAAGTGAAAAAATAATGGAAGAACGAACAAAATTGAACCATGGAGCTATGGGGTAGCTATGGAAACCCCACTCCCGAAACAATGATTTCCTAGAAAAATCGTTTGCTTTTTGGAAAGTTACATAAATATGTCTCTAATAAAAAAACGGACGAAATTCGACCACGGAATCATGAAGAACACATGTAAGTAAGTACATAAGTATGCTTTTCCTCCTAAAGTACTACACCGATTTTGCTGAAATTTGTAGGAAAATTCACAATGCAAGATGGTTTCAGACTGTAATATGGAAGGGTGTGTGTTGTAGGACATAGGGCTATCATAGAAACAATCAAAACAATCACAACCACCAAAAGCAGGCCAATAACTTACATAATTATTATGTACTCTTATTGGAGGCACAAAGCATATACAGGGTGTCCGGAAACTGCCGCATAAACGCACCGGATTGTAATTCCGCATGCGTTTTCCAACAAAAAAAAAATTTGCACGGAACGTACCCCCAATTCTTAAGCCTTTAGCTGCCACCGGCATTTTAAGATTTTCGAAGAAAACATTCTCTTGTACGACTTAACCCTCAATATCTCCAAAACTAGACTAGCTAGAAGAGCGAAATTCTTCTAAAATGCTTTTCTTTGTCGACCCAACATATAATAATGAAACCTCACTTCAATATGATTTAAGAAAAGATTGAAAACATATGCGGGTTGTATAGTAATAAACAAATAACTAACTGGCGCGACAGTTCAACATTAAACCTAGGCCGCAAATGTGTTAGCGACATCCCATTTGACGGATTTTTTTGTAAAGGTGTAAAGGTTATCAGCACGCTCTGCGATTTTTATTATCCTCATAAATGGCTAATCGTTTAAAATCTCAGATCATAGTCCGCCACATGGATCGTTAATTGGTAGGCCGTATTAAATTGCACCCGCCTACGATAAGATTCGAAGGCGAGGCTATTAACCACACCAACTGGACTAGCACCTTTACTATTTAATCTGCTTCTTTATTTATGATTTGATCTTGTTTTTTTGTTTATTTTCAGAGGACTAAAAACAAGGAATCTCATTTTCCCTGGTGCAACGGATAGTCGCTATGTCAGAGGAGTAAGTTTTCAAAATACATCTTAAAAATTCGATTTTTTATTATTATTTCGTTACGTTAGGTTGGCATTCCGGCACTTGGATTCTCTCCAATGAACAATACACCAGTGCTTTTACACGACCATGATGAATACCTAAAAGCTGATACATTCTTAAAGGGAATTGAAATTTATAAAACAATCATTCCGAATCTGGCTAATGTGTGAAATAATTTTGGATTTAATCATAATAATTGCTGTTAAAATATAATGTTATCCGTTACTAAATTCCTATCGATAAATAGTATCTTGCAAATATATTTAATAAAAGAACGGCAAATGATCTCGTCATACAAAGTTAAGTTACAAGTTACAACCAGCATGTGCCCGTTCCAATTCATAAAGGAGCGACCTTTAACCCATTTGATGTATATCGCCTGCAGGTCTATATTTTCTCATTAGAATTCATAAAGGAGCGACCTTTAACCCATTTGATGTATATCGCCTGCAGGTCTATATTTTCTCATTAGGGGTCAGCTTTTTAATAATGATTCATTCTAATTAACTAAGTTTTGTATGTATAGGTATCTAACAACTTGCCAATCTCAATGCTTGTCATTTCTGTATATTCGTAAAAAGGGCGTATAGTCCCCCTTCTGAAACTCTCTAAAAAAAACTATAATATCGCATCGAATAATGTTGTCCGATATCAATTTTATCACCCGTTGTAGAGTCGCTCGTATCGGTCGTTTTTTCCGTGTTGCTAGCCAATCTCCTCAACGTGCGTTATCCTGCAAAATATAATGCAAACTATGCAGTGTACTCTTACGCTGTTTAACAATTGCCTAGCCGGTAACGATCGACTATGCGAAACTGAAACCAATTCAGGCATGTCAGAACAATGCTCTATATATGGCCACAGGTTGTCACTTGATTGCATCCAAGAAACAATTTACAACGGGAAATCATGTTGCCAATACACGTGAAGACCACTCATATTTAATTTAAATAACTTTAGCCACTGATGGCCAAAAAGACAACAGATACATAGTTTACTAATTAATTATATGGGGATGGATCATCCATGTTTTGCTCTAGGGATTTAGTTACAAGGCCACTAGGAGATTTTCAGCTCAGAATAACTATGACTAATCTAGTCATAGTAAATAGGAAGATTCTTCAGAGTCTTCTTTTCTTACTGAATAATATTTTGATGGCATCAGTAGGATTTACTCTCAATCAAGTTTTCGTGTATCATTCCTGTATTATTCGTAGAGCACGTTGGATGACATCGAGCAAATTCCAAATTTGTAATTAAATTACCCATGTTTGGTAAAAGTGGTGGCTGAGGCAAAACGAGAAAAAAACTCGATTAACGCATAAAGTGAAGCTATAGACTCCGCGAAGTGACTCTTTTTCATGTGCCAAGGCTGGTTAACGTCGGCGTGGTCCAAAATTTCCGTACATGTGGGGATAGGAAATATATAGTGCTTGCAACATTATATACACTCTGAAATTATATACATACAATGTGACGTTTACTCGAAATAGCTTATAAACGGCTCAGTGAACGCATCATGCCCGACAAGGGGTTACGGTACACAGAAGAATAGGATAGACGGTAGACTTATTGGGCAATAGGATTAAGAATCGTCCATACATTTTTAGGCCTCTTTGGAAATGAATACGAACATTGCTGATCACCAGGCTTTTTTGTGGCCCTACTGGAAAATTTTTTCGCCTCTTCGGGGCGAATCAAACACGTTGGTTACGCAAACGGCCAAGAGTTACCAAAACGCATCTCTGGCAAAAGCCTCGATGGTCTCGATGCAAGAGGGTTGTATATGTCTGTGTATATGTATGGATTCAATTTATATGTTCTCTCGTCTTATTGGGAGCATTATCTCGACGCGGCTGCTCTCAATTGGTCTGATACGTGCCGGTGTTGAAACAAATGGATATGTAGTGTCTGCAACCAATGTATCGGTACGAATGCCTATAGCTATCGCCGAATCTCTTGACGCTTCAGGGTTGTGTACTCTCAATGAAGACTCGCCAACTCGTGACGCTAACAATTGTATTAACTCTCCATATTTAAAGATTGTTACTGCCAGTCTAATTCGTGAAATTTCCTGGGAGACACATACTGGTCTGCCCTCTGATCACCTCTCAGCTCCAATCATTGGCAGAATTGACAAACCAGCTGACCTGACTAAGTCAGAGAAGCGAACGTTTGCCAATCACAAAAAAACGATTTAGAAGGTTTCAAAACATTTATTTCGGCGAAGTTCATCGAGCTACCTCTTCCCACCAATGTGCGAAAGGCCGAACAGAATATCAGGAATGTCATTGCCAAAGTAGCGGCACGTTTCATTCTTGTAGGATGTATCCCGATGTAGCCGATGAACGTGATAACATCAGACGCGCTCACCCTGGTGACCCAAGAATTTAGGAGCTTAACATCGAAAATAGATGACAAGTTAAAGACGAAGGAATGAGAAGGAAGGCGAAATGGAATGAGTATCTCAAAGACTGTAACCTTAATAAGGTGCCAGCAAGTTATGGCCTACTGCCCCTGCCATTTCAGACCCCAACATGGATAAGGGCAATATAGCCATAACCTTCGGATAGGCTTCTGTTCATGTCTTAATTCGTATCTATCTCGTATAGACCCCAGCATTCAAAACATCTGCCCAAATTGCACTGCCGATGATGTGGGTCATTTGTTTCAACGCCCCTGATCTTACCTCGTTATAGCTGTGGGAAAACCCTATCGCAGCAGCTATGTTCCTGTACCTGGAGACCACGGACGAGAACAATGACGAACCATAAATCGAATCCATATATGTAGATGCACAGCGGCTCATACCTTTCTGTACCGCTAAAAGAAGAAGTTTTTTTTTCAAATGTATCCCAGAGGAAAAAGTCCTGAAAATGCTAAGAAAATATGGGATGAATGCCGTTTCCCTTCTTTGTAGTAGGCTTTAATAAATCCCAGCCATGCTCGATGGTTTTTGGAAATCTAAACTGCCAATAGCCCACGTTACGTGAAAATGTCTCTTGTTGTTGCCCATTTCGATTTTCTTTGTCTAGCCGCATTTCCGGTACGCAGAAACGTGTCTATATAAGGATCTTTGCGTCTCTGATCTTTCTGCCGAGCAGTATATTCCGCACTCCTGATTTCCCTTGGCCCTAATGAAAAGCTGTCTCGCTTACTAAGCCAAACTAAGCCTTTGTTTTACCATAGAAAGGCCTAAATGTCCCTAAATGATCCCGATAGGGGCACTTCTTTTTCTGTGCCGACACTATGGCTCATGTGTTTTCATTGTGAGCTAAATCATCCCAGACACTTACTATGCTCCGTTGCTGCTTATGTCCTAACATTTAGGCAATGAATGGATGCAGACGGCTCAGCAATGCTAATTACATAGGTACCTTCTGCATAGTAAGGTCAAAGCCTGTTGACTTGCCCTGGTTACAAATGCCGGTTTAAATTCTTTATTAAGTATGTGAAGGTCAATAAATTATAAAAGGAGCTCACCTCTGTTGTTTATGTTTGTTTTTCCCTGGAGAGAGTGGTAGGCGTTGTCCTCAAAGCCCAGCAGGAGATTGTTCCCACCAGTCTTACAACGATCAACTAGGTGTTGAAGATATTGCTGAGTTCCGGGGGAAATATGCCGATGATACGACGCTGTTTGTCTCCTCTGCGATTTTGCAAAAGTTTATGTCCACGGCTACCACATCTCCGTTTCTAAATTCTGAAACGCAAATGTATTAATGCGATTGGAAAGTACTATGTAAGCTCTAGACTGTCTTGTATCTCTTGTAATACATATGATAATCGTGTTACTTACGTTTAAGCATTTGACTATTCCGTCATACTGCCCAATTTAGGAACATTGGGGTAAGTCGAACCCTTCATGTGTCAGGTGCGCTACGAGTCTGATTTGATATCTGTATGTCATATTCGTGCAGCCTGCTCGAGCAGTACTCGTATGTTGTGCTAGGTTTTGTCTGTTTGCTGTATGTTGGTTGGTTTATTGACTTTGGATGAGCATCCCTTGTTTTTTAAAAAGTATTGGAAAGCGTAGGGCATCAGTCTTTCATTTTTTTTTTAAGTTAACCGTAGATCAACTTCAACAAAAACTCTACGGAATTTTTTTTCCGGTCCAACTGTTTTTCCGGGATCCATAACCTGAATTTACTGAATAGTTCCATATTTTTACTGCCAGGAATTCTGCCAATAGTTACGCTGGGATTAGGATTAGTTGAAAATCCTAGTTCTCATGTCACTGTTGTAACAGATTTGAAGAGTACCGTAAAATTCTTCGGTTCCAGAAAATTATGGATCAAAACGTTTCTGATGACTGACAAAGTCGGAAGTTGAGCATTTATATCTAGGTAAACATGAAAACTAAAATGTTATTTGAGCTATGTTCTTTATTTTATTTCATACATTAAATTTTTACAAGGATCTTCATAAAAATATGTGACAATAATGGCAATTATCACATTTACAATTTTTTGATATTAATTTCCGCTAGTATTTCTGTATTTATCTTCCAATTTGTTTCTTTTCTTTTCAAATTTCAAATTTTCAATTAGCTAATACATTTATAAAATTAACTTAATTTTAGAGTTCTACGAAATAATCAGTCATTTAAGTATTCGTATTTCTTAAAATGTAAACATTTTACTTTGTTCACCTAAAAGAGTTTGATTTATGACAACTTAAGTGTATTTTGTATAGGAAAGATGTATATTTATGATCATGCAGTAATTTTTGTAATGAAGGAAGAATACTAATACTCGCAACTTTTGAGTTAATGTATAGAAGTCTGTATTTACAAAGTAGTGGTCCTTTTATAACTATATTTCTGATTATTCTCGTTCGCAACGATTTCGTTTTGTTTTAGAAAAATAATAACGAAATTTTAAAACAAAAAAAGAGATAACTAGTGATATGCTTGCTTTCGAGCGATTTCAAAAGAAAACTATACCAAAAAAGGAAAAATTCAATTCCGGATTTTCGTATTTATCGCACTTAATCAAGACACTATCTAAACTTAAGCTTATTTTACGTGTATAGAGGCTAGACTGATACTTATTATATTAAAATTTCTTTTTCATCGTAAAAAATTGTTTAGTACATAAGTAGTATAGTCGGCTTATGAAATTACACTTATAAATAAATAAGAAAAAGTCTTTTATCACAAATAAAAGAGATGTTTGAAAATATACATCACACACGCTCATCCAATACAATGACGTTTTGTGTATTTTTTGTGAAAATGCTATACATCTCTTCAAATGACAACGATGGCGATACTGAGATGAGAAATTATTGTAGTTAATTTCTGCTACGTAAATAAAATTTAACTTAAAACTCTGTTGATTGTCAAACAAACGACGAGAAGCCAGGCAGTGGAGCTCTCGATCGTGCCATATTATTAACAATAATTTGACCTCCATTTAAACTAGTAACACCTTCCGGTTCGGAATCTGTATAACTGGAGTAATTTCGTACGGGCTTTTGCCGCTTCCACGATTGTCGAAGCGAATCGTTAACATTTGCATAGTGATTAACGAACGAATGTGGGTCGGAACGGACACTTTCGTTCTCGCTTTCTGAATGCTGCTCGTAAAAGACGAAATTGTTTTTATTAGATATTTGTATTCGGTTTAATGAAGTGAGCTATACTTACTTGAGAGTCAGACGAACTGACTTCTGAAGGCTTCTCCGTGACACTGCTGTCGTCGGGATTCTCGTCATAACATTTCAAACTCTCTTCGTCGCTATGATACGCAACGGATGCTGGCGACGGTCGAGGTGGACTTTTTCCTAAAGCCGGCGCTTGTCCGTGTGGTGGCTTTCTGCTCAACGTTCCAATTGTACGTCGACTCAGAGTACCAGCACTGTTCAAAGTACTTGTCCCACCGCCGGCTGCATGACGGGCTCGATACATGTCTAACGCCAGTCCCTCACGTTCATCAATGGACATGGCCATAGATTCTTCTAGTGTTTTCTGGATTTCTTCTGTAAATTCAAAATGCGTGGTTAGAGCACAACACATTGCAGATGATTAAAATTATTTAAAAAAGAAAAATAATCGAAATATACTTACGTTTATATTTATGACTTTTACTCTTCACACATAGTACAGCTATCACCATTATTATTATCACGATTGACGTAGCTGCCAGAGCGACCATAAACCATGTTTGTCGATAGAATGGTTTATGTTGCAAATAACCATACTCCAAGTAAAGTTTCGACGGAGTCAAAATTGTATCTTTCGACACAACGGGATATGAAATGCCATACTTATTATAGGAGATCACACGGAATGTGTAGGCAGTGGAAGGCAATAAACTTTGGAAACTAACTGAAAACTCTTGAACTGGACCCGAAGAAGTCTTAGCAATAGTCTCCCAGCGTGAATCGTCTGAAAACGGATAAAAGTAAAATTTACATTAATGAGTTATATTTAGAAATTGCCGCCAATATGCGATATAGCCAAATGATTGTGATGTTAATGATATCGATGTCAACAAAAACTCTTATGAAACATTCAATGAATTATAGAATACACGAAAGGTTAAGTTTGTGACATGCAACAGTGATGCATACCGTGTTCAGTCAAAATAAATGTACTGTCACCCTGTTTCGAATACAATTAGGGAATTCGTTATTGTTTGAGAAGGGGAAAAGACAACGTGTATTGTCGATTGTCTTCTGATTGGGTATCGGCATTTCGAGCCTAGCAGCACCAAGATTCTTAAGATGTCTCGATAGACCGTTGAGCATTGACTTTTGGCACATACATTCGCACGGACGTGAATGCGGGCTAATAAATTTGCGGAGAAATGTTGTTGGTTAGTAGCATTTCAAGACATTCTGTGTTCTATGTTTCGCAGCTCGGGAGCGGTTGATATCAACTACGCAATCACCATCTATGCCCAGGCACAGGGAGACTTACCATGTTGATATAACTAACAATACCTACAATCATCCCTAGGATAAAATTAAATTGAAGAGAATCTCAAGAGAAGTGACCCTTAATTGACGTCATGTTGGTCTGATGAGCAAAAAAGATAGGAAAAAATGCAATATTGCTGGATTTTTCACATATCATTGGGATAAATAAGGACAGATTAAAACCAAGCTTGTGCTGAGAGGAGCCTAAAAAAAAAAATATTCAGCCATATATTTTGATAAAATGTTGAGAAAATTTGTGTCAAATAGTAGCTGACGGATGTTTTTGTAAAATATGAAAGGTGAGCCATATCCGGCATATCTATTCCTTCCTCCCTACAAAATAAATAAAAATGTTGGGTTTGGCATGCCCTTTAGGTCTGTACATGGATTATACACTTATCGTTTGCACGATTAGAACTCGGTCCCGTTCTTTCTTGTTTGGGACGTCAAGTTTGGTATCAGAGATCTAAAATTAAGAAAAGGTACCGCAACGTAAATGAGGGTCATTCCGAACGCCTTTCAACGTTTTAGCAGTAAACTAAATATAATGTAATGTTCAGGTACTTAGTGCGTGTCCAGTGGCGGCCCGCCCATATGTGCACATGTGCACGTGCACCCCCTGATAAAACAACCAGATCAACAAATAATTTGCTAAATATCTTCGCAAATATAGCACTTCAGAAAACATAACAAACCGCCCGACGCAACATACTCTAAGCTAACGGACATATTCATTCATATACGATATGCCCAAGCCACGCATTGAATCTATATCGTGTCCAGCGACCAACATCTAGCACCAACGGTGCACAGTCATGTGAACTGGTGCACTCGGTCCAAAATCAGATATGTGACGGGTTCCCGGGGCGAAGGGATAGTGCAAAATTTACACTAGCATTTGTGCACAAATAGGTTGTGCACAGCACACCACTTAGTTAGTGTTGAACCGAATTGATATGCATTTCGGTTTTCCATGAAAGAATATAAAAATGAGTAGAGATTTTACGTTTAACTTTAGAAATAGTTTGACAAGAACTTTTCTAAGGACAAAAAATTAAAGCTAAATGTTCTAGGGGTTGCCTTGTTTGCCTTTACGACGGAAAAGAAATTTGTAGAAAAAATCAATGCCAATTAAATGATAAAAAAAAATTTTGGTATGCTGCTGATTCGTAAAATTTTATGGTTTTTCTTGACTGTTATGTGAAAGTCGAAGTAATTATTTAGTTATAAAATCTATGGACTATACTTCGACATTAAGATAAAATAATTTTAATTCAAAGTAGGTAGTCTTAGGTAAACGTCAAAATACATTTTGAGGGGTTGATGTCGTATGTATTTAGTTTTTTTTTTTTGTGAACCCCCAGTATTATTGTATACGAGCCGCCACTGCGTGTCTGTCAGATCAAGAAAACTTAGCGGGCACATATAAAACGGTGACTTAAGAAGCACTTTTCAAGTGGGGAGACTATATCCCACGGATTTTTGGCGAGTTGCGACACCACGGACCCGGGCAGCACAGTATGGTTTATACGCCATGGATCTGTACTAAGACGTTCGGGCATTGACGATCCTGATGCACTCGAGTCAAGTAGGATAGCTTAGGGCTCCCTCTTCTTTCGGAAGAGCAGTCATACAAGCCAAACACGTCACAGTGTTTCTGTGCTAGGGAGGAATCCGTCATAAGCGAACGTGTAGATCCTCGGAGCTGGCGGCTTCGCAAAATCCGAGCCTCGAAACGGCTAGTTAGGGAGAATGGCCCTGGCACAATGCCTATACCTAGCTAGTTTGTGGATTAATGCCCAGCCCGATGACTAGTAAACTGACTAGACTGAATGACTGACTAGTAAACTGAAGGACTCTCGTCCATTTGTGAAAAGCAGCGCTACCTATTGCTTTAAGCTCATGAGTAGTCACAGGTCAAACGAACCTCCCTGGGATATGCATGACTGAATTCTGCAGGAGGATTAACCTTTAAGGAGGCCGAAGGAGGATCACACCTGCTATTAAGAAGTCTTTAGAAAAAAGTGCCTATACCTAGCTAGGGTTTATCCAGCGGACCATCGTTCCTATTCATCATTGGTGTTGGACTCTAGAAGGCTGGAGGTTATTTCCCAAGTCAACAAGCTGGAGTTGCGGCCCCGGGGTTGGGTTTCCGAAGGTGAGTGCATGCAAGATACTATCAATAAAATGCCGAAGGTGCAAACAGTCAGATGAAAGAGATAAGGACGTATAGCTTAGGCATTCTCCTAACGGTATGGTTCCGTAGGTGGCTCTCTATGGCTCGGGATGTGACAGTATGCATCGAAACCATATCTAAACGAGACCGAGTTCTAATCGTGCGAATAGCACGATGAGTGTATACCCTATACCCATGTACATAGTACCTAGAAGGCACGCAAAACCCAAAATATTCAATTTCATATTTTTTGTGGGGGAGGGAGGGGTAGATGGGTCGGACCTGACACATCTTTATTACCTTGTCAAGGCATCCAACGGCTACCATTTGATACGAATTTGAAGTTTTTCGTGACATTCTATCAAAAGATATGGCTGAATATAACTTTGTAGGGTAGGGGTAGTCGGACCTACTCCACTTTCCATAAACTCACAGTATATGTCAGAATCATAATATTGATCAAAATTTCAGCTCGTTAGCGATATTTTGTGGAAAGTTATGGTCGAATTAGAATATCAAGGAGGGGTAATTTGTATGGAAGGTAGGGGAACCCTTAATCCGATTTGGCCCATTTTCAATACCGTCCAAGGTTTATTGAAAACAAATATCTCACCAAAATTTCAGAACCCTAGCTTCATTATTTCGGGAGTTATCGTGCGAACTGACAGACACACGGACGGACAGACAGACAGACAGACGGACATGGCTTATTCGAATCAGGGACCGACCCTGATCATTTATATATATACTTTGCCATACCTCCGGTGGCTCCTTAGAGGTGTTACATAATATCCGGAAACAAAAACAATATACCCTATACCATCTTATGGGTATAGGGTATAATGAATGCAAAATATCGGCTTTGATATGATTTGAATTTATGCCATAACAATCAGCAAGACAGTGGAAAATGCATTCATCACAACATTTCAGGCGTGGTGTTCGAGATTTTGAGAAAGATGAGAACGTAAGGTTTAGCAGTTTATCCCTTGCGAATCCTTACAGAATCTTCACAATCGGTATGGGAAAGATTAGATTCTTCGATGCTTTACGAATTTGTATGCATTTCGGAAGGCTTTTCGCCCATATTCAGCAACACACGAGAGTCGTGCGAAAGCCGTGTATCATTTATTCGATAATAATATATTGAGGAGTTCGGGAATTTCATTTCTATAAAACGAACTGATATGCGTACCTTGTAGGATTTCAGAGTCAATGAGCATGGATAAAGAATGAATACATATAACAAGGATGAATTTTGCTATACTGGCACTGAGGTACAAAAGCAATGGCGCTGTTCCCACATTGTCTAACTCCGTCCATTTCATAAATGAACGTTTGAAGGTACAAGGAACAACACAGGAAAACACTTCTAATGTAGTATGTCTAATGTCGACACTATAGTGCACTTTAAGCGTCCCTCACACCGACACGTCAGCGAATTTTCCGCGGCGTCCAAATGGTAACACACTGCGTTGTACGAAGATGATCATCCCAACAACAGTCTCATGGACCGAATTCCTCTACCACGACATGTCAGGCGTGATTTGCGAGACCTAGAGAGAGAGGTCCAGGGATACAAGAGGGACCCTTACGACGATGATGCATACCGAGCTGCCATCTGAAATTCACACTGCAGAAGTTAGTCGGTCTATTGCGAGATTAGATGCGAAGAGAGTCCTCTCAGTGCGCCCTCCACCCATTTCACCTGAGGAGATTAGGCTCCCGAGAGCCACCAGAGTGACATTAGCTCAACTTCGGCCGGGCTTTTGTACACCCCTCAATTTGTACCTTTCTCGCATTAACCCGGACATTCAAAACATCTGTCCAAACTGCGCTGGCGCTCCACACGATGTGGGTCACTTGTTTCAATGCCCAGCTGCGCCCACTGTCTTAACCCCTATCTCACTGTGGGAAAACCCAGCTATGTTTTTGTCCCTTGACATGACGGACGAAAGCATCGACGAACCATAACTCGAATCCACATAGATGCACAGCGGATTCACACCTTTCTGCACCGCTAAAAGAAGAAGATGATCACACCATGCAGCATTTTTTTTCCGCCGCGAATATTCGCTGCCTAATGTAATTTTATTCAAACAAGTTTTAGTGTAGTACAACTCAGTGTTGGCGTAATTTGGAATGGTATTGACGGATGGAGCATTTAAGCTTCGAATGCTGTTGTATAGGTATGGGTGGATGAGTGAAAGAGGTAACATTCCAATCCAGTAGATCTCGTTTATGCCACACCGGAAAAAGAGTTGTGTGAGTATTTTCCGAGGCGGGCTACTTCTCTCTACTTATGTCATTTTTGTGCGAGTATGAGTAAATTTGTTTTCATTCATTGCCATTTATGGTGTACTTCTCTCTCTTTACTGTCGCCCCTTTTGGGCATGGTGCGTTCACTCAGCCGCTTATAGGCTATTTCGAGTAACGTTACATTGCATATAATTTCGGAGTGTATATAATGTTGCATGCACTATACAGGGTGTCCGGAAACTGCCACATAAACGCACCGAATTATGATTCCTCATGTGATTTCCAGTAAAAAAAAAGTACCCCCAATTCATAACATGCCTGCTTTAGCTGCCACAGGCATTTGAAGCTTTTTGAAAAAATCATTTTCTTGTATGACTAAAACCTCAATATCTCAAAAGCTAGACTAGGTAGAATAGTTTTTACAGAACTTCAAAGTCAATTTTTTGTGATTTGACCCAAAAACAATATATTTTCCCATCTCAATTTTTCTCCAACTTCTGCCAAGGTGAGGTGCTTGTACGATTCTTTTAAAAATTGGCGCATAATCTTACGATCATATCTTCTTAACATCATTTTATTCTAGCTCCATTATTTCTACCAGTTTTGATACGTCAAGTGCAGAAAACTAGGGTTAATTTTAGCTTGAATTCAATTCAATTCAAACTGCCCCTAAAGTTCTGCAATTTGTTAAAATACATTCAAATTATGTCAATATTGAGCCAAAATTGACCCTAGTTTTCTGCACTTCAGGCCTTAAAACTGGCAGAAATAAAGGAGCTAGAATAAAATGATGTTAAGAAGATATGATCGTAAGACTATGCGTTTTTTTAAAGAATCGTACAAGCACCTCACTTTGCCAAAAGTTGGAGAAAATTGAGAAGGGAAAATATATTGTTTTCGGGTCAAATCACAAAATATTGACTTTGAAGCTCTATAAAAACCGAACCTCTCATCCGATTTTAGTTTAGGTAGTTAGTTAGTTTCATTTTTTAGGTATTTTTTGGCTGTAATAATCATTTCGCTATTTTAGCTAGTCTTACTTTTGAGATATATACTTTCCGATAGTCAATTTGTACGATAGTATCACCACTTGGGGTAATTGTTCGCGCCACGCCGCATTGTTGTGAGCACCACTTTAAAGTCTAAAAAAGAGGTGCATGGCGATATTCTAAGGCTTTCCTCAAATGGAAAGATGAAAACACATACATATACTTTATTGTTAAATTAAACCCGTTTAGATTTACTACCGGAACAAGTGTTTCTTAAGCAGGTTCTACGATGCAAATCTTATCGGAACAAACTTATTGTTACAACCAAACCAAACCATAAAACACAAGAAAAAATCTCTTGAATTTCTACTAAAACAACAATAATTGATCTCCTAGAAGACCTAGATCCTACATAAAGCGAAGAGCGAATTTTTCACGACGTGTTTAAAGGTTGGTTTTGCATATCTTTTCTGACACTTCTGTATAAAAGGAATGTATCTCCATCCAAACATTATGGACTGGTAGGCAGTTCCCAGTTCATTGATTAAATTTTGAAATCAGAAAGGAGGTAGGTAGGTGTGAATGTGAAAGTAATAAAATACCCGCAAATATGAATCACGTCAAATCCAGAGAAATTACACTGGAAACATCAGAAGTTTTTCCAGTGTAGCCTAATAAACGTGACTGAAGCCCCTGCCGCAGTATATTTATCTGGAGGCCGAGACTGAAAAAGCTTCATCCACACTAAATCAAACTCCAAACTCAACCCAAAGCAAGAGTATGATAAAAATACCGTTATAGAACCAAAACAGTTAATTGATTATGGACGACGATCGCATACTCAAGAAGGCGACGAACGGGCAAAGAGTGTGACGGAGCCAAATTGCGAGGACAACCGAGAGTTCGATGGTAGCAATTAGTAGATGAGACCGACCACTAGTAGCTGGGTTTCCGAAACTATATTGGAGTTTAACGATAAAAGGGTATTCAGACTAACGACAAGACTAAATCCTAGATTTAATTAACAGTTGTTCCATATTGTACTGCAATTTCAATAATGCAGGTACATTCTACGATGCATTTTGAATTTAATGACATACGATGTAATCTAGTAGGAGGGTTTCGACCAGATTAATTTAGTGGTTTTAGTAAATCCTGTCAGTAGTGTGAATCCCCTCTAAAGGTGAAAGTTACGAGTATCGTCCCATAATTAGGTAAGGAATAAATAGTGTTAGGTTAACTTTCGCACTTGTCGCGCGAGCTTTCGTTTTTCGCAAAACTTGTGCAATTCTGAAATTGTTCACTGCAATCCACCCTATCCATCGGTAAAACTCTGTGCTTTGGACGTGGTGCTAGATTAAGGTTTATCAAGTCTCATGCAATACGTTCAAGTGCCGTCTCGATCATGTGAGTATAAAAAACACGACAATCAGACTAGTGATTCAATCCTTCGAGTCACTTTAGCATCCGAATAACATCAATATGTCTCACATTGAAAAATGAAAAACCAATATTATAAGTCACAATGAAAATGAAAAGTGGTAAAACTGTAGTAGCCAAAATGGTACAACAAGCGATCCAAAATCTTCTCTAAGTTCTTAGTGCCACTTTTGATTTTGGTATGTAAGAGAAATTAAAATATTTAACAATAACACGTAAAAATATAAAATACAAAATAAACTTTTGGTGATTCAATGATTTAACAGTATGCATTTGGTTTTAACATAAAATCACACATGTAAATGGGATGCACAAACATGAAAACAACATTCATTTATGTGACGCTTTTTTCTAAAAAGTACTTACAAATATACGAATGGTCGGTTTCTTTTTGGCATGGAAAAGAGAAAATATAGATATAATATACTCGTGATTCCATAATAAGAACTATATAAAGGAGAAAAGAACAGAAAAAAGATTATCTTAAAGTCTTACCTCTCTTTTTGCATTCTATATAGTATCCAAGTATCGGTCCACGTCCAGACGGTCCGTTTACCCAATGCATTTCCACACTCGACACAGCTTTGGATAAGATTAAGTCCCTTGGTGCAATTGGTGAGCCGTCTTGCGGACCAGTTGTAACATTGCCACTAATAGCTGGCCCGTAATCGATTGTTTGAGCACGCACTGTGAACGTGTATGTGACTTCTTCCTCGAGCGTTTGAATGAATAAACTCGTTCCTGTGACTTTTTGTTTTACTTGTTTACTGAATTCTGCAGAAAAGGAAAGAATCAATTAGAATTACCATAAACACATTTAATTCAGATAAACTTACTCTCGTTTTCCTCTGTTGTTTCGTATGTAACAAGATATCCTAAAATTTCACCATTTCGCTTTTTCGGTGGATCCCATGATACCTTTAAACTTTGCATGGTTATTTCCTCAAACTTCAAATTCGCCGGTTGTCCTGGCAATCCTTGTAGTGTCTTCACAGTGATGGGTGTCGATCGTGGACCATCACCAGCCGGATTGAATGCCAAAATTTGAATTCTATACTCTGTGAACTTGTCGAGAAAGACAAGACTGTGGGCGGTCGTCGAAGCCGGAACTACTTCGATTTCCTCTTCATGTTTTCGTCCCTCTTCCAGTTCTTGTGGTGAATCCGTAACAAAATAGAATATTTTATAACCAAGCAAATCGCCATTTTGCATGTTGAGCTTAGGCGGCTTCCATCGCAACCTGACTTCGGTACTGGAAATAGGAGCCGCTTCAACAGCACGTGGCTCTCCGGTGGGAACAGCTTCACCGACATAGACTGCAACTGGAGGCGTGGCTGGGCCTGTTCCTTGGGAATTGAATGGCAAAACAACGATTTCATAGTTGCGATCTTGAGTTAAGTCCGTTAGTACAACCGATTCAGAACTAATGCCCATAACATCTTGCTTGGGTGTCGCTTGAAGCGCTGTCGGAAAATCAGAAATTTGCTGGAAGAGAATCCGATAGCCTCCAGTTACTGAGTCACCATTCCAGAGTGCTTTCTCAAGTGGGTTCCAATGAACGCGAACGCTTGTTGTAGTGATTGGCACAACTCGGAGGCCAGTTACACCTTGCGCGGGGGCTGCCGATAGAGTTCGCACCAGAATACTTTCTTGACTGAAAGCTGACGGCCCGAGATCATTTGTTGCCTGAATTCTGAATTGATATGTTGTATGCGGCTTTAGATTTTGTGCAGTATACGAAGTGACTGAGGGATCAACTCGCTCGGGTAGCGATGTCCATGGTCCTTCATTTTCACGGAATTGAACAATGTAATATCGAAGTGGTGCGAATCCATCTCTACCGGGCGTCCAACTGAATGTTATTTGATGAGCTTGGATTTGACTTCGTGATATTTGAGGATTTGACGGGGCTTGTGGACGTTCTCGGTTATTGGTTGTGTACACTAGCACGGTGGCCGTCTTGCCCCATCCTATTCTCGTTTGAGCAGTTACACTGAATGTATAGTATCGTTCGGCCAGTAATTGTGTTGCCCTGAACGTCCGGTCAGTTGGAAGGAACTCTCTACTGTAGTTTAGACTCGCGCTTCCATTAAGTGAATAAGTAACTTTATATGCTAAAATCTCGCCATTCGGTTCTTCGGGTACATCCCAAATAATTCGTGCCGTTGAAAATGATACATCCGGGAAAGAAACATTTGATGGTGCTCCCGGTGAATCTTCGAAAGTTCGTACACGAACTGGAGGTGTACTGAGCGCTCCATCGCCCAGCCGGGTGTACGCTAACACTTGAATATGATACACGACGTATTTTTTCAGTTCGGTTAGAGTTGTCGTAAACGAAGCATTATTGCTTATTGTTTTATGTTGCACCTGAACTCCGCGATTAGTCGCACCGTAGTATACTTTGAAGCCCTCAATTTGGCCATTCCGATGTTCCTTGGGCACTTCGCCCCATCGTACTACTATTGTAGTGGATGATGTAGCATTTGCTTCTACACCCAATGGACCGAATGTTGGAACAGCTTCTCTGGTTCGCTCAATTGCTTTTGGACTTTCCCTGTAAATAGAACAAGGGAATTTATGACACGTTTACAATTTTTTCTAATCTAATCAACAACTTGGCAAGAGAATGAAGATTTTTATACCCTTCACTCGTAGAGTAAAGGGTATATTAACTTTGTCATGAAGTTTGTAACGCATTGAAGGAAGCATCTCCGACCATATAAAATATGTATATATATGATCAGCATGACGAGCTGAGTCGATTGGGCGATGTCCGTCTGTCTGTCTGTCCGTCTGTCCGTCTGTCCGTCTGTTGCTACGCGTTTTACTCGGCCAGTTTAAAAGCTATCGAGCTGAAATTTTGCACACATGTTTCTTTTTATTGCAGGCAGTTTGTATGTTTGAATCGCTAAAATCGGACCATGGGGTCATGGGGCTGCCATACAAACCTAACCCCCCCAATTTGGTTTTTCTAAGAAAAACTTTTTCATGTGTTTACTAATTTCAACGAAATTTCACACAAATGTGTTTCTATTGATAACACAAAACATATGTAAGAATGGATCAAATCGGACCATGGGGTCATGGGGCTGCCATACAAACCTAACCCCCCAAATTAGGTTCTTCTAAGAAAAACTTTTTCATTTGTGCACCAATTTGAACCAAATTTCACACAAATGTGTTTCTATTGATGCCACAAAATATATGTAAGAATAAATGGAATCAGACTGTGGGGTCATGGGGCTGTCATACAAACCCAGCCCCCAAATTGAGTTTTTCTAAGAAAAACTTTTTTATTTGTCCACCAATTTCAATCAAACCTCATAAAAGTGCATTTCATTTGATGCCACAAAACATGTGTAAAAATGAATGGAATCGGACGATGGGGTCATGGGGCTATCATACAAAGCCAACCACCTAAATTGAGTTCTTCTACGAACAACTTTTTTATTTGTGCACCACTTTCAACCAAAACTCGTAAAAGTGAACTTCAATTGACGCCATAAATAATCGGACTATGGAGTCATGGGGCTACCATACAAGCCCAACCTCCCCATTTTGGATCTTCTAAGAAACATTTTTTTTACACCAATTTAAAAAAAACCTCAATGCGTCTTTATCAAAACAAAAAAAAGTAAAACAAATGGAATCGTACTATGGGGCCATGCTCCCGCATCCCCCCAATGATTTTTTCTGAGACATTTTTTTTTATTTTACCACTTATTCCAACCAAACCTCACACAAAAATTGTTTTATCGACGCCACAGAATTTGTCAATATCAAATATTATGCGAAAACAGAAGGAAAAGAATCTGGAAGGATTAAATACAAGTCATAGGTTTGCCCCAAAAAACTTTTAGCCCGAGGAGAGTGAAGGGTATTCAAATTTCGGCCGCGCCCGAAATTAGCCTCGGTCTCGTTTTATTTTTGCGCAGACGGAATGGGAGATATTTTAATAATAGCATTTGATGGGAATGAGTGGCGGAAAAAGTTACATACATACTTACGGTATGCGATACAAGTTTCAACACTAGATAAAGGGTATGGGGTTTCCGCTTCCAATTCTGAATGTCGTAATGATGATACGTTTTACGAAGCGGAATGAATTCTAACAAGTCTAAGCTTGAGAATTTACGTGCTGTGGTCGTAGCTGAAGTTCAACGCGAATTCGATAAATTGCCAACAGCTAACACAATCTTCCTGCATTAAACCTTCGTGGCTTTTGTCAGGGAGGTAGGTAGGGTAGGCAATTCTGGACCATTATTTGAGTAAAAAACGAGTGTGGTCCGCGCCGCAGTGAAGCAGATTTGAAATGTCAAAGCCATTGCTGTTGCAACCTATTGGCTCGATCACTTCACCAGGAACGTTCAGCCTATGCAGACGTGTGTATTTTTGCTACGCCTTAATATAAGGTTAGCAGACCATCAGGATTTCTCTGTACAGCATTTTCATTTGGGAAAATCCGTGAAAGCGAACAGCGAAATGTACTTGAATTATCAATTTTTTATTCACGCATCTAACGTGGTACTAGCTGCCCTTTTTCGTAAATAACTAACAGTATGTCAAGTGATGAAAATTGGAAACACGAGCGTCAGGAATTAATAGCGAGACAGATAGTATTTCAAACCGAAAAAGCTAACTTAAATTGTATATATGCAACATATTTAAAAACGAATTTTATCAGAACAAAGAGAATATACTTACTTGGAGCACCCGACATCGTTACACGATTTCATTATCACTTCATAGACAGCCCACTCTTCCAGATTGTCCAAAACATGCGAATTGGCTGTATGATCGTCAATCAGAACCGATATCGATGGTATCTTAGGATTACCATCAACTTGCTTGTATGTAATATTATATCCTCTTGGGTTGCCATACCATTCAGTCTGTTGCAAAGGAATCCATCTCACTCGCAGTTCAGTTGCGCTCATCGCTCTAACGGTCACATTTAACGGTGGATGCATTGGAGGCGCTTGAATTGTTTGAAAATCTTTAGTAGGCTCTGACGGTTCCGACGAACCAACAACGTTCGTAGCTATCAGTCGCAAACGATATGGCGTAAACGGCACCAACCCAGTTACCGTTAATGTCGAAGCTTCGGGATCATGTACTTCGAATATTTTAAACCAAGTAAGATTTCTTGCAGTTTGAGCTTCCACTGTCCATCGTGTAATCGACGAGTTGCCATCAAATCCAGGCGTGAATTGTAAAACTACGGAGAATGCTTCAATATTAGATAAAGCCAATTGTGTGGGTGCGGTGGGTAGAACTGGCTCCACGCCCGATTGAATTGTAGCCGTTTTGGCTGGACCCGGACCCACTTGAGTCCATGCGGTAATTTCAAACCAATAGTGAGTTGTGGCTTGTAATTGATTCACTTCATAACTTGTACGATCAGCCGTGAGATTCACCAGTTTCCGAGATTCCGGGTTTTCTTTGACCTGATATCGAAGTTGATAGCCAACCAGAACTCCATTCGTATTCTTCGGCGGGGTCCAAATAACCTTAACGGATCGGTCCGAAATATCATTGAATTGAAGCGATGCAACTTCGTCGGGCACATCTTCTTTGGTCTTAACAGGAATCATTTCACTTCTCACACCATCACCCGGATCCGTGAAGCATAGAACCGTTATGTTGTAGTCCATGAATTTCTGCAATCCTCCCATAATAGCACTTTGTTCTGCTAATGGATCAAGCAGGCTGGGTGGTACAGTTATCATTCTCTCCTCACTTTCATGTTCACCATCTGCAGCAATTTGATAGCGCCAGGCTTGAATCTTATAGCCTTGATTGATACCATTAATCTGTTGAGGATTCGGCGGTTTCCATGAAACCGTCACGGCGGTTGAGTTTAGGGCAGATGCATTTACGTTGGTGGGCGGTGCTTCGGGGATGCCTTCTTTTGTTTTAATCTTTGCTCCATCGGTAAATACTCCCACTCCCATATTATTATACGCAGCGACTTGAACTGTATAATCTTTCCAAGTAATTAGTTCGGGAATCAAATAGTTTCGTTGCGCTTCATTTGTAATGTTCTGAGTAGTCCACGGACTATTGTTGTAACCGAATAGACGATAACGGATTATGTAACCCAAAATTTGTCCATTGCGATGTTCTTCCAGCGGGGGTTGCCACTGTATGATAATTTCCGATGATGAACGGGCCGAACCGACAAAGCCAACGGGCGGTCCAGATGGAGCTGTACGCAATAGAGTAAAATGTTAATTTTGTTCAAACTTTTTAGGGGAGCGGAGTTAAGGGTTAGTTCAATAGATACCTCTTTCAAGCGGTAATGCTACATAAGCGATTTGTTTTTTTTTTTAGATTTTTGGTTGGGAAATAAAATACAGTTGAGAAAAAAATTTATGTTAGAATGAAATTGATAGTCAGTTAGTAAAGATATCATTGATTGTATGATCATGATATTGATTTTGGTTAAAATTTTATGATGATGTTATACAACAAGGAAATAAAGTGGTTGTAGCTTTTTGTTTTATAAAATAAGAAAATGTAAATGTAAATGTAACAAAACAACTTTAATTTATAGTTTGTGCACTATTTTTCATAGTAGCCTAAGCAACTACATGCTGCTTGAAAATAACACTAAAGAAAAAAAAACGAAATCTTTAATGAAAATGAATACAATACAAATGTAGAGTAACAGGGTTCTGATTTTCGGACAATAAACACCAGTAACGTGAAATCACGTCTGCAAGTGTGTAAATGCTATGTTAGACCAAAATCATCTACTTACATACTCGTACTAGGTTAAGTGCTGACAATATATTTATTGAGTAGTACTCGGGTCGCATCCCGAAGATCGACTTCCAGTGGCAAGTCGTCTGCCCAGCAATTCAATGCAAACCCACTATAGCGGAATAGTGTAATGTTGAAGAAGCGACTTATCTCTTTTAAGTACTCAGCAGCACTTCTCAATTTGTAGTTTAAGAAGGGATTAATACCGAATCAAGTAATCGAATTTGTAATCGAATTTTACAGTGACCACGTGACACCACAACCAAGTTAAGGCTTCCAGAATGGTTGTAATCTCTGCTTGGAGGACGTTGCACAAGTTAGAGATGGGAAGAGACAATTGAATATCCAATTCCTCCGAGTAAATTCCAATACCATCCCCTTGCGTTCGTCCTGGAACCATAAGTAGCGCTCAGCGGTATGTTATTGTTCCAAGTTTTCCTTGGCGGTATAGTTCCTACCAGACAATTATTTCGGAACAGTGTAATCAGTGACCGGGAGCAGGTTGAAGTTACGAAGTATCGCTGGGTGCTCAATTACATAGGAACACGAGCGTGTTTGCAGCCATCCGTTAGCCGAAAACTTTCAGTGGGAGCAGTTCCAGCACCGTATCTAATCCGACTGAAGTTGTGGTGCGAAAAGCTCCTGTTATGAAAAGAGAAGTCAACCGTTGTACTTTGACGAGCAAATAATAAATAATAATAATAATTGTATACATTCGGTATACAACCTTTGGCTGCAGATTTTCCCTATTGCTTTGTGTAACTTTCCACAGTAGCTTTCTTTACCCTAGCTTCGAAGTTAAGCATCTTTCATAATTCCTTGTCCAGGATAAGACCAAGATATATTCATTCTCAGAAAACACACGATGAATGCCCCCTTGCCTAGGTAGGTTAATAGTAGGAGTGATATGCCTTCTTGTACAGAAAACCAACGCCATTGAGGCGCACTCAGTCCGATAGGATAGTCAGGGCGTTCCCTAAAGGCCCGCTAAGAGTAGCAGGGTGTTAGCCTCTAAGGGCGTAATTTTATCAGCATAATCAGTGCGTCTCGTAGTCGTTAGTCGCTTTAGCAACTTCAGCATAATTGACGAAAGGCGAATGGGTCGTAGGTTGTTTCCCGCATTATCTTCTCGAAAATAAAAGTCGTGTCGCATTCCTCTGTGCGACTGATAGGGAAATCAAAAGATACAGCCCCTGAGCTTCCCGGGAAGTGGATATAGATCCGATCCGTCTTCTTTTTGAGATTTTATTAAAGGAGTGCCAGTTTTCTTTTTAAAAATGTTAATGCTTGGAGTGTCTATCTGACTGAAACCTAGAGGCCTGGAGCTTTATTAAAAATGAGAGTCGCGTGTCGAAGAAGCTTCAGGCCTCCAGGCTTGAGTTGGATAGACACTACCTTTCATAAACATCTTAAAGTTCTTCTAAGTAGGTTATTATTTCTTCCCTTCATGTGAGTTGCTAGCGCACGATGCTGCTGTTGACGCCCTTATAGTATCAGTGAAGAGTTTCGCCATATTGTCAAGTTCTGGAATAAAAGATCGACAAAAAGACAACATACGTCTGGCAGAAACGTTGGCGATGGGGGAATTCAACAAACGTTATTTGTTTGTTGAATTCCCCCATCGGCAAACTCCAGACAGTGTAGGGCCGGAATAAAATAAAAGGTTGTTCTGCGTGAAGATACTCCAAAAATCTAGGCCATTTAATCATTCTGCGATTTAGCATGAGTGAAGCCACATCAGTGCGCGCAACTAAACTGAATTGTAGATATGCATCAGAGAAGGAGTTTTCCGTCGACACTCTCCAGTCGTTGATTAAATGCTTCACATTCTCCCATGCCAGAGTGATGCACAACACTTCTTGTTTTTTTTTTAAACAAAAATAGGCGACCCATGACCCACATTGCAGACATAAAGATTGGTTCCCAGAAGGCATTCGAATAATAATTTGCCTCTGTGTCCGAGCTGACCCCATGGAGAGTGCCGTCATGTGATATTTGCCAAGGCAACCCAACACACCTAATCCTCTAGTTCCAGGCAGACTAAAACAAAGTCCTTGTCGCTAAAATTAGGCAACAAGAAGGCCTTAATGGTTTTCCACAGATGCATACAGTAGAACCCCTCTTAACCGGCCTGGTTGGGACCCACACCCTGGCCGGTTAGGAGTTTGGCCGGTTTATCCGAGGTTCCCCTGAAAAATTGAATTTGATTCGACATAACTTATATTTTAAGATACTATACAAATTTCATAGAGTGTTATACATTAAGAAGCAAAAAGAACGCTGTTGGAACTCATTTTATTGAAAACTAAATAGATTACACACATAAAAGCGAAAAAATTAAACAGTAAGTACATTCTTAGGTATGTACAAAGTCAAATTTCAATCAAATCTAACTAAGCTATGAATTTTGTATGAAAAATCAATTCTTTTCTTGGAAATTTGGCGTTTACTCGAAAAATTAACTACTTTTACTGGCTAAAGTTATGCAAACATGTTGTTAACAAGATAAGGCATATTATTGTTAATAAAAAAAATCTAATGCTTTACACTAAAAAGTTCGTAGAATAATGTAATTTCATCACAACCACAACATTATTCATAGAAAAACTTAATGGCTACATGATTTTGATGCTGACTGTGACGGCATGGTAACAAAAAGAAAAAAAAACCGTTCCGTGAGATATAGGAAAAGTCTGCTAGTCGTTTTTCGGTAACAAAAAGAATAAGAAACGTTAAGTGGGATATAGGCCGGTTAATCCGAGGACCGGTTTATCCGAGGCCGGTTAAGAGGGGTTCTACTGTACAAGATTGCGAGATCATCTGAACACCCTTGGATAGACGACAGGCAAAAGCAGCTGACGCTGCATGATGTAGGTTAATCTGCATTATGCTTTTCAGCCACACTGGAAACCGACCTATACGCCTTTTAATAAGGTGTTTGTAGACCCTCGGCTTTAGTTTATTGAAGCTAAACCTCATAGCACTGCCGGACTTAATAAGTGGAGCCAGTGATGGCTTATTGATGAAAACAACGATTGTTGACGAGATCTTCAAACTAAACGATTCTCCAATTGCTGGATAAGTTGGAGTGATAAGATTGCACATACGATTGATATACAGGACTCGGTCGTTGTCGAACAAAAAAGGTGGCAGTAACACAGGAGCTATCGGACGCATAAGGATGTCATATTTAGCCACAATCTCCAACTTGGTACCAGACCAAAGCCTTCCAGTTTTGCCAATAGAAAATTTGAACATAGAGGCGAACTTCAGCTTCCTCACATGACATTGGAGTGATCCTTAATCGCTTCATACTTACAAGCCGACAGAGGACCTGCAAAATCCTCCATATCGCCCTGGAAATTTATGGTGAGCAAGATTATGCTCACCATAAACCGCCACCGCGCCGTCCGCATCTCTTCGGTCGATAATAGCGAGCTCGATTGTCGCTTTTGTTTATGACAGTGCTGGTTCGTCTAGCGTGTTGACTTTTTGTTGCTTTAGACCTTCCATTAGATCTTCAGAAGACCTCTGCCGATTAACGACGTGCTTATAGTTGGAGAGATCTGTGATTATAGCCAGCAACCACCCACGGCCTCATCTGAATATTTTCTGAAAACTCACACCGTTTTCGCTTAGTTCTCTCTTTGGATGTTTTTTGTTCTTGGTTCGCATTGAAAATTACTCCTTTTGCGCTAGGTCCTCCCTTTGCGGGTTATGGGTCGCATAAAAACTTGACCTTGCGATTTTTTTTTATTGTTCTTGGGTAGCAACTTTGACCGTTTGTAACTTCTAAACGCAGACAGTACATATGCGCCGCAGAGTGCTCTGCTTCAGTCTTTTGATCCATGTGAGCAACATTTTAGAAAAATCGCCACCGTCGAAAATTACTCCTTTTGCGCTAGGTCCTCCCTTTGCGGGTTATGGGTCGCATAAAAACTTGACCTTGCGATTTTTTTTTATTGTTCTTGGGTAGCAACTTTGACCGTTTGTAACTTCTAAACGCAGACAGTACATATGCGCCGCAGAGTGCTCTGCTTTAGTCTTTTGATCCATGTGAGCAACATTTTAGAAAAATCGCCACCGTCTGCGCTTGCGTCCCCCCTTTGCGATTTGCTTATTCTAGCTAGGACCCTGAAACTTACAGAAAATGTGAAACCGAAAATGCTCCACATTGGCCTTTTGATCCTCTTTCCATCATTATTTGAAAGCTTCATCAAGTTTGTCCTTGATCCCTCCTTTGCGATTTTGTGGTGTTATTGCATCGCATTTTTCAACTATTATAACAGATATTTTTTCGCTGTTATAATTATGAGATTATAACGATTATTTGGGCGTCTAAACATTTAATATATTTAACGAATTCATCGGAGATGATTTTACCAGAACAAAACAAGCCTGATACTATAGTACAAAATCGTAATAATTTAGGATGATTGGATGCCTTATCAAAAAATGAATTTGTGTATTATACAATAAAAAAAGTGTTTTGGAATTGACAGCAAGTTTTAAAATTACGATTTAATAAATATTAAATATTAATTGATTTTAGGAAATGTGATTAAAAAGTGAAATTCCAGAAATTATAATTGGGATTGTATTAAAAGTAAAAGAGACAACCAAAAAATGCAAAACTAACTAAAGAAAAAGCTACCCAAATACTTATATATTTTATACAAAATTGGAATCAATTTACTCACCTTCTTGCGGTAATGCAATAAAATTACTTGGATCCGATGGTGATCCTTCGCCGACCCGATTCACAGCACTAACACGAAATTGATAGACGGTGGCAGCTTTCAAATTCGTCAATAATATCCAACGTTGCGACGCCGATACATTACTTAACTCGGTCACCCAATTAAGAAGTGGATCGGGAATAGGACCTAAAAATTCTTCTACAGTTAGATGTTCAGAAAATTTTGGCAGAAGTAGACGGATTGTTTGTTGATGAAGAAGGTGGAGCAGAAGAATAGATTTTTTTTTATGTTTGGATAGACATGAATTCAAAATGATTTTCGAAGGATATAATATACAGTGTATTATGTGTGTGTGTATGTGAACGAACGGATGATAGACAGAATACGAGTGACGGAACAAAAAGGTGAAGTTCACAAAAAAGAAAAAAACACATTGAAGCCAATCAGTTTTTACACTTGTGTCTTGTGCAAAATTGATTTTAGTTACCTAATTCGGATACTTCACGTCGTTGTACGAAAAACTTTTCGATTGGACTGTTGCCATCAAAACCCGGGGTCCATGAAACGTTGATAACTCGTTGATTTTCCGAATCGATTCGTTCGGCCTGCACGTTAGTGGGCGGAAATGGCAATTCGATGACGCTCAGTCTTGACGATCGGGTTTCATTGCCACCCGGCGAAGTTACCGTGCACGAATAGTCACCAACATCGGATGCACGAACGGCTTTAATTTCCAGAGTACCGTCGGCTTGAACGCCGATTCGTTGTGAATTTATTATCGGTGCGGTTTGTCCTTCGCGATACCAGTCGATGTTATACGGAACGGTCGGGTCGCTGGAAACTTTGCATTGTAGCGAGGCTGTCGAACCAAGAAGCACCGTCGTGTCCACCGGTGGTTGAATGATCTGAGTTCGAACTGAAATGATTTAGGAAAAATTAATTCGAAATTGTCTTCTCTTAAATATCAACAATTAAATAAAATTACTTTATGTATTCATTGCGTTTTTATAAATGAAAAACTATAGTAAAACGTCAACGCTCCAACCGCTTTACCTTGCCTTTGATTGCATTTCTAACATTTCAGGTTTCTAATAAAATCTTATTCACTGTTATTGTCCTTTCGTCTTAACGACATTTACATAAATTACATTATAATTAAATGTCGCTTTATCCAAACATGAAATTCAATTTCCAATGGTAACAAGCATTTTCAGCTTATCATTTTATCAAATTTCCCCGCAACTTTTAACTGGCTAATGTAAATAACACAATACACAACTCAAACGTAAAGCAAAACTTATTAATATGCCAACAAAATCAAAAACACTTGAAGCTTACAGTCATTTGTAATTCTCTCCATGGATATGAAAAGAAGAGCTGTGAACGCGGCCAGGATCCCAGCGCGTTCGTTTATGTTCTTGTTTATTTCGTGGCTTCCTCTTTTAGCGTATGTATACATATACTATAAAATATGCTCTTAAAAGCCCGGAGTGCTTAATATAGTACTTACCCAAAACTCCTAAATATGCTTCACCGCTTACAGTTCCGGCTTCGTTCGAGCGACTGCATGAATACAAACCGGCATCAAGTTCGCGAACGTTGGATATCAACAGGTCGCCGGATTCAAGGATTTGCACACGACTCGATACCTCGACTGCTTGTGTTTCTGTTACGAGTTCGTATTTGTTTTTACGTTGCGGACGGAAAAGGACGAACGGATGCGTTTTGGAAAACAAGACACAAGTTAGTTAGTGAGTATATGCGGAAACAAACAATACAATTAAGAAGGGAAATGTGTAACATGAACAGGGTGAATCAAAAACATTACAATAATTGGAGAGACAAGACAAAAAAAAAACGGTGGTATGTATAAATGATGCACTCATATAAAAAGGTCAAAATTTCCAGTAGTCGCCGTAACTCCTTTTGGACATGATGTCCCAAGATAATCCAAAATAAGGTTCCACGGTATATGCCACTTCGTAGGCGGAACCGACTAAGAGTTACCGTTACCTACGTGAGAAGAGCAAAGGCTTTGAAGGTTCGATGCATGGGGGTTGTGTTTGTCCGTGGTGATCAAAATCCGATTTTTGTGAAAATCTCGATAACATATACACTTCTAGCTGTTGCGGCTATAAATAAACAAATTGATTCACGAACACCTAACAGTGGAAAGTCCTGAATCAGGCTGTTAGCACCTGGGGTTATGTCAAAGTAACCGTGCTGGTCTTGCATCGCTACAAAATGTCCCTGTCCTGATGACACCAATGATGACCATTATTTTTAGAACTAGAAAAAATGCAGAAAATCGGCGTATAATTCACTAGACAACTATCAGCTAGTCTTGAAAATCGACCGATAGTTGAAGGAATGTGAATGTCAACATATCAAATATCTCTGTAAAACCAAAAAGCACGGATATTCCACGAACCAATTACGGAAGCGATGTGTACGATGTAGTTCGAGAGAGCTGCTAAGCATAACAGTTGGACGAACAGCGAGCAAGCTGGGGCACTGGTGCTGGATTTAGCTAAAAGTACAATCTGCAACCATCTTGGAAATGTTGATCCCAGATCAGCAGTAATCGATTGAAGCATTAATGGCGCTTAACTATGAGAGCAAAAGTTTACAAGCACGGCGATGATCTAAAAGGACTCGCGGCGGACATCGAAGAATTCCTGATTCTGATGGTGCATCCCGATAATTGTGGCTGTCCGGGATTCCAAAGTGTAATAGGCGCTTTGAGGGATATGAATCTCAAGAATCAACATAAGGCGGTAGGCGGCAGTCTCTTCCATTTTTCGGTACCTTCTAACTCAGTGTTTCCCGAAAAGTGGTCCGCGGACCGAAGGCGGTCCGCAAGAGACACGTAAGTGGTACGCGGGGGGCTCTACATACTTTTCAATGTATTGATTGATATGTTCCATTGATTTGCCAGCTATTTCAAAACAGATTAATAGTGCATGCTACTAAATCTGTGATACCTAAATATCTTGTGTACAGAAAAAGTTACTTAACCCATAGACGCCATACATCATTGAGAGCAGCCTTTTATTCTAGTATGCCGAAAACACACTATTCAATGAGTACATATCTGCAGGTGATTTCGTGTCCCAATGGTGAAATTGATTGACATAAAGGTTAACGTCAAAACGACCCGGCAGCAAAGTTATGTTTATGGCCTTCACCCACCTTAGTGCTTTAGTTTTAGAGGTCTTAAGATTGCAAAGTAAATAAAAGAGCTGAAAGTCGAAACCTTCGGAATTTGTTTTTTGAAGGAGGTGGAGTGGCTCACTCACGCTCTGTGGCTCACTTGGTTGAGTCGCACTTTACGATGCTAGTAATCTAGGTCCGGAGGTCGAATTCGGCGTGGTCCAAAATGTCAGTACATGTGCGGATAGGAAATATACTCGTATAGTGCTTACAACATTATATACACTCCGAAATGATTTGCAATGAAACGTTGACTCGAAATAGCCTATAAACGGCTAAGTGAACGCGCCCATGCCCCACAAGGGCTTACGCGGTACAGAGAAGAAGGAGAAGTAACTTAGGCACTGGAATCATCTTTGTTCATTCCGTATCACAAAAAAGGGCGAAAAGACTCCTTCCGCGGATGATGCATGTGTCATCAGACATCCGTGCAACCCGTGCCCGTTGGTTTTATAAAGACATTGAACAGCTACCGTTTGACACAAATTTTTCGCGACATTCTATCAAAAGATAAGGCTAAATATAGCTTTGTGGGGTTGATAGGGGTAAGGGTAGTCTACTTCACTTTCCATCAACTCAAAGTATATTCATATCATAATAAGGCATTGGTCAAAATTTTGGTCGGGTCAGGCTAACGAAATTTCTTCGTAAAATTTGAACGAAACTAGCATTTGTATAGGAGGTAGGGGAACCCTTGGCCCTGATTTGGCTCATTTTCAATGCCGTCCATCTGACCAACATTTCAAAATGCAATCTTCATTATTTTGGAAGTTATCGTGCAAAAGGGCAGACGGACATGGCTGATTCGAATCAGGGAGCGATCGCGATCATTTATATACATATATACTTTGCCATACCTCCGGAGGCTCCTTTCATGAGATACAAAATTGATATTATATTTGATAATTAACCCTTACCAATCACTTGAAATTTTCATTAAAGAATCAGACAACTTTTAATTTTTCACTCATATGAATTCCGGAAAAATAACATTATTATCAATACATATTTACTAACCACATATGTGCATACATGCTTAGTAATCTAAGGTAGATCGATGATGTATTATACTTGATCAAAGTTTTTTCGGGTGTACCTACGACTTGACCCCCCATTCTTTTCCTTCCGTTTCACTAAAGTTCCATTGCGTCGACAAAACAATATTTTTGTGGGGTTTGGTTGGAATAAGTGGGCAAATAACAAAAAAATAAAAATATTAACTCAGAAAATGTTATTGGGGGGATGCGGTAGCATGACCCAATAGTACGATTCCATTTGTTTGGATTCCACAGTCACAGGACAGGATTCACATATTTATAGTCAAACCCTAAATCAGAAATACAAATCGACAATCCTGGAGATCTATTCAAACGAACAATTTGCGACAATTTGCTGATACTGAGGCAATGAAGGGACGATTTCCTAATATCATCATCAATTATATTCAAACGACTAGCTCTTAACAATTTGCGACAATTCGCTGATACTGAGGCAATGAACGGACGTTTTCATAATATCATCATCAATTTGGCACCATAACCCGACGTCGGGCTTTGGCCGCCGGAATCGCTGACCTCCAATGTTCACGGTTTCGTGACCTTGTCCTCCAGTTTCGGAAGCCCAGCAGCTGGTGGGCGTCCTAACCTACAGAGTTCAGAGGCTTGGGTGAGGGTCCATGTTTCGCAGCCGCATAGCACGGGTTATATGATCGTTTCATACACGCGGAGCTTTGTGTTTCAGTGCGCATGCTTCGAATTAATAATTGGGAGGACCGAGAAATCGTCGTGCTCTGTGGCCGTGATCGTTCGGCCGCCACTCTGTGAAATAGACACTCATAGAGAAACGAGTTTCCAAACTCGGCACGACTCGTCGCAAGTTTATTATTCAGAAGAAGATGATAAGAAATATTCTTATCGTAGAATAATAAACTAACAATGCGACTAGGAAGTGGTATGGCTGACAACCGTATCACACTCCGAATTCAGTTGTCTTTGTAACGTATAACGTTGATGACTACACACGGTAGTCATCAACGCACCATGCTCCACTAGGAGTTACGGTAATCGAGAGAGAGGACCGAGAAATACGTCTAATTGGCTATTTCGAGGGTTTCGTTGTCGTCCTTTGATAAGTTACAACACAGGTAGTTAAAGTTGTCTACATACTCGATGATGAGGCCCCCACTGTGATGCTTGAATTTACTGGCGTCCTTGTTTATGAATGCATCATGGCCTTTGTTTTGGTTTCCAACTTCTTTTGCGGCGTTTTTGAGATTTAGTAATATAAAAAGTGGCGATCGATTTCAAAAGGATCGGTTTAAGCTCGACTTTAATAACCGTTTAATAACAACACGAAGAATGAAGTTCGGGTAGTGGGAACATATACGTATGATATTTAAATAAATTCTCTCCAATAATTAATTTCCGATTACCCTGTGCATGCTCGTAATCGCTTAGGTACATATCCAAAATCATCAAATGGAAATAATTTAATTTCACAGTTAAGGAAAATGAAATCTATAAATACACACTAAACATGATTATTATTCACACTATCTCCCTTTTATCTTTGTGAACATGTTATGACTTTAATATCCTTATAAAAGTTTAGTTTAAAATTGCATACAAACCACTCTTAGCAACTATGCATATGAGTATAGTACGAGTACTCACGATTGTAAATCCATGTTATGTTGGGTGTTGGTGCTCCTACCGCACGGCATGATATCGTCGCATCCTTTCCATCCAATACGGTGACATTTTGCGGTGGTTGTTCCATAATTGGCGTTGAAGCTTAAAAGTTGAAATACATATGTTAGCATACACTAATTAAAGGAGTTTTAATTTTTTTTTCAATGGTTACAGTACAGTACTCAGAAATTGTGTGGCGAGATCTTATAGCAAAGCGAATATGGGTATTCATATAACTAGCATAGATAAGTAGTGTTAGTGATAGTGTATCTACAGAGAAAATGTGTATAAATTGTTTAAAAGGTGCAATTATTATTTATACATGCAAATTTTAAGAAAGTTTAATATATGCTTTTAAAATTTTAAATGTTGTTTGTGATGTACTCATGTACTTTGATGTTGAGAGGACTTACTCGTATTTGAAGAAAAAAAAAACATTTCAAAGCTTGGACGAAACTTAGATAGAATACGGATATAATAATATTCATTCTTGTTTTTAAGGCCCGTATTTATGAACATTCCTTAACTTAAGGAGACTTTTTTTTCTATGAAAAAGTATGGGAATGACATTTAATTTATTGAATTTCGGCATCCTTGACCCAAGGTCTCCTTGACCAGTGGACTTTCGCATAGCGGCGGTGACTCAGGAACAAAGCACAACCCTGGTCAAAGCAGACAAAAAAGTCTCCTTAAGTTAAGGAATGTTCATAAATACGGGCCTAAGTCATGCATAATTACAAAAGTGTGTATATTATTATTGATCCTCTGCAAGTGACAACCGAAAATTTGACTGAACTTTTGGACATTTGAAAATGTTGAAGGTAGGGCACATTGTCTTTTATTAAAAAGTACCCAATAGTTCAAGTTACGACGACATAAAGGGCATTGAAGAACTAGTGCTTGTAGTTCTTGACATTAGAGTATACGGTGTCCTTTTAGAAGCTCTCGTTATTTTTACTACAAAGTAATAATCGATGTGTATTGAAAGCTAGGTGCGCTGCATCTGCATTAAAAACTTTTAGAACAATTTACAAATTTACAGCAATTTATTATGAACCCATTTAAGAAATAGCCAAATCTCCATCTAGGTTTTTTCTTTTATACATACATTTTTTTCATTGTCCCTAAGTAATCTATGGCACATGTTTAATTTAAATTTGATTTGAACATTCAGAATGCTCTATATATAACGCAGCCAAAGGTACTTTCCCAATTTAAAATATTACAGAAAATCTCCATTTCTCTTCGAAAATCAATATAAATGTAAATGTATTTACCCTTGGCCTGATATCGAAGTTTTATTCTATAGTTTTAAAGAACTCGACTATATTTTTAGACTTTCTGTAAAGCGATGCACTTCAAATATAAACATTACAAGAAGTGTAATGAATATGAAGTGCGGATTGATATGAACCGGATACACCGGGAATTATTGCATTATTGAAATTGTGTAACAGAATGGCTCTTACATCAATCTAATGTTTATATAGAAAACTCAACACTTTCGTCAATCAATTCCAAATGTATTTTTGTTTTAAAATTTTCCTTGTAGCATGCGTATAAGAAATCTTAAGGAAAAAATGTGATAAGGTTTTGAAAAGAAGTCTTTTGCGTTCTTTCGATGTAAGTAATTGCAGCATAATTTCAGTATGAGAAAATTACACAGATACCAACTATGTATTATCTCATTAAAGGCAGAATAAAATATTATATGTGTCCATGTTCATTTTACCTTCGCAGCTATATTCTGCCTTTTGATATGCCGACGATAATGTTTCCAAATCTTCCGTCGGCAACCAAATAAAAGCAGCCGCAATATGAATCCGAAATTACTTGCAAAAGACAAATATTGGATTCAGTTTAACTGTTATCTATGTATCTAGCAGCGCCTTAATTAGACTAGTCAGAACTAATATTTGAAGATTGGCCTCACAAGATAAATACATATCACGAAATGACATCGTTGACGGTGCCATTTACGTCCCTACGGTTAGTTGTCTTTAATAGATTGTGATGGGATGAATATGAATAAATTCCGGAAGCGTTTTCCCGAAAGGGAGAAATACATCTGGACAAAATAGAAGAATTGCCTGAACATCGAAATCTAAGAGGGAGAAAGAAAGGAAGCCGCGATAATACTGAAAATTGTAATATGTAATTTGATGCATCAATGATGGGAAGCGGCTACAACAAAGACATCCACAACGTTGCATCCACAAGATATTCTATTGTTCTTTTTTTAATAAGAAGAAACTTGAGGATTACTCACAAAATTCCACAAGTGCATTCCCATTTTATTTATTCTATAACATCAGTTCTTGCAAACTAATGGGGATTGGTATATCTACACCCAGAGAAAAATATCCCATAACCTGTTAATGGGACTCCTATTAACTTTTCGCCTCGGCTATTTTAAACAAGTTAATAGTTTTATCCTATTAGTTTAATGAGATTATAAACCATTGAATTTCTAATAGGCCGTACATTTTAGACTAATGGGATTATCTAATAAGATTGATTCAGATATACATTGTTAGTTGCCAATATTTAAAAACGTATGCTTATGCATTATGATTAGAGGTACGGATATTTCGGAAAAAATTAAATTTCGCATAAAAAAATT
The DNA here is from genome assembly GCA_949715475.1 of Microchrysa polita. Taxonomy (NCBI): domain Eukaryota; kingdom Metazoa; phylum Arthropoda; class Insecta; order Diptera; family Stratiomyidae; genus Microchrysa; species Microchrysa polita. The sequence goes on from OX454417.1 coordinate 51,034,648, forward strand.
CTGAATATTGGAAATTTGGCAAAAATTCAATTCAAATGCAAAAATCAATCCGAGATGGAAAAATATTTTTTGTCTTATCAGTCTTGACTGATTTTTTGAAGGAAAATTAACTTTTTCGTGGAAAAAGTACGAATGGGTGGATTTCGCATTTATTTTTTAAAATAGCAATTTTCGCTGAAATTCGCATTGTACTCGTATTTCGTAAATTTGAAATAGATGCGAATTCGGGACTTAATTATGATTTTCATATTCATACGCCCGTGTATTTATATACAATTTTATATGTACAGTGATGGAAAAAAATATTGGTCACCTAAATTTTATTTCAAAAGACCGCGTATTAATTTAATGGGGTGTCCTGTTATTGAGGTAACGGTATTTTCAAAGGGACATCCTATACAATTTATAGGAAACAACTACTGTCCCAATAAGAAAAATTATTGTTTTAATAGGATGCCCCATTATCCATAATATAGGATAAACTATAATTTCAATGGCAAAATCAAATTAATTTATTTTTTATTAATTTTTTATTGAGGCAATAGGATAACATGATTGCATTAATAGGATATCGTATACCATTTATAGTATAATATCACATTGATTTAATAGTTGGATCTAATTATTTCAATGATGTTCCATCCCATTGAATTAATGGTATCCTATTAACCCAATAATGGGATTTTCTCATTGACTAAATCTAATGGGATAAAATGGCCAATTCCTATTGGTTTAATGGGATTTTTTTTCTCAGTGTAGGTCAAAATCCTCAGCAAACTAAACTGGTCGCAATTATACAGAGCTCAGAGCACACTAGATAAGTTTTTTGAATACATACTGATGTTCCAATAGGTTTTTGCATCTCACACTTTCGTCAAAAAGTTCGACATTTTTAATCACAGACGTAGTCAAAGCTCTTTGACAGCCTTGTAAATATAAGTAGGATTTGTGTTGTTTATGAGTTGTAAAATAAATTTGGCCAAAACATAGAATTTATTTGAGAAAAATTCCCTTTAGTGATTTTCCCCGATTCAAGACTATACGACCATACAATCAACATTTCATGAACACTCAGCCGTAAAAAAATAGTTATTCCGCGTGGGATCACACGTCATTTGACAAAGGCTCAAACATGACTTGGTGTGAAGAAATTATTGAATAACTTCATCACTTCATTCACGTAAAAATACCGGCATACAGAGGGCTGTGCCCGCAATACGAGGGTTTTTTAGATTTTGGAAACATACATAGTGAATAATTTTGCACATATATTTTATAGGTATTAAATAAGAATTATGCACAATGTTAATGAAATGCTTCTCGTAAATCTATTTTTGGATTAAAAAATAGATTTACTATATATCATGGCTCCACATATTAACTGGATTTATTAGCTGTAACGCCGTTACCATGACTCCAAACTGGAAAAAAGCGACTGATATGAAATGTACCCATCGAGTTCTTTGATTTGATAAAAACTAAAAAAGTCGACTTTTTCAAATCTCCGGGACACCCTGTTTGCTTTGTCCTACCAACGTCTAAGTATTTCGTGCTAAAGACTGTTACGATTCTACACATTCCTACCAAATTTCATAACGATCGGTTAGTGAACAAATTTGTAAATGTCCGGGACACCCTTTTATTTTGGCCATATTAATTTTTAAGTATTTCATGCCAAAGACTGTTACCATTCTACACATTCCTACCAAATTTCATGACGATCCGTTAAGCCGTTCGTGAGTTATTTAGTGAACAAATTTTCAAATGTCCGGGACACCCTGTTATTTTTGTCCTAACAACTTTTAAGTATTTCGTGCCAAAGACTGTTACCATTCTACACATTCCTACCAAATTTCATGACGATCGGTTAAGCCGGTCGCGAGCTATTTAGTGAATCTAAAAAACCCTAAAAAAGTCGTCACATGTGACAAATCATGGAGTTATGCATATGCAGCGAAAAAAATCATTAGCCGATAGTGAGGTGTTCAAAGCCGAGTCAAATGCAACGAAAATGGTGTCCCTCCTGGTAAGTGGCCAAAAGGTTACCATTTGCTTAAGAAACATAGAACTATCAACAACAGAAACAGAACAGTCATAAAATTTGCAAGAATTTGCAAAAAAAACAACAGAAGACGCTTTAGTCTTAATCGTGAAAATAAGGCCTCTTAGGCTTGGTTCATCAATGAGAACACTGAGTTCGTGATCCGTTGTTTCCACTTATTTAAGAACCTAAGGATTTTTTTTATAACCACTTATAAAAAACACTGCGCAATGAATGTTTTTCTAGGCCCGAAGCAACAAGTGATAAAAACCATGTTTTGGGGGCATTGGGCATTGGGACAAACGACTTTTATTACCCTTTGTAATAGGCAAGGAATGAAATCTATTTTTTAACCCTCATGAACACAATTTGATCCCCCAGCTTCAACAACGTACATATTTTCAATAAATATTATTAGATATTATTTAAATCTCAAGTATTATTCGTATCAGAACATAAGAGAAACTGATAGAATGCACTGTTGTGGTCCCGTTTACAAGAAACCTGTATAATAATGAAAAATTTGAAAGCGTTCCAAAACCAACCGTTGGTACAACGACTTCTTGAGTAATTGTGTATTGAACATTATCGCTGTGCCAAGGAGTGTACGTGTAATGTAGTCTTTCAACGAACAACAAAGTGGGGCTCAAACGATTTAAAATTTTAGAACCAACTGCCGCAGGTTCAAGGTAAAAAATTCAAGCTCACGCTCGTGGGTGATAGTTGAACCTACGCTCTGGCAATTGCTCTGCCAACTGCGAGCTACCGAGGACGACAAAAGAGCCCCGCTACCATACGGGAGTTTCAAGCCTCTTCGGGGCGGACCACACTCGTTTCCAACGAGAAACAGCCAAGAGTTGCCAAAAAACCCCTCCATGGCAAGAGCTATGAAGGTTCGATACAGGAGGGTTGTGTATGTGTGTGGAAGTGTTCTATGTGTTTTTCGTCAAATTGGGAGCATTTCATGTCACGGGCGGCGGTTGCTCTCAATTCTATTAATCTGCGCCGGCATCGAATCTAATCCAGGTCCCAATATTTACATCTGTTGTGTATGCAACCGACGCATCTTCGGCAATGCCAGGTCTTTGAGAAGTACTTGCTGCAGAGAATGATGTCATTTTTATTGCTCTGGCTTAAAAAAATGAGTCAGTGTGACAAGTTGTCTTTTGTTGCTCCACGGTGTCTGAATGCGGGTCGGCCCCCAGCCACCCTAGGACCTAGCTCACAAGCTAACGACTTAGCAGCATCTCCGGCGATTCCTGGCCCCAACTCTCGAGCCAATTCTCCACCACCGCCACCCGTAGTCAACAATACAATAAGGCATACTCGCTCAAGTTTAACACCTGCACCCCCCGCAGCAGTGTACACCCCTCTCACCATATTGCAGTTTAACTGCAATGGCATCCGCAAGAAGATCAGCGAGATCGTCCGTTTCATGAGTACACGCAGAATTCTGATAGCGGCATTTCAGGAGACAAAGCTCCAACCTTCTTCTCCCGAATTTAATATCCGCGGCGATTACATACTTTTGAGGCGCGATAGAGTCGGCTGGCAAGGTCCTAATACAGGAGGAGGGCTCGCATTCCTAATACACAGAACCGTGCAATACAGTGTATTGGATCTTCGTTTCACCGACGGCAATTCGGCAATACCAATATCGAACTTATAAACATCTATGTTCCACCAGCATCCAGCTGTGGTTCTGGTTATAAGTTCGATATTGGTCCACTCCTCAGTCCTCACAGGACAGCATAGGATCCTACTTGGCGACTTTAACGCTCATCACGAACTCTGGTATACTCTAACCTCGGTAATGATGCCAGAGGTATAGATATCGCGACCAAACTAGACCCATCAGACTTCTGCGCACTCAATGGAATTTCGTCTACACGCGTCGTTGGCGCCTGCCATAGTTCTCCTGACATAACAATTGTAAGTGCCAATTTGATAAGTGAAACCCGCTGGGAGACAACTATCTCCCTCCAATCCGATCACCTCCTCATACTTATTAAAATTGATAAACCAGCTGAACTGACGACGTCAGAGCGGCGTACGTTTATCAACCACAAAAAGGCAAATTGGGAGGGTTTCACTACGTTCACTACGACGAAGTTCGCCGCGCTACCTACTCCAACAAACACCAGGGAAGCCGAAAAGAATATAAGGAACGTAATTGTCAAAGCGGCCGCTCGCTTCATTCCGGCAGCACGTATCCCCAAAGTTCGGCCATATTTCCCAACTACTGCCGCAAGGCTAGCCGACGAACGGGACAACATAAGACATAAGACGCGCAAATCCGGCAGACCCCAGAATTCAGGAGCTAAACTCCGAAATAAATCGACAAGTCAACACCTACAAGAAAGAAAAATGGAACGACCATCTTGAAAGCTGCGACCTCTCGAAGGGTGTCAGCAAACTTTGGGCTACAGTCCGCGCCCTGTCCCATCCAACCAAAGACAAGTCCTATTGATAGTCCTATCAAACGTTCTGCTGAAGATGGTCATACCATTGTTTTGACCGAAATGCATACGGAATAAATTAAAGAAAAATTTCACAAAACCGGAGTTTTTCTTTATACGTAATTTGCGGTCTATAAGGTACACAACGTTCTTCTAAACCAAACTTCACGTAAAGGATGTAGTCGACAAAATGCACAGTAGAAACAACGTCCTAAAGGCACTGGCCGGGAGTTCCTGGGGCAAGGACATAGAAACTATGTTGGTCACCTACAAAGCGATAGGTAGAGCAGTTCCCAGCTACGCAGCACCGGTTTGGTCACAAACTGTTAGTAACACAAAGTGGAATAAGATCCAGACTTGCCAAAACGCTGCTCTACGTATCGCTACAGGTTGTCACCTAACGTCGTCCCAGGATCATCTTCATCAAGAAACCAGCATGTTGACAATACGTGATCATAATCTTGTCCAGTCTTTACAATATCTGGTCGGTTGCTATCGAGAGAATCACCCAAACCATCATCGAGAGAGACGTCCAGGGACATTTGATGACACAGCATACCATGCGGCCATCGCAGATATCGGTCAATAGGGAGATTAAGTATGAATAGAGTCCTCTCAGCGCCCCCACCACCTATATCACCTGAGGAGACTAGGCTCCCGAGAGCCACAAGAGCGACACTAGCCCAGCTTAGGTCGGTTTTTGTTCGCGCCTCAATTCATACTTATCTCGAATATACCCGGACATTCAGAACATTTGTCTGAGCTGCGGTGGTGCGCCCCATGGTGTGGACCACCTGTTCCGATGCCTCGCTGTACCCACTAACCTCACTCCGAGGGTGTTATGGGACAACCCTATTGCAGCTGCTACGTTCTTGTCGCTTGAGACAATAGGCGAGAACGACGACGAAACATAAAACACTTCCACAGACATGCACAGCGGTTCACGCCTTTCTGCACCGCTACTACAACAACAAAACATTTTTCTCATTATATGGATCTGAAGATAAATAATAATAATACCTTTCTACGAACCAACTTCCATTACAACTATTAGACAATTGTATATAATTACTAAGAGGAATTGTAATGTGCCTTGACAGAAAAAGGTATTTTTCCCTTGAGATACAAATGTTCACATACATATTCGTCCTACTCACAAACATATGTTTAGGATCTTTTTGGATAAAATAGCCCTTGCCGCTCGAAGGTGTATCTTGCATTCCAAGAATGCCAAAAATATTGTTGTGAATTCATGTAAAAGCACGAAAAAGAATCCATGAAGAATTGTGCTTTATTGAATCTAAAAATACACCTTCATATGGGGAATAGCTTGAAGGTAAGCATTATATGAAGAAAAATATAACCGACAAGCCATAAATAATAAATAACAAGCACTCGAAACTTTAGCCTTTTTGGCTATGCTGATTTGATTTTAACATGCTCTTGCAGTCAGGCGTATTTTCTTAAATTATTTTATTTAATATATTAATTAAGATCCACAAAATGTATGTAGAATACATACATATTTATAAATAGATGACACTGAGATGCACTGACGAAAAACTCAAAAGTTAACGCTTCAACAAATATATAATAAACTCAATTTAATCTAATTGCCATCAATTTCGAAAGTTTTCGTCTATTCACGATAGCGTTATTACTTCGTCGTAACCGATCAAAATATTTTCAGTGTTTTCATAAATCTCACGTCATTTATCATTTATTGTGGCACACACCATTTTACTTGAGCTCCATATTCATTCACCACATCCTATATAGATTTTGATAAAATTCCTATTAAATCTAAATCTAAAACAAGTCCTTCTATATGAGTTGCGAAAATTCCGAGGACCAAGCTACACAAAAACTTTCTTCAAAACGCGCATTTGCTTGTGCGATAAATTTAACTTGTAGACGGGTGCGACTTGATGAAAAAGGACGAAATATGTAAGAATACGTACAACACATATACCGAAATTTGTACGTATGGGAATACATTACACCCGAAAATGCTTTCAAATGAAAAGCACAGAAGAATCCTCGCTGGCACAATGGCAATTTCTTCGTCGATGAAAACGTTCAGCGTCATTAAAGAGCATAGAGCGCGTCATAGTCTGGAGCATAGTGCCAGGACATTATTATATGCTGTGGAACAATATAATAGAGCGGTGCATACGTTCCAGAAATTGTTTTACAAGTTGTAAAATTGAAATTGTCAACGTTAATTAGCCGTTTTGCAGTTGGGCATGCAAGCAGCAAGTTGAAGAATAGCATACCGCGTTATTATGCAATATGGAGATTTTATCACGTGTCACAATAAAGGTACATAAAGTTTGACATTGTAAAAGGATAACAATTCAAATTTTTGTTATGTAGGAGTTTTGGAGAAAATCTACAATCTACATGTATTGTATAGTGTTGTTAGCTAATGGAATTTCAGATGATTTCCAAGAAATGCGGTTCTTGCTTAAAACTTTAAGGTATTGTCCCATGTCGGATTGTGTTTTTGGATAAATCGGAACATTTTTGACACCATTCAGATGTGCCTACAACCTACGTTACGGATGGAGAAAAAATCTACCGAAAAGTTTCAGAAAAGAAATCCTGAAAGTTTGGAAGGATTTATATTGAAATGTTTAAATACACAATGTATCTATGAAATAATTATGTTACTGTTGTTCATACATGTGCTGGAAGCTTTTGAAGAAATTAAGATAGAATACGAGTATAACCCTAAGGAAAAACAAACACTGGGATATGAGACTCTCCACAACTTAAAGGTTGGGTGACGCTTTTGTCGGATCGAGTCGCCTATCCTTTGGCCCGCGGAAACATGGATCGCCTCCTACTCGTAACAGTAGAGAGTTTTAGCATGTCGTAGAAAATTGTACGACATAGTTTGACATTCCATGTAAAAATTCGCTTGCTTACCGTATACGAAACAGTATATCACAATTTTGCATGTCCTAAGTAGGGTAGGGTAGAGTAGGGTAGGGTAGGGTGTATAATCACAACAAATAATTTCGCCAATTTTGACTGTTTACAGAACATCAACTATACGGAAATACACCCATGCCTACTTGGGACATGCAAACTTACAAATAATAGGACATTTTGTACAAAAATTTGCAAGTGTAAGTGGTTTTTAATACCAAATTTGTGTACAAAATTTTGCTAATGTGAGCTTCACCTTAGGAAAATGTTGCTCAAAAATATGTCTTCAAAATTTTGCAAAACAATTCCCAATCAATTTTGTGTGCATTAACATAACCTTTTTTTACAAAATGACCTTCTCCTAAAAAATCTGTGTTTGCTATTGTGCGGCTTGCTATCCGACAAGCTTTAGATTAATTTACGAAAATCCGCGGTTTCCCAAGTTGAAATCTGCTTCAATCCTTTCGGATTTAACTCTTATCTCTTAGTTTCTTGTGGTATTACTAAAGTATGACTACACTGTTAAAAGTTGGTTGAATTTCCCATTTATAATAGAAAAACTTTAAAAATAAGTAAGAGAGAGAATTTCACACATTTCGATAGCAATTAGTAAAACTTAAATCAACTATAGCTAAATTAGATCAAATATTGTAAAATCACATCGGCTTCGTAGTAGTGTAGTTCCGAGGTGATTTCAGATTGCAAAGTGTGGTGGAGAAAAAATTTTTTTTGTTTCTTATGTTTTTTGGAGTGCTGAGCTCGAATCCGGAGCTTCCCACCAAAATTTAGTTGCGGAACAGGATTAAAACCGCGAAAAGAAACCCAAAATTTTCGGAGTTTTCCCGTTTTTTTGTTTATAACTCCGAAAGTGTACATTTCTCCGAAAACCTGTCCATGAAATTATAAGAGAAAACATAACTGCGGGTCCAACGCGCCATTAATCACTAAAATCTGATAAGCGGTATTGCTACAATTGATAGTCATTTTTTTGGCGTTTTTTGCAATTTTAACCCTGTTTTGCAACGAAATTTTGGTCTTACAGATTCAGGTTCTGCACTCCAAAATACACAATGTACAAGATAAATGCAACTTTTACGACCAAAAATGAAAAACCGTTCAATCTCAAAATTTTTTTCATAAAATGGAACTATGTTAAAAATGGCAAATTTAAATTATCCACTGTAGTAATACCGCTCAACAACGCTTAATATTGATGTCTCTTTAGACGCGCAATTATGTGCTCTCTAAAATATTCATGGAGAGTTTTTCGCAGAAATAAATAGTTGCAGAACTAGGGGCCGAATAACGGAAAAACAGCAAAAATTTTAGGGTTTTTCACGATTTTGACCCTGTTCTGCAACGAAATTTTCGTGCTCAGCACCCCAAAAAACATAAGAAACAAAAAAAAATTGTCTCCACCACATTTTGAAATCTGATGTACTAGGTTTATCACGTAGTAACACTATAGTATTCAAAGCAAAAAATGTAAAATCAAGTAAATTGAAGGTAAATTAACAAAAAATTTGTAAAATTACCGACTTAATGTCGAATTTATTTTTCTGCAAGTTTGTAAATTTAGTTGCAGTTTGTATCTTGAATTTTGAGAGTATTAGTAGTTTTTACTCCGTCTTGTCGGAGCTTATTTTTAAAAAGTGAGCAGACAGCGACGAACATTGCACCTTTGCTTCCCTGAATAGAAGAGGACGCCGCTATCCGTGACAATTGGAGGCCCGATGTATGTCAAGGCTCAATGTCAGTCAATTGCGCGATTGAGTTAGGTACATATTTTTATTATAGATAAGTGTGGATTCGCACTTATTGTTCATGATAAGTAACCAATTGGCAACTCTGAAAGCTGTAAACTTTTTTAAACCGTGTAGATTTTATAGGAGTTTTCTTGAAAAAAGTAATTGATTCATCTAAAAACATCATAAGGTTTTTTTAATTCCCAAATTCCACTTCTAACCACTACTTTTAGAGCAAATTATCACGGCCCTAAAAAAAAATCGAAACACTGGTTGCAGCTTTATGGGAAGATCCCCTAAATTAAGAGGTTCACTGACCGTTTAGCCACAGATTAGGGGTTAACATTTTAAAGGGCAACAGAAAAACCTTAAGGGATTTTTGGCGGTTCGTTTGCCTAGACTGGAGACATCAGGCGGGATTCTTTTTGAGGAGGAGGAAAAGGTAAGAGGTAGTGTTCCATTTTTAAGATATCATCTACCAGCAAAATGCCGAGTGCACAGCACTTGTGTGGCTTGTCTTGTGTAACATTCATACTATGAACATAGAGATCAAAGAAACTAGCTAGTTATAGCATGCCAGCTGATGGGTATATATAGTTAATTCTATCTAGGTCCAGGTGTATGTTCCACGAAGAAGTCCGAGAGGTTGGATGATTAATTTTGGTTTGAATTTGATATAAGGCTGAAGATTCTAAACCATCGGAACACCAAACCACGAGCCTTCTTGGCAGCACTTGACCTGTCCGTTGCCAACTTCATTTTTTTCAGTTTTTTAAAACGGTTGTGTTTTGCGGCTTACTCCAGGCATGTGTTTTCATTTTTTATTTGAGTGGGGCGAAAACTTCCCACTCCGATTGCAGATGCAGCACTCACTCACCTTTCATTATTCATGGTACATCCTTGGATATTTCGAAAACATTTGGCACTCTGTCGTCATACCAAGTTTCATTTTTTAGGAAGTTGCATACAGCCTACCTGGTAACACTGCCATGAGGAGCGTTTGTTTGCTACGAAACTTCTTCTTTTTATGAAAAATGTATAGGGTCTCCTGCGGAATTTGCAGATTATTCCGACGCTGTTTCTATATAGTTTGCTTTACTCCGTGATTAAGTCAGTTATTGAAAGAGTTTCCGAGTTTGAAGTAGCTTTAGGTCTTTCCACTCATATGTATTTCGATTTTGACTCAGATTTGTATACAACAATAGGGTCCCCTAGAGGACGGCTAGTTCGGACGCATAAATGGTAATTTTTGATTGGGCTATATTAATTTTTCGATTTTTGTAGTCATTTCAATTTATTTTTCAAAACATTGAAATCTTTTGAACGTTGAAAATGATTATGTGTCTTGCAACCCCTCAAGCCGGTCGCGGCATTTTTTGTGGGAGAGGGAACCGGTGGAATACTGGGCCGTTTGCTGAGCCATTTTAAGGAGTCGGATTCGAGTCAAAAAGGCCAGGAATTTATCCAAAAAATTTGATTTTAATTTTTTCCAGTGTATACGGACTGGGACTACCGAACTCCCGGCCCCTGAACGTTCAAAAATGGCGAATAAACTGACTGATACCATTTTTAATTTAGCCTGTTTCCCAAAATTTATACTGCGTGTGCGATTGTATGTTTGTGTGCAGTGTCTTATCCTATAGGAACGAAAATATTTTTAATGTGTGTCAACAAGTGTGTGGTGAAATCCGCAACCTTCTCTTAATTCTGAACAAAGCAGGCAGCTCGTGACATTGCTTGCTTACTGAGGAACCGTCCTTTGCCCATGATTCCTTCCCGTGACCGTGTATCAGCTTACAATTAGAATGAGATAAACTGACCAGAATAAACTCTTTCCATCTCTCTCTATCCCATGTTACTGAATCTAAGGAGGAGTTAAAGCATAGGGCCTTGCACTGCGCAGAAAGCTTGAGGGTACGCTAAGCAAACCAATACTGTGGTTACCATTACCACTACTGTCACAAAGAGGAAGTTAGGGCGCGGAAGGTCGATATGAACCTCCACGGGGGTGGTATACTTGCATATACTTGTTAAGCGATGCTTTTGAACTCTTAGCCAAATAATGTTGTACGTCTGGTCACCTTACCGTACGAGCACCACGCAGTGGACGTCAAAGACGGCTTTAATTGAGAAAATATTCGGCAAAAACAAGTCGATGACTTCGACGTAACCAAAGAACGGATGAAGTTAGGTGAAATTGGAGAAGCCAAGGACATTATCATATCAAATGAACAAGTGAAAATCATCGAGCATGAGCACTAGAACATCAGAAAGCGGTCTAAATGACTTCACACCAGACACCAAGCAGCAGTCAAGACAGTGAAGTTTTCAGAAGCAGCAAAGGACAATCTATAGTCTGTCTGGTGTAGTGGGTTGTGTGCGCACCTTCGGTGCACAGGGTCATGGGTTCGAAATTCACCGTGAACGAATTCAGTTTATGGTGTTTTTCGAACTCACGACCCATGTGACGGACCATGATCTCACTCAGATGTTAAATCTATGGGGATGCTGCTGCTGTGCGTGCTGTTGATCTCAACACCTCAACAAAAAAGCAGTTAAGATCTTGGAAATTGGATGTCACTAACACATCTGCGGCCTTAGTACAATGTTGGACTGTCGCGCCTGTTATTTATTTTATTTTAAAAGACAATCCCATAAGCCGAAAGAAACCTTACCCAATTTTTGAGGTTGATTCACAAAGAATATAAGAACGATTACAGTGAAATGCTCCACTTATCAATTGATTCAATTCTATGCCGATATGTGTGGAAAAACAACCACGTTTAGTATGCAAAAAATGCTTTACCACAACGAAAACACCAAGGTTTATTCATCCCTACAAACATTAGCCTTTTTGGTAGAACCGGTATACGAAGTGATGATATGTGGCTGTTTTGGCTTCCAGAGATGTTATAATTATATGCTAATTCGTCCAACTTTTTAAAATGTTATGCCCATTCCCTTTCCCAAGAATTTAGGACTCTAAATGGTGGTGCTAGAATCATATGAAGCCAGCACCCCCATTCAACCGAATTGAATTGAATCCAATCGTATAATTGCTAATTTCATTCAACTTTAAAAAATTGTTTGCTTCTTTCCCACCCGCAGAATCAAAGGTAGCAATTTGGAAGTGTTGGCATCACAAGATGTTATTACCGATGTTCAATAAATTTGATCGTATCGAAATTTAACAATTCTATAGCTATGCGATCATTGTCGCACCCTCTCATTCCCCAAAAATGGTTGTGATCATAAGGAAAGGAATGGAATAAGTAGATCATAAGCAAGAAAAGTAATGTTTGAGTTAATGGCAGAGAGGATTTTCGTTTATCTGTAAAATATTTTTTAACAACAATATTGGAACAATTAATACGAGTGAGCTAGTTATACTATATTTATGTATCTGGTTTTGTTTGACATTAATTATGATAGAAACATGCATTTCTTGAGGTTGTCATAGGCATCTAGAAAAGTGATTAGCTATCAATAAAATGGTGCATTATTAAACATTTTGTAACATAAGTAAGCAAATGCTACCATCGGTATTCTTTGTTAGTATATTTCAAATAAATAAAAGTTCCCGATTTGTAATTTGTGTCTGTGTATTTAGTATCTTACAGAAAGTTTAACGAGCTAAATTTTCATCAATTTAAAGAGAACATAAGACATATTTGAAATTTGTATAATGTGCGCTGTTGTTGTTAATGTTAATATGCTGAAAGCGGCAATTTGTGTAAACTATTTGTTAAACTACTAATTCGCAAACCTTTCTTTTTAATTAAAGTCTTACTGCCTGTGTCATAGCGAAAGTCCTTATGTTTCCGTCTACCAGATGCTGTAGATGCTCTCACCCTTATTATTCTGGGTTGTGCCAGACGTTTTAGACGTTTTAGCAATTTACATTGTTTGTTAGTTGCATAGTACGAGCAAAATGAATTTTTAATGCGACTAGTCGTAGTGTTATAGTCTAGTTTTTCGGATGCTTTATTCTTATCATTTTCTTTGTAATGATAAGTAAAGTGTTAATTTTCCGATGAATTGGTTAAAAAAAATAATTTGAGATGATTAGTTAACATTATTATGATGTGATGGAGACAGTTGTATATTATGTATGTAATTAGTAAGGAGAATTGGAAAATAACATCTTTGTGTACATTATTGACAGTATTTGAAAATAAGTATTTCTTACAAGGTGGATACAATAAAATATCTTCTATCAAGCTTATTTCCTGAACAATAGATTTCAATTTATACTGTTAAATATGCACAGAGTGTCCTGTCCATATACCAACCAACGAAAATATATAAAAAAAAAACATTTTACGTACTTCTCACTCTCAACCATGTGTACATAGATTTTTCGCCAGCTTCATTCCATGCCAAACATTGAATCATCCCTGAATCGTCCATTGTAAGTTTCTTTACGATTAACGTGTTATCCTCCTTGACAATATATCTGAAAATTAAATCGACACGTTAGATACACTAACATCACAAACGCAAAATCAAAAAATACCATCAATGGAATTTCTTAAAATTCATGTCACTTACTTGTCCGTTGTTAAATCCAATGGTTGTGCATTGCGATACCACGTCACCAATGGCATTGGCTCCCCGACAACATCACACCGAATTTCCAACGGTGCCCCGTAATCGCCCAGCGTGTCTACACGAAGTTGTGTCAAAAACGAAGGTGGCTCCTGTACAACAACCGTCGCGTTAGATGTCACTGTCGGAAAGCCACCACTTCGCAATCTAACTTGGCACGTGTACTCGCCGGAATGTGTTAAATTGGCCGACAGAAGGCCTAGCGTACGATTCCACTGGTCATTCAACGTATACAGAATTCCAGCATTCTCAATTGGGATTCCATCTTTCATCCAGAGCGTTTCAACTTCATACAAAGACCGTGCATTGGCTATACATTGGAGTTCGGCTAAGGATTCGCCACGTTTGATTTTCATATTTTCCGGATGTACGATAATTTCCGGTGCGATATCCGTATACGGATCACCGGTGACATTCAAGTGTATGAATGCACTGTTCTCTTCCTTTCCTAATTGGGTGTTTATAGCGCGGGCACGATAGGCTTTTCGATCGCCCTCGTCGGCACTCAATATGATTAATTCATTCCGTTTCGTAAAGGCATACTTGATGTCATAATTGAGTGGACCCTCTTCGGTCTGCCAGACAACAGACGGTGATGGCACCGATTCGATGGGTGGAAAATTGAATATGGCTGGATGTCCGGATTGGACGGATAGTCGACGTTCTGACAAGTCTTCGAATACTCCCATGTCTGAAAGAATATTAAAAAAAGAGAATTATGAGATAAAAAGTTATTCTATTAAAAGACAACAATGAAAAATTTAAATTGCATTTTTAAAGCTTATTTAGTCGACATTACGATAATTTGAAGTTCAATCGAAACATTCAAATACTGAATATGGAATATACACATTTTTATAAGAGCCACAACAATTGTTATGTAATTGAATAAAACATGAATGTACTACAGCCCACAAACAACAGTCAAATTTTCCATTATTTTAACTAATTGATGGCAATCAGAGAGACGATTGTCTTCAAGTAGCCTCGTCGAATGTCTGGTTCCGACCTGATTAATACATATAGTAAATATGTAGGTAGTATAAGTGATTTGGTTGAAAAATTTCAATGCATTACATCCAATAATAAATTTTAAATTGTTTAATAAGGATGTCTGATGAGTATAATAAATTTTAAAAATCAAATGGGTTTTTCACGTGAACTAATAATCTGTAGAGACTTAGAGAATTATTTTGTGTGTGAAGCCAAATTGTCGAAAAACTTCTTGCGCCTGGAAAATTGAACCACAATTTGGTAAAAATTCGGAAAAAAATAGGACAAAGCTGGATTTTTGCATGAGCATTTCGAGGTCTAATACAATATCCCAAAAGTCTCCTAAATCTGTACGGATGTCACCACTGTCACTGATGCCCTCCTCGTCATTTTTACCGTAACAAAAAATATCAAAAATTTTTTGCAAAAACCCGTACATTTTACAGTTTGGTCGCAAGTAGCTCTCATCTTAGGGGAACACATATCGCTATAAACTTTTGACATTTTGTTTGGAACCATTGAAACTATGTATCTCACTATAGGTGACCTTTCAGTAAATGTTACTGTTATAAGAGATATTCGCGAAAACGATTGATCATGCCCTAATTGTAATGTATGAGCTCTCGTTGCTCCCGTAGAACCGTATACATTTATATGAACCTTTGGGATATATTTTTGGGAGCTTGTTGTATTTCAGGTTTGGCAGAAAACGGTCGCCCCCCCTCCCCCCCTGGTCGATGAAGATGGTAAAAAAATCCTTACCGATGTAGTAAAAAAACCGCTGCACTTACAACATTTTCATAAAATTTGCCTTTCTTACCACTCCACCAAGTGCTGCCGGAGAAGCCATGATTGGGACAGTTTGCAGTCGGAAGCGCATACAAATAGATAACAGCTCGTAACTGACGGAGGCTGCGTACCAGCACACACATTTCACTTGTGAGTGTGCTACTGTGGCTGCGTGGATCCCATATTTCCTATTTCATTTCATGGCTTCTGAGCTGGAGTACACAATTTCAACCGTTAGGTCCCTTCGGGAAGTTAGTGGAATTCAACTTATTTTCATCTGAAAGGGTGACCAATGGTATACAGCTTTGCTTTGTTAGCCCTGGAAGGTCATGCTTTGTCGAATCGACTACGCATCATCAAATTTATCCCATTTGTCGTGACAATTCTCATTATTTGGAGCTGAGTTTTCGTACAGCAATTAACGTGCCGATGTACTTGCCGGGTACATTGCGATTAGACGAAGTAAGCAGGGTAAGTTGGATTTTCTGAAAATTGGCGTCGTCGAAACGACGAAGGATGAACTTTGTGTAACTTTTAGAACTCCAGTATTTCTTATGGCTGGTTGTCGGTTCGACGATAAGTCTGTGTCCATACAATAACAAATGTGTTTATTTTTGAAATGTGGGACCTATTTTTTTTTTCAAAAATTATGGAAAAAATATTTACTAGGACAAAAATAGGACAAATCAGGAAAATGGCTCAAAATTCTTCCTCATTTTAGAAAAATTGCAATTCGAACTCATAAAAATCGATGTTTTTTCATTTCATTTTTCATAAACTAACGATTGAAAATCTGTCAGATTTTATAAATATTTTGAGAAAGGGTGATTTGTAGCGTCAAAGAAGAGCGGCGTCGAATTGACGAAGCATTACCTTTCCGTACTAAAAATAAGCATGACCTTCCAGGGTTAAGGACCATGTAAAGATCGGGTCTCATATTTCAGTGTCTTTCAAGTTCTTCTTTTTCTTCTCAGTACCATATAGGCAGTGAAGCCATGTTGCGTTAATTTAGCCGTTTATAGGCAATTTTCAGTCAACGTTACATTGCATATCATTTCAGAGTGTATATAAGCACAGTGTTGTAAGCACTATAATATTTCCGTTCACAATTTTGGACCACGCCGATATTCGATCTCCGGACCTCTAGATTACTATAGCATCGTAGAGTGCGACTCAACCAAGTGAGCCACAGAGCGGGTCTTTCAAGTTATTTTATCAAACTTTATTTTGTAGCTGAATCATACCAGCAATAAAATTTAGCCACTGTTAATACTTTGATAAATTTATAGGAAATCTTATTATTTCAATCAAGAAAGGATTTATAAATATTCTGACGATGCTACTTTGCTAAGATGAAAGTGACAGACGAAACAAACTGTTTTCGCAAGTGGAATATGCAGTCCGAGATGCAAAAAATGCACTGAAAATAGACAAACTACGCTCTAAAAGGCAGATATTGGCGGCCAGTTGAATGCAATCAGAATGCAGAAGAAAATCATTCTAATCTCAATTTAAAAATTTTACACTTTATATGAATGGATAGGAAAGCGACAACGGAGATCCATGCTATTTTCCCAAAAGTTCGATAGACGTCCAAAATGGAGAAATTACCGGCGTCAATTTCGTCGCGGGGTACCTGATTGATGAATAGTTGAGCGAAATAGGGGAGGTCGGGAATATTATATGGTCCTAATATTTATGTACATGTTCATCAACGGAGACGACTATTAGGACATGAGGAAAATTTCTGTGCAATTACTGCGGCGTATGCTGACAGTGAACCGCAAATTAAACCCCCTCTGCACTTCAAGCGTTTGTTTGACCATGATGAAGTAGAGTTTGTATTATACATAATTGTAATTTGCCTATTGGTGAACGTGAAAGAAGCATGGCGCTATACTCGTAGATTAAAATCATGAAAGATATTTAACCTTCGGGCGGGCGCAATGCATCTGAAAGATTAAGTGACCAGTTTTTGTTGCGCCAATCAGCGATATGAAAAGGGAGAGATCTGAATCTCACAGTAGCTTAATCTTTATCGATCAACTACCCAAAGCAGTTTTCAGTTTCAATCTACCATATGTCTGAGAGGCGGGAGGGGATGAAATAATCTCTCAGATGTTTTGCGCCCGATTGTGTTATTTTCTCCTATTCTATGATAATTTCCACTTGTTATACTCTTCACATTGCGTAATAACGTTGTTTTGACTTTTAGGCTCACTAAATCGTTCAATAGTGTGTTTTTAGTAAAATAAGCTCACATTTTGTAAGCGGTCGAGTTGTTGGAGGTTTTTTAAATATTGAAGCGATTGAAAGCGGAATATTCTCAGAAAATTGAAAATGTGAAGGGTATCAAACTTTGTGAGCCAGTATTTTTTTAGTTTCTAAATTTTGTAGAACTGTTTCAAAAAGACAATGCAACAATAATAATAAAAGTCTAAAATATACAGAAACTTAGTTTCATCCTTTTTTCTGTACTTAATCTGTCAGATGCATTGCGCCCGTGTGGGGATTAGTATTGCGGCTGCCGGAAGGTTAAGGTTTGTTGCGTATATCATTTCTTGAAAGTTCAGGGAAATTCACTACTTTTACTTTACTTTTACTTTACTGCACTTAATCTGTCAGATGCATTGCGCCCGTGTGTGGATTAGTATTGCGCCCGCCGGAAGGTTAAGGTTTCTGTCTTTTATTTTTTTTGCGTATCTCATTTCTTGAAAGTTCAGGGAAATTCACTACTTTTACTTTACTTTTACTTTACTGAAGAATATTTTCTTACAATACTAATGTAGGTGTCGTTTATTGTTTGGCATGCATGTTTTTTATACCCCTCGCTCATAGAGTGAAAGGGTATATTAACTTTGTCATGAAGTTTGTAACGCATTGAAGGAAGCATCTCCGACCATATATCGGACAATGGGATCATGGGGCTACCATAAAACCCAACCCCCTCCAAATTAGGTTATTCAACAAACAATTTTGTTTGCGCACCAATTTCAACAAAATTTCACACAAATGTATTTCCATTGATGACACAAAACATATGTGAGAACGGATCAAATCGGACCATGGAGTCATGGGACTGCCATACAAACCCAACTCCCCAAATTAAGTTCTTCTAAGAAAATTTTTTTTATTTGTGCACCAATTTCAAGAAAATTTCACACAAATGTATTTCTATTGATGACACAAAACATATGTAAAAATAGATCAAATCGGACCATGGGGTCATGGGGCTGCCATACAACCCCCCCCCCCCCCATTTTGGTTCTTCTAAGAAACTTTCTTATACCAATTTCACAAAACCTTGATTTAATGTGTCTTTATCAAAGCCACCAAAAATGTCAAAACAAATAGAATCGTACTATTGGGCCATGCTCCCGCATCCCCCAATAAAATTTTCTGAGTAAATATTTATATTTCCCCTCTTAATCCAACCAAACCCACAAATATTGTTTTGTCGACGCAACGGAACTTTTGTGAAGAGGGAAGGAAAAGAAGGGGTAGGTACGCCCGAAAAAAACTTTTAGCCCAAAGAGAGCGAAGGGTATCCAAATTTCGGCCGCGCCCGAAATTAGCCTTGGTCTCGTTTTTTTAATTCATGCGAAAGAATGGATGATCCCAAAATATCCCAAAAGAAAAGCTTCGCAAAGACATAAGGTAGGCAAATGGTGGCAATAGGAGAGTCTTGTCGTTTTAAAGCTCCCGGATTACTGTCTTATCCCTATCAGGTATTAGGAAATGCCAATATATTCAACATAATCGAGTCTGGTTTCAAATTTCCACTTAAATTAAAGTAGTGATTTTCTAGGGGCACAGCAAATAATGCAGGGTCCATATGAATTTTTGTCATTCGCCTCCTCTGACAGCAAAGGGCAAAGCCCGATTGAACGTGGTACTACCGACCCTGTCGAAGTATAGCCTCTAATGCGTGAGCGTGATCATTATATCCTCTGAATACCCGACAGTGCTGCTTTCTTCAGAGCAAAATATATTTGTCTAAAAAGTTCTCTGGGGTGAGATTTTAGCGTTCGGCGAATTAAATTTAGGTAAGGCCTTATACTGATCAAGTACGAGACCGAGGCCACAGCTGAGTGACTGAAGGGACTTGCGGGAAGTAAAATACGATTGAGCAACGTGGTTCTAGTTTATGGTTTTACCGAAACCAGATTGTTAACGTTTTCTTTCCAAGCACAAGTGACTGCTATGCGGAGAAAATTCTGAAATCCCAGGCCAACTAAAACGAGGCTGATTCGTCAATGACGTAAAAGCAATGCTATCTTAACAACCATATTGAATCCTTCGTCAAAATCATTAATTCAGCATCAACTGCTGGTTCAATTGGGCCACTCTCCACCTCAACACCTGAAAGGTATAGTAGCACGACTATTAAGCGTCCAACCGTCGATGGGAGCTAAACCCTAACGAGCGCTCTCCCGATCAACCCCAGCAATCGTGGCACCAAGCAGATTTGGTAATCGACTGCTCATAAGTGACGACGTCCCATCTTTTCTTTCAGAAACGATGATTCATATGGAAACCAAGGATAGTGAAACAGCAACGCTTCAGGGTTATAGAAAGTCCGAACACAACTTCGAGTCACTTGCAACCTCATACGGGGACCAACGCGAGGATCGCGAGATAACATTTATATTACATACAATCGAGACATTAAATTCGATAAAAAGAAAAATATACTTACATGCAACAACCACATCAATCTTTTCGCTAAAGATTGTTCCAGCATCATTCTTTGCAAGACACTGATAGCTACCGGCATGTTCCTTTTGCATCTCTTCCATTCGATAGAACTGATTACTTGAAAAATCTCTAACTTGAACGCCGTCTTTCAACCATCGATAGCTAGGCGCTGGATAACCTATATGAATAGAGAATAAAAACAATAGTATGTGGTTAGTAAACATGATTTTTATCTTTTGAATGGGAGGAAAGCTTTGAGCAGGTATTATTAATATAAGGAGAGGGCGAAAGTTACGAATTCCATACAATGTGACAGCTCAAAAATGTGCCGAGAATCTAATACATGGGAGAGCAAGCATCTAACAGTAAAGTAGTAATTGTGTCAAAAATTCGTTCGCGCTTGGTTGAATTCTTCTTCTTCTTCATTCTCTTTATCTTTAAAAGTGGGTTGTCAAAGCATGGAACTTTGTTTGAATCGAGATGTACTGTTACTTTACTTGTGTCAGATCGCTTTGCTTCAACAGTGTTGTTATTGTATTTTTCTCTCCCATGAATTTGCACTTTCGGCACACTTTTTAAGTGATGTTGCCCCTCCTTCTATTAATACCTGCTCGAAGGAGGAAAGAATGTCCATCTTACAAGAAAGTCGTACAACTATCAAGCATATTATGAATGTATAGTTAAAAGCACTAGGGGGCTTTGCCCCTACTCGCTACGCTCGTCAATGCTTTTAGTATTGGGATTTACTCTCATGTCACACGGGTGCATCAGAGCAAAACGCAATGCGATGCACTACTAACGCCAATGGCACAGCTAAATTGCCGATAACTTTAATTGAGTTTACTAAAGCATGAGACTCAATATACAAACGGCAATTCTGTCTTGACTTATGTATGTATGTTGTATATTTTATTTTGCAGAACTCTGCCCTTTTAATTAAATCGAATGAGTCCGTGGATGAGATTCTCATAAGTTTAAACGATTTTTTTTCAATAGCTAATACTATAGGTTAACTGGATAATGAAAAAAAATCGTATAGCCCAGAAAAAGTAAGCCAAATAGTAGCAATAATATAAATAAATTAAAGTGGGGAAAAAACCCTGCCCAGTAGAATATTCGAAAGTTGGGCAAAGAGTTGGTTCGGACGAAAGGGTGTAATTTTCAAGAGTAAAAACTATAGCGTAATATTTTTGAGATCGAAAAAATATTTCACTTGAAGGAAAATAGAGCACCTATCCTATCTCATCTAGTACTAGTGTTGAATTTTTTAATATCAAGTCTAGAAGCCGGACTTCTCAACCGGTGGTCCGCCTAGAAGGGAAACAGGGACGTGAAATTATTTGAAACTTTTATGTTTTTTTGGTATTATAGTAGATGTTTGCGAAGAACGAAATTGCGATCTAAAAATTTTAATGCTGTTAGATATGGTGTTTTTTTAGTTAAATACCGGCTCTTCAAGCAACGTTTTTAGCGCCCAATTACTGTTTAGTCTATGGTTGCCCAACTTGTGTTCTTGTGTCATTTTATATGGTATGCCCAAATTAAAGCCAAAAATAAGCGTGATTCAGATGGTCGGGTATTAAATGTTGAGCCGCTTTTTAGCGGTTAATAAGCTTTTTTTTATTTTTGTTTTTTTTTTAGAAAATTGCAGATTTTGACAACCCGCAAAAATTACATTATTTTGAATTTGTTGGAATTTATTTTTTTTCGTTTAGCCATCACTGTGACAGATATTTCGCATTCATTCGAAAATCAAAAAAATCTTCGCAAGTATTGATTTTAAATTAACAAATAAAATTAATTTAATTTGTTTAATTCAATTAATTTTTAATCCAGTACACAAAAAAATACTACTTAAGCCTAGTGCTGCGATTTTTTCAATGAAAATGTATTCTTACTGTCGTGGAATATGTGGGGAACGTTGAGGAATTCCATAAGCTACAATCCGAAAACAGTTCCTTAACTAATTGTGAAAATCTTGACTTATCGTTCCATTCTATACACCAACTGCGGTGCATGTCTGTAGTATTTATGGCATGGCAACTTACCAGCTCTATGGGAACTACGCGGAACTTTGTCTGTTTGGAGGAGAAGAGCCCCAGCGGGAGAAATATCGAGAGTTTCGGAAATGTCACATTGGAATTTTTGCATCAGGACCTCTAAGCGTCTATAGCTCAGTAGGTAGAGTTGCTGACCTTGTGACTGAAGGTCGGAGGTTCGAATCCCGATTGGGACGAAACTTTTTTCCCTCATTTTCCTCGTAGTTCCCATAGAGCTGGTAAGTTGCCATGCCATAAATACTACAGACATGCACCGCAGTTGGTGTATAGAATGGAACGATAAGTCAAGATTTTCACAATTAGTTAAAACTCGCACCCACGAAATTGGGAACCAGAATTAATACAGTAATTGTAAATTCGAGAGGGAAAAAATATATCTAACTACCATCACAACTCCCAAAGCAATGTGAGCATTCAACAGCGGTACAGACCTGCACGGTCGAGCGTTATGGTGGTAGCCTTCACGGCAAATCAAAAATCTCCATAATGCTCCCGCTAAAATTCAAGTGGTCGTCTTGTGCACAGATAGACAACAGACACAAGACCTGATGAGTGTGTCTATCTGTACGAAACCACAAAACTTTGGGAAAAAATACCAAAAATTGAGGAAAATGAGGGAAAAAAGTTTCGTCCCAATCGGGATTCGAACCTCCGACCTTCAGTCACAAGGTCAGCAACTCTACCTACTGAGCTATAGACGCTTAGAGGTCCTGATGCAAAAATTCCAATGTGACATTTCCGAAATTGAATAACTCGATATTTCTCCCGCTGGGGCTCTTCTCCTCCAAACAGACAAAGTTCCGCGTAGTTCCCATAGAGCTGGTAAGTTGCCATGCCATAAATACTACAGACATGCACCGCAGTTGGTGTATAGAATGGAACGATAAGTCAAGATTTTCACAATTAGTTAAAACTCGCACCCACGAAATTGGGAACCAGAATTAATACAGTAATTGCAGTTCCTTAATTTTTCTTGGCCATTTTATGTATTTTTTCCGATTCCCCGGTTATCACATGCTCCGTAGTTGAGATCCTTCGGTTGCCTTCCCGTAACTCGGTAAGTTCAAATAGTACTAGTGAATCGAATGTTCAATACTCGGTCTGGCCAAATATCGTGACTCTTAAAAAAAAATCCACAGTGACGTAGCGTGAATGGTATAATAATATGGGACTAAACAAACGGATATTTATCGATTGAAAGTAATAATTTGTAGTAATGTGAAATGACTATTCCATTAAAATGATATCATTTAAAAATAATAATATGATACCACATTAACTTAATATGACCGTATTAATTTAATTATGCTGTATTCCATTAGTTTAATAATGATCATATTAGTCAAATAACCGGATTTTCCTATTGACTAAAATTAATAGGAGGAAATGACCAATTCCTATATTAATTTTATGTGATTTTTTCTCTGAGTGCTATATTTCCGGATACACCTATTCGAATGAAAATTCGTAGACATATTCCCTATGTAATTTTCTAAAAACCCTTAGCAGAATTTTCATATTTGGAAACCTAAGAGGGGCTACACACGAACAAATTGAAATTTTATTTACGTTTTCTTAACAGTCTTAACATTTAACGTATATAAGGACATACTGACCAATCTTTGTGCTAAATCCCGATTAGAAAAACGGAGGTCAAAAAGGAAGTTTAACTTTAAACGCCAACAACTTTTTTACCGTTACTCAAAACTGGAAAATTTTAACTGATATGAGATGTACTCGTTTAGATCTTTGATTTAAATACCCATACGTCAATCTGCGATAAAAACTAAAAAAGTCGACTTTTTTCAAACGTTCGGGACACCCTGTTATCGAACTTCTAAGGTATTTGTGCCAACGACTGTAACCATTCTACACATTCTTACCAAATTTCATGACAATCGGTTGAGCCGTTCGCAAGTTATTTAGTGAACAGACGGACGAACAGACAGACGGACGGACAAAATCGATTTCATAAGTGTTTTTTGAAAAAAAAAAAATTCTAAAAAACCCTAAAAAGCAAATTTGAATTGACATTATTAAAACTAAATCAATACATGAACAAAGTACGTATCTCATTTTGTCAACTCTTTAACTGTGAGTACTATCCCCATCTTCTGTCTAACTCCGGCAACATTAAATACTTGTCATCGTAATTGGAGCATACACATCTCAATGGACGGATAAAGTTGGCTGGGAATTTTTGACTACATACATATACCGACAGGAAAGTGATAGACAAAATTTTGTTCCAATGAGTTTCCCAGCTATAGAGTAGAGTAAACACACTATCATAGAACGATACGCTTGAATCAGTAATTACAAAACCAGTGAACATTATCTAGATGATTGACGCTTTAGATCTTTTTTATCGTCTTCTGATTAGAGTTCAGTGAGCCGAAACTTGTGTCTACAAATCCGAACGAATTGTTTTATACCATTGAATAGGTGTATTATTGAAACTGTCGTATACAGTTTTAAGCTTTTGATAAATTTAGTCATTGACAAACAAAATCCCAACCTGAATGTTGGACACTGGAAAAAGATTATAGAAAGATATTTTTTGCGGGTGAACAACTCGACAGGAAGGATTCCGTACTATGTACATACCTACCTACGTATTAGATTTGGTTGGACTAACCTTTAGGTATGACATTTGTATCGAAAAAAGACTCAAAGAAACCTAAACCTTCGCATATAAAATCAGTAAAAGAAAATTTTCTTGGACTTTTCTATCATATCTAAAAACAGACCATCAGGAGATTATCTATTCATCTTTGTTTTGGTTTGAATGGAAAACTCATTAAAAAGATAGCATCGTGATAAACATCACGACCAAAATCACTTCAGGACTAAGGCAAAATGAAAACTTTAAATCCCATCTCTGGCACATTTTAAGGCCATAATTCAAATCTCAATCTTTCTCACTCTATATCTAATTAAAAACAGCTCAGTCAGGCCGGTTCTTCTCATTATCATAATAAAGATTCAATAATCAATTAACTTCGCCGCATGATACTCTTCATAATTTCTTTTAAGAGTTGAACCCGCTACTTAAGTAATTCCGTCTAATCCCGTAAACTCCTCACAAACGGTTTTTCGTTCTCCTTTTCAGTTCTCAGTTGAAAATTAAGACCAAATAGGTCAGCCTAATAAGATTTACTCTACTCGTGACAGTCTAGGGATAAAAAGGGCAAGTATATTTTATGAACACACAAGAAAACTAACCCGATCAAAGGACAGGATGCATGAGTGAAATATATCATCTATAGATGTATTTTTGATTTTGATATATGAAAGCAGATCAGTATACCTGTATGTGTGCTGATAATCAAGTGAACTCAATCTTTGTGTCATGAAAGAGAAATCAAAAGAAGATTATGTCTATTAAATTGGCCTTTTCTCGTCTTTGGAACATTTGCTACTAACGACGATGAAGACGACTATAGCTTCAATGCATCTTGAGACTAACACTGGCAACACATACTCTGGGCTTGCTATTGATTGCTAAGGAGACTTAAATATAGGAATATAGATAAAAGTGATGCAAGTAGCAGTCAGGGCGTCAGGATATGCGACAATTTTGAAGATGTATCGATTATTATGAGAATTCATTTTAAAAGGTTATTGGCCAAGGAACTAATAGATGTTTAAAGTTTAGACTACTGGAAGGAAGAAAGAAATGAAAAATGACAGCATAGCAAATAAAATAACCAGGGTTTAGACAAAATCCAGCTATATGGTAAAAATACACCCCTTCAAAATTCATCCCCTACACAGGCTTACTGCGAAATTTTCCTAAAAATTTTCATATTGACTATCATCAGCATAAAGATTCACTACAGAGTCTCTAATAAAATACTTCTCGTACTGTATGGATTAATTTTAGCCATATATCTTGGAAGGAATTACAACTTAGTTTCAAAGAGATTGAACCGTTTCGAAATGAAAGTACAGTCCTGAGGGAAAGTATTTATCCAAATTAATACAATAAGACCAACCAGCCAAATTTTGATGGAATAGGCTAATGGTTAAAATATCGTTCACAATCTTCAAGCTCTCGGCCGTCCATGCAATCTTGTTTCGCCCGCTCGCTTAAATCGTCTCATTGGTCTATCTTTCGTAAGCCATCATTAACTGTACTTGTCTACAGTCGATTTCCAGGTAATGTATAAGCCTTTGGAAGCGAGTGTGCCAACCGCTACACCAACCACAGCATTACCAGTTTCATAAGTGAAACCCGCTAGCAGAATTTATGTTTAGATCAACAAAACGACCGACATGTGCCTAATTAGACTTGTGGTACACGAAAAGCCATTTGTTGTTGTCGAATCCATTTCAGACAAGGAATCCTCTATACCCTATCACACAATAAATAAATAACAGGCGCGACAATCCAGCATTGGACTAAGGCCGCAGGATGTGTTAGTGACATCCTATTTCCAAGATCTTATCTGCTTTTTCTTGAGGTAATGAGATCAGTATCACGCTCAGCAGTGTTATTTATCCCCATAAATGGGTACTCGTTTAACATCTGAGTGAGATCATAGTCCGTCACATGCTCGTGAGTTCGAAAAACACCATGATCCACGGTGAGAATCGAACTCATGACCCTGTGCACCGAAGGTGCGCGCACTAACCGCTAGACCAGCCAGACTATCACACAATGCTCTGGTAAAGAAGTTTTATTTTTTAATCTCTACTCTCTCTACTGTATATGTAGAGTAATGTTACCGTGTGGGCGTCATCTTGACTGTTGCATTCAAGCGAATACAAAGCCAGGCGCACCTCCAGGCTTCTGACCGTTTTGGTAGCACAAAAGATGCATCCGAAAAACTGGGCGGACGCCCAGCATGACATGTTTTGGTCCTACTGCAAAGAAGCTGCAACGGAAGTGATGAAGGTATACAATATTCCTAAAGGATCGAAATGGAGCACAACTTGCTCTAAAAACACCGAAACGCCGAACTTCTGAGAAGAGGCATTCCAATACCGCCCTTCTTATGACTTGTCGGAGCCGATGTTGCTAGTAGAAACTCATGAACTGCAGACCAGACTATACCAATCTGTCCAACACAGCCTACAAATCTGAGTGCAGCAAGAGATATCTTCACATATCTCGGGACTTTCCGATAGACGGCTCTAAATCATATCGCCCTAGCAGACGTACATTTTTATACCCTTCGCTCATAGAGTGAAAGAGTATACTAACTTTGTCATGAAGTTTGTAACGCATTGAAGGAAGCATCTCCGACCGTATAAAAAGTATACATATATGATCAGCATGAGTTGTCCGTCTGTCCGTCTGTTGAGACGCGTTTTATTCGGCCAATTTAAAAGCTATGAAGCTTAAACTTTACACAAATGCTGCTTTTTGCTGCAGGCAGTTTGTATGTTTGAATGGACGGACAATGGGGTCATGGGGCTGCCATACAAACCCAACTCCCCAAATTAGGTTCTTCTAAGAAAAACTTTTTTTTTATGTGTACCAATTTCAATCGAATTTCACAAAAGTGTGTTTCTATTGAACACACAAAACATACGTAAGAATGGATCAAATCGGATTCAACCAAACCCCACACAAATATTGTTTTGTCGACGCAACGGAACTTTTGTGAATACAGAAGGAGAAAAGAATGGAGGGGGATTAAATACAAGTCGTAGGTATGCCCGAGAAAACTTTTAGCCCGAGGGTGCGAAGGGTATCCACATTTCGGCTGCGCCCAAAATTAGCCTCGGTCTCGTTTTTCATAATTTCATCACGTGTACTATGAAGTCACTTTAAATAGTGTACCCGTTTGACCCAAAGTAATTCCGAGTGCCTATATATTAACCGGGTACATCAACGGAATCGACACTACAAGTGGAAGAAATAGAAGAGGTCACGTCTAACTAGACATTGAGGGTATTTTTCACAATATTTCCCTATTTTTAATTGGATCGGCATTTAGAGACAAATGGACCGAACATACAACAGGAAGGAGAAAGTACCCCTTCCCCTTCCTGTGGTGCTTAGTAGTTGACGGCGAGGTTCTCATGCTATACTACTCACTACAAGAAGTTCTGTAAATAGTTCAAGAATAGTGTGCAGTTAACGCAGTGATGCGATTAAATAGAAGCTAGACGCTTAGAACACTCAAGAATGTCTATTAAGTATGTACCTAACCTATTTGGGGATCACCCTTGGCAGGAAATTATTCCAAGAAGATCACCTCAGTGTGGTACAAAGAAAGCAAGAAAGCCCTTATGTATCTCTAAAAGGAAGGGAAATCAAACTATATAATAATCCTGCGGATCCATAAAACAATTTTCAGATTTTATTTTCGTAGTAGTACTGAACTAACATAACCTAGGCAAGCCAATTCAACCCTATATCCTGTTTTAAATTCTTCTGTTAAACTAAATCAAGTATAGAGATGTATAGTAATTGTTCCGTGCTTAACGCTTTAATGGGGCCTAACAAAAGGAAAACTTGTCGTCGTTGTCCGTATAATACATAAAGGAACTGAAGAAGAACAGAATCCTTTTCGATGAGAGTCACTTAACATGCCATCATAGACTGCGACTGATAAAGGGCGATACACATGTTTCACATTTTTCTCCCATTCTAAATACGCTCTCGTTTACAAGGCGCACTATAGTCTATAGCAGTACTTAACAGCAGACGAAAGGGAAATACGAGAAAAATCCCCTACTGAAGCTGTATGGTATTTGAGGGAGTGAACTATGTATAAAGAAAATGCAGAGTTTCCATGTCATTGCGTGCTAATATGAAGTGCACATGGTCCGTTTAGAATTATAATTTCATCATGCCTTTTATGTCGGACGAAACTAGCATCCTATATCGCTGACGAGCTAAGATAAATTTACTGGAAAGCGCCACAACTTGTGGTTAGTTACCATTTTCATTATAAAAAGACGGTGGTATTTTAAAATGTATGTATGTAAAATATATGCTCACTTTTCTGATAGAAAAGAAACCTTGTTACGATTTTTGCAGTGTTCTAAGCTTCAATTTTAGAAGGAGTTATATGCGCAGAAAAAGCGTTTAGTGCAGTCGTTACGTGATTTCAGATTGCAAAATGTCATGGAGAAACATCTTTTTCTTATGTTTTTGGGGCGCTGAGCTCGAATCCGGAGCTTCCCACCTAAATTTCGTTGCGGAACAGGGCCAAAACCCCAACGTTTTCGGAGTTTTCCAGTTTTTTTTTTGCTAATAACTCCGAAAGTATACACTTCTGCGAAAACCTGTCCATGAACATGTTAGAGAAAACATGATTGCGGGTGCAACACGACATTAATCTTCAAAATGCGTTAAGCGGTATCGCTACAATTGATACTCATTTTTTTTACTTTTTTTTTGCGATTTCGACTTTGTTTCACAACGAAATATTGGGGGGGAAGCTACGAATTCGGACTCAGCACCCCAAAATACATAAAAAAAAACAAAGAAAAAATCAACTTTTTTTTTCGTTTTTTTTTTGTGATTATTTCAAAAACGGTAAGAGATACAGAAAAATGGTCTGAGGGCGAAAAAAAACTACATAAAATTATCTTTGCAATGATATATAACACATTATAGTTTAATTGAATATTTCGGCGTTAGACTAGAACATAAATTAGAATATTTTCATTTTAGACCTTTTTTAAAAGCTCTATAACTTTTGAAAGAATGCTTGTTCAGCCGTAAAATTTTGTATAAGTATTCACAATAAGTTCAAGATCATTTTAAGGTAAACATTGAGTCGCTCCGGTCAAGGACTTCCATTACCCCCCATTTAAATTTTTCAAAACGGCATTACCATAACTCCCCCCAAAATTGGAGCAGAGTGCTAAATTTTTTTTTTGTTGGGATTGGAGGTCATAGTGACCCCATCCACCAAAAATCAGCTCGTTTGGATAAAAACTAAGGGTATCTCCCATACAAAGTGACCCATCAGGAGTTTTTTCTACGTACTACTCATTTTATAAACTGTAGAACAGTGGTTCCTAACCCACAGATGTCTGCGGACCACATAGCCTCGAAGGGTATTTCCCATACAAAGTGACCCATCAGGAGTTTTTTCTACGTACTACTCATTTTATAAACTGTAGAGTAGAACAAAGTTGTCTTGGGTCACTTTGTATGGGAGGTATACCCTTAGTTTTTATCCAAATGAGCTGACTTTTGGTGGGTGGGGTGATTATGACCTCCAATCGCAACAAACCAAAATTTAGCACTCTGCTCCAATTTTGGGGGAGTTATGGACATGCCGTTTTTACAAATTTAAATGAGGGGGTAATGGGGGTCCTTGACCGGAGGAGCGACTCAATGTTTGCCTTAAAATGATCTTGAACTTATTGTGAATACTTATACATATACATTACGGCTAAACTAGCATTCTTTCAAAAGTTATAGAGCTTTTAACAAAGGTCTAAATTTTAAATATTCTAATTTATTTTGTTAGGCTAGCGCCGAAATGTTCAATTAAACTTTAATGTGTTTTACATCATTGGAAAGGTAATTTTATGTAGTTTTTTCGTCCTCAGACCATTTTTGTGTATCTCTGGCAGTTTTTGAAATAATCGCAAAAGAAACGAAAAAAATCCGAAGTAGGATTTTTGCCGTTCGATGGCCATATTTTGGTCCAATTTTCTTAGACTATTGTAATAATACCGCTCAACGGATTTATAATACTTGTGTCTCTTTGGACGCGCAATCATGTACTCTCTAACATATTTATAGAGAGTGTTTGTTTCATTTTCGGAGTTTGGGTCAAAAAACGAAAAAACAGCAATAATTTTGGGGTTTTCCGCGATTTTAACCCTGTTCCGCAACGAAATTTTGGTGGGAAGCACCACATAAAACATAAGAAACACAACAAATTCTCCACCACATTTTGCAATCTCATGTATTAGGTTTATTTAACACAATAGGGGGATTCATGCTCGCTTCGTATATCAGAAATCCTTGTTATTGCGTATTTGAGTATTATAACACAACAAAATTTGAATGAACGCCCCAAAAATCCTAGTCGTATATGAAATACTATGTTATACTATGCAACAACAACAATGAACAGCTGATTTTTTGACAAAAAAAATCACAAATTTTCGTTTTATGTGTCATAATTATAATTTTAAATGAGAATTGCGAGAAAGTCTCTCTTTCCGCTCAATTAAAAACAACCTGGTTACTAGGAAAAAAGTAAATTTTATACGATTTTCGTATTTTCTGTCCCTATTCTGCCTATATTAGTTCTCGTATTCGATAACAAGCCCGAACCCGTGTTTTTATTAGGTATGTTATTTTTGGTCAAATAACAGGCTTGATGCTTGATTACCGGTTGACACTATGCTTATCTACAGCATAGTTTTTCGTCAATGAAAAAGGTAGATGCTCAAACAGATTTATCCCTCTAATGCTATGGGCTCAAAATGAACGCTGCCATGACCAGGACTTCAGCATAAATCCAAAGCGGAATAAGATTTCGGGACAGGCAGCCGAAAAAAGTAGTAGCTTGGATAGAAATGTAATATTCAACAGTGAAAATGTACAGTCGAACCTCGATATCTCTAAGTGCCAAGGGACCAGAAAAATAGTTCGAGTTATCGAAAATTCGAGTAATCGAAAACACTTAAACAAATTTTACATGTTTATGTTTGTCGTTTTTTTAAGTCTTTTCTCAAGTTATTCGGCTTATCGAAGTCACAAAATACATTCGGGCCAACAATTTTCGGAAAATTCGGCTAATCGAAGTCACAATTATTGTGAAATCAGCATGTTGTTAGGTTGCTTGACAAAATTCGTGGTTGATGCGGCTTATCGAAGTCAGAACACGTTTTGGGACCGACAAATTGCTTCGAAATATGGAAAAATTCGGCTAAAAGAAATTCGAGTTATGCAAAAATTTATATGGAAATTTCAAGGGACCGAAGAAATATTTCGACACATCGAAAATTCGCGAAAGCGAGGTTCGTGTTGTCGAGGTTTGACTGTATATGCAATCCAACATCAAGCCTTTATATCTGGTGTATGGTGTAGTTTCTTTCGTTTAGCTGTGCCGAAAGGAGCAGTCACCGTGTTTCAACTTAATCTTGTTTGCTGTTGGTCTTCTTCTTGTAGCGGTGCAGAAAGGTGTGTAGCCGCTGTGCATCTATGTGGGTACGATTTATGGTTCGTCAATGTTTGTGTCCGTGAGGTCTAAGGACAGAAACATAGCTGCTGCGATAGGGTTTTCCCACAGTGATATAGGGGTAAGATCAGTGGGCGCAGCGGGGCATTGAAACAAATGGCCCACATCATGAGGAGTACCATTGCAGTTTGGACAGATGTTTTGGATGTCCGGGTTTATGCGAGAAAGGTACGAATTGAGGCGTGAACAAAAGCCCGACCGAAGTTGAGCTAGTGTTACTCTGGTGGCTCTCGGGAGCCTAATCTCCTCAGGCGAAATTGGTGGTGGGCGCTCTGAGAGGACTCTATTCGCACCTAAACTCGCGATAGACCGATTCACTTCATCAGTGTGGATCGCTGCAATGGCGGCTCGGTATGTAACTTCATCGTAAGGGTCCCGTTTGTATCCCTGAACCTCTCTCTCAAGGTCTCGTAAACCACGCCTGACATGTCGTGGTGGAGGAATTCGGTCCATGAGATGATTATTGGGATGATCCTCACGGTAGCAACCAACAAGATACTGTTTAGAGAGTAGGAGATTGTGATCACGTATTGGCATCAATTTTGTCTCCTGATGTAAGTGATCCTGGGCAGACATCAGAAGGCAACCTGTCGCGATGCGTAGAGCGGCATTTTGGCAGACCTGAACTTTGGTCCAGTTTGTTTCACATAGACTATGTGTCCAAACTGGGGCTGCATAATCAGCGGCCGCTCGACCCACCGCTTTATAGGTAGCTAGCATGGTTTCTTTATCTTTGCCCCAGGTGCTACCAGCTAGAGCTTTTAGGATGTTGTTCCTACTGCGCATTTTTTCACATACTGAAGCTGCATGATTCGCAGACGTCATCATGTTCTCTAGGTGAAGCCCGAGAATTTTAGGATTTTTAACAGTAGGAACAGAATTGTTGCCAATACGTATATCCATCTCCCATCTCATGTCCTCCCACCAAGTGGTTAGAAAAGTCGCAGAGGATTTGGACGCAGAGATGGTGAGGTTTCGGCTTTGGAAAAAAGCCTGTAATCGTCCTAGATAGCGATTAATTCGGAGGCGCATTTCTTCCTTATCATTCCCTGTGGCGAGTACGGTGCAATCGTCAGCATAGGAAATCACCTCGATTCCTTCAGGTGGTGTGGGAAGGCCGGACATGTAGATGTTGAACAGAGTGGGGGAGAGTACCCCTCCCTGTGGAACACCTAATTTGATTTTCCTAAGCTTAGAACGTTTGCCTCGAAACTCGGTGAAGGAGTGCCGACCAGCTAGATAATTGGCAATCCAACGGATCTCTTGTGCAGGAAGATGCATATTCAACAGGTTTGCCAGGAGCATTGAATGATTGACCTTATCGAATGCACTTGATAGGTCTATTGCCACCAGAATAGTTCTGTGACAACGACTGCGTTGATTCAGCCCATCACGAATGCGTGTAGTGATCGCATCGAGGGCAGTGGTGGTACTATGCATCTTCCTGAAGCCATGCTGGTGAGGTTCTAGCTTCGCATGTGCAACAAGAGTGGGGTGAATAAGGGCCTCCAGCGTCTTTGCGACAGGAGAAAGTATCGTAATGGGGCGGTAGGATTCCCCGAGATTTGCGCTCTTCCCTGGCTTGAGACAGGGAACAATTCGACCTGTTTTCCAGATTTCAGGGATGGCAAGCGTAGACATCGACAAGTTAAAGGCGGCCGTGAGATACTCAATGGCTGGAAGGTCGAGATGTTTCAACATGGTCATCGAAATGCCATCTGGTCCGAGGGCCTTGGAGTTTTTAGCATTCTCGATGACTTTTTTAACCTGGTCCGCTGTAAAAGATGGTATGGTGTCAACATTCCGGCTGCGAATCCGTCTTCTAATTTTGCGCTTGAGGCCGTCAGACTTGGGATGTTCAATAAATTGTTTATTGAACAGGCTAGCACACTGAAGAGGATCACAGGTTTTAGTGTTGCCAAATTCAATGGCGTTGTTGCCCTTTTCTTTCCGAGGATTGGAAAGGGCGCGGACGGTAGACCATAGTTTGCTGACACCTTCATTGAGGTTACATTCATCGAGGTGCTGATTCCATTTCGCCCTCCTATAGTCTTTAACTTGTCGGTCAATTTCGGAGTTAAGCTCCTGAATTCTGGGATCATCAGGGTGAGCGCTTCTGATCTGATCACGTTCATCGGCTAATCTGGCGGCACTAGTGGGAAAGTTAGGCCGAACTTTCGGGATACGTCCTGCCGGAATAAAACGTGCCGCGGCTGTGGTAATGACGTTCCTAATATTTTTCTCGGCCTCATGAATGGTAATAGGTGATGTTAGCTCGGTGAACTTCGCCGACGAGTAAGCTTTGAAACCATCCCAATCGGCTTTCTTGTGATTGACAAACGTTCGCTTCTCTGACTTAGTCATGTTCGCTGGTTTGTCAATCTTTATAATGATTGGGAGGTGATCTGATTTAAGGGTGGTACGTACTTCCCATCGGGAAGCAGCAATTAGACTGGCACTGACAATAGTTATGTCAGGAGAACTACTGCAAGTGCCCACGACTCTAGTCGGCGAGTCTTCATTAAGTGAACAGAATTCTGAGGCGTCAAGTGATTCGGCGATAGCTATACCCCTGGCATTGTTGTTGAGGTCCGAATGCCAGAGCTCATGGTGCGCGTTAAAGTCGCCAAGGATGACCCTGTGCTCTCCGGAAAGGAGAGGACCAATATCGAAACGATAGCCAGAAGGGCAACTAGAGTGAGGTGGTACATATATATTAAAAATTTCGATATTAGTACTCCCTGATGGAACTGAGATGGCTTGAATTTCCGCCGTACCGTCAGCAACTACATCTAATACACAGTAATGTACGGACTTGTGTATTAGGAAGGCAAGACCACCTCCAGGGTGAGGATCATCCGTGGCGGCCGGTCGATCTTTCCGCAGTATAACATAATCGCTATGGACGCTTAGAGACGAGTTTGCGTGAAGCAACGTCTCTTGGATGGCGGCGATGAGAATTCTGTTTGAACTTAAGAAGTGTGTGATCTCAGCGATTTTCCGGTGAATGCCATTACAGTTAAACTGTAATATAGATAGTGCAGTGAAAACTGCTGGAGGAGGAGGGCCAGGTGTAAGACTGGGTCTGGCACTCCTTATCATATTGTTTGGCGGTGTAGGGGGCAGTGGTGGAGAAGGTGGGCTAGGAGCAGCCCTGGGTTGCCTGGAATTTATACAACCTGGTGCAACATATGCTAAGGAGTGTTGACCTTGTCTTCGTAACCCTGAACACCTAAAGTGAACCCATTCCCTGCAGCAATTACACTGCACTGATCTGGCATTCGAACCGATACGTTGGTTGCAGACACTACAAATCCATACCTCTGGGCCTGGATTTGTTTCAACACCGGCGCGAATTAGTAAAATTGAGAGCAGCCGCGCCGAGATGTAATGCTCCCAATATGACGAAAAAACACATATATCGTACCCACACATATACACAGACAAACACAACCTTCCTGCATCGAACCTTCAGGGCTCCTGCCGGGGCTCTTGCCAGGAAGGCATATTGGCCGCTTTTGGCCGTTTTGCAGAACAAAACGGGTGTGATCCGCCCCGTAGAGGCAGCTGCCGTAAGACCACGTTTGCTGTTGGTCGTCGCTCTCGATCGAGATGTGGGGGAGACACTACCGTTTATGTTGCGGTAGGGCACACAGTTATAATGGAGGTTCGCCAGTGGGCACAGCCGGGAACTGGAAGGCCTACATCAAGAGGAATATGGACAGATCTATGAGTGTGCGAACGGATCTATAGGTCTACTAATGTAATACAGATGGGTCCTGTTTGCACAATATTCAGAAAGCTTTTCCATTGTATTGAATGGAATTTTTGTTTATTTTGCATTGTTACGCCATATTTTGCTTGGTTACGCCATCATCTTAGATTGAAAAAATCATTGCGCAGTTGCATACTGCGTAAATGAGCAGAAGATAGCATAATTATGCGAATTAAACAAAAAAATTCATTCAATATAATGGAAAAGCTTTCTGAAAATTGTGTGTGTCTTCTCTATGCGATAAGACTAACCATTCGATACGAATTTTGAGAGAATGGACCCTTATCTAGTGGCTATCGGCTGTTTAGTCTTATCATAGACGCACACCATTGTCCGATAGCTTCAGTACAATGCCATTGGGTGAATTCACATTGTAAGACGAAGCCGGACGGGTAAACTTGCAAGACAAGAACCATCGTTCTTACAATGTGTAATGCACAATGCTTGTCTGCTGGCCACTACAAAAGCTCTTGCCGTCCGTTTGTTTGTGCTAATAAACGGACGGCGAGAGCTTTTGTAGTGGCCAGCAGACAAGCATTATGCATTTCAGATTGTAAGGACGATGGTTCTTGTCTTGCAAGTTTACCCGTCCGGTTTCGTTTTACAATTTGAATTCAGCCATTCTCTCAAAACTCTTATAGAATGCCATTCAATATAATGGAAAAGCTTTCTGAATATTGTGTGTCTTCTCTACGCGATAAGACTAACCAGCCGACAGGTACTGAATAAGAGCTATCAGAAACCCGGCCAATGTGTATTGTATCAAATTTAATGTTTGTTTACTTTCCATAGTTACGCCATATTTTGCTTGGTTATGCCATCGTGTGAAATTACGTAATGATTCTACTGTATATGCAAACTAGAAAAAATCATTACGCATTTTCATATGATGGCGTAACCAAGCAAAATATGGCGTAACTATGGAAAGTAAACAAACATTCAATACAACGTATAATTGCCGTGTATTTGACATTAGTTGTGAGTATAAATTAATGAGTGAAAGTATACAAAAAAGGCAAAAATATACTTTTGCTCTCGTGATGACTGCACACGAGAGCAGGAAAAGTATATGTTTGCCTACATTCTGCATAGGCCGTATGAATACTAATGCCGGAAATAAGATGGATGCAGAAACAGTAACAGCAGCAGCAATGATAATGCAGTCCAATGCAATTTAAATGAGTAACGTCATGTTGCAACAGCTATAAAAAGATTTTGCTGCCAACATGACGTCTCCCATTTAAAATGCATTGGACGTTTCTGCTGCTGTTGCTGCACCCAGTCTGTTTCCAGCATAATACTCATACTCGAACTTCGCAAAAAGGTTAGTACTAGAGAGAAGTAAAGCTTGAAAGTAGCCCGCCCAAGAATGGTTCACGGATTTTTTTTGAAAGTACTCCAATTGGCGTAATAGAAGCACTAAAGTAATTTTTGGTCACTGAATCGTGAGACCAATGCTGAAAACATTTTGTGCCTGCCCCATAATTATCCCCTTTTCTCGAGAAATACACGTCGAATCGGTACGGCAAAAACTTTAAGGTAATATTTGGTCACAGGTTCCAAATTTGGGGTCAAAAACAAGAAAGAAATTTGAATTGCTAGCCCAAGAGTGGTAACCTAGTTTTCTCCGTTTTCTCCATAAGTTCCATGGCTCCGATAAAACAGTATTTGAGTGAGGTTTACTTGGAATAATTTAATCAAAGGTTTGGGAAATTTGTGATGCTAAAAATGTTTCTTAGAAGAACCTAATTTGGGGGTTTAGGTTTGTATGGCAGCCCCATGACCCCATTGTCCGATTTTGCCGATTCAAACATACAAACTGCCTGCAGCAAAAAGAAGCATTTGTACAAAATTTCAGCATCATAGCTTTTAAATTGGCCGAGTAAAACGCGTGGCAACAGACAGACAGACGGACAGACAGACAGACGGACAGACTGACATCGGCCAATCGACTCCCCAAGTCATGCTGATCATATATATTTGTATACTTTTTTTATGGTCGGAGATGCTTCCTTCAATGCGTTTCAAACTTCATGACAAAGTTAATATACCCTTCCACTCAATGAGCGAAGAGTATGAGAAGAAAGTAATTTGGATTGCTGGCCCAAAAGTAACCCAGTTTTCTCCGGAAATAACCGTCAACCGCGGAATCACTAACGCAATTTTGGGCAGCTGATTCCAAATTTTAAGTAAAAAAATTTGTCTGTTTTGCTCGTCCTACAGCGGTACACCGCTTCATGCATGCATATTCCACAAGCTCTACCTGTTTCCTCCATCCATCGATACATTCTTTCAAATGCCACAACTCATTTTTTCCATGTCTCACAAACGAGTTGAATGGAATGCATGTTTCCACAAATGTTACTTCTTTCACTCCTCCACCGATACCATACGGTAGTTCATTTGAAACTTAAATTCCCAATCCGTCAATACTAAACAACTCAATAATTTATAAAACACCTACACCATAAATAAAACAGGTCGAAAAGGATAAATTTTGTTTCCACAAAAACACAAATAGGCAATTATAGTTTTTACTCATATCATACTATGCCAAATACGATATTCAAATAACACCCCAGCACAAAATGTTATTTCAGGTATCGTATTCGGAGAGAAATAACAGACTTTTGAATTTAATGACAACTGAAATACGATATAACATCGTATTTCAATATACGAACGCGAGCATGAATCCCCCTAGTAAAACGATAAAATTCAAATCGTAATAGTTGATTAATTGTTTTAAAAAAAGTTTGTGGCTTTTCATGAAAAGTGAGAGTTTTGACAATTGCGGCAATTTGTTCATCTTCGTCGTATTAAACACATAAAATAGTACTTTTCTATTAAAATATTGCTAAAAGAAATACGAATACTATTTACGAAATTGACAAGAGATAAATCAAAATTTCGGAATATTTTGCACAACGTTTAAATATGAGTCAACAACTTGTATAGGCAACCCACTACAATCTTGACATTTTTGGCCAGCGCTCCTTTGTTACTCCTAGTTATTTTCACTTCCAGATAGGTATTTTTCCCCATTTGAAAAAAAAAACTAAAATGGCGTCAAAAAAGTTGTGCCTTTGAGGCGATTTTAGCCATTTTAAATATCCTGAATAGGCAAAACATCACAAATGAAATGTGGTCCTTCGAAATAATACTCACAAACATGTACCCTATTTTAATCTGTTGGGACCTTTCTGCCTTTTCCTTACCAAATGGACATTAGAGTCCTTGGATATGTATTTCGTAATAACAAAAATTGGCTAGTTTCCTCGATTAGCTAAAGGGTATTTTTATTATTCGGAAATGTAGATTCGTAATTATGTCATGCATTTCGTTCTATAAAAATATGTATGTAGATTTGCGGATTCGGCATAAATTATTGTTTTTCTTGTTTTGTTTAAGTGGATCACAGAGTTTCCAATGCGCATGAAGTTCATTAAATACATATTTTGAGATCACTACATTTCCAGACTCGAGAGGCTGGCATGCAGGCAACGGTATATGCAACATCCCTATATGTGATCAAATAGCATAAATGCGACAACACATAAATCATTTTTGCCGGAAACTCATTCTCATTTTCAGTGCATTTTGAAAATGTTTGTGCCACCCATAAGTAGAGACTATTTCATAGGTATATGAATCTATATCTACGATAAAAGGTTGGAGAAATAAAACTCTCATAACCAGGGCCCGTTGCTACATGTATACTCGTCGTATACATGTACTTATCGTAATATAAAACTTTTAAGTAGATATCGTATCACTGCATTGTATTTTGTTTAAAGTTTTCGCAAGTTTTTCGTAAATGAGCTAACTTTACCATCAGATATAGTTTTGCTCGATAATGTTCATGTTCAGGATATGTACGAGTATTTTCCAGTCTACCAAAGACACAAAACATGTACACTAAGTCGAAATTTGATAGTGGAGAAGAAAGAAGTATGGTATGGGACATAAGAAAAGTATAGTGGCGACAGCAGTCAGGTGCGTGTAACTAAATTTGTTATAAGGTAAGCATAAAATGCTGGAAGTCCTTTTTTTAAATTTATTTATAAAAATAATTATGATTTTACCATTGATCAATTTGAGACAAATACACGTCGCGTTAGCTTTTACAGTCAGCGACTTCTCAATAGTTTCCAAACTCGGCACGACTCGTCGCAAGTTTATTATTCAGAAGATGATAAGAAATATTCTTATCGTAGAATAAAAAACTAACAATGCGACTAGGAAGTGGCATGGCTGACAACCGTATCACACTCCGAATTCAGTTGTCTATGTAACGTTACTACACACGGTAGTCATCGACGCACCATGCTCCACTAAGAGTTACGGTAATCGAGACAGAGACTTCTCAATTTCCAAACATAGTATTTATCCTGATAAACATAACGTCATGTCATGATGACATAAACAATTAGCACTTCCCTTTTTATAAAATTCATCTCCTATTGTGACCATAAAAGCCTTT
The DNA here is from genome assembly GCA_949715475.1 of Microchrysa polita. Taxonomy (NCBI): domain Eukaryota; kingdom Metazoa; phylum Arthropoda; class Insecta; order Diptera; family Stratiomyidae; genus Microchrysa; species Microchrysa polita. Next base: position 51,075,405 of record OX454417.1, read on the forward strand.
TATAGCAGCTAATTCATCACCAAGTTAAACTACTGTGACCCGAAGTTATCGTCAAGTGCAACAATTGCCACCCGCACATAAACTGCATTCACAAGGAACCTGGCTGCACTACAGTAGATATAGAGTAGACGAATCGCAGGTCCTTAATTGACAGTTAAGGGAGAAGGCTGTGAAAATGGACATTTATTTGGATTGTTTGATAGATCACATGTGAACAAACTCTATGTCTCAAATTACCATTATTTCAAAATTCTTGCCAGTTTAATTGGAACTGATTGGCATTCAGACTCATTAACTAAGAAAATACAAACTATTCATAAAGGAAAGTGTAAATTATCATGAATTCTCCTTGGACTCAGATGACCCTTCAGAAACACCAGCATTAACGTACATTGCCCGTTTTTCTGCATTGAATATGAACTCACTATGGTGGAGTACCATACATTGTACGGTATGCATTTCCATAACACACCTCATTTATGATGCATTTTTTCATTAAGCGTCTGTCAATGGCTTTTGCAATTGCAACATCGAAACAACTGCGCGCTTATTGGACTATTATAAAAGAACGCCAGAGAGAAAGAGATAGAGAAAGAGAATGTTTAGTATAGGAAAGGCCCCAAGAGATGGGTGTATGGTGTACGTCTAGCGGCTCTTTTTCAATTCATCACACTTTATGCACGGCTTGACATTTTGTTGTAAGCATAAATAGAAGGAAGAGAAGAACGTTTCTTAGATGGTATTAACATTTATTAACAACAATTCACTCATATCCATATGCATAAGGAGACTTTTCTTTACTAGGCAATATACATATGAGTAGGTACAACATGTTCCGCGTCAAATTCTTCTTAGACGATCCTCTCCCTTTGCCTAACTGAAGATTGTAAGCTTCTTCTTGTCGTTTGTGCATAGGACGACGACACGCGAGTGTTCCAATAGAAAGCAAACTTTGAAAGGATTGAAAGGATGACATACGCCAGTCTTTGATTGAATGAATGGAATCTCTATGAAAGCTTACTAGAGCTAGATAAAAAGTAATTTCGTCCTGTTTTTACGCGTTGATAAAATAGGAATGTGTAAAATTGCATATGATGCGTCTTGTGGCGAACATTTTAAAAGTAAAAGAAATTGGAACAGCAGCTTCTTTTCAGTACCCGTCATATTAAAGAAACAAACTGTATCAATCAGCCACACTTTTACTGGATTTTCATCAAACAGAGCTAGGCAACCTTCATCTTTTGAACATCGCCTTACGTTGAATCTGACAAGATAATGGAGCTTAAATAGCTGCATATCGTCAAAGGCAGTTGATCATAGACGATATCAGCATCAGAGGTAGAATGCACCCAAAAAATGAAAGTGATTGTCGGCTTACAGAATGCCAGCTCAGTATTCAATAAGAACAGAAGACAAAATACATACAGTACACTGTAAAAACAAGGTTGAATTTTACATCGAAAATTCGTTGAATTTTACACCTTTTTTCTCGCAAAATTACAGTAAACGTTTATTTTTCAACCAAATTTCTAGTAAACCCACAAAATAGTGTAATATTAAACAGATTTTTTAATATTTCTTTATTTTCGTGTAATTTTACACCACATTTGGTGTGAAGATGTGCCATTACTTTATTTTTGTGTAATTTTCATGTAATATTGCGATTTTGGTGTGAAAATTACACCTACATTTGTGTAAAACTGAGTATGCTACAATACTTTTGTGAATTATTGCATTTTCCTGTATCTGTCAAGTGGCTTGTTCTGTGTGCAGTTAGTTTGTTCCGTCCGAAGTGCGTTCGTGTGAGCATCATATTATTGTTGTTGTTATAGCGTTTTTTGATGTTGAACCGAAGGGGGTATGCCAGCTCTTGGTCGTTGGAATAACGACTAGCTCCAGGACGATTAAAATCGAAGAACCGGCGGCCGTAAATATTATTAATTAATTACATAAACCTAGATGTAAATTTACATTTTCGCCGGTGTAAATTTACATTTGTTCCGGTGCAAATTTGCTTATTTCTGATTTAAATTTACATAATTCTAAGAGTAAGTTTACTTATTTATGTAAGTAATTTTGTAGTAAATATTTACACCGTAAAGTGTAAAATTACTCTCGCTCATATCATGGTGTAAATTTACTACTATAATAGAAGGAAAAAAAGTTTCCTCCTATTATTGGAGTAATTTTTTTTAGAGTGTATAAAGTATAGTGCAAATATTTCTAGACCCAAACAAAAAAAAAGAGGCGAAAAGTTTTGATACCAAAATGTTACATACACTCCCCCTTTTATGCTGTAACAAGTTACACTCGTTTGCGCGTCAGGTTAACGGGGGAGGCGATGACAACGAAATTAAATTTTCGTTTTCCGCACATTTTAAATATCTAGAAAACTATTTGTTATTTTGCTTAGTTACGCCATTGTAATAAAGCGCTGGGTAGCTCAAGCAAAGGCGAAGGCAGCTGAGAAATTCTACCAAGAATTAGAAACTCAGACTGCGACCGAAGTACCGTCTTTGCGCGAGAGACCTATAAGCACGATGCCAGGATATTTAGGGTTGCAGCCCAAAGGAGAAGGAACGCTCGGGAAATACAGGCGCCAAAGTACATGGAGGACTCGCAAGGAATGTTGCTGATTGACGATACGGCAATTTGTAGCAGGATGCGAGAGTATTTTGAGAAACTTCTAAATGAAGAATTTCCTCGAGCAGCCTTTCAAGATGTTGAGCTGAATACCACAAATATTGAAGATATCTCAGAGGAAGAGGTGATGGAGGCAATGCATCAGATGAAATGCGGAGAGGCAGTCGGACCGGACAAAATACCCGCGGAATTTTGGTTGAAAATGAAAAATGTCGGGCTTAGTTGGCTGACAGTTCTCTTCAACAAAATCAAAGGTGGGCAACCGATGCCTGGTGCTTTCAGGGAGGTTTTCTTCTTCCTTTCTATAAGAACAAGGGAGACTCACGCAAACTCAACAACCACAGGGCTATAAAGTTAACACCTCATACACTGAAGATCTACGAGCGAGTTCTCTGCAACCGATTCAGAAAGATTGTACGGTTGAACGACAATCAATGCGGCTTTGTTGAAGGTCGATCTACAGTCGATGCGATTCACTGCATTCGTATTGCGATGGACAATTATAGAGCAGCACGAACGCACCCGGAGCAAAAACAAATGGAAAAAGATAATTTCTAATTTACTACAAGTCCAAAGTCCCATTGCATTGATTTCTTATTAAGTTAATCATAACCGGATTGTACTGTACTTTGGGTTTCCGCAAAATGTGACATCTTTCATTCATTTATTGATTCCTATACAACCATTAATTTCATGTATAAACGACGGCCGCAATCCATTTCCATTTAATTCGAGTACGTTTCAACCGGGTTGTATTGCACTTAACATTCAATTTTTTTTTATATTTTTGAATAAATGATACGTATCAAATGCATCATCGCATTTGCAAAGATTCAATGTACAGTACGAGCCAGTTTTAACGAATTTAATAAAATAGAATTCCGACAGGCGGTTGTTCTGTATTTAAATTTCCCCAAAAGTGCTCCCCTTTATGCTTAGAACCATTTTTCATTAAATGTATCTCGGGTACGTAACATTCGGGTTGTACTGTAAGCCATGTCTGTTGTTCCGTCGGTTCGAAATTTTGGTCAGTTGTTTCGTTTTGATTAAATCTTGGACGGTATTGCGAAAATGGGCCAAAAACGATCAAGGCTTCCTTTATCTCCCATACAAATTACCCCTTCTTAATATTTTAGTTCGGTCATAACATTCGACAGAATACCGCTAGAGAGCTGAAATGTTGATCAATACCTAATTGTGACATATCCTTGAAGTTTATGGAAAAAAGTGAAGTTTGTCTGACTACCCCTACCCCTAAAATGTGGCGGAAATTTTCAAATTCGAGTTAAATGGTAGCTGAATTTGTGCCGGATCCCACTCATCTACCATTTCCAAATAAAAAAAAAAATACGAAATTGGTTTTGATGAAAGCACATAGCATAAAGAGTCTTACCCCATAACCGGGCGCCAAATACACGATATCGCATATAAGATACCGTTTTCGCTATGCTGCAAACGATGAGGGACATGAGGACCCCATCCTTGATCATCAATCACATTCGACGCGTTGGTGCCAAACATAGATTAGCATGTTAGTGAGGACTACACTGACAAATGCAATTCGATCAATCTCGGTCAATCTTAAAAAAAGTCTTGCTTCAGCTGCTTTGCGACTCTGCAAAACAAAGGATATGCAGATTGAAAGACTCGTAGAGATGATCTGTAATGTCCATATGGGCGCGAAAAGACAGATTACACCACAAAAATCGATCGACTTGTGCTGAAGTCACTAAGCCGTTCGAAGATAATTGACGCCCGCCGTGGCGATGGTAAAATTTCAGAAACGACTTGAAACAATTTTCTTTATTTTGTTCTTGACAGTTTCATGAATGTAAGCAGATTTGTAAATCAAATCTTTAATCACTTAATTGAAAAATAAACGATCGAACCATCTTTCAAATAGTGTTTTAGTGATACCTATCAGGAACGTTTTCAACTCAACAATCTATGTATATGAAGAAATAAAGTTGCACTTAGTTCATTTCACATTTACCAGTATACATAGACATTATGCAGTTGACCGATAGGTCATCTTGGCTAAACCTCTCCAATATAATCAACGGCAGGGTTATCTTGTAAAACAATCTAATTTACTTCCAAATGAATCTGTTCGACCATTCCTCGACTGTGCCTTCATGAAATAATTGCTTGTTATATTTTCTCGGCATAACGTCCATCGTCGTCGTCGCTATCTTGCATTCCCACTAAATACTTGACTTTGTTACACTACGACTGTGGCTAAATCCCATCCATTCTCCATTTAATAAAGACGATTTAAAAAGATAGATAAGTAAGTTTACATCGAAAAGCATCCTCAGAAACAAATGAACTTAATAAAGAAAATAATCCAAGCGGTACGGAGCTCATTGTATGGATTATTGAACAAAATTTTTGTTGCAAAGATTTTAATTGCTTCTTGTTTGTGCTATGAAATAGGCATCGTTATTTACTGTAAGAGAAAAAGAGATTTAGCATTCGATTTCTCTATTTGGTAGACTAGTTGAAAGTTAATTAGATTTATACTTAGTGATTTAACAAGAAAATGTGCCTCCCATTGTTGAAAAGATGGGAGATTTTTTTCTTAAAAAATGTATAAATGTATGTATGTATGTATTTTGAAAAATTCAATAAATTTTATTTAGTCATCGTAACACTATTAGGTTGACGAAAAAATAATTTCTGCACGGTAAAAAATGTAAATCCTTTTTTTCTAACACGGAGTTTTTTAATTTAAATCCTTTTTTTCTAACACGGAGTTTTTAAACATCGCTTAAGATAGAAGTAAACGTATTCTATTTCGTGGATTAAAATGTGAACCTGAATATTCATTGTACCAAGATGACATTCTGATGGATTGAAATCGGCACCCTTTATATTTATTTATATATATATTATATTTATTTAAGTATTTAATACCAATTTCTCCTATATAAATGCGGTGTGTATGTGCGCAATTCAATTAGTTTTCAATTCAAAAGAAATTGAAAATTAATCTTCATAGTTCAAAACATTAGTCAAAACGTGCTATATGTGGTTCTCATCACGTATAGTGTGGTTGGTGTACTAGGTAGAGCGCTCGTCTTCAAATCATAGAGACCCTTTGTCCCTATGTAGCAAGGTCGGTAATTTTTCAAAGCGTTATGCGGTAAATGAAATGTCGCCAACACTTAGAGGGACTAGGGTCAACGTTGGGGTGCATCAGCTTTTTATTATTCATTTTTAATATTATTTGATTCAATTCAAAACTCTTGCTATTGCATAGTTTTTAATTCATATATACATACCTAAATTAGTATTAAATACTTCAAAGTTTAGTTGCACGTTTTTAATATATTCAACATATAAAAATCTAATATTTTTTCTTCGGGTCATTAAATCCAACCTCGAAAAGTTTTAAATTTAGTCCAAAACTTTTTACCGTGTAAAGGAGACTATGGACAAAAATGCTACGGGACAAAATAAACACTAAGAACAGGAAGGTTGAAATGAACAGATGAGATAGGATACTATATGAATGGTATAGGGTTAGTCGCTCAGTATCCTCAATCCTATTATGTAATATTCATTATGAACGAGTATGAATTCCAACGCTAGATAATAATGGTTACACGACAAGCAACAGTAAAAAGTATGTAACGTGATGACATCAACCAGCTCACACTAGGATTTTTCAAACCAACTCAGCATGACTTTTGGAAAAATATTCCTCAATACTGAAAAAAACATTGAAAAATACTCGATGCGAAATAGTTAAATTTTTTGTGAATATAGACCCTTTTCCAAATAAAAATATATCTTCCGTCAATTCGTTCGATTCAAATGATGGTGAAATTTATCTTATATTGTCAGTCGGGGAAATGTGCTCAAAGGCAACATCTCTTTATATAAAATGTTCCCGGATGAACGGATCAAAATAAAAGTCTGCCGACGAACTACTACGAGTAGTATACACGTATAACGAAAAGAGCATCATCATCTTTATAAAGCACTGACGTTTTGGGTTTGGTTCGTTACAAAGTCCGTTGTGCATTGAAAATTTATTCATCCATATACCGTTAAGAAAAAAGGCAAAATTTCAAACGAGAATATCCTTATGGATTTCATGATACGACTACATATATGTACATACTCGTATTATATGGTGTGATACTATAACGAGAATTTAACAAGTCAAAATAACTGTGGTCATGTGAACCAAATGTATTCTTTTGTATCCTCTTTTGGATGCATCGGGTCATGGTAGAGGATTTTTTTGACTATCAAATTTAAACTTAGATTGCTTTTGACTTTTGTTAAAACTCATACCAGCATACTCGTATAGTTTTTGCAAATTTAAGTTACGCATAGAGTCTATCAACAATTATTTGAATAATTCATAGTTCATTTTGATTAGTGGCTGGAATAGCGGTAAATTCACTCTTGAAGTGAACGAAAAGGCATCAATTAAATCCCCTGGCTCTCCCCGTGGACCGATTTCGATGAAACTTGGAAGGTAGTTACTTAAGTTGTTAATATTTCAGTATCGGCACTTATTATATGAAAGATTTTCTTGGGCACAATAGGCCCTTTTTTCTGTGGCGGGGGGGGGGGGGGGGGGGGATGTACTATAGACGATATCAAAATATTGGATCCGTTGAGACGAGTCCTCCAGAATGCCAATAAACTGATTTTGAATTTTTTTCTACAAGAAGCAGAGTATGGGCATGATGGGCATTGGAAGGGGGATGTTTAGGGCAATGTATGTGATCAGTCTTAAAGGACTTTCGGCCTTCAAGAGTAACAGCATAACGGAGGATCCGCGTTTAAATGAAAGTAAATGTCAATATTTAACTGTAACTACAGCTTTTATGTCATATCCAATTCATAGGAAAGTTAAAATAATATTTAGCTTTCGTCAGGACGAAATATTCTTTTTTCGTCCAGGAATATATTTTTTGGGATGCTGAGAATAGCGCATTTTATAAGTTCAGGGCAACTTTCGTTCTTCGTTCTTCTAATCCAATTACGAATCTTTAAATATTTTTCTTTTTAGCATCATCAACAACCTTTGTCTGAAACCAGAATTTGACCAATTTTAGAGTTTTGAAAGGCTAAGGCCGACAAGTGAAACAAGCTACAGCCGAATTCTTTTGGTTATTTCATTCAGGAATAAATTTGCTTTTTCACCCTGAAAGTGGTACATAGTCAATATGCTTTGAAAAAATTGGGCTATCTAAACTTAAGAAACTTTTTTTCTCATTTGCGAAATTCACAAATTTCGACAAAATTTCTCAAAATGAGAAAATTTCTTCCTGGATTCATCCAATTTTGAATACCTTGTTTTTAGAGTAAGTAGATTCAAGTATAAACACTATTATTCACAATCCAAGCAAACACATTCTTCTAAATAGATTTTTTTTACATTTTCCATGTAAAGTTCGTGGATAAGCTTTATTTTAGGTTTAGCTTATATTGAAGCCTTGTAGTGGATTAGTCAGTAGTGTCTCTGGTGTAGTAGGTAGCGCGTTTGACTGGGAAGAATGGGGTTATGAGTTCGATGTTGGTTGGCTGCAAGTTTCTTTTTTAATTTTTGTTTATATTCTTTTGTCATTTTCATAAGAAAAGTTTGCTTGATTCAAGGTTACTTTTCCTTAAAGCGCTGCTATTGGCATTTCACTTGGACCAGTGTGACTAAATCTCAAATTAAGAGAAATATTCCTTGGCTGTTTCTTGTTGTCTTTTTTCTTGATTCTAGCCATATTTTCTTTACTTTAGCAGGCGATTTATAATAAAGCTTTTCCAGAAGCTTTATACATGGAAAATGTCAAAAAATCTATTGAATTGAGTCTATTGAATTGAGAATAATTGTTTATGATTGAATCTTCTTGCTGTGTCTCAAAACAAGGTCTTGAAAATAGGATCAATCCAAGATAAAATTTTCACATTTTAAGAATTTGCCTGGATTTGGAAATTTTGCAAATAAGAAAACAGTTTCTTAGTTTTAGCTAGCCCGATTTTTTCCGTGTACTAAAAAACAAGAAAAAACAGTAAAGGAATAATTTTTCTCGATTTGAGATGTATTTTCGTGTTTCAAGAAAATCTTTGCTTAAAATAAATAAATAAGCATTATTTTAAGCAAAGACTTTTCTTGAAACAAGAAAGTACATCTTAAATCAGGAAAAATATTCCTTGTCTGTATTTTTTTTCTTGATTTCAGCAAATGATTTTTTCAGTGCACGCCGTCTAACCTCTGGAACGAGACCCACTAGTATGATGGAGAATTCAGAATTGACGAACTAGCTGGGCCCACGAATGTGATGTGGTGCTTTATTATTGTGTTCCGCTTTCATTTAAGTAAAAAAACTGTTTTAAATAAGAAGAAGTAGGCGGGAGGTCCCCGAGTGAAGTTGTTCCGCCACTGCTCAAGGAGTAAAAAAGGATTTTGTGACTAAAAAAGACATTTTCAGTACCAAACTGTTTAATTGATAAAATATTGTCAGGTTAACTTGGAATAAGAATGCCTGTTTTTATTTAATAAGTGGTTCTATGAAACGGGCTTTAAGTGCCGATTCTAGGGGCACTTTTGGAGTTATTTAGTTAAAATAACAACAGCCGAGTTATGTATTGCCATAGATGGGTAAGTACACGATGTTTAGCATCTAAGTGAGATGACATTTTGTCGAATGGGACGCCTCGCCGTCATTAGCTCGCCGCTCTGTGATATACAGATTCATAGAGAAATGAGTTTTCAATACTCGGCATGGCTCGTTGCACTTTTATTAACCACAAAAATATAAGTAATGTTCTTATCATAGAATAATAAACAAAAACCGACTAAGAAGTGGTATGGCTGATAACCGTATCACACTCCAAATTCAGTTGTCGTTGAAACGTTGACGATTATGGTGTGTAGCCGACTTCAATCAAGAGAGACGTGAATTTACACATGCGCCACACAGGTTATGTTCTTATTGTAACTCCATGTAGTTACACTAAACTAACCTACATCGGAGTGTAAAAAAAACACGCCTTTTATAAATTTTACAAAAGAAGGGACTTTTGAATTAACCATTTAACTACGAGTAACGAAAAGGACAAATGCAAAATCCAACAGTCTTAGCGATCTTCAGAATTCTAGAAATCCGCCAGGACCAATGAGGCATATTCTATCGGAATCCTCGTGTTCAGTGTTTAAATTCTAATCGGTTAGAGATAAGCTTTTTATTAAGCAGAACCTCAACGATTTTCAAAATTTTATATACTAAGTTACTAATTTTAGGACATTGGATTGCATAAAAATCATGGCGTTCACAACAGGTAGTCCGCGAACCACTAGTTGTCCCTGTGACGACGTTAGGTGATCCGCAAAGCCTCGCTGTGCTCTGCTTACAAAACTCATAAACTTTAAAGTCTACAATAAATAATTGGCGCGAAATTAAACATTGAACCTAAATCGCAGATTTGTTTGGAGAAGAATTGAGATTAACAGCACGTTTTGCTAAAATAATTTATTCCCATAAATTGGTACTCATTTAACACAATGAGTGAGACTGTAGTTCGTCACATAAGTCACAAATTCGAAAACCATCAAGCCACACAGAAGACACAGACACGCGTAGAGAAAAAAGTTGATGATAACTGTAAAGATCAGTCTTTTGTATAGTTTTTCTTAAAATTTTAGTCATTTCGGATTTTTAGTATTGTTTTGGTTAGGGGTCCATTGGAAAAGACATGCTAACTGTTTTTTTTTTTCAAAATGAACAGAAGATGTTTGTGTCGTGATAAAACACTAGTAGTATAGTGAATTTAAGCCGAAAAAGGGCCAAACCCAAACATCCAGAAAAAGAGAGAAGTTTTAATGCCAAATTGCTGCAAATTTACACTAAATTGAGCGTCACGTTAAGGGGGACGGGGTGAAGAAGAGAGAAATGTTGTTTGTTTATCGCAAATATCTGGAAAACTATCGCAAAATGTCTTAAGGACGAAATAAACTACAAATATTTTTTTTTGTAATGCTATATAATACATAAGACTGGTAAATTATACCCTAGACCCGAAAGTATTATGCGGAATTGTACATTTTTTTTAGATTCAACATTTCGCACTGTAATTTTTAATAGAGTACAGTTAGAGTAATAAGAATTGGTGTTGATGTTTCCAATTCAATGTATTTTATTTTAACAGCTTTCTCTGGCTAAGGACGCTTTCCAGGCTCTAATGTCAATTCCATTTGATACTTTTGGGTCTAGGGTATAATTTTCCAAGAAAAGGTATAAATTAAAGACTTTCGGCAAACAAATGATAGCGTTCCACTCAGAATACCTTGCACGTTCCTTAATACCAATTACTTGGTCCATTTACCAGAGGAAAAGTTCCGACCCAGTTCTGTTGGATTTGGCTCGCTTTAGAGAACCCCACTTACGGCTTATATTTTTTTCCGTTGCATATGCATTACTCAATGATTTGTCACGTGTGCCGATGCCCCATAACTTGATCATGGGGCATCGTCACACGATCATTTCGATCATATCCTGGGAGCCGGCCTTATTTCAGTCTTCGTCAACTGTTTTTACGGATAAAAGTTCTATGGTCGGGGGAAAATGGCCAGGGATGACGTCATCACAGGGTATGTGACACAGGACATCGAAACCCCTTTTTTGGGCGACATTCATCAGATTCGTCCATGAGCTCACTACATTTAGTTTGAATTCATTAGTCCACTTATAAATTATGCAAAGGAATAGTACGTCATTCCCAAAGGACGAATGAAGCCTATTGAAAATTTCTGCTCAGATAATTCATCTCGGAATTGGTAAAAAATCTCCCGAGGGAAATTTCCTGAAGTAAATTTAAATTGATTTTTTTTAGCTCACTCTAAACAACACAAACATTACATACATCAAAAAGTTTCCAGGAAATTTATCCTTAACATGTCGAACTTTCCCAAGGTGACAGAATTTACAAAAATTTACTAGAATATCACTATTCAAGAAATTTATCTAGTGGCCTCCGTGTTTGTTGAATTCAACCAAAAATTTGAAATTACAAACCAATTGCAACACACTTTTAAGTACAGCATCCAGCGTTACATTTGAATTGCATTGAGCATTTTTCTGAAAGACTTAGTCCTGGTATTTAGGTATTCACACTTTTTATGTCACACAATTCCCTACACCTTAAAGTCAACCGCGAATTGAAAAAGTTCCTTTCACTCACACTAGAGTTTTTCAATTTCCATTAAAGTTCCATGTTAAGTTTATATCTGAGCAGTGAATACATCAAAAACAGAACTTTCCGTTCGGAGTTGATCGTATACTCTCACACCGGACGCCTCATGATGTGAAGTATTGAAATAAGAGAGTTGTAAAGTTCGTGGCTTATCTCCTAATCACTGCATGTACAGCCATATCCTTGTATAGTTTGCACTGGTGGTCCTTTTGTTGTTGTCTTTCTACAGGTGAAATGACGGAGGCGATGTGTCTCGAAAGACATCATTCTAGTTTATATGCTGGGGAAAGGACCAGATATCTTCGGTTTTAGGATGTAATAAAGATATATTCCATGCCATGTAGCAAAGCGCACTAGTCGTAGTTTACAGGAAATCAATTTCCTTGAACTTGTTGAACTATTGGATAACGTCAGTAAAATGAACAATTTTGTTTATATCCAGAAAAGTTATATCCAGGAGAGATGAGGTTTGATGTTGCGTGCTGCGATAAGTCATTACGGACAAGAAAAAGATTTCCGGAGGGAAGAAGAAAAGTCGATTAAAGTTCAAATCACGTAGAAGAGTGGCGAAAGTTTTTAAAATAAACAAGGTTATTCTGATTTTTCATATTACAGTATGATTTTTTTTTTGTACAGATTATTAATCTGTACAAAAAATGAATGTGACATTACTCCAGATGAAAACATGCAACTTAAATTACGAAGATAGTCCTGGGACGTATGGTATAATGAAATGTAAAGTCTTATTCCGTAATTAACGAGTGAATTTATTTTATTTGCCATTTTTTACTAGGTATACATTTAATTGCTTCTTTCCTTATTTTAATAAGCACTACGAATAAATTAAGAGTAAATTTACATTCACGAATTTATTTTCTTCTGAAACACAGGAAAGACAGTAAATACCTTAACAATGTAGCAGACAAAGGCAAAAAAAGGGAAACAATTTTCAGAGTGTCGCAAATATTCAAAGTAAGCAAACAAATGTTTCTTTCAAGTATACTTTGCCGAGGACACTACTTATCCTGAAAGCATGTTAAAACTTTTGTCGACCAATAAAATGCAGTAGAACGCGATGGTGCGAAGTATAGAAAAGACGAGTGGTCTTCGTATAGCTCTAGATGATACACACTGTACGTTTCCTAGACACAACGGCCAACTATATGTACTATATAAAGTTAAGGTTACAACAACGAATCCTGCCATTGTGTAAACTTTTAGGAATTATGTTCACAAATAATATTAGGGTGCAGGCAGACACTGCACCAAACGGGGAGGAGTAGCACGAATGCAGACAGTTTTATAGAAAAAGTTGACACAAAATGTGAGTAGGGATATTAGTATTATGTGCACAAGAATTATGTAGAGGAGACGATAAGTATGGAAATGATTGATAAAAGTTGACAAGATGAATATTTTAAAAGTTCGATCCGTATATCAGTTATTGATTTATAGTTTCATGATGGTGCATGCAAGTGTACAGTAGAAATGCAATAACTTGACTATTATTTATTTCGGTTTTCGAATCGATATTACGTAGATTTTATGGTTTTGTATCATTTACTTACCTAGAGCATGACACTGCAGAATTTTTGTTCGTCCCTCAGTTATAATTGACCCCGACGACGATGGTTGTGTGATGAATCTCGGTGGTTGTAATTGTATACCATCTGCAATAGAATCAGAGAAAAAATATTCTTTATAAGTTTCGTTTTCCAAAATATTAAAAATCAGAATCACATCGGAAACTAATTAAGTAGACCATGAGGAGCGCGATATAAAATATGTAACACACTTAATTTAAACCATAGGACATTATCATCATCAACCATCACTAGTCGTGTGACACCCATATTGTCAAAATATTTTTTTTTTACATCTCACTTTTTTTTTTGTTATGATATTATTATCATCACAAGATATCGAACTACACGATAAGCTCCAGCTATATGAACACATCATGTTTTCTTTTTTTGCACAATGGTGTCATGTTATTTTATTACATTGCCGGAACTCCTTGAGAAGGACTTTACGCTGTGATTTGTGATTAAATTCGGAATGTAATGCAGCCACACCACTTCTATCCTATAGTCACATTTTTTGTGTATGATTTTTTTATGAGAATACTAAACGCGATGATTTACCGTGCCGAACAGTGTTTACAATTTACCACTTTCTTGGTAAATCTACCAGAATTTCACAAAATTTGATAATCTACCACTAAAAACTTCAAATCCACCCAAATCTACCACAAATAGAAATTTCCAAAATTAGATGCAATTTTCCCAAATTTTGAAAATATTAAAAGTTGTCGAAAAAATTCCTATATCTTAAAAGTTACACAGTTATGTCACACCATCGCAATAGAGTGAAAGGGTATTCTTAACTTTGTCATTTCACATTTAAATGTGTAAGATGTCCAAGATTTTTTTTAATTAGTAAATCCGATTAAATGAAAAAGGTGTTAACGTAAATTTGGCCTTATTGTATGCGCTACGTTAGTATCTTTATTATGGGCCTTTTTAGCTAGATGTTATAACCTTTTATGAACATGAGTAAGCCTGAAAAGGGACAATTTGATAGAGAGTTATATTAATAGACAGCACTCATAAAATGAAATATTTTATCACTTTTCGGTCAATTTTTAGAGGTCGTCCAAAAACATACTTCTAAAATAAACACATGTATGTCCACATTTTCTGTTGGTTTTAATAATTAAGTAAAAAAATCTTGGCGAACTTACACTTGTCAATAAAAAACATTTTTGTGAAACAATTTTGAATCATTTTCAAAACAGACAGTTTTGCCCCCATTTTACATAATGTTTTGAGATGTACGCACGCCACTGTGAATGAGGGATATAATTGTTATTTTTATATTCTATAATTATATTTTAAATAAATAAATAAATAAAATAAAATAAAATTTAGAAATTTATTGCCCATCAAAATCTAGAGTAATCGCATACTTACTCTTTTGATTTTTGTCCCGCTAGAATGTGAATCTGAGCGACTGTGCGCCCTGTATCAGTTTGACAATATTTGACTTTCAGTAAAACCGATCGGCGTTCTTAACACATTGTCATTGGCTGATTTCAGATTGTAAGACGAAACCGGACGGGTAAACTTGCAAGACAAGAGAGCTTTTGTAGTGGCCAGCAGACAAGCATTGTCCATTTCACATTGTAAGAACGCGTCTTACGAAAGAAAAAATCGTGACACGATTGTTTTTCTTTCGTAAGATCTTTCGTATGATCGATAAGACGATTGCACCTGCCAATAGTTCAGCCGTTCTGCAAAGACAATTAGCGCGTGTTTTACTTGCATTTTAATCTTGTCGACCCGTCACTTCATTGTACACTAACTTTGGAGCGTGCATGGCAACATTTATACATACTTGCTGTGTGATTATTGTTTGCCGGTCCGTGTTTTGATCGGATAGTGTGAAATGATCATACGATGGTTCTTGTCGTCCAAGTTTACCCGTCCGGTCGTTTTCTTCCAATTTGAATTCAGCCATTAGAGGTACGGAAATTTTGATTTTACGAAATAGATGCGAATTTCGGCGTAGTTTTGCGAATAGATGCGAAATATTTAACTTGTACTTTTTACACGGAAATATAAATTTTTACCCAAAAAACAATTATGGAAGATAATAATCTTAGATATATTTTTTTTAAGTTTCCGAATTATGAGAATAAATTTGTAAATTGTAATTGCAGAGAAGTGTTCACAGAATCACGAGCACAATGGCTTACCAAACACCGTACCTATAAATATCATAATAGCAATTCTTGTATTATACATTCGCCGTGTTTTGCAAGGCTGTAATGCTAATATTTTCCAGCTACTAGCTAATTACTATAATGAAACCGAAATATTCATTTTAGAACCCCTTTAGTAGTTTGGTTAATCGAAGTTCTATAGGCCCCGAGCTCAACATTTGCCATGGGCCCCGCACTTGCTTAATCCGGCACTGTGATCCCGGCAATCAAAATTCAAACAATCATGACATATTACCATCGACCACACTACGAAGCAAATGCGATGTATCACCTTTTTATTCATACCAAATTAGTAGGTCAGAGAATAATTTATATTCCTACAAAAAAGCTTCTAAAGTATGCACCCAAATCACTTCGTTTCACTAAATGTAAGTAAGGATGTATCCAGATTTTCGAAGACTGACACTGGTGTATGGAATAATGCCGAAAATAAATAGTTAGGATAGATATACGTTACACAATAACGAAACACCAAAGTTGAAATTTAAATTACAAGCCTAGAGCAACCAAATAGAATGCATACCAATTTTAATTTTAAAGCGCATTACAGTACAGTAGATATCTATGAGCTTATCATTCTTATGTGTAAACAAAGTTTATCAAAATGCACAACAGAATCAACTTTCACCAGATTATGAATATGAAAAAGCGTATTGGACTGAATAAGCATTTTTACCTCATACATGTTACACACTCAACTGAACTAAATTTATATTTGCTTACCTTGTGTACAAGAGTTTAATCTAAAAAAAATCCCTGCTCTATAACATAGCAGGGATGGAGCGAAAGTTCAACAAAAACGATTGCATCTTACGAGTATTAGACAAACAAATTAATTTGGGTGTTTTTCTTTTATTAACTTTAATCGTTAAATTTTTAAATTGAAGGGATGAATATGTATAAACATTTGGTATAAACATTTGGTCAAAAAATCTAAAATATTAAAATAAAATTTCCTGAAAATTCAGCCTCTAGTCTTATTATTTCCGATATATTGATCGAATTCGTAACTAAAAATGTTGATAGTCAGCAAGCGTGTTTTGATGCCATTCAGCTTTCGAGTCGGTCAACCAGAATTAACATCTCCAAATAGAATAACAATGTCCTAATTGTATACATGCACGAATTCGAGTATACATAACACTAGAACAAAATGTACGAGTAAAAATGAAATGGGAAGGGATATGCAACATGCAAGCGCAAAAGATTGGCTTTGGAAACTATGGCAATTTGGTCGCTTTCATATACGATACCGCACTTGAATGAACAAACTAGCCAAATTGTTGCAAAATTCTGGTGGTGCAAAATTTTAGGTCAATCGAATGAAATGAAACGAAACTCAACGAATACACTGTGTAAAGACCGATATGGCTACTTCCATCCCTCGGCGTCCTTCGTCGGGATAAGAATACTACCAAACTGAGTGGGCACAGTACAGCATTTAGGTCCATGGTGGATGTTGGTGCGGTGGGACAAACATGTGCAATGTTGTCCATTCCATCTGCAGCCAACAACGAAATGGTAACATTTCCGACTAAACCATAAGAGAGAACTTTAGAAAACATTTTTGAACAAATCGTCTTGGGTACTTTAACATGTCCTATTTGAAACTGGACAGTAGACGTTTTTTTTATATTTTCGGGAATTCATGTTGTAGTGCCATATTGGCTAAAGCCCTTTGATTTGGGTTTATTCGATGGATTTTTTTTTTTAAATATTTTTTTTATTGTATTATTCCCAAAAAGGAATTAAAGAAAAATCCATTTCGTCAATTGATCTACTAATACCAGTAGCGGATCTGAAACATTACATTACACAGAGAAAGTCATCATTCCACAATTCGTGAAACGTTAGGTATTGATTTTACTTAGTAAATTTCTGATACCTATATCCCGATAGATGTTTATCATTGTTGAATTCCATATTACTTGTTTCAGAAGTATGCAATGCATGGATTGTATATTATTATGGTGCAGTTTATGCGTCTATTGGATTACACTAAGTCAAAATCCATCTAATGAAATTCTATCCGTTAAAAATCAATTGGTGATTTTTGACAAGGCGAAACATTTTTTTCGGGTGGATTTCGAGCCAGTCCATATTAATCTAAAAACGTCCGGTAATTAATCGTCTTCAAGCATCAAATGATCGATCAGTTATACTTTCGATGTTAATCTAATAAATCAATTTTCAAGAAAAAAATATGGTATTCTTACATTATGTACTTGAATTCATCGCACGTAAATTTAATCCTCAACACTCAAGAGATGTGATCCTGAAATCAATATAAGAAGTTGGTAGTATAAGACCCGATGTATAGGTGGACACGTACGTAATTTTGTACGAAAATATACATATGTAGATACATTGCGTATACAAGGACCAATGTTCAACGCATATATGTATGTACACATGCCAGCTAAGTGTCACTTTTGTCTCAGAAACATTCATTGAATTATAAACGCATCGTGTCACAGACTATCATGGACGACCATTATTGGGTCAATAAAATGAACACGAATAACACTTGTCTCTGTCTTGTAATTAATTGCTTCCATGTCTATAAGAGCACACACAGTTAATTGGAGCAAATTAGATAATTGATTATACGAGATACTAGTATCAGCTAAAGCTAAGGGAATTAAGGGAAGATTAACGACAATTTAAGTATATTTAGCGAGACCGTGATTAGATGTTGAGTATGATTCGTATGTAGTAATTTCTGGTTTACTGGTTTGCAGTTATAATACGAAGGTGAATAAAAGACAAATAACCGGATAGGCTCAAGTTCAAACCTGGTCCGCAGGATGTGTTAGTGTATTCTCCTTTACATATGATCTTAATGGCGCACGCTTTGCCAAGTTATTTATTTCCATAAATTTGTTTCACTTCTCCCTAAACTTTTAAGTGTGATAATAGTGCTTAACATTCGGTATGAAATTCGAAAACCATAATAAATTTCGACCCTGTGCTTTATAGGCGAGCGCACTAGCAGCATTTGAAGTTAAGGGATGCTCGACCTCGATGATTGGACCAAGAACTGGCCCTTGTGGGAAAAACCACCAGTAACTACGGGTGAATGGGTCAACGATTTGTACACTCAGAAAAAAATCGTTATAGAATCAAAAATAATAACTATGATTCAACATTTTTTTAAATATGATTTGGCTCCATATACGTTTACGTTTAATTCAAAAATGTTTCACTTTGAATCAATAGAGGAAATATTAGCGATTCTCGCTCTTTTAAAATAGCTGCATGTCAAATCAAACTAGAATATTTTCAAAGTGATTTCACTTTATTTTAAAAGAGCCTTCACTTTAAATTTAAAATGTTTTGATTGTGAGATTAAAAAAGTGAAAAAATATTTTTTCCCCTTTTTTTTATTTTTTTATTTATTTTATACTTATCTTTTTTACCATATTTTAAAAACTTTATTTTTTCACATTGCTTCTACATGTGACGGACACAGCCTTCAAAATGAAACAACTTTAAAACAAAATTGAATATATTCAAATCGATGTATCAGTAACTTTGAACAGATCATTTAAGTGAATCCTATTAAATTTATATGCAACTTTGTTTTCATCCTCAGTAGACCAAGCACCACGATCATAGAAAACATGAACAGTGAAGAAATTCTTGCAACATATGTATTTAAATTTTTACCCCTTAAATCTTGAGTGCCCTACAGACCGAGAGGCAGACAATTTAAGTGCATCTCTAATCAAATACTATCCGGTAATACATATTTTAAATTTGAGGAAATACTTGCGAATAATTTGTGCTACGGCTCTAGGGTATACCGGGTGCTCCAAAAGTTAACGTTAAGCCAAAAGTAGATGGTAGCGTACAAAGAGGCCGCTACGAAAAAAATATTAAAAAAATCAGTACGCTACTTTTACAGTTATACGCAAACATGTTAAGTGTTGTTATTACATATTTAGCTAAATATACCAAAGAATCTGGTCTTTAAAAATATATTATATTAAAATTAGAAATAATGTAGCAAATGATGTACCGTTGTGGAATCTAGATGAAATGCGCACACTTTTAAAAATATAGGGTGGTACACGGGTACCTGACGATTTCAGATAAGAACGTCGTAAAAAAATTCAAGCTACAAACTCGGGGCAGTTACAAAATTTTGATGACACCCTTTAAACAAAATCATTTGACAAAATGGTGTCCGTTTTCATCACTAAACCTTTAGAGTGGCATACATTTTTTAAAGGGGTGTCAACTCAATTCCACAACTGTCCTGAGTGTTTGAAAAAAAGGAGTAGCTTGAATTTAAGATTTTTGACACGTTTTAAAAATTGTCAGATTCCCGCGTTCTACCCAGCACATGCCGCAAAGCCCTGGTGCAATTTTTGTTTACAGTACAGTAATTTGAAATTATACCAAAGAATGAGTCTCATCTCTTCGTTCTATACAAATAAGGTGAAACCAAAAGAGGATTTGACTGCATTTGATTGTCGTTGTATTGAGAGAATTGAAAAATATCAAGATTTACAGTTACAGTCACAAAGAGTCGTGCATTTCTTCGACTATCTTTTGGTTCATATAACTGTAAAAATAAGTAGCTGAGAGTTTATTATTATTTATTTTTTTGAAGCGGGCGCTATGTGTGCTATCGTCCACTTTCGGTTTGACGGTGACTTTTGGGACACCCTGTTTACCTATAGAGATGTAGCACTAATGATTCGCAAGTATTTTCTCATCAGTTTGTGACTAGAGATGCACGGTCTGTGCGGCTAAAGGGGTGACAGACGAGATTCAAGAGGTAAAAAAGTATTTTGCAGCAATTTCTTGCTTGCTCATGTTTTTCATAATCGTTTGGTTTGGTCCACTCATGACAAAAAAAATTGGCATATCAAGAGACGCGAGAGCGTCTCGCCCGCCAAAGCGAACAAGTCTATGATTACCGGAGACAACTTGCTTTTTTGTTTGACCAGGCTACAGCCTTCCAGGCAATAGCCCCCAAAAATTTTTTTTTACCAAAATATTCTACATATCCTGTTCTAGTGCCTTTCCAAATAAAATCTTCGATCGGCATAATAACGGGTAAGATATATGCAATAAACGGTGAAATTTTCACCCTCACAGACTTAAGCGAGTAACCCAATTTCAGAATGAAGTCTACAGTTGCAGAAAGACTTGCTTCTACTGTCTCTCTTCGTGATGGGATTTTTATGAAATTTGGAACGAATGATCCTCTGGTGGTCCTTCTAAAGAATCAATGTCTTCCATTTAGATAAGTGGATGGAATAACGGTAAATTAATAGGTAAAGTTAACAAAAGATTTCCAACAATTGCGTCTATCGGCTCATCGCATTGACCATTTTTTAAAACACACTGCGGCATTGGGACATTTGGGTATTGGGACACCGGGAGACTAGGATCTTGGGGTAGTGGGATATTAGGGTCTTGGGACATTAGGACATTGGGGCATTAGGCACAATGGGGAAACAGGGACGTGGGGACATCGGCATATTGGAGCATTGGGACATCGGGATATTGGGGCATTGGGACATCAGGATATTGGGACAATGGGACATTGGGATATTGGGACATTAGGACACTGGGAGACTGGGACATTAGGACACTGGGATATTAGGACATTGGGACATTATGACCTTGGGACAATCGGACTTTGGGACACTGGTACATAGGGGCATTGGACCACTGAGACATCGGAATGTTGTGAAATTGGGACATCGGGATATTCGCACATAGGGGCACTGGGATATAAAAACATGTGAACATTAGGGTCTTGGGTCATTAGGACATTGGGATATTAGGACATCAACACATTAGGACATTGGGACATTAGGTACACTGGGGAAACTGGGACGTGGGAACATTGGGGCACTGGGACATCGGGATATTAGATTATTGGGACATTGTAACAGTGGGATATTGGCACATTGGGATATTGGAACATTGAGATACTGGGACATTAGGGCACTGAGATACAGGGACATTGGGGCACTGGGATACTAGGACATTAGGCTATTGGGACCTTGGGACACTTGGTATACTGCGAGATTGGGACACTGACCACTGGTACATCAGGCCATTGGGATATTATCACATTAGGATGCTGGGACATTTGGGACTTTGGGGTACTGGGATATTAGGAAATTGGGGCATTAGGACCTTGGGACATTAGGACAGTTAGACATTGGGATATTAGGACATTAGGAGACTGGGACATTGGGATATTCCGATACTGGGACATTGGGACACTAGGGTAGTGGGACATTCGGACATTAAACCATTGAGACAATAGGACCTACATTGGGACACTGGGACATCAGGATATTGGGACATTGGCACATTAGGATATTAGGACATTGGGACACTGGGATATTAAAACATTGGGACATGAGGACACTGTGACAATGGACCTTAGGGCATTAGGGCATTAGGACATTGGAACATTGGGACACTGTGACATTGGGACAATGTGACATTGGGACACTGAGTCAGGGGGGCATTAAGACAGATCAGTCACAGAACGTTAACAAAGCGTTGGTAAGGCAACAACAGAAAATTAACAGAGCCTTAACAGAACGTTAACAGAACGTAAATCGAGTAATAACAGAAAGGTAACAGACCGTTTACAGAGCGTTAGCCGAATGATTAAAGAGAATTAAGAGCACATTAACAGAACGTTAACAGAGCATTAACGAAAAGATAATAGAGTGTTAAGGGAACGTTAATAGAGCATTAACAGAGTTAACAAAAAATTAACAGATTACTAACAGAATGTTAGCAGAGCCATAACACAAAGATAACACAAATCTATTTTGCACAAAATACATATTAATAAACTGTACCCATTTCATCCCAAAATTATTTTTAAAAAAGCTCAGCAACAGCCATTTGTGGCGTATTTGCAATTGCGTTTGCAGTATCTATTTATTTTAAAGAAGACCCTGTGAATATAACTTATGATATTAAATTTATGGAATATGCTGAACAAAAACCTATTCCCAAAACAAAAATATTAGTTGGCTATTTATGTATGCAAAAATATATGATATCTGACCAAAAACAACAAAGTTGTAAAAGTTACCCCGCCAAAGAAAAATTCATCTGCCGCAAAAAGAATACATATCACTCCAATCCGCTGCTCATATCTAATTTTGTTTGCTGGATGTACTTTTGTTTTAGGTGTAAATGCTGGAGAAGTTTAAATGTACAGGGCTACATCTTAAAGTAATTTGGAGGGAGCCGTCAAAGTGGCACTGAATAAAATGTTAAAGCTCCCACCAAATTACTTTAAGAAGTAGTCCTGTACATTTAAGCTTCTCCAGCATTTACACCTAAAACAAAAGTACATCCAGCAAACAAAATTAGATATGAGTAGCGGATTGGAGTGATATGTATTCTTTTTGCGGCAGATGAATTTTTCTTTGGCGGGGTAACTTTTACAACTTTGTTGTTTTTGGTCAGATAAATTATACATAAAATGAGAATCCCTGATCCGATGCCCCTAAAGCTTTCACCCTATTTTGTTCAAAAGATCATCAGATTACATTACGCTCCATGTCCGCATTGTCACAATTTAATACGAAATATTTTTAATTTTCATTCTAAATTCTGATTGAATTTGTCTTGGAATCTTGAAATCGACCGATGCGGAACCATACAAAGTTGATCCCTTCATATTGGAATTGCGACCGAAGTGTTTCATTGGGTCCCCTTAAGTCAACGTGTGGTTATTACTCGTTTAAATACTCCGTTAGCCGAGAATATAGCATTATGCAGAGGTACGGAAATTTCGCAAATAAAAAAATGGGAATTTCGCATAAACTAATTTTGAAAACTAGAAATGTCGCTGAAATTCGCATAAACACGTAATTTTTAACATTTTGTTGCCGTTAAAGTTTATAAACTAGAAATTCTAGGGAATGACAATGAAACGAATATTCAAATAGCAAAACAATCATACTACGAGTTCAGTTGTCGAGAAATGTTTTTGACAATACATACGCCCCTTAAGAAGTCACAGTAAAAAGAGAAACTTCTGAGGCAGAAATCGCTTGTACTGTTTTGCTTTTTTTTATGTACGGCCCATTTCAATTTTGGGGATCGTCGCACCACGAGAAAAGCTTTAGCTTCAAAATTCCCGATGCGAAAAACAAAGTTCATTCATCCAACCTCCGACTAAACACCTTGCTCGGTGTTTGGCAAGCCTTCGTGCTCGTCTGTTAATTCTTGCATTTTTGGAAATTTCTTATTAATCTCTTGACAAAAAATCAATCTTCCAGTTAACTTTTCGTGGAAAAAGTACAAGTTCGAACATTTCGCATCAATTCGCAAGAATGAGCAAATTTCGCTGAAATTCGCATCTATTTCGTAAAAACGAAATTTCCGTACCTCAACAGTCCACACTAATCTGCAAAATCGGGATCTCCACCGAGATTTTCCAACTCAACCAGCTTCAGAAAGAGACCCTCTTTTGACATTATAGCTTGGCGTCGATTCATAATGTTCATTTAGTACTTCGTGTTAAAGTAATCAAATGTGTCGGAATAGAGAAATCGATAAATTTGGATTGCATTGAGTGCAGACGTTCTCATGCTTGAGGCCCCCATGAAACTTGTCCGCTCTAATTTCAATGTAAGGAGATCGAAAATTTGCCCTTTGATCCTTCCGTATCGGTTGATTTTAATATTCGAATTTAGAATTTATTCAAAATTTTGAAATAAAGTAAAAATATGAAATTTTAGAATAAAATTATGATTGTGCAATTTCGCTCATGTTGGCCAAATTGTGTTTTGAGTATTGAACCCATAATGCCGGATACCAGCGCGCCGCTAGAAAAATTAGGAGAAAGCTGGATTTTTGCATGAGCGTTCCGTTTGATGCCCTTAACCAGCCTCCAAAAGTCCCCATATGTACGTATGCAGCACAACAGAGGGTCATACACTATCAAAAACAGGTTTTTGCGAAAATTTCGATAAGAAGCACTGAAAAATTGTGCATGACAAATTTGTTGCTCCTGTTTTTAAGGAAAGTGTCAAAATGCCTCCATAGATCAGCGCTTGTAGGTGTAAAAAGTTAAGATTTCTATAACTAATGAATAAAAATATCTAATATTTCACTTTTATTCTAAATTTGTTGCCCGTAGAGTTTTAAAGTTCACGGATACTGAAAAAGGCGGTTCGTATTGATTCATGTCCCCAAAGGGAGCTATGAGCTATAACGGTAACGATAATTAAAAATCCGCGAAATTGCTCTTTAGAAAGAGATCGATAAAAAAACAAAAAACGAGACCCAGGTTATTTTCGGGCGCGGCCGAAATTTGGGTACCCTTCACTTTCTTTCGGGCTAACAGTTTCTACGGCGACCTAAATAATTCTTGTAACTTGATTTTCCTGCGGCAGCTCCATATACCTCCCATCTGACTCCTTCCATTTTTACGTAAGTTACGCGTCGTCGTCGGTAGGAAAACAATTGTGTGAGGTTTGATTAGGTGCACATATAAAAAACAAATTGTAGAAAGTTTTTGTGTATGTACATATTTTATATGGTCGAAGATGCTTCCTTCAATGCCTTACAAACTTTATGACTAAGTTAATATGTATACCCTTTTCACTTAGAAAGCGAAGGATATATAATAATTATAAAACCAAGTGCCAAATCGAACCCAGTAAATCCTTTGATTTGTACATAATGTATACATTATGTAAGTATATAACGCAGTCTTGAGAGAAAGTTATAATTAGTGTCCAAGCTAAATTGTGACCCTTCGGCAAAAAGTCCTCTTACCACTTTCGTCTTCAACGAAAAAACCCCGTTCTGGACAAAACTCCCCACTGTGACACTATTAATTCTTAACATATAAAAACTTAATAAAACGGATTCAATGACTTGTGCCTATACTTCTATAATACAAATCGAATGCACCCCCTTTCCTAACATGCATATAACCACAATCGGAGATAAATGAAGCATCCATACCAAACAGATGCACAAGTTAAACATTCCCTTGTGCATAATAATTATCACACGCGCTCTTGCCTAAATACAAAGTCACACCCTCGGCATTAACATGGAATTTGTAAGTAAACGATCTTTTTCTCCATCCGTTTAAATAGAAATGTCGTCGTCTGTCGCCCATTTAAATTCCTATCGGTTGTGGACAGAATCGGATTAGACGTGATTTAAGAATGGGTGCGAAAGTCAATTGTATGGTATGGCAATTTAGGGGTTGAAACGATAAGTTTTGTAACCAACAAGGCGGAATTGTTTCCCTATGCCTATATCTAAATACATTTGCCTTCTTATAGAAAATTTTCGCTATTGTTCGCATTTTATTTGTGTGTTTTGAAGGAAAGAAAAAGGGAGTTAAGTCCCTAACTCTGTGATAAATGTGTCTAGGGATTTTTTTCTTCCTTCTTTTTGATTTCCTTTAATAGATATTTGGGTTACGACATCAACGTTCTATGCATATGATGCGTTGTGTCTTTTGGTGTTTTTGTTTGTGAGGGAGTGCGTTTAAAAATGCAAAGTTACTGATATAATTTGGGTAAGAAGTTTGCTTGATAATTGTTAATTTGGTGTGGCAACGGTGAGTGAACAAATTTGATTAGATAACAAGAAGGTTCGTTTAAAATTAACAAGGGTAAGAAATGATTGCAAGCAGGTTGACTCGATGGTTTATTTTCCTTTTTTTGAGGAAATGAATTAAATAGATTTTAGGTTTTAAACAGTATAAACATTGAAATAATATATATGTATTACAATGTGAGTGTAAATACATGTATTTAATGCATTAGTATTTTGGTTCTGCATTCGGTTTTCATTTACTCGTGCATTTTATTAATGGCGTATAAAGCAATTATTATACTCATTCATAACCACAACTAACAAGATATTTTCAACTTATCGAAAAATAAAGGAAGTGTACGCGCAACATTCATAATTACTCGTATGGATCTGAAATTAGTTTGTAATTTAATGATAACTTCGAGGACGAAAATAGATTCCCTCTACTCTCGTCTCATATAAATATAAATGGCTTCCACACATACTGTGTCGTTAGTGGTAAATTCAATTTGTCGATATAGGACTTAAATCGATTTTGCTTCGACAACTAGTGCCAAATCCTGAAACTCTAATGCTACGTCTAGTGGATGAATGTAGAGGAAATTGTAGTTTGCACTGAAATATGAATTTTGAATAATATGGTACACGATTTCTGAAATGCAGTTTGGAATGTATGTACCAATGTGAATCAGTTGTTCGAGGTAGAGAGAGTGCTGACTTTTTTCTGAGACTATGTTTTAGATAGCGGTTTCAATATCAAAGATGAGACCCGATAGAGTTACCTTTCTATATTTCCAAAGCAGGGCAAGAGCAACCAACCTCAGCAACCAGAAGCTCTCGCTAATGAAGAACATACTACGATAAGATGGCTCGCAGATAAACCATAGTTCTGAAAGCTCTATTAAGTTACCGTTTCAAAATTATTTTCTAGAAACTCCCTTTTAGTGTGTTTTCAACCTACTCTGCTAAATCAGGCACTATTTATCGTAGAACTGGTGGCCCTAGAAGCGAAAACTCAAGCATACATGATCACTGATGCGAGTATGATACAAACCCAGGATCCCACCGACAGAAATAAGCATCTCTGACTATATATATATAGAGGGTGTCCCGCAACTGGTTCGACAGAGGCCTATCGTAGATTCTAGTTTGTTATTGGAAAAATGAAGACAAAATTATTTTTTACGCTTTAACCGTTAGGGAGTAATTGCATTTTTTTAAAGCCATGCGTTTCTGGGAAATATTTTAATTTTCTAGGTTCTGATTCATCAAAGTAAAACAAAGGACACAGCCTTTTAGAAGTAGTAAGTATTTCTTCATATCCTCCGGGATTCATGATTGTTGCAGATATTGGAACTGAGTTTTTTATGTCAACATTAAATAAATACTCCTAACGGAACATACTGATAGATCTGCAAAGGGTTACAGAAGTCTAAAAATAATTTTGAAAATAAATACTAGGTGGGGCAAAAGTAATCATCCGATGTTCTTTTGCTGTATTTTTCTTAATAAAAAAAGCTTCGGTTTTGCTTATGAAATACGTTTATTTAATCCCTTAGAATTTATTGTATCAAATCGCAAAAATGATATCGGCCAAGAGGCCGCCTCCACAGTTGATTACCATACGGGCCCGTTTTTCTTTGAAAACGCCGCGGGTCAACCGACGACTGTGAATGGCGTGCGCTACAGAGCCATGCTCAACGAATTTTTTCTTCCTAAATTGGATGAAATCTTTGTATGTTTGATAATGAGGATTCCATAACACAGCTATGTATTCCAAATTACTTCTCACAAGTGAGAAATATAACATTTTTAGAGCATTAATATTATGGAAATGTGTTGTGTTCCTCATTATAAAACCTAACATTCGCAGTGCTTTTTCCGTAATATTACAAATATGAGCAGAAAATTGAAGTGATGAGTCTAATGTAATACCTAAATCTTGAACTAAAGCGACTTGTTTCAAAGGAATATTATTAAGTGTGTAAGTGAAATCGTAATTTAGATTTGTTCTATTAAAAACTATGTATTCACACTTCTCTACATTGATCGACAACAGATTATCTTCACAGTAAGATTGAAAATTTCGCAAATTCAATTGTAAGATCAATAAGTCATCTGGATTGGAAATAGCTTTACATATCTTACAATCATCTGCGAACAATAAGAACTCAACTTCCTTGAAAACTAAATTAATGTCATTAATAAAAATGAGAAACAAGAGCGGTCCAAGATGCGAACCTTGAGGTACGCCTGAAGTTGGGGAAAAGGGTTGAGAATAATTGCTTTGAAGATTAACTATTAAAGAGCGGCCACGGATATAGTCATTTAACCATTTCAACAAGGAACCATGAAATCCAAAATTCAAAAGTTTTTTAATTAAAAGATTAAAATTTATAGTGTCGAATGCTTTGGTAAGGTCAGTGTAAACACTGTGAACTTGTAAGAAATCGTTAAAAGATTCGCAGATAAACTTGTGATACGTAATCAGATTAGTAGAAGTTGATCTCCCAGAACAAAAACCATGCTGCTGTTCAATTATTAAGGGTCTTACTAATGGTGTGAGAAAATCGGTCACAAGGCTTTCGAATAGCTTCGGTATACTTGATAAAATGCAAACTGGGCGATAGTTTTTAACGTCTGATTTATCTCCTTTCTTAAATATTGGAATAACAAAACTATTTTTCCAAATGTGGGGAAAAACTCCAGAGGATAGTGATTTGTTAAATAAGATCGACAGAGGGTAAGCAAGAGCATAAGCACAGCTCTTTAGGAAAAGTGAAGGAATTCCATCCGGGCCAGGGCTTTTAGTTACATCAATTTTCAATAAATTATCCAAAAGGGAGTTGGTATCAATAGAGAAGCTAGAAACATTCAACATTATCATGTAAAGGCGGATCATAGCTGTTTAAATTATTATTGTATACTTTAGAGAAATTGACTGCAAACATATTAGATATTTCGGCCGAGTTAGCACTATGTAAATCATCTAAATGCATCATGGCAGGTATTCCAGAGTCATTTCTATAGGAATTAACATACCTCCAAAAATATTTCAAATTATTTGGTATTTGGGATTCAATTCGAATGATATGCATTTTAAAATCTAGCTTTGATGTTCTTTTACAATCAGCCCTTAACTTGGAAAACAAATTATAGTCATCTAGTGTACCGGAATTTTTGAATTTTGCATGAGCAGCTTTTTTTAATTGTGTTAAATTCTTAAGTTCATTAGAAAACCAGTTTGGGTATTCATCTTTAATTAAATTTACCATTGGAACATTAGTGTCTATAAGGTTATTAACGTAATTATAAAAGAAGTCAAGTCAATTACAAGATCTTATTCCTTCATTAATATAAGTATAATTAGCTTTATTAAAATTTCTATAAGAAATATTCTTCTCATTCATTGTTTGTTCCGCATTTAATACAACTTGAATGTCAAGAGCGGGATGATAATTGTCAATAGTCACGAATGGAAAGTTATTACAAGTTACAAGAATATTATCAACATTAGAAAATATTAAATCTAACAAGCTCACGGTTTTAAATTTTTACAGCTTTCAGAGTAGGCAATTGGTTGCCAACTTTCAGAGTTGTAAATTTACAACACGCATTTAAAATTACATCAATATATTTAACCCATTTCCAACAAAGATTTTATTTTAAATTCATAGAGGGAAACAAGTCCCATACCCATGTGTAAAATTAAATTTTTTATTTAAAATTAACTTAACGTTAACTCAGCCGTTTATAGGAAATTTCGAGTCAACGTTACAATGCATATAATTTCGGAGTGTATATAATGTTGCAAGCACTATATATTTCCTATCCTCACATGTTCGAAAATTTTGGACCACGCCGAGATTCGATCTACGGACCTCTAGATTACTAGCATCGTAGAGTGGCAACTCAACCAAGTGCGCCACACAGCGTAGCAGAATACTATCGACAAGATTTACGAAATGTAAAAATGTTTTTTTATTTTTATTTTATTTTAAAAATGAAATGATGAAAAATTACATTCATTTGATTTAATTTTACATTAAATGATGAAAAATCGCATTCACTTGATTTAATTTTACATTTTTTGTTTGTAAAATGACAGTAGCAATGTGATTTCACAATATTTTATTTAAAATTTAATAGTTTTCATTTATTTTAACCTTTTGCTAAAGAAATGTGTAAGATTAAATTTCAATTTTTTTTTTAGCTTTTTTTTGTAGTAATTTTTACTACACTTTGTGTGGGAAATTCAATAAACTTTTTACTGTGATCATGAGCATTTTTAATTCTATTAAATTGTTTAAAGTCTAATAAAGAGAAAGCCTCAATAACATTTATACTTTTCCCATTACAATTATTATTCATGAGCCAAGAATCCAGATCCCAATTAATACCAGGCAAGTCGTAATCGCCAGTAGCAATAGTGCTGTATGCTGTTGGACATTTTCGCATACATATCGTAACATCGTTGCAGTGTTTATAGTAGATATCAGGTAGTACGTCGGGTGGAATATAGACCTTGATAAGATTGTTTTGAACGGCTTGGAATCAATGCGTACAATCAGCTGTTCGACATCATCGTGTACACATTTTAGTTTAACTGCTTTTATGCATTTTTTGACCGCGATGAGAACACCGCCGCCCTTTTGTTTAGTTGAAGTTTTTGCATCTCTGTCGCGTCTAAAAATTTGGAATTGCTCAAGACCCAGTTCTGATGATAGAATATCAGGCCTTAGCCTGGTTTCGGTGAAAATTAATACATCGTGCGTTGTTAGTGCCGTAGATAATAAATTCATCTAGTTTCGAGCAGATTCCGCGAGTGTCTTGGTAATATATAACCAAGTTTAGTTTTTTGTCTTTTTTGACGGTATAATTTTGGGAATGTTGTTTATATAACGTATAGTAGCTTGGGGATCAGTTTTTTTTAACGTCTTCAAGCTGAGCGCGAAGATGTTTTAGATATTGTTGTTGACGCAAAGACAAATCCGAAAATATTTTAACGTTTTGTTGCTTCAAATAATCCCTTACCTTGGAATCTTTTTTAGTTTTGAGGATGTCAAGCGCTAATGATGCTTGCGGCAGTGAAACCTTGACCAACCTGATTTTGTCAGTAATAAGTCGTCCAATACGGGAAACTCTCATATCAGAAGCAGATAGATTGTACGGTTGATCGCGTTGCTTAAAGATGTTTTGAAGAAAGTTGAATACTTTAGTTGAATCGTCGACAGAATCGGACTCGGAGACACCATGAAGAATGAGGTTAGCCGATCTTTTGCGTCGCTCCTCCAACTCGAAAGCAAATTCCTCCATGTCAGGTAAAGAATGTTTAACCGATTTCAAACGTATTACCTCTTCCTTCAACGATTTGACTTCTTCCACCATGATGGGTATCATATCAAAGCGGACATCGCGTGCATTCCATTTTCTCCTAATTTCAGGCATACCGAGGACAAAGAAAACTGCTTCAAAAGATCAATTTTAGGGACTCTTACATTCACCGTTCTTATGCTCTTTACAAATGTTAACCCTCGGTTGGTGCAGGTAGTTTTTTACACACGGTAATGGGTAGGTATGGGGTCTCCCAGACCCCAAGACAAAACTCTTCAAAGTTTAGTTTGGTATTTCAGGATACTTTTTTTTTTAAACTGAGCTTACTGTGAGCTATTTGAACGAAGTTGTAGTACAAATAAGTAAAATTCGGATTCCAGTTTTGAGTTTGTGGAGGAAATAATTTGATTGTACAAATTTGGGGGTAATTCACTTCATTACAATCAATTAATTTATAAAAAACGAGACCGAGGCTAATTTCGGGCGCGGCCGAAATTTGGATACCCTTCACTCCCCACGGGCTTCAAGTTTTTTCGGGCGTGACTTGTGTTTAATCGTCCCCCTGCGTTCTTTTCCTTTCGTTTTTACATAAGTTCCGTGGAACCGATAAAACAATATTTGTGTGGGGTTTGGTTGGAATAAGTGGGCAAATAAATATATTTAATCAGAAAATTTTATTGGGCGATGCGGGAGCATAGTACGATTCCATTTGCTTTACCTTTTTTGTTGCTTTGATAAAGACACATTAATTCAAGGTTTTGTGAAATTGGTATAAAAAATGTTTCTTAGAAGAACCAAAAAAGGGTGGGGGCGAGTTGCATGGTAGTCCCAAGACCCCATGGTCCGATTGATTCATTCTTACATATGTTTTGAGTCGTCAATAGAAACAAATTTGTGTGGAATTTGGTTGAAATTGGCGCACAAATAAAAAAGGTTTTCTTAGAAGAACCTAATTTAGGGAGTTAGGTTTGTATGGCAGCCCCATGATTCCATGGTCCAATTGATCCATTCTTACATGGGTTTTGTGTTGTCAATAAAGACACATTTGTGTGAAATTTCGTTGAAATTTGTGCACAAATAAAAAAGTTTTTCTTAGAAGAACTTAATTTGGGGGATTAGGTTTGTATGGCACCCCCATGACCCCATGGTCCGATTTGATCCATTCTTACATATCTTTTGTGTTATCAATAGGAACGCATTTGTGTGAAATTTGATTGAAATTAGTGCACAAATAAAAAAGTTTTTCTTAGAAGAACCTGATTTGGGGGGTTAGGCTTGTATGGCAGCCCCATGACCCCATGGTCCGATTTTAGCGATTCAAACATACAAACTGCCTGCAACCAAAAGAAGCATGTGTGCAAAATTTCAGCTCGATAGCTTTTAAACTGGCCGAGTAAAACGCGTAGCAACAGACGGACAGACAGACAGACGGACATCGCCCAATCGACTCAGCTCGTCATGCTGATCATATATATACATATTTTATATGGTCGGAGATGCTTCCTTCAATGCGTTACAAACTTCATGATAAAGTTAATATACCCTTTAATCTACGAGTGAAGGGTATAAAAAGTTTGTTTTAAACAATTTATATTTTCTAATCGAAAATTTACTTACTACCGATGAATAAATGGAGTTACGTGTACCATTGCAAAAAAAATGATTTTATAAAAAAGACATTAGGTAAATTGTTAAGTGGGGTCTACCAGACCCTAGAGCAACTCACAAATTCTAATACATTCATGATTAAAAGAACGTATGTGACACCTACGTAAATTACATATGCATAAAAACACCATGCAAAAAGTTTTTCCATCCAAATTTTGAGATTAAAATTTCTTAAAAAAAAATCTCTTCACTTAACCATCCGAGGGTTAAAAATGAACTTCGATTTATTACTCAATAAAACAACTTTATGTATGCGTAGGACAAAGAGAAAGGCAAAGCTCGTTCCATTTACAGATTTCATCTTTAACACTAAAAAAAAATACATGTGTCACTGTCACAGATATAAAGGACGGAGATAAAATATTTATCCTTAGCAGATATATTATTTCGTATAAGGCCAACACAGATATAATATAGGTAACGCAGATATAATAATAATTTTAGTATAGATATAGTAGTTAGTACAGGATAGTTGTATTCAAAATATTCCTTGCTCCGACAACAATAACTTTCTATGTGAGCTACTATTAATTGTATACAGGCGCATGTGAAATATTTTCGGTGCCTCAGAGGGATACCTACATAATCCCAAAAAACAAAATCCCGCCTGTTCATAATCCTGCTTTTTACAAAAACAAATCCCGTTTTACATTATCCTCTCTCTCTTCATTACCGTAACTCCTAGTGGAGCATGGTGCGTTGATGACCGTGTGTAGTCATCAACGTTACAAAGACAACTGAATTCGGAGTGTGATACGGTTGTCAGCCTTACCACTTCCTAGTCGCATTGTTAGTTTATTATTCTACGATAAGAATATTTCTTATCATCTTCTTTTGAATAATAAACTTGCGACGAGTCGCGCCGAGTTTGGAAACTCGTTCCTCTATGAGTATCTATTTCACATAGTGGCGACCGAAAGATCACGGCCACAGAGCACAACAAAATAACTAAATCCCGCCATTATAAAATCCCGCCGTTACAAAATCCTGCCCACTGCAAACCCCGCCGTTTTAAAATCCCGCTAGTGGATGGCGGGATTTAGATCATACAGGATTTCAATTAAGCGGGATTTTGAAAAACGGGAATTTGATAGGCGGAATATCATATCAGGCAAAAAAAGGTATCTACTGTAGCTATTTTCGCCCTCTGTTGTCTTTCAGTGTGTCCTTGTAAATAAATTTTTTTTTTAATTGATTTGCATTTGCCGTTACAAAACATGATTTTGGCACCAAAAGTTGATTTCGACAGTTTTGCGAAATTCAAACGGTTGTTATATATATCTTAGAAGAAACGGAACTTTCGGCATTTAATTTCATTAGAAATGTTACGAGTATTAGGATTTCCGAAAATGGTAATGGTTTTAGTAAGTCAAAAACAAAAAAAATCGATTTTTTTTTTCAGAATAATTTGTTTGCTATAAACCGGTTGCTAAACACCCTCTTTTGATTGGACATGTACATATGTCTGTATATGTATATACATATATGCAAACTAATATATATGCTATGAGCTGAAATCTTGTACACAAACGTCGTTCTATTCCATATACAACTACCCTCCACAATTATGTTTTTCTAAAAAACCTTGTTCTGTATGGACCCTTCTTCCTTGTAAAGCCTCAACTCAATGGAATTGGAACACGGCTGCAAAGAGATGTCTAGAAACCAGGATTCTTCAATATGCACTTTTAAGGAAAACATTTTTGTTTATGAATCAATCGTAACATAGCCTTCAACGAGTTGTCACCTAGTAAAACCACAAAACTTTTGAAAGAATGAGTGGGATCGGAACACAACGTCAAATGGCTAGCATAGAAACGTCACCTTTAAACAAGGTTCTTCTGAGTTTTTTTTTTTCTTTATGGACCAATATTAACCGTACCTCATCAAAATCTGAATATAATCTCAATAAAGTCCGACAAGATATACAGGAAGGATATTGGAACAATACGGTTGAAATTATTAGCTCAAAAGAAGCTTAAATTTTGTTCGAATGGGAATGGTATCCAAATTTCGGCCTCGCCTGAATCAATCTGAGGTATAATTTTCACTGCGAATAAAACATTATGTAGTTAATTTCTTTGGCAAAACAGTTGACTGTACACGGTTGTAAATTTTGGTGAAAACCGGGTGTAAATTTTATAAATGAAATAATATAACTCCTATCTATTCCAAAATTTGAATAAAAATTTACCCTTTTCAACTTATAATTTTAGTTTATTCGAAAATGATATTAATTATATCCGCTACAGAATAAAACTATCCAAATACCCTTTTCATATTATACATTTTACACCGTTCGGAATAGAATAAATTTTATTGAATGTTGTTATAACATAAAAGGGTAGAATCAATCCTACTATGTTATCAAATCTACACTATCAACGCAAGAAACCGATTCAACCTAGAAGTCTATTGATTTGTAGTCTGTCTGGTTCAGTGAGCAGCGCGCTTGGCTACAAATCACAGGATTGTGGATTCGAAGCCGACTGCACTCGTATTACATTTTTTATTTTTTCGAACGGTTTGTATAAATTTGCTTATCAATTTTATACTATTGAAGAGTAAAATTTTTACCATGAATACTTATACTTTTAATATAGTTCACTTATACTTTTTATAAGGTCCGTTGGTGTAATTTTGATAAAGTTTTTATATGGAAATGTATGAATATACGTTTTTATAAAAATTACACCAAAATTTTCAGCCGTGTATATCATTTGAAAAAATCACCAAAAACTGAAAAACTAACCATTTTCCCTACACTTTCGAACTCCATGTCGGTCAGCCCTTTTCCCAATATTCAGAGAGAAACTTGGCATATTCCAATTTACATTTCTTATGTCGCTCAATTATGACTATTTAAATTTTTTAGCACAGAGAATAAAAACGGAAAAACACATATATCTCCTTTTAAATTTAGCCTACACATATCGCCAGCTTCTCGAAAAGACATTTATGCACTATAATAAATTTAAATGTGACACGACTAAGAAATATGTATATAGCCAAGGTCCATATCATTTTCAGATCACATTCCTTAGTCCTTCAGGTCAATTTTCCATTATTATGAAAACATTTTTCGACACAGAATATCCTTACGCTCTTAACATAACATGCCTGCATATACATTCCAGGCATACTCGTATAGTCCTCCTAACAGATTACCATCATATAGACATTTCATAATATTTTGAGCATAACCAAACCAAAGTCCATCGTTTACGTGCGAGTCCACTCTCTATAGTCGAGAGTCCATGCATTCAGGGCAGAGACTATTTTGTGATGCGCCTGATGAACACATATGGCTTCTCAAATCAGTTGATTAATTAAAAGCCAATTTTAGCAGAGAAGCCCGGAGGCTTTAAGCTCAAGCTAATTAGACATTTTGTGCATGGCCTTGTCATCTTATGAATAAGCTGCTTGAAATCACTGAGAGAAAAAAAAAGTGATAATCATAAAAACTAAAAAAAATGTATTTTGTCAGTTTATAAATATGTATACACTTTCGTAATAAATGCTAAATAGTTCAGTAATATCGTGTCAATTTAGTACCAATCCGTGAAAAAAATGCGGAAGTTTGTTTCTCACTCTTTCTTTGTGTATTATGGGGCGCTGATTCCGAATATGAACTTTACACCCTAAAAAAAGTGCCGGAACATTATAAAAAATAAGCAAAATTACCCAGATTTAATTTTTTTTGCCCATAAAAAATAAACAGTGCATTTCCCGAAAAAATGTTTTACTACAAAAATAGAATAGACATCATTCCCTAGAAAATTGCGGTATATCATTTTTTTCTCAGACCCTCAGTTTGGGAGCTAGAGCTCGTAAAAATACAGGCAATTTTTATCTTAACAAAAAAAGTATCTAACGCCCGTATTTATAAACATACCTTAACTCAAGGAGACCTTGAGTCAAGGATGCCGAAATTCAAAAAATTAAATGTCATTTCCCATACTTTTTCATAGAAATCATTTATATTCAGGAGTCAATGCATCGTTGATTTAAGGAGAAACTCAAGGAGACCTTGAAATTTTCTATAGTCAACCTCACTTGAAGTGAAGTCTATTGAAAACTTAAGGTCTCCTTGAGTTTCGCCTTAAATCAAGGATGCATTGACTCCTGAATATAAATGATTTCTATGAAAAAGTATGGGAAATGACATTTAATTTTTTGAATTTCGGCATCCTTGACTCAAGGTCTCCTTGAGTTAAGGTATGTTCATAAATACGGGCCTTTAGTTTCTCTATACTATTTATATCATTAACAGTTTCAACAGGATTCCCAATGTTTTGCTTGTTGCAACTCGTTTCCTCTATCCACCGGCCAACCAAACACGTTTTTGCTGCCTAAAGCAGATATAGAACGACTACTGGGCCTGTCTACACGCGAACAAGAACAATATGAAAACCGTTTTTTTTTCCAAGAGATTCGTGAAGAGCAAGGCAAGGAAAAATTCAATTTTCATACAAAAATCGGTTTTGATATCGAGTTTCACCGACTAAAAAATATATTCAAATAGAACACTATAAAGAACCTGACGGATTTTTTTTATCAATTTAGCCTTTGGGCGAAAATTGCCTAAATTTAGCAATGCTCTAGCTTCCAAACTACAAGTCAGTCAAAAAAATGATATATGGCAATTTTGTAGGAAATAATGTTTACTTTATTTTTGATATAGATCATTTTTCCGGGAAATGAACCGTTTTCTTTGCATACGCAAAAAACAAGAAGTTTGGCACTTTTTGCTTAATTTTTTTTTATGTTCCGGCACTTTTTTTAGGGTGCAAAGTTAATATTCCGAATTAGCGCCCCAAATTAAATATAACAGAATTGAGAAATAAACGCATTTTTTTCCTGACGAAAATACGATATTATTGGGCTATAAATGCAATGCTTCGGATGCATAAATTCAGTTTGACGATGCTGCTGATGAGGATCTGGAGTCGTAAAGATGTACGTACATATATTGAATGTATCCGGGAATTAGTCTAGGAAAGATTAATGGGACATGTGTCGCATGAAGGAATACACATATTTGACTCTATTCATATAAATGTACTTCTTGTGTCTTTATCGACATCTGTGTTGCTCATTTTAAATGTACATTTGATTTGACTTCTCTTGAAATTCGTCTATATGAAGTTTCGTGTCCGTTTTGAAATGTGGGTTCTGTGGACAAATAAACAACATTCAAGAGAAAGTTTTCGTCATTTAACGATCCTTTTACATTGATGAACTATTCGTTGACTACATTAAGCTGATTAACTGCCAAGATTAGGAAATCCATAAAGGGTCTCATGGGGAACATTGCATCGCGTACATGAAAAATGTATTTCGTCTCACAGTTTTTTGTACTTCGTAAAATGCAAAAACTACAATAAGGGAGGAGTATTGGTAAATTGGTAGGTATACCAGTACATACATGTAAAACTTTAAGTGAATTTATGCGGGAGACAGACAGCACATTACGCCAGTAAAACTTTACAAAGGCCGTGTTTTTTTACATCGGGGCAGGTTTGCTAACCCAGACGCGCAAAAAAAAAACTATCGAGGGTAGCATCCAGGTTAAATTTCAAATTGTCACGTAGGCATTGCCATTAATTTCAAAACATTGCTCAAAAATATTAAAGCCCCGTTTTCACTTTCCAAACGCAAAAGTTAACATGTAATTTGTTTAATGAAAACATATTTTTATGTAGGAATCATAATTTTGTTAGAATAAGAATTCGACGAACAACATTTTTAACATGAATTTACAAACAAAAACTATATTTTTTGCACACACTTGTGTGTTGCATGTAAACTATACCTTAGAGCAGGGGTGTCAAACTCAAAACCTGGCGCGGGCCAAATAAGACTCTCCTCAGGTTTAGGTGGGCCGCAGGAGGAAATGCCAAAAAATATTATGTAATCGTATTACGAAAGTTTATTACAGAATATTACTTTTAAAATATAGCAGCGAGTCTAGATCACTATAGAGGCTTCGGGATTATCCGTGAGAACTTCCTCCTTTCGAAAATGTACTAAGAACATTAAAAAATGAAGGCATGGAGCAAAAACGTGAAAATATGATTGAACTTCAAGTAACCACAATTACATGATTTGCAATTTTGAACAGATGCTAAAAAATGTTTAGCACCAGTCATCCGAGGACGCCAAAATAACATTGGGAGGCAAAATAGTCAGAATAAATTAATTTTAGCAGAAAGGTGGCTAAAAGAGGCAAAAAGTTGTTTGTGATATGGTTTTAAACAAACTCAAGCTTATTGGACTAAAAATCAGGCACTTGGGCTCAAATTATTATGTTGGAATTTCACATCCAGGTGATTTAGTCCCCAATTCCAAGATTTCCGTAGTTTTTAAAGCTTTGTTATTTTTCCAAATAAATCTCATGTTCGGTAAAGCCAACCAATTTTAACTGCATTTTGGGGCAGAACAGTTCCATGAAAAGACTTAGTATCGTCCTGTACAAAAAAGATGAGCTGTCTTATAAAATCAAATAAACCAGCCTCAAATTGTTGGTAGTTTTTTGAGAAATAAAAATCCAAAATAATCTTGCATAAGCCACGTGTTTTAGTAATTTTTGTTGACTTGAGTTCAATTTCTGAATTTGTTCACCTTACCAATTTCACCATTTTTGTGTAGATATAGATTGTGCTGCTTCGACATGGCCGCGGGCCGCACAGAACTGCAAGGAGGGCCGCATGCGGCCCGCGGCCCGCGAGTTTGACACGTCTGCCTTAGAGCTTTTCATTTCAAAATTTAATTTTTGCTAGTCATTGGAAAACGTACTAGAAAATAATTGGGATTGCATACATTTAGGCGAGTTTTGGAAAGCTCATTAAATCTGGATAGCAATATAATTTCTAACCTGAATAAAGTCACAGGTTAGCGTTTGTATGAAAATTACCCCGGATAGAAGATCGGTTAATAGGGAGGCTGCTTCATTAAACAAACAGTGGTCAGACCTAAAGACGATGGCACAGAACAGAACGAGGTGGAAAGTAGGCGTAGTTGATGCCCTATGCCCCACAAGGGGTTAACAGGAACCAGATAGAGTGTAGGTTAGCTAATTAAAAAACACGGCCATAATAAAAGGCCTTACTTCGGAATAAATGGAATACTACCGTTCTTTCGCTTTTCTGTTTTAGAGTATTACTGGCTATATAAATCCAGATTTGCAATTTTTTTGGTGAGCGAAAAAGCGACAGGTTTTACATTTTCAACAATATATTTTTTAAAATAATTGTCTTGGATAAAAACTGTGTTTGGCATTTTGAAAGTAGACAGAATTTCCAATCAAATTTCCAATATTGACGGAATTACAAGTTTTTAAAAATAGAGTACATATTTTTTACCAAAAAATTGTGAATTTCAAGTAAATGTCGTTTCGGCAAACAACATAAGCTTAGCATTCGCTTTTTTTGTGGAAAATACCCTATTTTTGAAAACCTGTATCTCCGTCAATATTTGACCTACGAAAGTGGTTAGGATATCATTGGATTGGAAATTCTGTCTACTTTCAAAATGCCAAACACCATTTTTATCCAAGACAATTATTTTAAATAATATTGTTGAAAATGTAAAAAAGAGCTCAAAAATCGCTCTTTTTCGCTCGCCAAAAAATTAGCACGGGGTCCCCAGGGTTGCAAATCTGGATTTATATAGCCAGTAATAAT
Source organism: Microchrysa polita (assembly GCA_949715475.1). NCBI lineage: Eukaryota > Metazoa > Arthropoda > Insecta > Diptera > Stratiomyidae > Microchrysa > Microchrysa polita. The sequence continues at coordinate 51,116,292 of OX454417.1, forward strand.
CTAAAACAGATAAGCGAAAGAACGGTAGTATTCCGTTTATTCCGAGGTTAATGTAGATTTTTACTGGCCTACATCATTATTATGCGAATTCGTAATAATAATTTGAATATTAATTTTCAGTATCATGAGAAATTTTTGTAATCATGATGATGTTGAATGTTATTGCCCTATTATGTAAATAATAAGTAAGAAAAATGCGTACAAAAAACATTTCCGCGAAGTTCTAATAGTTTCATGTTGCTTTTATCCCTTAAAATAAATTGTATCGTAATAAACATGTAAAATATTTTTCTTAAAACTAAAATGATCAATGATTTATCTACTCATTTCTACCATACAAAATGACAACACCAAGGTTTTATCCTCCTTCAAGACGGAGCACTTCTGCGATCAAAGTCAATTAATCCATGATAAAATCAAAGAAGATGCCCAAACTGAAACACAAGACAGCAAGTGGTCTCGTCAAGTACATAAAAGTAATCTGATCTATATTTTCTAGAAGATCTTGAATTTCAATTGCATTGCAACATATGTTCGACATGATGAAGTAATTGGCAAGCCTTTTAAAAGTCTTTGAGAAGCTGGATCCAATTTTCATTATTTTGTATATAATTTTGGCTGGGAATGGAATTTAATTTCATGGCCATCAAAAATTCTGAAGATGCACTACATCGCCATCTGGGCGCTATTTATTTCATTATTCATAAACCACGAAACACTTTCCAAGTAGCACATTTGCATTCAACGAAAAGTCAATGTCGCCGCCAACAATATTATCATTTCATCGGCATCTCGACACTTGCAACTTGAAGAAAACAAGCAAATTGGCTGGAACTTAAACATCATCGTGATGGTGGTGATGATGATATAAGTAAAGTTTAAATTGCCGCATAAATCATTTTTGAGAAGCGTGAAAATTAAAGAAGAGAGACACCATTTGAGAATTCTTAGACTTAGACATCAACTCTGAAATACTATGAAAGAAAACTACGATACATAGTAGGTTTGGTTAGATACTGGGGCCGCGAGATTGATGCATCTAGCGCACTTGGACCGAAAGATTGGTCCATTGTGATATCACCATGAGAAAAGTACCCGTTACGCTTAGAACCAGCACGTGGCAATATATTTGTTGAACAATATTGGGCTCACATCCCGAAGATCATTCATATTGTATAGAAAAACCTTCAACCAAGAATACGTCTCCGTTTCTCGGCCAGGGCCGGATATTGACAGAGAAAGTGATGTACGCTCTCTCCCTCCTCTTCTTCATCACAACTTCTGCAGTAGCCGGTATATGGGGAATGCGGAGCCTTCTCGCGTGTTCTCCTATAGGACAGTGCCCCGTTATAGCACCGAGCATCCTACAAATATGTTCCCTGTTTAGTGCCACTAAGATGGTTGATCGGGTCGCATCAAGCCGTGGCCAGATCAACCTAGCTGTCGCGCAAGAGCTGCGTTAGTCCATCTGGCACCAGCCCTGTACAAAACAGCCACTTTGCAAGAAGCAATTGGCGTCTTTAGGTTAGGTACTATGATAGTCCTCTAAGTCCATATATCATAGCTATCGCATTACGGGCGAGGAGGTCTGCATTACTATTCCCTGCGAATCCACTATGACTAGGTATCCAGCTAAGCTGCAGGTTTCCACACCTTTTGATGTGGTCAAGATTGATTCGAGCGATCGAATTGCAGCCTGGCTGTCAGTGTAAATAGTGACATCCCTCGCAGTGATAACATGATTACCTAACCAGGTTAGGGTTTCCATGATCGCCGAAATTTCCGCTTGGAGGACTCTACAATAGCTAGGGAAACGGAATGTCAACTTAATATCAAGTACGAATGGGTACAAATACCCACTCCGTCGTCTGAGTTGGAGCCATCTGTGTAGATAGTCAAAGACTCAATGGCCAGGATCGTGTGGTTATCCCAGTGCTTCCTGGGCGGAATCAAGCTATACTGGTTCCTAGCAAGAACGAATTTAGACGTAATGAGATCAGTCTCCAAAGGGAGGCTAAAATTACTTGGGTAGTATACATATGTGAATGCCCGTAATTTAGCGTTCGCCACTGATTAGTTTCACCTAAACGTAAAGCTAGAATTTGACTGAATAGATCCAATGGAAGCAGGGCAAGCATTGTATCCAGTCCGACCAAGGGCGTAATACGAAAAGCTCCAGTTATGCCAAAGAGGAGCCATTATTTGTACTTTCGCAAGCAAGTTATAAAAGGTTTTCTTGGTAAGTGCCGTCCATCATACACATACACCGTAAAGTATAGAATAGGAAGAGCGACAGCAGTGTAGATCCAATGTAAGGCTTTTGGTTACAATCCCCAGGTTAGTGGCCTATCTCGTAGTGTGGGAGGATCAATGGAAGGAAGCGTATTCTAGTGAAGAGCACCAACTCCGTTTTAGGATTAAGCCTAACACCACTGAGGTTTGTTAAAAAAGAAAGAGTGTGTTCAAAGCAGTCCACTAAGGACTTCCCGGAACTTACCTGTAACAGCTACGGCCACATTATCAGCATATGCAGTCCAATCGATATCCTCAAGCAGTTGATTGATTGCTATGTTCCAGAGTAGAGGCGATAAACATACCTATATACAGACGTTCAGCCCAGTTTTGTATAGATGCGTCTAGATGTCAGTAGCGTATTCACTAGTCAACATCGAGACTCCGAAGTGCGTCGATAATTACTCTTGGTTTAATATTAGCCGTGTTTTTTTTGCACTCCGCTGTAGGTTAGTTTAGTATAACTATAACTATACATGGGGTTTTTTTTCAAGATAGCGGCGGAACCACATATGGGGGAAAGTGACGCAAACTTGGATTTTAACTTACCCCACCTGTCTTTATAACATAAAAAAAAAATTTGAGACACTCCCAATTTTTGCAAGGTAAAATCTCCCCGTTGATTGTAGGATGATGGTAGGCCTTCAAAAAGAGCATTACGAAACCTAAGCCGGTCGGTTCTTCTGTAATTCACAATGTGCGGAATCGTATCAGGACGTTATGCAAGGCTGTAGATAACGGTGATCAGATAAGAAATGGACTGACGACAACCTCCAGTCTTTGATCAAAAACATGACATTCTCTTATGCTAGAGCGATGTCGAAGACTTCTTGTCTGTTTTTTTGTCATGAAAGTAGGCTTACACAGCCTACATTACATAAATACATACATATGTACATACTATACATAGTAAAAATCACGTGAGTTGTTGTCTCAGATATTTTGCACTATTGAGTGTACTGGAAACTAAAGATAGATCAAGTTTATTGGGATGAAGGACGATCAGGTGTACCCTACATGCTAAAGTGTAGAAATTATCCAAAATCTTAAAAAAAAAAACAAGTTGCTACTTAGCAAAAATAAAAAAAAATGATCAAAATCGAGTAATATTTAATGTTTATTTTCCTCGGCACGACCCCAGCGGCTCTAGCGACAGCGACTCCCTCATTCCATATAAAAACTCGTTTTAATTATAATGCTAAACGCTTCTCAAACGAGTTTTAAGGTACATTTTCCTCGACACGTCTGCAGCGGCCCTAGCGGCTAGAGCCGCTGGAGTCGTGTCGAGGAAAATGTGCCTTTAATGTGGAATGAACGAGTCACTGTCGCTAGAGCAGCTGGAGTCGTGCCGAGGAAAATAAACCTTTAGATGACAATCGCTTTGCATAGGTCAACAATGAAGATTATCGTCGACTGAATCGCGCGACTCATGTTGTAAATAAGGTCCGCATGAGTGCGGAACAATGGTCGGACTTATTCGGCCGATCCGCTGGAGTCGTTAGGGCCGCTGCAGTCGTGTCGAGGAAAATGTACCTTTAAATTATCCATTGCGAAATATATAAACTAATGTTTACAAGTTCTTATTGGTATTAGGTCAATTTAATTACACTTTCCGTTAGTTCAGAGTGTGCTTATGTTCGCGAATCTTTTGCGAGTGGTTTGACCAATAATTTGGACGTTTTCAGCCGAACTTTTATGCTTTGTTCAGTGGTTCGGTTTTTAATCCTATACAACATCACCAATAAATTTATCTCCGGCGCTATTCGGAGCCATCGGAACAATACGACTCAGAAAATTTAGTTTATAACGCATTACGCAACCCAAGCTGCGAGATTAAGATAACGAGAAGACTGATTTTATTCGTACAGGCTGCTTTTGACCATAATCGCTATTTGAAGCTTGGGTCATATTCGTCATTTTCCGAGTTCTTATAATGGAGGTTCCGAGTGTCGCACGTCCTAAATATTTTCAAATGTTTGCAGTAATTTACTTATTCAAAAGCTAAAATATTACATTTAAGCGGAAATGCAAAATTGAGTACAAAATTTCCAGCTGGGATCATTCTTGAACTATATTTATGACTACTTGACGTTAACGCAATTTTCCAATTGTTTTCAATTCAATTTTCAATGCGCAGGCGTGTGCCATTTTAAGACCGCAGAGCCCAGAAAGAGAAAAATGTAATCTAATGATTTTCATAGATGCTCTGTGTACAGAGGAGCACAGCCATTTAAAGTCCATATGAAGTTAATTTTAACGAACTCGTCGACATCGCGTCAAAAAGCCTACATACGAGTATTATGACGGAAAATGAACATCTTCTTGTGCAGTAATAAACAAAACTAAAAGATTCTTCAGAAGACTTGTTATAGAACTTTTAACAATTATGACATTAAAATCCACACACGAGATCCATTAATCTAAAATCATATGGTGTACAGTGTACATTATACACGTGCAAGGAAAATGAAAGCATTTCAAATAATAAACAAAATTAATTGAGGCCAAACTTTTGGTACAAGAAAATGCGACGACGATGGTTTTTGGTTGTTTTATAAACAATAGAAGAAGAAGTTGCGTAATGTGTAATGGTACATTCATTACAAAATTTATGTGCTTGTTTAGAAAAAGAAATGATGTGTATACCTCTGGGGAAATAATTTTTCCTTTTTAATTGAATGTCTGGTATATGTGCATATGGAAACATCCTGAATTGGCCAACGCAGGATTTAGCTAAAAAGTTCAAAGATGTTCAGAGTAAATTAAAGCGAACATTAAAAAATTTCTTGTTGTAAAAATAAAAAAGTCACATGTTTTCAAAGCCAATTTATAGAATCGTATGTATTGACATTTAGTATAGTGATTTTAGTTGAAAAAATTATGAAACCCAAACATCCAAACAAAAGCTGACTTTTGATGCCAAATTGTTCTATGCCCTGACCGCATTGCGCAGTAAAAAGTTACACTTTTTTGCGCATCACATTGGGGGGGGGGGGCTCCTCAGAAGCCATCAGCAATAGAAAAAAAAATATTAACCTGTTCGAACGTCACTATAATAAATTGAAAATAGTCTTCTAAATGTATGTTCAAAAGCTCGTACCACGGTGTGCACTAAAAGTGTCGGAAAACCGGGTTAAAAGGTCGTTAGTACGTGTTTGTCGATGATATTTGAAAATAGCTTTAAAGCTGGAGCTAGTGATCTTCAAACCAGATTTTTCGAGACTTTAAGGGCACAACTTGGTACGAACTTTTGAATATACATTCAGAAAACTTTAATTAATTGGTATAGTGGCGATCGAACACATAAATATTCTTTTTATATTTTGGATGGGTTTTAAAGAGAAGAAAATGTGCAATTTGGCAGATTTGTTTTGATCCGATCGATGTAATTTTTGGTGAAAAAGGTATAAAAGGGCTCCCTCTAGGCACTTAACCAAATTTTATTTGTCTGACGTAGTTTAGAGAAGTTACAGGCATGCCTTTTTCAGAAATGTTGACTGGGGCCTGGGAGGTGTCCTTGGCAGGAGCAAGCTCATTTTTGGTACAAGTGAATTACATTTAATTGGCAACATCAGCCTTAATTCTTATCACTCTACCTTTATTCTATTAAAAGTTACAGTGCGAAATGTAAATATAAAAAAATGGAAATTCCACATAATACTTTTGGGTCTATGGTATAATTTTCCAAGAAATAGTCTAGAGTATTATATATCATTGCAAAGGAAATTAAATATAGTTTATTTCGTTCTTAGGGTATTTTGCGATAGGACTAACACTTTTTCAGAAATTTTCTAAAAACTAAAATATCCCCTCTTCGTCAGCCCCTCTCCACTTAATGTGACGCTCAAATTAGTGTATGTTTGGGTATAGAGCTAAAATCACTATACTAATTCAGATGATTAAATTAAAACGTTTCAAACATGCAATATATTCGGCACTCTTTAAGACCACCCGAACCCTGCGATGGAAGGGACCTTGGCGTGGTGCGGGGGCTTAACGCTGCATACTGAGGGAACAAAGGACAGTACCAGGACAGAATACTCACAAACGACAGAACAGGACCTAACACATAGCGGACTAAGATCTTTCAAATCCCAAACCGAATGTATAATGCGACTCGTGCCGATGGGTGAATGGCACCAGGGATAAATGGTGAGCAGTGTTGCCAACTGGAAATTTAGAAAACGGCTAAATTTAGCCGGAAAACCGGCTATATTTTTTTCAAAAACGGCCAAAATTACGGCTAAATAAATTTCAGCCAGAAAAACGGCCAAAAAACCGGCTAAATCATACAAAACAGACACATTACGAAAAAATATAGTAAACAACTGATTTTAATAATTTTATTTCTTTTCTGGAGTACTACCCGTAAACTATGCAGACAGATTTCTTAGTTTTATTACATATTATGTTCTGGCGTTACAGTCATAATTTACTTTTTTCGGAGTTAGATGGCTCAACTAGTCAAAATTGTTGTTTACAGGTACAATTTCTCGGTCAAGTCCAAGTTCGAAATTGTGGAATATAAAATTCGAAGAAGGAACGTCCAATGTGTAACTATGGGCAAGGGCAACCGTATTTATGTGTGGATATCTTACCATCATTGCACCTGAACAATCTTATACTTTGATTAAAATTTAACTACATATTTTAGGCCCAAGACACATATCAAAATCATCATGACGATAATCCATCATGATGTTCATCATCGAAATTGGAGTGACACATATGCTTTCGTCATTAGAATTCGTCATTTACTTTTGACGTTTGTGTAAATGGTGAAAATGTCCCTCACAATTGCGATATTTTGATGAATATTCTGTGATAATTTGAGGACACACTTTTCTTAAAGAATTTGAATAGAAAAATGTAAAGATTGATAAGAAATTTAATATTTTTGTAAACATTCTTGTTCTACAATTTTACAACGGATAGCGTCCCCAGTCATTATTGAGCAAATGATGGTCCAAATGCGTAATTTGGAACTCGTGCTAATGATGATAAATTTGTGTCTTTGAATATATGTGTTGTTATTCATTTTCGAATTTGAGCACCCCAAATTTTATTTTCAATAGTTACGAAATTGATGTTCCATTTTTGATGTTTCGCAATTACGAATTTGATGCTCCAAAGATACGAAATTTATGTTCCAAAATTATGAGCTTGGCCGGGAAATGGTGTAGATTTTTGATAAATTTGTGGCCAAACCCAACCCAAACCCAACAACAAAATGTAATGCATATACGAAAATGTGTAGTTTCTATGAATCGTCAGACGTTGTGCAAGTAGCTTGCCCAGTAAACTACAAAAATTAAATTTAAGTGTGTATATATTTCGGTGGCAACTTACTCCCTTCTTCAGCACAAAAGCTAAGTGCTGAAGAAGGGGAAAAGTTGCCCCCGAAATATATACTCACTAAAATCTAATTTTTGTAGTTTACTGGGCAAGCTGTCGGATTAGTGCACAACGTTAGTGTTGAACACTACAAAGTTCTGGCGATATTATCAATATCTATGAATAGCGCTAAAAGCGCTTGTACTTAATCTGGCACCACAGATACCGTATCTGTGGTAAAGAATTGACACTTTAGCGACGTTTTTTTCGCATCGAGGGTAAATCTGACTCGAAAAAAACGATCGCGGGTAACATCCCGGTTAAGACCAAACAGCTGACATTTGACAGTTTTTGTGCATCTTTTACTCGCTTTCGTCGGCTTATTTTCTAGATGTGGTGGATTTTGTCACAAAAGATGATTATTTCTTTGCAAAATCTTTTCTCGTGAATAGAAAAACTCTCACATTTGGTTTAAAAAAACAAATTCCCTCATATTTCCCCTATGCGTCCGCCATCTACATTTGAGCTCTATCCCGTGTAGGGTAGTTGCACGGGTTAACTTTACCTGGGTAAGTGTCATTTTTTTTATATGAAGTTCTACCCAAACCTGCACGGGATAAACTCAATAAAACGTACTTTTTGAAAAATGGAAAAATGTTCAGGTACCCCCATGCTTCAAGAATTGCTCAGCAAAGAATATTATCTAAGAAACTCTTCCATTTTGCAAATTATTCAGCATATTGGTGGTTAGTAAATTACATGCTTAGACTAGGTACTAATATCGTCAGTTTACATGAAACCCTAAATTTATTGAAGAAAGGCAAGTATCCGCGGTAAATTTTTCCCAGGAGGCATAAATGCAAGTTTTCCTCAACGTGGCCACAGTAGGTACTTACGCTATTACACGATAATAAGTGTATATTGAAATAGTTCACGGCGATTAATTATTTTGTTTGTGAATATTGAAAAATTTATTCTAGTTTCAGAGTAAAAAAAAAAAATCATAAAATAATTTTAGCCGGAAAAACGGCCGAAGAAAATCAATTCCGGCTAAAAATCCGGCCAGCAGGAATTAGAAATTTCTTCCGGCTAAACAGCACGGTTTCCGGCTAAATTTGGCCGGAAAACGGCTAAATTGGCAACACTGATGGTGAGGTACCGGGCGCCTCCTCAGAATAACTAGCCTTGCGTGTTTAAAGGATCACTGAGCAGGTGAACCTCTGATTACCGCCATACTCGTGGGAACAAACATGGAAACCAGCAAACACAAACACAAACAAACGAACAAAACCAACCCACCCAAGCTGAAGGCAGTCGTTCATATACAAGTATGCCCCAACCCTCGACAACACCCTATCAGTCTCAGGGAAGTGCTATCTGCACAAGACCAGAGAGGTCCGACGACGTGGCAAATACTACAACGAAAACCCTAAAAAACAAAAAGCCAACGGAGCTCAACGGAAAATCGCGATTGAAAAGGCGAGGGAAAGAAATGAAGCCATCATGCCGCGACAAAGGCGTACCCATGGCAAATCCCAAGACCTGCGCGTGGGGCCCAAAAACAGCCCCCCCCCCAAAAAAAAAAAGTCGGAATCTCAATCCCCCGCAGAAGGGGTAGAGAAAAAGCGGCTGAATACTGGGAACAGAGAAACTCCGTCGACGAAAACCGGATCCTCATGTGAAGAATCAGAGGGCACTTTCAAGGAAGTTCTATGCTCCCTCAAAATGGCTGTGGTTCTGGATAAGTACCCAGCCGGAAAACTAACTACTGAGCTGGCCAAGGACAATCAGCGGGCGATCGTGTCAGAGGTGTTTAAGTGCGAACCATCCAAGGCCCCTCTTTTCACGAATAGCTACCCGGACAAAGGCTTCCTTTACGTAACCTGCGCAAATCAGGAAGCAAAGCACTGGTTGAGGGTCACAATACCTTTCATCAACCCCTAAATACAGAAGACTGGAGCGTCGTCGCATCCACAAAGGACAAAAACGACTGAAATCTGGTCGCCTGGATCGACGAAGCGAGCTGGAAGGCGCTGGAGGCCAGAGACCATATAAGTTACTTTGGTCTAAACCAGATAACCTTCAAGGCTATACCAAAGCGGCCTCATGATGCTGAAGGTGGTTCAACCATCAGCATAGTAAAGCCGCAACTGCAGCACTAAGCCGTCTCATCGCAGCCGCGACTATTTTGGAAAAACTCATATTTTCCAGCTTCCAGTTTACCCAAATCAATATTTTTCATATTCTTCTTAAAGTACACAAAAGAGAAGAGTTTTTGTCAACTTTGCAGATATGCCACTACAATGTACCGTTATGAAATTCGGGTGTAATATTGATATTAAAAGTTGAAACTGAAAATTTCGCAAAATTCAAAAAGTCGTATCACCCTAACACAGTACATCAAAGAAATTAGGAAAGCCAAGAGGGAATCCTGGAGGAAGTTCTGCGAAGAGATCGATGATCTACATGAAGGAGCGAGACTCCAGAATATTCTGGAACGCTTAAAAACTCCGACGGAAACCAAACAAAACCAGGTAAAATCCCTGCTTCAGCAGGGCTGGATAGACTATTTAGAGCCAGCATAGCCTTAGGATACATTCTAATCACTTAAAATAAAATAAATAAATAACAGGCGCGACAATCCAACATTGGACTAAGGCCGCAGGATGTGTTAGTGACATCCTATTTCCAAGATCTTATCTGCTTTTTGTTGAGGTAATGAGATCAGCATCACGCTCAGCAGTGTTATTTATACCCATAAATGGGTACTCGTTTAACATCTGAGTGAGATCATAGTCCGTCACAAGCTCGTGAGTTCGAAAAACACCATGGAACACGGTGAGATTCGAACTCATGACCCTGTGCACCGAAGGTGCGCGCACTAACCGCTAGACCAGCCAGACTACATTCTAATCACTTGGAAGCAGGTAAAAGTAGCATTCCTATGGCAAAGCCGGGGCAGGACTAAACCCTAGTTAGTTGGAAAGATTGATAAGAGATAGAGCTTTATCAAAAATGTTCCAGGACTCAGAAAAGAGCAATGATGGTGATCTTCGCGTTGGTGGCCTGAGGGAATATTGAGTTGCGTTGAATATTATTTACATATATGTTAATAGAGCTGTGTTGATTCATGCTATTTGCGATTCTAGCAACACATCTCTCTTTGCACAAAAAACGCTCAGTGATCATATCGCGTGTGTCGCTTCTAGCAACACAAGCCTTAAGAGCGTAAAGAGTGTAAAACGGAAAACCAGGTGTTTGAAAGGAATTGCGAATGCTATAGTCGCAAATTAACAAGAGTCCATCAAACGGCTACTATATAAACCCATTTACACTGTTCAATCCCCACACTATTTTTACGCATGAAAGGACTTAAGAACGACAATTAACTAAAATAAAACGACATATTACCAAGGAACCTCTTATGACTATATATAGCTATTAACTATGCCGGGTGAACTTTTTATTATGCAAAAGGATAATATCGCGCCATCAAAGGGTATATTGGGTCCTTTAATAGTAACGGATACCGACAATGAACCCTCAGCATAATAAAAAAATGCCTTTTCCAATAATTGAGCCGGTCACCCAATGCGAAATCAATATGTACATAATAATGGGCTTACACCGTCCGTATCCTTTCAATCCAACACTATACATAAACAACAACTGCGCCAATGTCAGACTAAGGAATTCGTGACGGTTTTCACCTTGGGCTTTGTGCTGGTAATTTTAATTAATTATACTTTTCCCACATCTCCCAACTACACTCGCATGAAGTATTTCTAACAAATTATTTGGGAATTAGAACGTCGCTATGCTTGTTGTTCAGTTAACCCTAGTCTAGCCGATGTTTAGGAAAGAGGGCACCATATATTAATTGTCGTCTTCACAAAACAATTTGTGAAGTGCAAACGGCCCAAAACACGGCCGACCAAAATAAAACCCTTCGGAAAATGCGTAGAATTAATTTCCTAAATTCTTTTAAGGCTTCCTTGACGGCTCAACGAAAAGGCGTTTCTGGTAGAACATGGATAAGAAATGGAGAGTGGCGACCGTGAAAGCCATCTGTGTGAAAAATATTGATTCTCTAAGCGATTATGGCTGCGGAAAATTCCATGTCCATGTGAGGCGGGCAACAAAAAGCCGTCACAGGAGTTGAAAACTGCTGCTGTTGGCCTCTTGAAAAATAACCATTTTAGAATGTCATTCTTCCTCGTAAACGAAAGCGAAAAGTTCAACTTGTTGCTAGTCCCCTGAGCTGGAATTATATTTTCATACGACGACAACGACAACTCGTCAAGTATGTACTTGGGCGATACAGTGTGTTGGAAAAACCGTGCGGATTTCTCATGGGCATGGACCGTCACGACAATTTGAGAGTAAAGACACATAAAAACTTTTCCAGCTTATTCCAACTTTTGTAATTTGAGTGTGTCTTTAAAATTTGTATACGGCGTAAAGGGCGGATTGATACCGCTTTTTGTTTGGTTTAAATCTTTAATATACATACTTTGAGTATGTTTTCATGAATTTTTAAGTAGAAAAGTGTTTAATCATTTGAATAAATACAGTAAAACTTCGTTATAACGCTCCCGGTCCCATTAGCATTTATTATAGGGAATTTCGATTCGTTATAACGTTACTATTTCCCGGTTATAACGCACTTTTACCAGTCTCATTTTCTTAAAACAATTTATATTGACAAATTCATTGAACATGTAGTATATCTTTACATTGTAATAATCACAAACAAAACCATGATGCACAAGTTGAATATCTCGTAATTGCATCAGCTTCCTTCGACACCGAAAAGAACAAGAAAGAGGCGTCAAGCATGCCAAAAACATTTGCAGTCTTAGTTGCAATTGCAATAAGGAAGATTCGAGCAATTTTTGCCTATAGCATGGACATAGAGGAAGGATCTTTCAATAAATTGAAAACTTCAGTATTACTGGTCTGTTGCCAGTCTAAAACAAAAACAAATATGTATATGCTTTTTTTTATTGATTGCCATTTCCTTACTATTTCATTCCATGTATCAATCGGATAATAAATGTTGTCACCGAAAAGGTGTATGCGTCTATGATATATATTTCTTGGACTTCCCGGCTACAGCGTTTTCCCGGTTATAGCACTTTTTTGGCTTAGACCCCAGAAGAGCGTTATAACGAAGTTTTACTGTTTAAAAAAGAGAATTTTTCATATTTACTTACTTTTCACGATTATGGTTTTATAATTGCCAGTTGTCGAGAAATTATATCATATTGGCATATATGACGGGATTCGTCTATCTCTGAGGCATAAGTGGGGATGGCATTTCACACAATATTTGAGGAGAATAGAAGAATCAATCCAACCCTCCAGTTAAAATGTATTTTTTGATTCCGTATCTAGAACCAATCAAGATGTAGTGTGGGAGATAGCTCTTAACTATATTACGATAAGGTATATTCGTAGAGTGACGAATCTCAGTTCAAAAAGTCGAACGCGTTTTTGAATGAGTACCAATATGCCTTTCGCTTTCAAGTCTGGACTACATAAAATTCTTCTTCTCAGTACCGTATACCCCAATGGGTGGTTTCAGATTGTAAGACGAAACCGGAAGGGTAAACTTGCACGACCAGAACCATCGTTCTTACAATGTGAAATGCACAATGCTTGTCTGCTGGCCACTACAAAAGCTCTCGCCGTCCGTTTATTAGCACAGACAAACGCTTTTGTAGTGGCCAGCAGACAAGCATTTATGATCAATTCATAGGTGTAGTGGCTTCAAATAATGGAATACATTTTTTCTTCTATGCGTGTTCCTCAAAAAGAACAACGTGCTTTCAAGCTTTTAAATAAATTATTCCAGATATGCCTACTGCCCTATACAGGGTGTCCGGAAACTGCCGCATAAACGCACCGGATTGTGATTCCTCATGTGATTTCCAGCAAAAAAGTTGTACGGAACATACCCCCTCAGCTTAACCGTTTAGCTGCCACAGGCATTTAAAGATTTTTGAAAAAATCATTTTCTTGCACGACTTAAAGCCTAATATCTCCAAAGCTAGACCAGCTAGAATACTGAAATAAAATGATTATTACAGCCAACAAATTTACCTATATAATAAAACTAACCACACTAAAATCGAATAAGAGGTTTGGTTTTTACAGAGCTTCAAAGTCAAATTTGAGTGATTTGACCCAAAAACAATCTTTTTTTCCATCTCAATTTTCTCCAGCTTCAGCCAGGGTGAGGTGCTTGTACGATTCTTTTAAAAATTGGCGCATAGTCTTGCAATCATATCTTTCTTACACCATTTTAATCTAGCTCCATTACTTCTAACAGTTTTTATACGTTAAGTGTAGAAAACTAGGGTTAATTTTAGCTCGAATTCAATACAATTCAATTCACACTGCCCCTATAGATCTGCATAATTGGTATAATCTATTCAAAGTATGTATATGTCGAAATCGAGCCAAAATAATCATCTTATTTCGCTATTCTAGCTAGTCTAGCTTTGGAGATATTGACGTATAGCTCGTACAAGAAAATTATTTTTTCAAAACTCTTCAAATGCATGTGGCAGCTAAAGGGTTAAGTATTGGGGGTATGTTCCGTACAATTTTTTGCTAGAAGTCATATGAGCAATCACAATCATAATCCTGTGCGTTTATGCGGCGGTTTCCGGACACCCTGTATACTTTGCCATACCACCGGTGGCTCCTTTGGGGTGTTACATAATATCGGCGTAACAAAAACAATATACCGTATACCATCTTATGGGTATCGGGTATAACAAAACAAAACATCTTGTTTACCAAAGCTTGGCCAAATTAATCACCACGTATAAATCTCATAAGTAAAAGAAAGGTATTGTTAATAACTTAATTTGTACAGGGTGGCACACGGGAGGCTTGTTACAACATCGTAAAAAATAAGCAATTTTTAATTACTAGCACAATTGAGGATTTCAGAACACTACATTGTAAAAAAAAATCAATGGCAAAAAATGGTGCTCGTTTTCATGACAACAATTTTGAAGTCGCTATCAATATTTTCCTTCCACTCTTTACAGCAGTCCAACTCCAATTCACTTGATCTTTTGTGGAAGGACTTCTTCATTTGATTCAACAGACAAATTTCGGGCAAAATGGTTTCAATAAGATTGGACCACAGTACACAATGCCAGAACCTCAATAGCAGTTCTTCGCAATTTTATTCCTGATATAGGAGACGTTCCACTCGATCCCGCAACTAAATCGTGTCGCTGTGGGGGTGGTTGAACTCAAGCATTTTATGAAAATAAGCAACTACAGGAACGAAATTAAGCTGATCTGTTGCGAAGAATATGGTAGGAAATTGTCGAAAAATACCCCAAAAGTTAAGCCATGAAAACAAGTCGTTCATTAACATGAAATTTTACAATTTTTTTATGCTTAAAAATATAAATCAATATCTAGCAATCATTACCATTTTAATCATAGGGGTAATTTGAACACCCACATCGATTTTGCTGTTATTCTTGCACCCATTAAAAGTCAAAAACATCAAATCCTATCAAACTACACCAACATGGAATTAAATAACATTCAGGTATGCAAGTGTAAACAAAAATCAGATAAAATGTACCTACATGTTATACAAATGTGCTCCATATGCTGTCGTCCTACTTTATAATTATTGTTGTATGCGATGCCAATGTCTTATGCAAGTTTTGAATTGAAATGTACAGTACAGTGAACCGAACCGAGGGACGACTAAATTGACATATGGGACTAGACTATAGAACTAGAGAAGGAGAAGATTGCACATTCAACGCATGGATATTTTTGAAATGTGGAGCACATACTCGTACACACAAGCCGAGCACATGCGAGAATTTCTATGACCATTGCAACATGTCGTGTAAGCTTTCTTGTAATGCTAGAATTGAATGAAATATGTATGTACGACAAAACCAAGAAAAACAATTTGGGCCTGAGGCAACATTTTTGAACCGATTTGAGTTTTTATGGTTTCTTTATGAGCCGTGGACGGATTAAACAAATATGTAATGAAAAATAATATTCGATTCATTGAATGTTCACATAAAACTAAGGATCAAAGACTTTATAATATTCTATCACCAAACCATTATGCATTTTGTGAAACCGAGTGATCCAGTGTACGTATTTAATATCCTGATCGATATATTGATCGTTATTATGATGTATTTAGTATGTACATATTACTGTTATGCTCCTTTGATAGATACGCAGTATTTTTACCTGAAAGTAAAAGAAGAAAACGTATTTTAAAATGTGCAGGACTTTATTATTAGAAAGTAAATAATATGCAATCACTATAAAGATTTATCGAAGAATAAATCAATTTATAACGATGGAAAATTATTTTTATTGATCTTGATTGGTTATTTGTATTATTTTAGTTCTAAATCTAGTTAACATTATTTTGACATTAATAGTAAAAAAAGAATGCAATGTGGAAATTCTCCAAAAAAAATGCACCAGAAACAGTTCAAGTGGAAAACACTCAATTCAAAATTTGTTGCAGTAGACCTCACACATGAACCACACTCTATACAGGATATATACACATTCCCCTTATGCAGTCGACCGTTTTTGAGATAACATCAAGAACCTGATTATCAGAATTTTGTTTTCAACGTACTCCATACTATACTATACCGTTTGCACTACACTGAACCAAATCGCCTGCTAAAATAAAGATAAAAAGACAACAAAAAGCAGCCAAGAAATATTTATCTTCACTTGAGAATTAGTCACACTGATCCAAGTGAAATGCCAATAGCAGCACTTTAGGGAGAAGTAACCTTGAATCAAGCAAACTTTTCTTATCAAAAGGACAAGAGAATCTAAACAAAAATTAAAAAAGAAACATGCAGCCAACCAACATCGAACTCATAATCCCATTCTTCCCAGTCAAACGCGCTACCTACTACAAGCTACACCAGAGACACTACTGACTAATCCACTACAATATAAGCTAAAATAAAGCTTTTCTCGAGCTTTACATGGAAAATATCAAAAAAATCGATTAAGAACAATTTGTTTGCTTGAATTGAGAATAATAGTTTATGCTTGAATCTACATACTGTGTCTCAAAACAAGATCTTGAAAATAGGATAAATCCAAAAAGAAAATTTCTCATTTTAAGAAATTTTGTCGAAATTTGTGAATTTTGCAAATGAAAAAAAAGGTTTTTTTAATTTTAGATAGCACAATTTTTTCAGTGTAGGCACATACTATCGCGCGTATTTTAATAATTTTTTCACCGGAAAATTCGCTTTGAATATTCATCAAAATGTGCAATGCAACAACATGTAATGTGCATTGTAGTATGTACATATATTGCTTGATAAGTATATTACTGTCCGTATACGTCTAACTCAAGAACCTCTCAGCATTTGGGAAATTTGAACCAATCAACCGGGTGATTGGATATTGAAAATGTTTTGATGCAGAGACCACCAACTCCAGATGGGCAATTCCATGAGCATCCTGTATACTACACACGAGTAGGTACATTTACATAGGAGTGTTTGGTAAAAAATATACCACATACGAATATGGTCGAATGACACACGATACTTTTTATTGAAGCCGCGAGAACATCTGCTTGTTATATTTGATAAGCATCAGCACATATTCATGAAGGTGGAAATAGGTAGTTTGATATTATATATGTGTATATATGTACGAGTATGTACATACTGTACACGTATTTTTTTTTATCTAAAGTTTAAAAGGAACGGGGTGAAATAGTTGAATACATGGTGTTAGGAAGGGAAACGTTCGTTGTTATCATGTGACTTCATGGCGTCAGTAGTAACTATTAACTTGATTTATGTATCCATTTCATACCAAAATTTATCAATGGGTTTACTTGCATGATACTTCGAACGGCCTGCAATAAATACTATCTTTAAATTTAGAATGCGAAAGGATTAAATAAACAACCAAACAATGCTTTAACAACTGGGCTGACATTATATCACCGGTGAACATACCCCACAGTCTCCATATGTCACCGGTGAGCAAAAAGAAAGACCATCCTCGCAGACCAATGTGTCACCGATGACATTTGTATAGTCTTCTTTTTAATTTACATTTTACTCAAAAAAAAAATAAACCTGAATAATATTTGCCACAAATTGTATTATGATAAACTGTCTCGTTTTGATAAGCTTCAGGGAATAGGGGTAAAGTTATTAAATTTAATTTCTAATTAACCACCTTGACTACATTTTTCAAAATATATCGAGTGTCACCGGTGACACAAATTCTATTTGTTAGAGGTTATTGTATCACTGTTGAACACACGATGAATTAAAATTAAGCAATTCTAACGTAAATAAATACTCTAAAAAAATCCGTTGAAACCCGTCGAAAACTTGAAAAAATGTGTTTGGCACGCAAGGTCTTAGAACACAGTCGAAAAGTACATATTAGTATAGTCACCCAAACATAAAAAAAAGAAAAATGTGTTGATGCTAAGTTGTTAACAAGAGGGGCAAATTTCATTTTTCGCAAATGTCTGGAACATTATTAATTAGTATGATTGAAGAAGGTAAAGACAATCGGATTAAAACTAAGGGTACCTTCTATAGAAAGGGATAATGGGGGTCCTTGATCGGAGCGACTCAATTTTTAGCAAAAAGCAAAAATTAAAAAAAAACCTAAAGGAACTTTTATGTCGTTTTTTTCGGTCACGTTTTCCAAATCTCATGTGTTCGAAATTATAATGGGAGCCCCAAAGGTTCGACTCGGAAATAATGACGTAAACCGCATTTAAAGCAGTACACAAATGAGCAGGAGCAGCGCAGTTTTTAATTTTATGCGATACGAATTGAAATTTTAATAATTTTACGGAATAACGAAGAGAGTACCTACATTCTAGACACAAGACCTGCGGATCACATTAGATAACTCACATATAGATCTTTGGCGATCCTGGCGAAAACTACCACCATTATTGGCGTTTGTTTGTTTGTTAAAATAAATCTTTCTAAAATTGACTTTATTGAACGATCTTCTAGTCAATAAATCCACAGTTATCCTTTTGTCAACATTTGCAGGAATCACTTTCGCTTCAAGATTCAAACACTCAACGAACTGGATCAGAATAGGTCAAATTTCCGCAAGAGCCTAAAAGAGGGGCACCCCCCCCCCTCCCCCTACTAGGTTTAAAGGTTCAACTTCACTTCAATATTCTTGTAAAGAAAATCCAGAAAAAAACTGATATTCACACAAATCCCCACTCGAGTTTAAGCCAATTGTAAAGTTGTGGCTTTCCGCTTTCCGGCATTCAACTTTAAACTTCTTTGCTCACAAAAAAAAATTTTTTTTTTTCTGAATGTTTTGTCTCTATTTAAGAGTCGACATACATTATCCAATCGATTGAACAATTGGCTCATTTCTGTGAGGAAAGCGTATTTTTTAGGTTCCACTACCGAATTTCCTAGAGAAAATCAGCTTTCTCAGCAGAAAACGTACTTTCTCCACAGAAATAAGCTATCATTGTTCAATCGATTGGATAATGTATGTCTGTATGTAGTCTTAGAGCCGACTCTGCGGCTGTCTCGCGTTTTTTTCCTGTTGAATAATAAAAGTGAATAGTATGAATGAAAAGATACTTTGCTTAATACTTGGCTAAACAAGCACAAACAACAACACTTTACATTTAAATCAACCAGTTTAGCCAAACTCTTCGCCATAGACTGTGCAATTGATTCTACAATGAAGCTCATTTTCTGTGGAGAAAGTTCATTTTCTGTGGAGAAAACTCATTTTCTCTAGGGAATCGGTTTGAACCTAAAAAAACGAGATGGATTGTACAACCGATTGGGGAGTCTATGGCGACTCTTAGGCAAAGTTTTTATACCCTTCGCTCATAGAGTAAAAGGATATATTAACTTTGTCATGAAGTTTGTAACGCATTGAAGGAAGCATCTCCGACCATATAAAAAGTATACATACATATATGATCAGCATGACTTGGGGAGTCGATTGGACGATGTCAGTCTGTTGCGACGCGTTTTACTCGGCCAATTTAAAAGCTATAAAGCTAAAATTTCGTACAAATGCTTCTTTTTGCTGCAAGCAGTTTGTATGTTTGAATCGGTAAAATCGAACAATATGGGGTCATGGGGCTGCCATACAAACCCAACTCCCCAAATTAGGTTCTTCTAAGAAAAAGTTTTTTATTTGTGCACGAATTTCAACCAAATTTCACACAAATGTGTTTTTAATAATGACACAAAACATAGTAAGAATGGATCAAGTCGGACCATGGGTCTGCCATACAAACTCAAAGTGACAAAAAAGGTCAAAACAAATGGGATCGTATACAATGGGACCATGCTCCCGCATTCCCCAATAACATTTTCTGAGTAAATATTATTATTTGCCAACTTATTGCAACCAAACCCCACACAAATATTGTTTTGTCGACGCAACGGAACTTTTGTGAAGACATAAGGAAAATAATGAGGGGGGAGTCTAAATACAAGTCGAAGGTACGCCCGAATAAAAATTTTAGCCCGGAGGAGAGCGAAGGGTATCAAAACTTCGGCCGCGCCCGAAATTAGCCTCGGTCTCGTTTTTATTCATACGACCTAATGTCTTTGCAACAGTTAATCAAGGATCTATCAAAGAAAAAAATCGCCAAGCCACTGGGACCCGTGTTCCACTGAACGCATGGAACACCGTACGTTACGCCACTGCTTTTGTCGTTTTTGAAATAATGGTAAGAACTGAAAAAAAATACACCACTTTTTTCAAGGTTGCGGGCTCCCAATCGGTGAGGACTTTTCGCCTATAAACAGGGGGCTATCCCCAACCAGCCTGCAAAAATCCAGAGATATATTTATGGATAAAATGACGGACGACAGTGTGGTTTCAAAATAGCACCAACTATACCGAGAACAGTCCTACAGAAATGTAGAATGCTTTCGGTGAAATGTCAGTAGGTAAGGCGGAAAAGGCACTTGGAGTCTTGAAAGGTCCACTCCACACTAAGAAAGAAGCATTGTGGTGGAATTCGAGACTAAAGAAGCAATGCAAGCCAAATCGAATGCGTATTGCAATGGAAAAATGTCGGACTTGCACTTTGTATTCATCGATTTGGAAAGATTCGATAGAGATATGAAATATCTTGAGAGCACTTAATGTCCCTGAGGCATACGTCAGGATCAGTGGCGGAACGTACGGTGTTCCATGTGTTCGGTCGCTATTTCTTAGATTTCTTATTCATAGACACACTGAACCTAGATTTAAAACAGATGGACATGTTAGGAGTGCTCTTAAATGAAAGATTTTTTTTGACTTCAAAGCAGTTTGATATGAGAACTTCAAGGAACATCTTATTGTTTCGTTGAAGAACTGCATTTTCGTTACCAGGGAACATTACGCTATCAGCTCTCGAAAGGGGAATTTCTTCTTCTTTTTGGTGACACTAGCGACAAATCAGCAGCAGCCGCCATATAGCAGAAAATATTTGTAACATAGAAGTTCTTCTTATGAGAACGGATAGCAGAACAAGCCGTTTTTGTCATCTGTGACGTGGTGCCTTGCCCTGTCTGCTCCTATTCTCCCTCAATAATGATACAATGCATTTCTAAGTAATTATTCAAAATAAATCAAAATTAAGATAATTTCAGAAAATGTGTTTGTAATCTGAATAACGTGAACAGAATAAATGACCCCCCATTAACAGCTCTGATACTACATAAAGGTAAAATCCAATTAACAGAAAAAAATTCACCGGGTTCATAACGCGATTTGAAACAAAATCCATGACTAAATCTATAAGAATGCTTGGTAAAATGTGGTTAATTTCACCTATGTTATAAAATAAAAATAAATAACAGGCGCGACAATCCAGCATTGGACTAAGGCCGCAGGATGTGTTAGTGACATCCCATTTCCAAGATCTTATCTGCTTTTTGTTGAGGTAATGAGATCAGCATCACGCTCAGCAGTGTTATTTATCCCCATAAATGGGTACTCGTTTAACATCTGAGTGAGATCATAGTCCGTCACAAGCTCGTGAGTTCGAAAAACACCATGGAACACGGTGAGATTAGAACTCATGAGCCTGTGCACCGAAGGTGCGCGCACTAACCGCTAGACCAGCCAGACTACCTATGCTGCAAAAAAAAAACAGTTTTAGTCATGCATGAAATATTCGGAATGTAAATTTAAACGGATTATACTCTAAAAAAAATTCGACCCGCTTACTGGATCGAATCGTGAGGTTTTAGTACATACTGTCGATAGTGTTAATCCTCGCATGTCAGTTGGTGTAACCAAAAGGGATCATATCAAAAGTACCTACATCCGAGGTAGCTTGTCTATAGAACAACCAATCACCGAACAGCTCGAAGACCGACAAAAGGATTGGTAGGTATTGCCATGTTGAAAGGCTGATAACCCCACAAAGAAAGCGATATCAATGAAAGTTCCGCTTGATGGACCCAAGGCCAGGGGCAGACCGAATAACACCTGGATGTGTAAAATGAAAAAGAAACAACAACGCATTGGTCTCGGCGATGACACGATCCAAGATAGAGCTGCCTGTAGAAATATGCTTAGACGTTACCGCCAGAACGGGCGATGTGCCTACATAGCAGGTCGAGCGACGCGACGCCATGGAGCGGTATAAAGAACGAGGCAAGGAAGAAGAAGAAGTGTAAGTCCCTTTAAATATAGTCCTGGAGTTACTTGTACCTTCAATATTTTTCCGAATTACATTACGTGCACTAATCAGAAAAAATATTGGTTTCAACATTTTTTTAATTATAAATTAAACTTTGTGGGGACCCCCATTTCGATATCGCACACAAGATATTTTAGAAACGTTACGCCACTGCGTCAGGATGATACGAGACATGTATTATGGATAGAGTTCGTATGATGCCCTTTCCCAAAAAGTGTGAATGGATGAAGTGGCTTGAAAACTCTGGATTTTCTGCGATAAGAAACGGCAAGTTGTAGAAAATAGTTGTACGAATACGTGGATGTATCAACTGAAAACAATAACGCATTTGTCAATAACACGATCTAAGATAGAGCTGCCTGTAGAAATAGGCTGAGACATTACCGCCAGAACGGGCGATGTGTCTACACGGAAGATCGAACGACACGACTCACACCAGACCATGGAGCGGTATAAGGAGACAAGGAAGAAAGAGTTCATTTCATTGTTCATTGATATCCTTAAGAAAAATCACTTCCACGTGCACAAAAATATCCTTTTTATGATTTTTTATAAATGTTTGTTTTTTTTTCTATGGAAGTAAAAATAAATAAATAACAGGCGCGACAATCCAACATTGGACTAAGGCCGCAGGATGTGTTAGTGACATCCTATTTCCAAGATCTTATCTGCTTTTTGTTGAGGTAATGAGATCAGCATCACGCTCAGCAGTGTTATTTATCCCCATAAATGGGTACTCGTTTAACATCTGAGTGAGATCATAGTCCGTCACAAGCTCGTGAGTTCGAAAAACACCATGGGACACGGTGAGATTCGAACTCATCACCCTGTGCACCGAAGGTGCGCGCACTAACCGCTAGACCATCCAGACTACTTTCTATGGAAGTAAGAAGACTTTATTGGAGATGTTTTAAGCTTGTTTACAGCTCTTACGTTTTTTTTTATAAATTCATAAAGATTTATTAATGTTTGGGTTATGTGATGAAGAAGACTCTAATTCATCGACACGTGTTAATATTTTCAAGATTCAGTGCATTTTACGCAGGGGTTTACTAAAAACTCGTCCTACAAGTAATACTAATATTTGAATGTTCTCTTAATTTCTCAAACTAATATCTGCAAGCTATTCAAAATGAAGAAATCGTTTCACTGAAAACGAAAAGGTTTCCGTAATAATTCAAACGAGTAACTCAATTTAAATTAATTAGAAGAGTTCAATTAAAATCACATTCTTTCAGCCTGTTAAATACACACCGAGACACCGAGAACAATTACCCCATATATTCTTTATTCGCTCAGCGGATTGACACATATCAAACTGAACATTGATATACCCACTCGTATGTATCCTTCTACCTATAAAATCGGAAACAATCACCTGAATTTATATTACATCATACCGAGACCGCACATCGTTGGCTGCAACTTGAAATTCATCTAGCACCTGCTTAGTGGGATACTATGTACACGGTTAAAAATCTTGGACTAATTTTAAATCTATGCTTTGTATTACAGACCACTTTTAATATAGAACGGTTTAAAATTAATTATGTATCATCAAAAGAATAACTTTAATGTTAATAAAATATGTATTTAAACGTATTTTATCTTGGTTAAAATGTAAATTGTAATACAAGAAAACTAATTTCATACCCAAATTAATACAAAAACGTATTAAAAATAGAATTTGATACAACTTGTATTAGGGTTTATTATATAGTTGATTATTTCCAATAAAAAAAGAGATTAGAACGTAAACCATACAGGATTGGCTCCAAATCTTAATATAGCCATTGTTGGGAACCGAAAATATTATGCTACGTGGCTGAGCGGTTTGGGTCATCATGCAGCAACTTGCAACACGATTCAATCCTAGGTTCGATTCCCAGGCAAAACAGAAAACGTCTAGCTTCAAACAGATAGGAATGTGAGAGCTGAAGAAAGGAATACAAACAAAATTATTAAAAAAATGTATAAAAAATGTTTTTTTTTTAATTTGAAGTTTTATCGTTTATAGGATTAAGTTTCAATACGGGTATTAGATTAAATCCTACTTTATTACTTGTCAAGTATTATTTTAATCAATTTCTAGTATGGCCATATATGTAACACAAAAAAGAATAGATTTTAGTCCAAAATCTCTGACCGTGTATGTATTCCATAAATTCTGTAACCATACCATGTGCGCCGGTATACACATTGGAATATTCGCAGCTCTACGTAAAGCAGTAAAAGGCTTCCAGCCAAAAAGCAGGATAGATGTTGAAAACCCGGCATTTCACATGTTTCGGTTCAAGCCAGATTAACTTGACATGAGGCGGTGTTATGTATAGTTTTAGGTACATATCGCTAGCAACTATGGTAAGTAACTTGCATCCTGCCGACCACGCGGTGAAATATCAACAACGTTGGGTGAAATTGAAGCGGATTATTATGATCAGCGTGAATGAATTTTCATAGGATTTAGGAGAGTTAATTTTGAACTTTTACAGCACACTAATTGAATTATGTTACGCTCTACGTTGTTGTAAACTTCGAAACGAAAATTTGTATTAATGATACCATGGGAAAAGTATGAGTATGATATAGAGATGATTTATTGGGGGGAGTTAAGAAATGTGATATGGACATGTTAAATAGTTGAGCCTAGATAAACAATTTAATCGTTTAACTATAATGAGGTACATAAAATGCGATGCGTATCGGACGAAAAATATCGATATCTTCATATCGATAATATCGCAGGCTTCCGATATTTTTAAGCGATATATTAATGAAATAAATCGATATACCGATATATTGCCCGATATATAACTATAAGAAGCGAAATACGCCTGTTTTCGTACTAAAAAAAAACATTTATTGTTGAAAAATACCTGTATACTCAACTGAAAGACAAAAGTCGTTAAATGTCGAGAGTCGTCGTCGGGTTGTTACAAAACCACGCTAACTGCATTTTTGCGATTCAAGTGCAATTTATATTATATAACCTTTGTTCTGCGTATACTTATAAGGCCAGCAAAAGCAGTAAGGACTCCAAGGACATTCTAATCTAAGTATTATGTACATATATCTTTTCCTGGTTTTGTCAATGGTTGAAATATTGATTTATACGCCCAAAGCTGAAATAAATTTAAAAAAAATCCGAAAATGCACTTAGCGTGTAAAATAGTTGATTTTCGTCATTTCCT
Source organism: Microchrysa polita (assembly GCA_949715475.1). NCBI lineage: Eukaryota > Metazoa > Arthropoda > Insecta > Diptera > Stratiomyidae > Microchrysa > Microchrysa polita. Next base: position 51,141,837 of record OX454417.1, read on the forward strand.
TTTGTTGGTACATATAACTTACGGTTAAAAAAATAATTAAGCGCAGTTTACATGAATCAAGTAAATGGTCGAGTAGAGTGCTTTCTATCATTTTACCACCGTGCTAATCGCTCCGACTCGAATATTTTCTCATCAGTAGAGTAACCATGCACGTCACTTCTATTCCAGTAGAAAACCATGAAAAGAAACACCAGAGAAGCCGAAGGAAAATATAATTATGTAATCCAATTATGTATATTTAGTGAAAAATTTGAGATTTCTGGCTTGCGATATATCGGATGAAATATATCGATATTTTGGAAATTGAAATATCGATATTTTCATTTCGATATATCGGGAAAAAATATCGATTTATCGATATCATATCGCGAATCCCTCGCATTCTCGGTTCTAACATTCGTTGCGTTGTATGGATATAGAAAAACACTGTCCAAAAAGTCTAAATCTAAAATTTATAAACGCACTTCCATGGAATTCCCAGAAAAAACATACTCAGAAAACTCATTTCCTTAGATACCACACGGAATAAAAGAAAAACGAGACTGAGCTAATTTCTGGCGCGGCCGAAATTTGGATACCCTTCTTCACTCTCCTCGGGCTAAAAGTTTTTTTTCGGGCGTAGCTATGATTTGTGGTTAAACCCCCCCTCATTCTTTTTCTTTCCGTTTGCACGTAGGTTCCATTGGTAGGTTTGGTAGGAATAAATGGGAAAATAAAAAGCATTGTCTTAGTAAACTGAGGTATTGGGGAAATGAGTTTTTTAGAAAAAGCAAAATGGGGGGTAGGGTTTCTACAGCAGCCCCATGACCCCTTTGCGTCCATTTTTACATATGTTTTGGGCCATCAATTGAAACACATTGAGGATTGGTTGAAATTGGTGCACAAATAAAACGTTTTTGGCATCAATTGAAATACATTTTTGTGAGGTTTGGTTGAAATCGGTGCACAAATAAAAAAGTTTTTCTTAGAAGAACCTAATTTGGGGGTTGAGTTAGTATCAGGTCGAAGTAATTTTTGGTGGATAGTATAATAGGGCTTACCCTAGAAACTTAACCAAATTTTTTCTCCCTGGTATAATTTAGAGAGAGGCTACAACAGGCTTGGTTTTTTTTAAACTTAAACAAGAGTGGTGGGGTGTTTGGTCACAGGAGACCCATTTTGAGTATAGATTAAAAACATCTTATCAAGAAGTATTATCACGAAATATGATGCAACTATAAGTGCATTCTATCAAGAGTTACTACAGTGTCAAATGTAAATAAAAAAAAGAAATCTCACTTAATAGGGTTTAATTTTTCAGGGAGGAAAAAGTGTAGGTTAATGTGACCCTAACTGGGGACCAATGCTGTACACACAATATTAATCTAAACACCCCAGCAAGGTTTTCAAGACTTGAGGATGAGAGGATATTGCAGGCTTTTTCAAGCATTGAAGTTTGCAAATTTTGATTTAGTCAGATATTTTCTGCCCGCGGTAACCAGATTTTTCAATGCTAAATGTTTACCAAACAGTGCTTTATTCAGATGAAGATATTTTTGTTTTAATTGAAGCAGAGCTATACAGGTATAGGGTGTCCGGAAACTGCCGCATAAACGCACCGGGATGTGATTCCTCATGTGATTTCCAGCAAAAAAGTTGTACGAACATACCCCCTCAGCTTAACCCTTTAGCTGCCACAGGCATTTATAATTTTTTGAAAAAATCACTTTCTAGCACGACTTAAAGCCTAATATCTCCAAAGCTAGACCAGCTAGAATAGATGAAATAAAATGATTATTACAGCCAACAAATTTACCTGTAAAATAAAACTAACCACACTAAATTCGGATAAGAGGTTTGGTTTTTACAGAGCTTCAAAGTCAAATTTCCAACTTCTCCCAAAATGAGGTGCATGTACGATTAAAAATTTGCGCATAATCTTACAATCATATCTTTCTTACATCATTTTAATCTAGCTCCATTCCTTCTTACAGTTTTTATACGTTAAGTGAGAAAACTACACTGAGAAAAAAAATCCCATTAAACCAATAGGAATTTGCCATTTTATCCCATTAGATTTAGTCAATGGGAAAATCCCATTATTGGGTTAATAGGATACCATTAATTCAATGGGATGGAACATCATTAAAATAATTAGATCGAACTATTAAATCAATGTGATATTATACTATTAATGGTATACGATATCCTATTAATGCAATCATGTTATCCTATTGCCTCAATAAAAGGACATCCCATGATTTTCCCATTGAAATTATAGTTTATCCTATATATTGTGGATAATGGGGCATCCTATTAAAACAATAATTTTTCTTATTGGGACAATAGTTATTTCCTATAAATTTTATAGGATGTCCCTTTGAAAATACCGTTACCTCAATAACAGGACATCCCATTAAATTAATACGCGGTCTTTTGATATAAAATTTAGGTGACCAATATTTTTTTCCATCACTGTACATACAAAATTGTATATAAATACACGGGCGTATGAATATGAAAATCATAATTAAGTCCCGAATTCGCATCTATTTCAAATTTACGAAATACGAGTAGATGCAAATTTCAGCTGTTTTAAAAAATAAATCCACCCATTTGAACTTTTTCCACGAAAAAAGTTAATTTTCCTTCAAAAAATCAGTCAGGACTGATAAGAGAAAATATTTTTCCATCTCAGATTGATTTTTGCATTTGAATTGAATTTTTGCAAAATTTCCAATATTCAGAATTTTTTTTTGCGAAATATCCTTACTTCTAATCATAATGCATAAGCATACGTTTTAAAATATTGGCAACTAACAATGTAAATCTGAATCAATCTTATTAGATAATCCCATTAGTCTAAAATGTACGTCCTATTAGAAATTCAATGGTTTATAATCTCATTAAACTAATAGGATAAAACTATTAACTTGTCTAAAATAGCCGAGGCGAAAAGTTAATAGGAGTCCCATTAACAGGTTATGGGATGTTTTTCTCTGGGTGTAGGATTAATTTTACCTCGAATTCAATTCAATTCAATTCACACTGCCCCTAAAGATCAATGCAATTGGTAAAATTTATTCAAATTATGTCGAAATCGAGCCAAAATAACCCTAGTTTTCTGCACTTAAGGTACTGTTAGAAATAATGGAGCTAGAATAAAATGATGTAAGAAAGATATGATCGTAAGACTATGCGCCAATTTTTAAAAGAATCGTACAAGCACCTCACCTTGGCAGAAGTTGGAGAAAATTGAGATGGAAAACAGATTGCTTTTGGGTCAAATCACGCAAATTTGACTTTGAAGCTCTGTGAAAACCAAACCTCCTATCCGAGTTTAGTGTGGTTAGTTTCATTTTATAGGTAAATTTGTTGGCTGTAACAATCATTTTATTTCACTATTCTAGCTGGCCTAGCTTTGGAGATATTAGGCCTTAAGTCGTGCAAGAAAATGATTTTTTTAAAAATCTTTAAATCCCTGTGGCAGCTAAAGGGTTAAGCTGAGAGGGTATGCTCCGTACAACTTTTTCGCTGGAAATCAACTGAGGAATCATAATCCGGTGCGTTTATGCGGCAGTTTCCGGACACCCTGTATAATATATTTATTTTTATTAGTCAGCAAAAAACATGTTGGCTGTTGAGGGTTTTTTCTTGATTCTAAGATGGAGACAAAACATTCCGGAAACACAAATTTTGTATACGGAGAAGAAGCTTAAAGTTCGTAGTATTGAATAGTATATCGTTGAGCCACAACTTAACAATTGGCTTAATCTTGCAATAAAACAATCAATAATCAGAGCAATCAATAGATTACAAGGATAACGTCTTCCAAGCCGGTTTAGTGGGGATTAGTACTCGTCTGAATATTAGTTTCTACTGCGTTTTTGTTAAGAAGAATATTTAAGAGATATAAAGGTTAAACCTGCAAGAATGGGTGCCACTCCTGAAGATTTTTGCTTAAAATTGAGCCACTGTGATTTAGTTCATTGGGTGTTTTACTCCAGAAGAAAAAGTGACTGCTGCAGCAAAAAAATGTGTTCACGACGTTTATATAAAAGAATAACTCTGATTCTTGTAACCCAAAAATCGTTCAAGAAGGTCCAAGTCGTAAGACCTTTTTGTAACTAAAATGAGGCTAATTTAGGGGCGGTCGAAATTTGAATACCCGTCACACTTGAATGAAACTTAAGGTTCTTTTGTTTTAATAATTCCTACCACAACCCTATGACGTGTTCCATTTGTTCCTGCATATATTTTCAGGCTATACTAGATACACACTTGGGTGAAGTTTCGTTAAGATTGGTTTGAAAGAAAAAAGTTTTTTTACAAGAATTTAATTTTCGGGGGGGTTGGTTTGTATGGGTAAGTCTCGGCGATGACACGATTCAAGATAGAGCTGCCTATAGAAATATGCTGAGATATTACCGCCAAAACGGGTGATGTGCCTACACCGCAGGTCGAGCAACACGAAACCATGGATCGGTATAAAGAACAAGGCAATGAAGAAGAAGGTTTGTATGATAGTCCTATGACGTAGTGTTCCGATTTCATCCGATAGGATATCTAGGATTAGGATTTACTAGGAACACACTTGGATGAAGTTTGGTTGAGATTGGTTCCAAAAGAAAAAAAAATCTAGGATTAGGATTTACTAGGAACACACTTGGATGAAGTTTGGTTGAGATTGGTTCCAAAAGAAAAAAGTTTTACTTAGAAGAACCTAATTTTTGGTAGTTGGTTTGTATGACAGCCCTATGAAGTAGTGTTCCGATTTCATCCGTTCCTAGGTATGTTTTGAGACTTTACTTGGATGAGGATTGGTTAAAAAAGAAAACAGTTTTTCTTATTAGAAGCTAATATTTGGTGGTTGGTTTGTATGACAGCCATATGACGTAGTGTTTCGACTCCATCCGTTCCTGGATATGTTTTGAGGCGTTACTAGGAACACACTTGGATGAAGTTTGGTTAAGATTGGTTTTTCTTAGAAGAACCTAATTTTCCTTCTGTGCGTTGCAAACTTCATGACAAAGTTAACATACCCTTTCACATAGTGACGGGTATAAAAATAAATAAATAACAGGCGCGACAGTCCAACATTGGACTAAGGTCGTAGATGTGTTAGTGACATCAAATTTCCAAGATCTTAACTGTTTTTTTGTTGAGGTGTTGAGATCAACTCAGCAGTGTTATTTATCCCCGTAAATGGGTACTCGGTTTAACATCTGAGTGAGATCATAGTCCGTCACATGTGTCGTGAGTTGAAAAAACACCATAAACTGAATTTGTTCACGGTGAGTCTCGAGACCATGACCCTGTACACGGAAGGTTCGCGCACTAACCACCAGCCAGACTACTACTAACTATGAAATGAAGAAAAAAGCCTGCCAATATACCCTTATCTACCCTGCCCATGTTCATATAATGTATCCACCGCCCAGCATGACGCATTTATCATATATCTCCACTACGAATTTGATTTCAGTCGATTTAATTCGAATTGTTGACGCCAATGACTGGTGTAAGTTAAATCTTTCATAGGGTGAAGCTCTACACATAGGGTCTACATATATGATCCTCAGATTTGGGATGAACACTTCTACTCTAAAATCAATGACTGTTAAGCTGCGCATGTGTATGATTTTGTTTACAATTAATTTTCCATATAAAATTCGTATGAGAAATGTCATCTAAGCTACAAAATCAAGTTACCATAGAAAATATTTTCATCCCGAAAATAAGTCGCATATCTAATGTATTTTGCGGTTATTTGCATTTCCTTTTTAGATTTTCTTATTCATTGGTCATGAGTCAATTTAGTTGTGACAAAATTTCTGGAGAAACAAAGGTCGGTGGTGAGGTGACGCCAACAGTCTTCACCAATAGGAAACTAACGGCAGCCTTTTTTTATGGAACCCTATTATAACTACTGAAGAAACCTAATATTTGATAGCAGAGCACTAACGCAGACGTACAATTGGAACCATTTCTTGTCCGAATATCTGAACAATAGAACTAATTCAAGAAATAATCATCCGTATCCTTTTGAGCTTTCTACTCTATAGTATGTGCTAGTAGTTTTGAAATGATGCAACCTTAATTTATTTTTTGAATGAGCAGTATGCCATTCATTGGAAAGGAACAGTATGTAATTCATTGCAAAGAGCTATTTCAAATCTTATACAAATTCATACCATTGAATTGAAACCATATACATTTAAAAAAAAAATTTCTAACGACACATTCTACGGTAGTAGATAATACATTCCAATTACCTCAATAAGCTGTTACTCATATATACCATAAAAGGAGATTCCCACCAAATTAAAAGTACGAGTATTCTCAAAGAATCCTCTGGAATGGACTCAGGTGCTCAGGTCTATCCTATAACTTGCTAACAGAGAAACCACCGAAGTGAAGGCAAAGTTTAAGGTAGAATTGCGAGTAGCACTTCCTCCGGTGTACACCTACATATATCTTTATCAAAAAGCTCATACACTTTTAATTAAGGTGCCGCCATACTATAACGATTTAACTACGTACGTATACCATTGAGACTCACCGACCTCAGTTAAGGGGATCCGTAACGTATCCTCTTAGCGCACGGTAGCTCTTCGGTTAATTTGCAAGAAAACTATACATATATAGAAGGAAGAGACTTGAACATTTTTAAAGATAGAAGTATAGAGAATATGGATAGAAAAATGAAACCTAATTACAAACTATTTTCAGCCATTTTTATAGAATTCAAACTATGAAGACAGTCAACGGAGATGTCCCGAAATGACGAAGTTACGAGTATTTGACCAACTTCCGAAATATGAAACTAAAAACAGAACTGTAATAAGAAAGTTATAAAACTTTTAATTGTAACATAGGATAGGGTAAATTAATCTTTAACAATCCCTATAGACAAAAACGAGTGCGAAGACTTTCTCCCCAAGTTTTGCACATATGAACGCGCTAACTCAATAAGGATGCGATAAGTGTTACTTCCGTGCATAAATACGTGCACAACGACCTTCGCTCGTATACAAGTTCCCCGGTCTAGTTAAGAAACAATAACCATACCACGAAGGGACATAATGTACATATGAGATGTACATACAAGTACATATATCCACTATACACAGTCGGAAGTGCTAAAGGCATTTCATCGTAATAATATAATGCCACTCGACTCGGCACAGACTGACAAAAAGAGACTAACCGCGTTGAAGGAGTTTAAGCTCACCAGGATGATGACATGTAATCGAATGCACGTGATCTCGACGTCCTTAATAACTTTTACTTGGAATATAGCTTCGGAATGCTTTAGAACATAGCAGACGCAAATGCCGCCGCGCTATGCATCATCCTTAACAGAGTTTGTCACATTAGTGTAATGAAACAATAAGTGGGAGTTGAGATAGTTGTCCCTAGTGGCTGGAGATGCTTTCAAACGGACAAGATTTTCTATTCAAGATGTTTTCCATCGGCTAGGCTAGGTTGTGCGGCATGCATAAGTCTGGCATATAGGAGTAGCTAACTGGAGGAAGATGTTTTTGAAGGAAGACACGGTCGCATGTTAGCTGTGTTTGTTCAGCTTTCGAAATGGCATCTAAATTAATAATCAAGGTGCCGTAATAGGTAACGAAATTATGCAATTAAGTTGTGTCGGTGAACTTTCCGTGGGACACGAAAATAGGCAAGTTGGGTAGCGTAAAGTTAATCATAAACTTTGAGTAATAGGTATGCGCAAATATTATTGTGTCAAGGATGTTAAAATCAACTTATAAAATGGAACGGAAAACTATTTCCCGCTCCCGTTTATGGAATGGACAAGAGATGGTGCTCGTATTGTGAAATACTAACACGGTGATAATAAGGTTAGGTTTTGGCGACCTAAAGAACAGCCGTTTTGATTTGACAAAGCCAACGCCTGGCCTTGGTTCGTCAAGACCTTACTCACAGGTAAAAATACATTGCTTCACGAATTATATGGTTTTTTCCCGAAATTCGAAATTGTGTTCAATGAATTTTCATTCATTAAATATAAGAGACCCTTCATTGCCATGCCGACTATCTCAATGAAAGCATCGTAATATCAACGATTTGTACATACATACAATCAATATTTGTTAATGAATTGAATGGCATTCATTAATATTATGAAGAGCTTCTTTTTCAGTGTATTCGTCGTAGGTAATTTCTTGCGATTATAAGTATGATTAAGGTGCTGGTGTTGTGTTGCCTCCAATTGATCCACGAAAAATTAAAATGAGGGTTAATGTTTATATAATCAATATATTTCGGGCTTCGCCCATCATCAGGATCTTCTTCTTCTTCTTTATGGCACGATAGCCCGACGTCGGGCCTTGGCCGCCTGGATTGAAGACCTCCAATTGTCGCGGTCACGCGACCTTGTCCTCCAGTTCCGAAAGCCTAGCATCTGGTGAGCGTCCTCACATACAGAATGCTCCCATCGGGCTCTCGGTCGTCCACGCAATCTGGCTCCGAAGATTCTTCGGAGAACCTTTCGCTCGAATGTGTCCAACAGGTGTTCAGAGTTTTGGGTTAGGGTCGATGCCTCGCAGCCATAGCACAGCACAGGTCGGATTATGGTTTTATACACGTGGAGCTTCGTCTTCCTGTGTACCAGCTTCGAATTCATAATTTGGAGGACCGCAAAATAACACTTATTAGCTAGTTGTATCCGTCGCTTTATCTCATCTATTTCGTTGGCGTCCTTTGACGATCTTCATTATCTAAAAAACATTAACAAATTATAATAATGCATTGGTAAATTACCGAAAAGTAATTTTTACCTAACTATCACGAAAGATTACACCATAAAACAAAAATTGTAAAAACGGGCAAAAGACAAAAATTACGTTTACAACAATGGTTGTCAAATTGACATAAATATCACAGATTTTTCATGATGTCAAACAGAGATATATATGTACATATTATTGGATACAGATGTAAAAATATCACATGTGTTTAAATGCAGAAATTAAGGTACATTTACACTTACATAATAAATAAATTAATAAATTTCAAAGTAAATTATTTTTAATTAAGTTAATGTATGTGCTACAATAGTGTTTTTATCGCTCTTTTCATTGCACGTTTTCTCCTCGTATTTGATGATATGGTTAACTTCGTGGATTTGAAGTTTGCCCTTATTGCGCTCATTTCTGAAAATTTGGGCATCAGCGAAGTTAAACGTGTGCTGGTTAAGTAAAAACTAGCAATGCGTCCTCATAAAAAAAACGGAGAAATGTTTGCAAACTTGAAAGATTAAATCCCGAAAGAAGAGAATTCCGGGGTCGTATATAAAATCGACTGTGAAATGTGTGATAGAACGTATATCGTAGAAACTATCCAGAAATTAGGTACTCGTATCAGTCAACACAAAAATGATACGAAGAAAAAACATTCAACAATAATTTATCTGCTCTTGCAAAGCACGCGATACTTAACCAGCATACATTTAACTTCGCCGATGCCCAAATTTTAAGAAATGAGCGCAATAAGGGCAAACTTCAAATCCAGTTAATTTATGATTTTCGTGGTCAGTTGATTTCAAATTTGTTCATTTGACTTTTCATTATTTAACAGATGGAGTGAAGTGAGACAGTCATTTTTGAAACGGCCTTATCACAACACGATAATCAAACTCCATTCACACCAATAGATTGCCGCGGGGTTCGGACAAACTTTTGTGCATGGTTTTTCTTTTCGTTGACTTAGTCATTTTTTGGGATCCGTTAAAACAATAAAACTAGTCAACAATATTTTAATCAAATAACATAAGATCCGGTATAGACAAAACAAACTAAGTCATTTACTTGACTTGACAAGTATGTATGTATTATAAATTGACAATTCTTTGTAATTTATCATCGAAGTAAAAAGTTTGCCGAGCAAATGCTCGGGTATCGATATGATCTGATTGAATCTAATGCCGGCCTGGAGTATGTCAAACCCAGGGCAGACGGTCGGTCCATCGGTACGTTGGATTCCCCCAACCACACTTCCAGCAGTTGCCGAATACCGAATAAATAACAAAATTGAACTTCCACCATCGCCTGTGTCAGCTTTGAGTCGAATAAAACTAGTAAATTATGCAGGAATATATTTCAATCAATTAGGATTTTTGTCTACACAGGATCTTGTAGACAAAAATCCAAGATTATTTTCCTTACTTGACAAATATACAAACAAAGATGGACAATTTTTTTTCGTTCAGTGTGGGGCCGGCATAATATTCACGAAAGAACGCGCAATTATAATTTCCATATTTAAAAGCACAATTCATCTATAGCTGACAACATGTTTAGGGGATTCTGGTTTGGTGAACCGCGAATAGTGCCATTGGAACAAGCCAATTTTTTGCGCGTTGTTCCATACTCATTGAACTCGGAAGGTTTCATTGATTGACTATTAGTAAATATTAAAAATACTTTGTGAATGTTTGGTTTTATCGAGTCCCTAGCGCTCCCAATTTTGTTCTGCCTTATCGCAGATTAATAGCCTCAGGAATCCGTGGAAAAATACCAGATTGCCTGCTCTTGGTAGGCATAGGGTAAAACTCTTGTTTTTGTATGTACATACATATGTACATACATTCATTTACTAATAATCCACCTATGTATTTCATTCAGCTATCGTTTTCTTTACATCCTAAATTAAGTTCATCAGACAAAACTCTTGCATGACAAAGTCCCTCTATGCACATCGCAACTAAACTTCAAACAACAATTCTTCAGATTAGCCGCGACCTGAAATACTAGAGCCAACAGGGAAAATTTATTTCTCCAAATATAGCAACATCGCCATATTCTCACTACCCAAGTACACAACAATTGAAGCAATGAATGCACCATACACAGCGTGCTTCCTTCATACACATCAAACAAAAGCCACAAGGATCCAAATATAAAGCATTGGAGGAATTCTCATGTCTGTTGTTTTCCATTCAGCGAAACGCGATAAATGTCTAGAGTCTAGACAATATAGAATAGTTTCGTTGAAAACTATACGTACATTAAAAATGTGAAACGATAATCTTTATATATAGAGCAACAAACAGCTATCATAAAATTCCTTTATGCTCAATTACCCCAAATTATATCCTGCACTATTTCCGAAAAAAAAAAAGAGAAAAGTACAGAACAAAAAAAAAAAAAAATTAACGTGTCTCTAAAATTCATGAGGATAATTCTGTGGATCTTCTTTATATGAACACATGTTTGTCGTGTGTGCACTAAATCCTTGTCTTGCGTTTCAGGAGAACGATTTTAGGGAAGGGAGTCTAATGTACAGCTTTTATTTATCTTGTGCAACTGAAATGTTCACAGATGATATTCTGACATGACGGTACAGTTTTATTATCATCCGCGGCGCATTTAATGTCCCGGTCCCGCACTCTAGTCTATAAATACACTAGGGAAATGCACTCGCACTATTAACGGAAAGTTCTTGACGATATTTCACTTCCGTAGTTCAAGTATTACGTTACATCATGAACTAATAGTGTTCGTCTATGTTTTTTCCTTTTCCTTTTTTATTGGGTACTAATATTACTCCTATCTCGGTTGGCGGTAAAAGCGAATTTTAATAAATCAAATTCCTGCAGTTGTGCACTAACTATCAAGGGATAAGGAAATATAAAAAGGAAGATCCATATGCTGGTAGTATACTGCAGCTGGTATGTATGTGAGGTGTAGCCGATGATAACTTAAGGAATTCGATTATGCATTATTCACATATGGGTACGACGAGGATTGAAAGCATCTTCTGAAATCTAAAAAGACCGCCCAAAATATGGATTTTTTTAAGTATGATTTGAATCTGTTCGTTTGGTTTATGTAAATAAAAAGTAGGAAAAGAATGTTTCTCACCATAAAAGAATAAATCGATTTTCCAATATTGTACTGCTCTATAAGATTTAAATGAAATGAAAATGTTTATATGCAGATACATTAATTCTTTATATTTTTAGTGCATATCGCGCCAACGCTGGTCATAATACGCCAACAACGCTTCACATGCGATTACATTTCAACTGAGATAATGCAAAAAAGGACTTTGACGAAAATGTTCTCGGACGGAACCAATACCTCATCAATAATGCAGGTTACGAAAACAGGAGTAACGAGTGGCACACATCTCATACCTGTTACTTTTCCACGCTGCAGCAGCTGAGGAACCGCTGATGAACCCTATCTCCTTGAATAACCTGCAGGGTTATACAGGCATGGAATTCGTCCAATGGACATCATCGGACGACCAAAGTCATTCTTTCATTCGTGCTACCTTGTTTTTTTGTGGAAGTTAATTAAATTTGCAACTTCTACTGTCAATTTAAAATTTTAAAAAACTGACTTCAGTTTCCGAGTTTCATATCAACTCACTTTTTAGCATTTTCAAAGGTTAACTTAAGCGTAGTTTCAAAAGAGAGTTTTCATTGAAATTTTATAACGATACTTTGAACTGTCAAGTCTGCCAAGTTGGTACAAGTTGCTTCAGTAATGTTGGCTTTCTAACGGTATATTACGTTTGACGTTTAGAAAAACTCAATTTAAAAGATATGTACATCAACCTAATTCCAGCCAACCTATGCCTTAGGCAAAATTGTACGAGTACTATCGTAATTTTCAAAATGTATTCTAAAATTTAATTTTTTTTACTCTTTTTCAAAATTCAGAATAAATTAGAATTTCGAATCTTAAAATGAACCGAAGGATCAAAGGCAAAATTTTGATTTCGTTAAATTTGAACAACAATAACAAATGACGTTCGTAATAATTCCCCCATCGCCTCTGTCCCACCAACCGGCGATAAAAAAATAATTTGGAGTCGTTCTGGGCATCCATTGTGTGGTTAGTTATTGGTTTTTATTCGGCTACGTTTGAAATCGCTCACCTCAAAAATTGATAAATCGGAAACGAAGTTCTGGAGTTGTCATGGATTTTCTGCAAAATGTCATGGATGCTTGTTGCCGTTCTCCTGTCTTTTCAGATGACTTCAATTAGTAGACAAGATACATTTTTTTTCATTCTAATAACATTGTTACCAACCATCAAAAACATTTTCCAATGGACGTGGCATGCGTTCCGAAAAAAAGAGAATACTTTAATCGTAATCGTAAACGACTTAGAATTAATTTCATAGATGGGACAACATTTGTAATACAAATAATTAATTTCTCCAGGCAGGCAAATTCTAAAATCCGGGGTTTTTTTTTTTTGTTTCTTATGCTTTCGGGGGTGATAAGCAAAAACCGAAGCTTCCTACTGGAATATAGTTACGAAATAAACGCATTTCAATATCGTGCTTTTTAAAATTCAGTCATGAAAGGTAAGCATTTTTCCAAAAATGGAGCGCGGGGTTTTATAATGGAGGGATTTAGTAATGTCAAGATAATGTAAAGCGGGTTTTTTTTAAAGTGGGATAATGAACGGGCGGGCTTTTATTTTTTGAGATTATGTAGGAATCCCAAGGGAAACCCTAAAATTATCCCTTTCTTTTCCTTATAACTCGAAAATTGAACCTACCAGAAAAAAAGTTGTCCAAAACTGTCCTTTATTACGTGAGAGGGCACATAATTGCGTCGACCGATACATCAATTGTTAAAATCACGAAACGTGCTCAATAAAGAGCGTTTTCATAAGGCTTCAATGATTGCCGAGCACTTTCCAAAGTGACCGAAGTCAAGTACAAAAAAAAACAAAAACAAACGTTCTTTACTTTTCTGGTAAAGACTTTACATTTTAATTCAACCTTGGTTACGGTGCTTTGGACGACTGGCCTGACGGGTTCAAAGCACTCCACCCCAACAATTATATTTTTTTAGATTCTGGCGCTGGAATCAGCCTCCCAGGTATCAATCTGTCTATTCTAATGGGAAAACAACCTATACCATAAATAACAGGCGCAAGTGTCTAACATTGGACCAATCAGACTACCAACCGACATGTTTCAGCAGAAATACACGCAATTGAAGTGTGCGCGGAAATTACAGAAAAATGGCAACACAAAAAAAGAATAGCAATATTTATTGCGACTACTATCAAGTCGAAACTCGTGTGGGTATGTCAGGAATCCTCCATAACAGTGTCACTAGGCACTCGGGCATCGAAGAAAACGAGTAGGCATATGAGCTAGCGTCCGCCACGGTTTACTGTGGGATAGCAGTCAGAGTTCGAAAGAGCCAAAGCCATCTCGCACTGGGAAGCTCTTCCAGGGCTTCAGCAGGTCCATCTGTTTATGGCCTACTACTCACCCTAATTAACCTGAGCAGAGACAGGGTCAGGTCATCTGAAAACTATGCGTAATGTCACCGAGGCGAGCTGTCGTTTTTTTGATGCACTAACAAATGATGCCCGCGGCTGGTTATACAAAACATGTTAATAGTTCCAAATTTTCCCTTTTATCATGAACACGAGTAAGCTTCAAGCTTACCACTTCGAGACTCCTGAGATTTCATCCCTCTATCACAGAGTGTCCCAAAGAATTATTGTAGAATGCGATATTTAGATATGCATTGCTCGTTATTTCGCATTTTCCAGTAGAACAGTATTAGGGCATTAAATTTTCTAAAAACTTTAAAATTCTCTTTGCTTTAACATCCATATTGCCATATAGTATAATACAATTGGTTCAAAAAATCCCCAAGCCCAAACATTCAAAAAACGAAATCGAGGCTAATTTCGGGCGCGGCCGAAATTTGGATACCCTTCGCTCTCCTCGAGCTAAAAGTTTTTTCGGGCGTACCTACGACTTGTATTTAATCCCCCCTCCCCCATTCTTTTCCTTCCGTCTTCAGAAAAGTTCCGTTGCATTCCGTTTGGTTGGAATAAGTGGGCAAATAAATATATTCACTCCGAAAATTTTATTGGCGGATGCGGAAGCATGGCCCCATAGTACGATTCCATTTGTTTTGACCTTTTTTGTTGCTTTGATACAGACACATTACTTCAAGGTTTTTTTTTTAAATTAGACCAAAATGGGGAGTTGGGTTTGTATGGCAGCCCCATGACCCCATGGTCCGCTTTGATCCATCCTTACGTATGTTTTGTGTCATCAATAGAAACACATTTGTTTGATATTTGGTTGAAAAAAAAATTTTCTTAGAAGAACCTAATTTGGGAGGTTGGGTTTTTATGGCAGTCCCATGACCCCATTGTCAGATTTTATCGATTCAAACATACCAACTGCCTGCAGCAAAAAGAAGAATTTGTGCAAAATTTCAGCTTAATAGGTAGCTTTTAAATTGACCGAGTAAAACGCGTCGCAACAGACAGACAGACAGACATCCCCCAATCGACCTTCCAAGTCATGCTGATCATATGTGTATACTTTTTATATAGTCGGAGATGCTTCCTTCAATGCGTTACAAACTTCATGACAAAGATAATATACCCTTTCACTCTATGAGCGATTGGATTAAAAAAGAAATTTTTGATGTAAAATTGTTGAATACACTGCCCAGTAGACGCAGTAAAAAGTTACATTAATTTGCGCCATGGGTTAAGAGGGAGGGTGTGGCAAAGGGGTAAAAATTCGGTTTTTTGCAAATACATATCTGGAAAACTATGCATCTGATCGCAAAATGTCCTGACGACGAAACTACACAAAATTACCTTTGCAATGATATATAATACTCTAGATATTTTCTCAGAAAATTAAATTATACCCTAGAGCCAAAAGTATTCTAGTGAATTTACATTTTTTGAGTTTTACATTTCGCACTGTAACTCTTGGTAAATAGACCTAAGGTCATAAGATCTTGTTTTTATATTGCTAACAAAATTTGTTTGATTTGCACCAAAAATTGAAGTGGTCCGACCATGACCCCGCTCACTCCTCTTAACATTTTTCAAAAAGGCATGCCTGTAGCTTCTTTTGAAATTGAGCCAGGCTGATCAAATTTGGTCTAGTCTAAGCCCCATTATTCTCACCAACAAAAAGTATTACCATCTGATCAAAACTAAGGGTACCCCCTATACAAAGTAAACCAAAAATCTAACAAATTTCATATCTTTTCACTTCTAAACTCTATCTAAAATTAAAAAAATATATCGCTTAGAAAGTCATTATAACAGTTAGTTGTAGTCTTCTGAACGTATGTTCAGAAGATTGTACCAAATTTGGCATCAACTTTTTTTTTATGTTTGGGTTAAGCTATCTGTATTATGTACTATACTAATAGAACAAATTTGCAAATGTATTTTACTTAACCACACTGTCAAATAAATCTTTCTATAAACGAGTTTTTCTCGTAATCGAGCAAACATCAAAGAAAAAAATTTAGAAGGTTCCTAGGGTTCTGTTCATGCAACATTTTCGCAAACTTGCCTTAATACTCGTATACTCATACATGATACGGCAGACACGCAATGTCGAATGTCAAAAATATGTAATGGATATTGACGTAGACATGAATAGGTACATACATATGTGCTGAAGCTCTGAACCTGCCGCAACAATTGAAGTAATTTACTGAAAAATATGTACCGTCGTATACACTTGAGTAATTTAGGGCTATTAAGTGCAGAAAAACGTCATGTGGAAGTGCGGTTCTTATTCTTACGGCATGCTATAGATGGCTACCGCTACGTACCTATCCGAGCACCTATATGAGAAGAATTCCATCAAAATATCGCCAAGGGATATTCGTTTCCTATACGAGTATAATGAGTAATGACCGTTCAAGTGTAGCCGTTTCGACGATTTAATACATACCCCATACATTTAAACATCTCGGAAATTATTGCGAGTGCGGGAATGTCGGAAATTGGTTATTTGGTTTGGCATTTATGTGCATAACTCCTTACAGTTCTGATGCTTGTTAATGAAGCATGATTCATTGCAAAAACATTTTAGGGGTGAACTAAAAGAAATAAATTCTCTATCGAGTCCTTGTCAATGGTTTTCAGTTGAAGTATTTTTATCAGGAGGACACTCTTTTTACTTTTGAATAAATTAAGAATTAAGGCGATATATTTTTATTTTTTTCACAACTTAAATGAGTGAAGTGAACATAATACATATGTATGTATTCGTATAATTGTGAAATTTAATAAACATTGGTTTCAATATTATCAGCAAAAAGAACAAACACAAAATGTTCTATGCAGGGTGCATATACGTCAACCCGAGAAGACGCTGCGGTGTTGTGTGTTCGGGCTGACGCATATGACAAAATGTTGCAGTTTAGCCAATCTCAGGAAAATCGAGAAAATTACAGCCTATGGTGTCGTAATTTCCACAACAGTGTGCCTCTGCCCTTGGGTCCATCCAGTAAAACTTCCATTGATATTTCTAACTATGTAATCCATTTATCGAGCTTCGAGCTTTTTGATGATTGGTTGGTTTACGGAAAAGCTGTCTCGGAAATAGCTATGTATTTTTGATGCGGTCCCTTTTAGTTACACCACCCGACGTGCGTCATATGTAATTTGTTGTTGGTGTAGCGAGCGACTCATGACATTTTTTTCTATTGGGGGTTTTGACAGTTCTTGGTCGTTCTAACAACGAGTAGCTCCGGGATGATTTACATGGAAGAACATTTTTATAGACAACACAATCATCCAGAATGACAGTGGGATTCGAACCCACGCTCCGGTAACTCAGAGATAGAGTGTCATCTCTACCACTGAGCCACCAAATACCCTGCGTTCTATTTTCATTTAGGTCGCCGTTATTTCATTCGCGTAAACTTCATACATGTTCGAACATTCAGATCCATAATAGCGATTAAGAGATGCAAATTAAATGTAAATTTAAAAATTTCTCCATTTTCTTAAACCTTGCCTGGATGCTCTATCAATGGAATGGAATGGAATGGATCGAGTTTAAGGGATATTTCAGAATAAAAAAAAATAATGTTTACAGTTTCAGTGCCTGTATATTTTCATATATATAACGGTACGGTTGAAAAAGAAAGTAAGCGACCTTTTATTGAATGGTTTGTAGGTTAAAAAATAAACAAAAATGGCATTCAAATGCTACACGAACGAACACAACATCAATTAACATACGAAAAGGGACAATATCATTTTTCAATTTGTTGAACTCATAATATACATTAAACGAAAGTGAAAATTTCTATAATGTATAATACATTTTTCTCCAATATTCTCTTCTCACATTGAATGACAGCCATTATTGATATCTATTCGGTGCAGACATTTGAGTTAGGCAAAATCATTTAATATAAGTCGATAGATCGGACATTAGCTTGGTTGGCTAGCGCGCATACGGACCAAAATCTCATTCAAACGGGCAAAAGTTTTTAAATCGAACATGACTTGCCAATCGGTACGATGTCTATCACACATTGATTTTGATTTTTTCTTTCCCTCTCGTGCTCTTAAACATTTTTGCTATTACAGAATAAAATGGTATCTGCATGGATTTTCAGTACTATGTATAGTATGCAGGTACATTATATCGCACGATATAATTTGGTAATGTTAAATTTTTGGCGAGAAAAAGACCAAGTGCCAGCCAAATGTACGTATTCATCAAAAATTCATATTCAGATGTTGAATTTTTTAAGTGAAATTAATCGAATTTGATGATCTCAATTGATATGACCTTTTAATTGGTTTAATGAAATTTTTGGTAGTGTTGTTTTTGATGTCAGATGGAAATACGAAAAGATCTACCTATTAATGACTAATAAATTTGATGTAGTTATGTAATGTGATATTTGATAACGGAAATGTACCAAAATCCATAATATAATTACGTATTTCGTAAAAATCATTTACTTTAATTTTGATTTATTATTTATAGTAAGCATGTAAAAAAAAAACTCCAAATTATATAGCTTATATGAAAATGATACCCTGTTATCTTTATTTAAATGTCCAAATAATAATAGTGAAGCATAATAAGTATACCTTACATTGTCAAGTACTTCTCTATTCCTTAGCTTCACATACACTGCATTACTGTCTCCCTTCACCATATATAATATTAGCTATCAAGAACAAGCCAACTTTGAACCGACTTTGCTGGATATAAACAGCTAATGGTAGGTCACTTTCCAGCTCCCATGACAAAGTGTATGTAACGAGTAATATTTTTATAGTCCAGGTGTGTCCCACTTACCTGAAAGTAAAAAAAACGAGGAAAATCAATTAAAAAAATATAAGTATTGCACGAACTTAAAGGCGACTAACTAGAGGAGAAAAACTATAGGAGCATATGCCCACCCCGGGCTAGGATAAAAGGTTTTCAAATGCTTTCCAAATTAACGTCATGCTACACCACTTAACTTTACTTTGCAAGTTTGAGTAAAGCATGTAAGGCTGAATTGAGCTATGCTCATGAATAAATGTTGTTACGTAGTTCTTGTACGAGGTTGATACATTGATAAGACTAATATGAAACAGGATATATACTCCAGAAATAAGTAAAATAGACTATGGTCTAATTTTTCGTACATCTTATCGGCTGGTTAGGCTTATCGCATAGAGAAGACACACACAACATTCAGAAAGTTTTTCCATAGTATTGAATGGAATTTTTGTTTATTTTGCATAGTTCTGCCATATTTTGCTTGGTTACGTCATCTTCTTAGATTAAAAAAATCATTGCGCGGTTTCATACAACAGCGTAAATAAGCAAACGATAACATACCTATGTTAAATAAGCAAAAAATCAATTCAATATAATGGAAAAGCTTTCTGAAAATTGTGTGTGTCTTCTCTATTCGATAAGACTATAGCCATTCAATAAGATGTACGAAAAATTGGCCCTATGTGTATCATCTTGCAAAAGGTTAACTATTTATAATTTTTTGATATATTATATAGGTTGGTCTTGTTTTGATTACATTCCAAGTTTTCGACATTCCACCTCTTCTGCATTCCATTGACACCCCCCAAAACCAAGGGGTAAAATGTAATTTTTCTTTTTTTTTATAATTTTCAAAATTTTATATTTATATTTTTTTTATAATTTTAAAATCTGAAGATGCAAATCCAGATGCTAAATACGCTACAAGCTAACGTATGACAAGCCCGAAAGCTGTGCGCGCCGTGGGATCGACAAATTTAGGGTTTCGTCAAAACACACTCACTCACAGCGACAATGTTTTCGGTCGACCTGGCAAAACGATGATGCACAGGTCTTACAACGTCTGTAACCGAACCACTCTCTTTGAATTTCTCTATTGGATTGGCTATTGTTTACTAGGCCGATTATGATGACCATAATCTGTCGTGCTCAGTGGCCGTGATCGTTCGGTCGAAACTCTGTGATATTGAAATTCATAGAGAAAGGAGTTTCCAAACATGGCATGACCCGCCACAAGTTTATTATTCAGAAGATAGAATAATAAACTAACAATGCGACTAGGAAGTGGTATGGCTAACAACCAGTGGCGTGCACAGCCATTTTGTGGAGGGTATGCTAAATTAAAACCGAAGAAAAGATAAATACGAGTATAAACGCTTTTTGATATGTCGAAATAAAAAGGAAGGTTAGTGTTTCCTAAGTAATTGAGTAATCTCACGATAACTAAAAATGAGGAAAAACCGCCTAATTTATTTTAGAAAACACTAAAAAAAGTATAACAAAAAAAAACTTTGTAATGTTAACAAAACAGTGCTTGAAAATTATTTAAATAAATCAAACAAATACAAACATTGTATGATTTATTGATTTTCTCAAATGTGTAAACCTTCTTTTGTAATATGTACATAACACAGTGTATGACTAACAAAATGCATAGGTACATAGCTATGCAACCAACCCCGTACAAAAATGTGCATTATAATTTGTTTCTGATTAGTAAAATACATTCTCTTTCAAAAAATAATAAATTCCTATTTCAACATTGTTTAAATATTAAAAAACAAACAAAGGAAACATTTTGCCAAAACTGAACGACACATTTTGTGACCTACTGTTTATTTCCGCTTTGGTGCCCTTTGCTAAAATCTTATCACATTTTTCGCCGCTCGTGCATAGTCATCGTTCGTCCATCAACTTTGTTCGCCAACGCCAAGGCAGGCGTGCTTCTCTTCACCATATAAACTTGCAACATTGTTGCAGTTGAAATTTTTTAATTCGTATGGAGATTACAAGCACGGCGAAATGGTGCTTATCGAGCATACTCTTGTGTCGCCGAAAAAACGATGTCAGTGGAACCTACACTACCCATATAAAGATGGCGCTGGTACATTTATTGAGGAAACAATTAACATTGAAATCAGTAATTTTTTTGATGAACTTGTATGAAGAAAATGTTTTTAAATGAGAGGGTATGCACCGCTTATTTGCATATATGGAGTGCACGCCACTGCTAACAACCGTATCACACTCCGAATTCAGTTGACTTTGAATCGTTGACGACTAGACTACACACGGTAGTCGTCAACGCACTAGGATTTAGGGTAAATCAAGAAGAGAATCTGGCCGTAAGGCGCGAAATGTATTCACTGGAGATTCACCCATTTTGGGAAATCCCTTTAACAATTTTAGCGCGTTGTGTGATGGTCAAATGATCCATATTGTGAAATGACAAACCTTCAAAAAGAGTTTTAGTGAATTTACATTTTTTGAGTTTTACGTTTCGCACCGTAACTCTTGATAGAAAATATCTAGAGTTATAACATCATGTCCATATATTGAAATTACTCTAACTTTTTATACCCTTCGCTCATAGAGTGAAAGGGTATATTAACTTTGTCATGAAGTTTGTAACGCATTGATGGAAGCATCTCCGTCCATATAAAAAGTATGCATATATGATGATCAGCATGACTTGGGGAGTCGATTGGGCGATGTCCGTCTGTCTGTCTGTCTGTTTCGACGCGTTTTACTCGGCCAATTTAAAAGCAATGAAGCTGAAAGTTTGCACAAATGCTTCTTTTTGCTGCAGGCAGTTTGTATGTTTGAATCGGTAAAATCGGACAATGGGGTCATGGGGCTGCCATACAAACCCAACTCCCCAAATTAGGTTCTTCTAAGAAAAACTCTTTTATTTGTGTACCAATTTCAACCAAATTTCACACAAATGTATTTCTATTTACAACACGAAACATATGTCAGAATGGATCAAATCGGAAATGGGGTCATGGGGCTGCCATACAAACATAACCCCCCAACTTAGGTTCTTCTAAAAAAAATTTTATATTTGTGCACCAATTTCAACTAAATTTCACACAAATGTGTTTCTCTTGATGACACAAAACATATTTAAGAATGGGTCAAATCGGATAAAGGGGTCATGGGGCTGCCATACAAACCCAACTCCTCAAATTAGAAAAACTTTTATTTGTGCACCAATTTCAACCAAATTAGACACAAACGTGTTTCTCTTGATGACACAAAACATATCTAAGAATTGATCAAATCTAACCATGGGGTCATGGGGTGGCCATACAAACCTAACCCCTATTTTGGTTCTTCTATGAAACATTTTGTGCACCAATTTCACAAAACCTTGAATGAATGTGTCTTTACCAAAGCATCAAAAAAGTTCAAAACGAATGGAATCGTACTGTGGGGTCATGCTCCCGCAACCCCAATAAAATTTTCCGAGTAAATATTTATTTGCCCTCTTATTTCAACCAAGCCCAAAACTTTTGTAAGACTGAAGAAAAAGAATGAGGAGGGGGATTAAATACAAGTCATAGGTACGCCCGAAAAAACTTTTAGCCCAAGGAGAGCGAAGGGTATCCGAATTTCGGCCGCGCCCGAAATTAGCCTCGGCCCCGGGGGTTGGCGAGCGTAGCGAGCAGGGGGCGAAGCCCCCTAGTTACATAGTGGCACAGTGTATTCAACAATTTGGCTTCAAAACTTCACTCTTTTTTGATGTTACGTTTTAGCCTTTTTTTAGACTAATTGTACTATACTATTAATGTTAGTTGATTTTCATACCCATACAATGTTTATACAAAAAAAACTCGAGTTTTAAGGTACCACTCACACGGAGAGATTATTTATGACCCTTATAATTTTAAAAGAAACCGTACTCAATTATTTGTCACATAGGTCACTTAAGATATCTTCACTTTCAAAAAATGTGCGGTCAAAAATTCTGGTATAAAAGCATATACATATAAATCCATAAAATTTGAATATTTTTTTAGTTTTTGTGTAGGAGCTTCTCAAATGTTAAAATTCGCGAGTTTCAAAAACCACGAAAATCTAAATATACACTGCTTGTCAGCAGATTAGCACACCCCTTCGCATGAATACTAAAACTAAAAGAGTTAAAATTTCAAAATTATAACTGTTAATAGTTTATTCCATTCTGAGTTAATTAACACAAAAAGTATTGTGTTTACATTTTTTTAATATTGTTTTATAATTGTTTTTCGAAAAAGAGCAGACAAAATTGCCATTTAAAGTTTGTCATCAGGATCTCTCTCTCGATTACCGTAACTCCTAGTGGAGCATGGTGCGTTGATGACTACCGTGTGTAGTCCATCAACGTTACAAAGACAATTGAATTCGGAGTGTGATACGGTTGTCAGCCATACCACTTCCTAGTCGCATTGTTAGTTTATTATTCTACGATAAGAATATTTCTTATCATCTTCTTCTGAATAATAAACTTGCGACGAGTCGTGCCGAGTTTGGAAACTCGTTTCTCTATGAGTGTCTATTTCACAGAGTGGCGACCGAACGATCACGGCCACAGAGCACGACATCAGGATAGCACATGAAATTTCTTTTTTGTCTATCTTCCACAGTTAAAGACGTAGTACCCCCCAATTGTTTGTGGTTGTTTGAATAAGATATTAACTTCAATATGAATAAGGGAAAATCATAATCTGCGGAAGAGGGATCAAAATTTAAGGCTTACAAGGAGTCAAGGCGGTCAAAAAGTGAAATTTCGAGAAAAAATTAATAAAAGTCGATAAGTTGAATCCGAATTCGTGTGTAATAAGTTAAGGTAAAAATAACAGAGGCGATAAGAATTGAGAATTTGTCAATCCCTATGAGAGAGTAATTTTGAGAGAAGCATCCAGCCCTCATGACTCGGTCGGAAGGATTAGGGTAAATTTTGACATACATATTAATAATAATTAATATTAAAAAATGTTAACACAATACTTTTTGTGTTAATTAACTCAGAATGGAATATACTATTAACAGTTATAAGTTTGAAATTTTAGCTCTTTTAGTTTGGTTGGAAATAAATGCAGTGAAGTAATTCAAGACCTCCCTTAATCAATTTTTATTGTAACATCGAGTTAAACGGAAATGACAAATGCTTATGAGGTATGAAAAAGTTTGAAACAATTATTTTCCTTATTATAGCATAACTCTACTCCACATTTTTCACAAAAGGTTTGCGACACTCCTGTGCACTTATAGGGAACTTGCATCGTATCAGCTTTTTGACCCAAAGTGGCCAATGGCCGATCTGATCTTGGCACACTGCTATTGGAGGAACATGCTGCGCGGGGCCCTTGTGTTTTTTAGCCTGAATCTCATATACGGATCTTCGGTTTTTATGTTAGGTTTCAGTCCAAAGTTGCACACGCCGAAAATCCGCTGAAGACATGCGTTTCTCGGTACCGCCTTCTTTGTGTTTTTTGTTTGTACTCTTCCGTACTCAACAGAAAAGCCACGTTCCTTCTTCAACACTTCCTTGTCAGTAGGCAATTTGCAATCTGGAATTCAAATTCGTCGTACTGTCCCAAGGCTCAATATACCCTCTTTTGCTAAGAACTCTAACAAACCAAAGTGAAGTAATTGTCGAAATTAATTTTATAATTTTAAAGCGTTGCAATGTCTCGCGCCATTCCTACAACTACATTAGATGATGCTCCCAAATCCTGATCTTCGGAAAGCACAACATTTTAGACCCTGTTTCGGGTTCAGTTTTTTTAAGTATATCCTGAAGCCTAACTAAGATAATATCTTACTACCCCTTTTGCGCGGTTTCTTTGGGTTATATCACTTCAAATTGGTTCTCGCTTTAGTGGAGCAGATTTGTTCATCCACACAAAGATATTCAACTGGGAATTATCGTTAAAATGGATATATTGTCTATTTTGTTTTTATTTTTTGTTACGGCATTCTTTCACTTTCGCGCAATGATCGCGTCATTATTCTGAAGAAAAATGAAAGGATTATCAGAAAAATGCATATGCTTTACTTACAGCAAATATTAGCGTTGTTACGCAATGTAACAGAAATGTCACAAATATAAACTCTTATTTTTGTCATATAAAACAGCAAAACTATTGATTTCTGTAGCAATAAATAAACTTATTGGCTCAGATCAGATACCTCTATAGGTTCCAGCAAATAATACAAAGTACAAATATGTTACACTTTTTTTTTAAGAAATTCGAAATTTGCCATGGTCTAAATTCGTCCCCTGCACGTTTCAGATATGTCCACCTCATATAAAATTGGTCGCGCTTCCTTTAAAACTACCCCTGTCAAGTTAGCATTACTACCCCAATAGCGGCGAATTTAAGACTTGCCTGTAAATTTATTTAGAACTATTGTAATCTTAAGGAAATGTAATCGTATTGTGAATAAACTGAATTGAATTGAAAAAAAAAATTAATTTATTGTCGCAGTGTTTTAGAATATTTCCACTTTCTACAAATTTATCGAGCCCCTCATCCTCTTAAATACCACCCTTAACTGCATTTTAATTGCATATCGTTTTTACCCTGAACACTTGAGTTACTATAAGATTCGTTCTTCATATTTAACTAATTCTACATATTTAGCTAATTTAACAATTGCCTTAAAATATGTATCCAAATAATAAAAAATGGTCGCAGGGGCTCGTTATGATATAAAAAAAAAATTCGTGCCCTCCTTTAAAAACTATCATTAACTGCATTTACCTGAATATCCCTTAAAAATGCAAGTTTTCAGAATGTTCAAAAAGCAAATTGTATTCAATTAATTACCGAAGGGATTGCTTTGCCTATCCAAAACATTTTCTTGCCCCTTAAACCTTTAAATACTACCCCTAGTTGTGTTTTTAGTCCCATACAGTTTTAGCCGAAGAAAAGTGAACCAGAATATGGGCAAAACCGAGCGGTAAAAACCAATTATCTCTGGTTTTTGCAGAATTGTTGGGGACGGCCCTTTTGATTATGAGGAAAAAAAGTCCTGACCGGGGTCCGCATCATGGAAAAGAGTGGGAAAGGGAGTATTTTTGAGACTATAAGCATAAGGTGAAGATTCACTGGTCAAATCCAGCCTTGTCAAAACCAAACGCCTTAACCTCTATGTTCAATAGCCAAGCGGTAATTGATTTTCCTATTTCCAAAGTTCGGTTCCCTTTTATTTATTACAAACGAATTGTTTGATTTGCTTAATACATATTTATAATTTAGTAAAAAAAAATTTTCAATCGCACCCCATATAAGGATGCGTCGACGCGTCATCCTCAAAGGGTTTCAGCGAAGTAACATGTCGAGAGCAATCTCTCAATCTCCGAACGTAGCAATTTACTTATATTTTTTAATGGATTTTTGTCGAATTTTACTCAATGGTTACATCCAGATTCATCTAGTCAAGACTGTTAGAATTTTTTTTTATACCCTATACCCATAAGATGGTATAGGGTATATTGTTTTTGTTACGCCGATATTATGTAACACCTCAAAGGAGCCACCGGAGGTATGGCAAAGTATATAAATAAATGATCAGGGTCGGTCCCTGGATCGAATAAGCCATGTCTGTCTGTCTGTCCGTGTGTCTGTCTCTTAGCAAGATAACTCCCGAAATAATGAAGCTAGCGGTTTGAAATTTTGGTCAAATGTTTGTTTTGCTAAAATCTTGGACGGTATTGAAAATGGGCCAAATCGGACCACGGGTTCCCCTACCTCCCATACAAACTACCCCTTCTTTATTTATTTTAATTCGGCCATAACTTTCGGTAGAATATCGCTATCGACTTGAAATTTTGATCAATGTCTCATTCTGACATATACTTTGAGTTGATGGAAAGTGGAGTAGGTCCGACTACCCCTACCCCTACTTCCCCTACAAAGTTATATTCAGCCATATCTTTTGATAGAATGTCACGAAAAACTTCAAATTAGTATCAAATGGTAGCCGTTGGATGCCTGGACAAGGTAGTAAAGATGTGTACCCCTCCCTCACCCACAAAAAATATGAAATTTAATATTTTGGGTTTTGCGTGCCTTCTAGGTCTGTACATGGGTATAGGGTATACACTCATCGTGCTAATCGCACGATTAGAACTCGGTCTCGTTTTAAACTAACTACAACTTATTATATGTAATTTTAACCCGATGTTCCTTGGAAACAGAAAATATTTCAAACCTAAAATAGTTCAAAGAATAATATCCTGCTTTGCTGTTCAAATCCATTACAAATTGACATCAATAAACAACATAAACTCTCATTCCACACTCTACATCTTAATTTAGAACGAACACTTTGATGATGACCTTTTCGCTACTACTATTTTATTCAATTATGTCCGCCTGTTTCCCGGTGTCGAACACCTGTAACACGCAAAATGCAATAGCACCTCTTCCAACTTCCTTAAAACAACAATCAATGTTTTACGTCAACTACTCAAACCCTAGAGACTCTTTCTCTTCCCATAGTGAAAATGAATAAGCCAACTCATCTCACTCTCATTTATAGTCCTGAAGACGGCAAGGCGACGAGACACTTTCAACTACCCTCGCATAGTTCCTTTTGCTTGCTTTATAATCGAGAATAGGACACAACAAAATGAGGCAGAGTCTTGCTTTGTAAAATGAAACTATAGCTTATAAGAAGCTCTATAGCGCATTTCACAGGAGGAGGAAGAGAAGAAGAATATACACGATACACCTATAGCAGGCAGGAAACGGTTAGGATAGGTAAATAGAATGTCTAATGGAAATCATTTAACATTTATGCCGGCACCATTTATTTGAAAAGAGGTCGACATCTTCATCAAAGTTGTCGTTTTCTTCTTGTATACTTGTAGACTGTACGTCATTCGACAATCATTCAACTAAGTCAACAATTTTAGCAGTCATTGAAGATTAAATCAAAAAAAGTATAGAGTGGGGCTGTTCAACTTAGTATTTGGTTTACTTTACTACTATACTACAGAAACTGAAAAAATGCGATGCGGATAGGAAGTACAAAAAGTTTCGTAGAACTGAAAATATTATACAGACCTATATGCCTAGTTTTCCTTAATAGTGAGTTGTCTATTCAAGCTTAATATTGCGAATGCTTGTAAAAGCTAACTATGGTCGTTACTGGAACTACATACGTAAAGATTGTGTGTTTTCCCAAACACTGGCAACCTTTAGAATAAATTATGTAATAACCACGGCCTTAATATGTAAACAAGATGTACGCTTATAGGCCAGTCAAAATCGACATTAACCTCGGAATAAATGGAATACTACACAGAAAAAACACAATTCGATTTTTTGCCTAATGTAAAATAGACAACGTATTATTCGTAACTTCAGCTACGTTTTAGTCAATTCATCTAATAATTTTAACTACATGTTTAGTTAGTTCATCTAATTAGAAATAGTAAATGTAAACGCGCCTAAGTTTTGGAACTATTATCTATTCACTGTCGATAATTCACCTAACAAGTGGGCAATATAGTGAAATTAGTAGATTTACCTATTTTTTCTAGGTGATTTCTATACTTGCAAAAGTATATGCACTTTCGACAATTTTACTAAAAAGTAGTCAATATTAAGACAATTACGTGTATGTATATGGTGTAAATTAGAAACGTCGTTCCGTATAGTCTGCGTGGTGTAGTAGGTAGGGTGTCAGTCTTTAAATCATAGAGTCGCGGGATCGAATCCCACTGTAGGCAGGTAATTTATTATGCATTTTTAGAGCGTAAAGAGGTAAATAAAATGTCGCCAACACATATAGAGAGGTAAATGCTAGTTATACAAAACTCATTTATGAGTTATATTCGACCCAATTCGGAGTTAAATTCACACCGTATTTTTTTGTAAATATACTCGCTTTTTCAACTAGCTTAAATTGAAAATATATCTACAAAATTAGGTGAATTTTCAATTTGAATCGGAAATATACTTCTTCATTCTAGTTAGTTTGACGACAACAGTAATAGTTTCACCTAAACTAATTAGTCACTGCTTGAGAGTATCGTCTACTTTATGTAGTTGAATGGTTGACTCCTAAGTAGCTGATTTTACTACTAATATAGGTCAGTCTCCTAATAATTGTTGTCGTGAAAACAACTATTCAGGAATAGATACTTCTTCTAATGTAATTAGTAGGCTGAAAATCGCTAAATGTTTTTAGAAGATGTGACTATTTTTTAGATGCTTTTTCGACAAATTTTTTTGTGTGTACCGTTCTTTCGCTTATCTGTTTTAGAGTATTACTGGCTATATAAATCAAGATTTGCAACCCTGGGGACCCTGTGCTATTTTTTTGCCGAGCGAAAAAGGGCAATTTTTTTGCTATTTTTTTACATTTTCAAAACTGTGTTTGGCATTTTGAAAGTAGGCAGAATTTCCAATCCAATGATATCCCTATGTTGTTTGCCGAAACGACATTTATGTACCTACTTGAAATTCGCAATTTTTTGGTAAAAAATAGCCTATTTAAAAACCTGTAATTCCGTCAATATTTGACCTATAAAATTAGGATATCATTGGATTGGAAATTCTGTCTACTTTCAAAATGCCAAACACAGTTTTTATCCAAAACAATTATGTCTTATTGATTCACTCATCAGTGCAACAGTTCATCTTTGCGATCTGACGACAATAAAAATATGTACATATATAAATGATAAATGTGTATGTGTTACTCCGAGGCAGCTTGACCGTAGACCAACCAATCACCGAAAAGCTCAAATTCAAGGGCGTCCGCCTGAAAACCCCCCAAAGAAGGCGAGAAGGTTCCATTTGATGGACCCAAGGCCAGAGGCAGACCGAATAACACCTTGATGTGTCAATGAAAAAGGAACACATCGGTCTCGGCGATGACACGATTCAAGATACAGCTGCCTGTAGAAATAGGCTGAGACATTACCGAGCGAAGCGACGCCATGGAGCGGTATAAATAGCGAGGCAAGGAAGAAGAAGAAGTAAAACATGTTTACTCCTCAAGTTAATTTGAGTTGAATGACCAAATTCAGTACTTTAAAGTAATTATTCTTGGTTCCGGAATTGTGCCAGCAAATGTAATTTCCAGCTGTCAACGACATCATAGACGCATGAATATCGTCTTGCCGGTGTTGTAAGCCAGACAATTTGCAATATTTATTAGACGTTCTACTGAACTTCCATCATTCACGATGTTATTGAAATTTCTGCGTGTGCAATTCTGTGTATGTTTATAAATAGCACAAAGTTGGAGGACTTTAAGGATTCTTTGAAAAAAAAATTGAGGAAATGAGTGAAAAAAATTCAGTGAAATGCTATCATATAGTTCAAGTGAAACGACATTTTATCGTAAATATTTGTACAATTTTCTTTTCAGACAAAAACATTGAAATGAAAAATATCGCTCTATCTTATTTTGGTCACTATTTGGAAATATATTTCCTCGATTACACCGAAAGGTGCGCGTTAAGCGGCACAGCGGGTAAACCAATGTCGTCGTTTCACAAGGTGAAGCGAGTACTGGGTATGAAATTCAAGATCTAATACTGACTTTTAGTCCTTCTTTGTACTTGTTGAACCGCATTTTACACAGTAGAGGTTACAATAAATATTTTAAGTTTCACGAACCCGACCCGGTAATTATCGGATGAAAATGGTAATGACGCAAGTGCAACGCTCTCTCACCCTCTATCTGTCTGATTAGCTTCCTGAATACCGAGAGCTTTGGTTTTGCGGATCTCATTGCATTACGAGTACAATCACAACCAAAACGTAATTATGGCGCGTACATTGCTGCTATCTTCGACGAGCGGCCGTCAATTTTTGCATAATCGACAGCAGATGAGTTGACAATAATTTAGGATTTAATACACTCAGAGAAAAAAACGCACATTCATATTAAAAGCTCCACATTTAAATTGAACGCAGTATTCGTTTGAAAAATATCGTTTGATTTGAACGAGTTCTCATTTACGCTAAGAGAATTTCTTTTAAAACAAAAGAACAACTAAACCCCAAACGGCGGTCGTTTAAATTAAAAGATTCCGCATTACATAGTAATGGGTATACATTCCTTTACGTAACAAATACACTTACCTAAAGGACGCGATGCCAAAATATCATTTGTTTCAACGTAGTACAACAGGTAGTTAATACTTCTGGCCGGTCCGATGAGTCTTACGTGTTCATGTTCATTCCAAACAAATGTGTAGTGTCTAACAACAAACGCGTATTAGAATCTTCGTCGATGTTAAGAGTGTTTTCGAGAATGTACTTGCATTCATCTGGAGGAATGGACGGTTTCACACGTGTTATTTAAGTTTAGCGGGTGTTAAAATGTATTAATCATATTAAAATTAGACCTAAATAAAAAATAAAGTGTTTTTCTGAAGTTTTCATAAGTTTTATTCTTTATTGATTTGTCAACCCAGGTAACAGTAACTATCTAATCGAATGGAGAATGGACAATCAAACGGAATGTATTATTTTATTTCAGCAGAGTTTCCTTTTAATTCCATGTAAAACTCAATTATTTTGAATGGGGTTATCTATGAAATGGAAACGGGATGCGTTACTTTCGAAATACATGCCGTTTCATTAAAAAGAATGCTTCGTTTATTTTAAATAACAAAAATGTTCAATATAAAAACGAAGACGTTTGATACAATTGCCTTTCATTCATTTAAAATGTTTTAGCCGTTTACAATAAAAGAATAGTGTTTATTTCAATGAAAAATACGTGTAAATCGACTGGCTCCTTCTTTCCGCAGGTAAACGTAAATTCTTTTAATTCAAACGCTTTTTACAACTCATTATGCTTTTGAATCGTTAGAATTAAACGCATTTGCGTGTGGAGCAAAATCAAAAGCGCAAATCGTTTGAATTAAATATATTTCGTTCAATATTAGTGAATATTTCTCTGAGTGTAGTCGCTCTTGATCTACAGAGGTCGGCGTATATACTTGGGCAACATGTACTTCTTTGTATTGTTATTATTTTTGATTAACTGGAAAATGTAACGGTACATATTTTGCATCGAAAATAAAGTACATGTCAACAGCAACAAATATGCACAATATTTTTACAATTTAGTGCAGTCATATTAGCATTTCAAATAGAAAAAAATAGAGTAAGGCTAATTCTTCTTTGATATGACACCCCGCATGCCCACGATCGATCAAGGTTTGTAATTAGTGTCCTTTTATGTCCTTTTTGAGAGCTTTCCGATAATTTTTTTTCTTAGCAAATTTAATGATAGAGTCTTTAGCTATTATAAATTCGGAAAAGTGAGAAACGTAGTGACAACTTGAATTATTTTCGTAGTTATGGCTTTGGAAAGATACACGGAAAACACAATAATTTTACATTTAATCTCGATTTATTCCGTTGAGGGTCCTTGAAACAGGAAACAAACACCGGGTATGTAATGTACTCGACGTCCCCTTTGATCTGATACCCCACATGCTGACCTCCGGTCAAGGATTAAAGAGTATCCTTTTTTGTCCTTTTTGGGACCTTTCCGATCAAATTTTTTTTTAGCAAAATGAGTTTTAGATTCCTGGGAGCCCACTGATTCAAAAACCACAAAAAACTCAAACAAAAAAACACAAACTCTATTTTTTCTATGTATTTGGAGGCCTGAAATGGGATATTTTGACTGCACTAATTCCGTGTTAGCCTCCGTTAGTGTCAGGTGAATAAGCCATATAAGTGCAATTTACTTTCGGGAAAAGTATTTGAACAACACTTTTTTCTTCTGTTACCGCATTTATTTTGCAAGTATCTGTGGACATTACTATTTCATATTAATCGTGGTATTGTTAATAAGAATTTTTAATGAAAAAAAATCATCAGTGGTTGTGAATATGGATAAAAAATCGGAAATAACTCCAGCTGATGACCGACTGATTCTGCGAAAATTCACTGAAAACGTATCGAATCGGTGGCTAGCCATTGCCTAGCCCAATTTAAAATGATTCGATACCAGGGTGTATTTCGTGTCCTATATATGATCGTACACCTTTGCCTGGTTGAGTCTGGTAATGCCTCTCCTAGTATTACATGACGCTGCATACGTAGAGGCATCTCATGAGAATTGCAGCGGGCCATGTAATACACCGGCTCGAAATGCACTCTGTGTGCCGGAATTCGCTGGAGTATGCATCACTGAAAATCCTTTATTAAAAAAAACCAAAAGATGCAGCAAATGACTGCTGAAAATCATGTCAGCGAACGGGCGGTTCGTAGAAGATTAAAACAAGCATAATTTCAAACTTAAGTCGCACAGTGCGTCTTTCCATAGGCAAAAGTAAAAAAAAAATTGACTATTTTTCCCCGGAATCAAAGTTAGTCAATATCAAAGAGAACATGTTGAAGTATCCGAATATGTAAAAAAAAATTTAAGGTTTCGTTTTTTTAGTAATTTTATGGACTAAAGTTAAAGAAAAATATAAAAAATTCAAAAAAATTGGTTGTACTTTAACTTCGATTTCCGATCTTTTCGCTAGTTTTTGGCAACCATAATGATATTTTTTAGAATAAGTATGTTCCACGAAAACTATTCAGGTAATTTTTTTTCTAAAAATCTTTTAATTGAAAAAAATGGGAAAAAAATCATTAAAATATGAAAAAAAAACGTCACTAAACGATTTGGGTGGTTGATATTTTCTGAAAGATACAAGTGACTACTTTAATTAAAACTAGTATTGGTTTGCTTTTTTCACGCAATTGGCATTTTTACTGAACTAATTCCTTGGAAAATGGCAACTGAGCTATTTTAAAGTCATTAAAAGTGATAATTTTAACATAATATTAAGCTTTTACACACTTTTAGAGGAGATAATAAACTTCAAGCACGAACAAAAAAAAATACTATAAATAATTTTAATTAATTTGTATTATTAAAAATTCGATTAATTCAAAAATACTCGTATACCAAAAATATAAATATAATAATACATATACATGCATATGGTTTTTCATGGAATTTGATTTCTGAAGTCCAGTGTAAACCATATCATGAAAAAAATATTAATATTAATATAATAATAAATTATTATTAATTGAAAAAATCGTTAAAAATCTATAAAATACGAAAAAACCTTCAAAGTGAGATAGTTTTGGAGCTATCGGCCTGAAATTTTGTATACAAGTTTCTTTTCAGTGTAAGCTGTATTTACAACGGCGCCATAAAAACCAACCCAAAATCTGTGTTCCTAATAAACCCTTAAAACATATCGAGCAACGGATGAAAACGGAACACTACGTCGAAGGGCTGTCATACAAACCAACCCCCGAAAATTAGGTTATTGCCAGAAAAACGTCATACGGCTGTCATACAAACCAACTCCCCCAAATTAGATTCTTCTAAGAAAAACTTGTTTCTTTATTAACCGATCTTAGCCAAACTTCATCCCAGCTTGTTCCTAGTTTAGCCTCAACACATCCAGGAACAGATGGGATCGGAACACTGATCGGATCGGGCTGCCGTAGAAATTATTAATACAAAATAACTTTAAGTTTCATCCAAATGTTACGGGTACATTTCGGTCGTGCCCGAAATTACCCTCGGTCTCATTTTTTAGGTATCGTAGCACTAAATCTGGCAAAACAATGAACATGGAATGGTTGCGTATCATAAATGGTAATTGATCGTAAGCGAATCGTTTATTTTATTGTCAGCATTAGCGTAAATGCAAATGACTATCGCCAAATTTTTATCTCTTGCGATTTTAAGGAGAGTGTCAAGGCTCAGATCAATGCCAACTCCGCAAAACAGATTTTCGCAAGCTCTTGATAGCGGTAAAGTTGCCTATGGTAAATTTGCTAAATATCTCACGGACGTAACTTGGGTTCAAACCGTCGAAAAACGGGACCTCCCAAGGAATCATTAGGGTTCAAAACGTACAATATTTTTTTAAATTCTCGTGAGTACTTTGAAAAGTAGCCTCTAACAAATTTGCTATTGCTCCCAACAAAACACTAAAACTGAAAGAGACCTAACCTTGGTTAAATGTTTAAACGAACACATTTGCAGGAATATATATACAGGGTGTCCCACGACTCTTGGTACATACGATAATGGGTGATAGTACAGCTCATTTGGGTACAATTAATGTTGTACATGACCCCTCTATCTTTAACCGTTATAAAGTTATAGCATTTTTTGTTAATAGTGTTAGAAACCTCGACTTGCCGATCAAAATCACTATTTGCCACACTCCCGAATATTTCACCCGAGGTTTGACTTTACTTTCTGAAACTCCACAAAATTCTACATAAAATAACTGTTTTGCCAATTAAATAATTTGAAACCCTACCCAGATACAACCATTCAAACTTTTAAGAAATTCGAAAATTGATTTTTCATTGAAAATTCAAATTGTAAAATTGTAACGGTACTTTGCACTGACAAATGTGCAAAGTTGATAAAAGTTGCCTCATAATGTTAGCTTTCGGACGACATATAAAAATTAGGGTCTTAGGATTTGAAAAATTGCACATCTTACGTGTTAAAGAGAAAAAAACGTGGTTCCAAGAGAAAACCAAAGTAAACATTTCCACAATTTTTATACGAGTTTTATTTAGTAAACAAGATTTTTTTTAGTAAAAAATGAAAAAAAAAACACGACACCGACGTTAATTTCGGGCGCGGCCGAAATTTTGATACCCTTCACTCTTCTCGGGCTAATATTTTTTTTCCGGTGTACTTATGACTTATGTTTAATCCGCCCCATTCTTTCACTTCCGTTTTCACCTTTTCGTTACCTCGATAAAACATATTTGCGTGAGGTTTGGTTAGAATAACTGCACAAACGGAAAAAAAAACTTTTTTTTTGTGGGAGGGGGATGCGCCCATAGTACGAATATATTTGTTTTTACATATTTTTGTACTTTCTATAAAGACACATTGCAAAAACAAATACATATATTCGTATTATGGGGCCATCCCCTCCACCAAAAAAAGTTTTTTTTTTCGTTTGTGCAGTTATTCTAACCAAACCTCACGCAAATATGTTTTATCGAGGTAACGAAACTATGA
Source organism: Microchrysa polita (assembly GCA_949715475.1). Taxonomy (NCBI): domain Eukaryota; kingdom Metazoa; phylum Arthropoda; class Insecta; order Diptera; family Stratiomyidae; genus Microchrysa; species Microchrysa polita. The sequence continues at coordinate 51,177,942 of OX454417.1, forward strand.
GAAAGCGAAAGAGAAAGAATGGGGGGATTAAACATGAGTCATAAGTACACCGGAAAAAAAATATTAGCCCGAGAAGAGTGAAGGGTATCAAAATTTCGGCCGCGCCCGAAATTAACCTCGGTATCGTATTTTTTTCGTTTTTTACTAAAAAAAATCTTGTTTACTAAATAAAACTCGTATAAAAATTGTGGAAATGTTTACTTTGGTTTTCTCTTGGAACCACGTTTTTTTCTCTTTAACACGTAAGATGTGCAATTTTTCAAATCCTAAGACCCTAATTTTTATATGTCGTTCGAAAGCTAACATTATGAGGCAACTTTTATCAACTTTGCACATTTGTCAGTTCAAAGTACCGTTACGATTTTACAATTTAAATTTTCAATGAAAAATCAATTTTTGAATTTCTTAAAAGTTTGAATGGTTGTATCTGGGTAGGGTTTTAAATTATTTAATTGGCAAAACAGTTATTTTATGTAGAATTTTGTGGAGTTTCAGAAAGTAAAGTCAAATCTCGGATCAAATATTTGGGAGTGTGGCAAATAGTGATTTTGCTCTGCAGGTCGAGGTTTCTGACACCATTAACAAAAAATGCTATAACTTTATAACGGTTAAAGATAGAGGGGTCATGTAGAACATTAATTGTACCCAAATGAGCTGTACTATTACCCATTATCGGATGTACCAAGAGTTGCGGGACACCCTGTATATAAATAAAGGTACGAAATATTGTTCGTGATAAATTTATAGCTACTCCGACCCCAAAGATATCGCCCAAACCTATGTACGCGGTCCGAAGGGAGCCACGAGGGCTCAAACACTATAATGAAGACATTTTCGTGAATATGTATCTCTATAACGGTAACAGACAGTCAAATCCCGATGATAACGGTAACATTTACTGAAAGGTCTTCCATGTTGAAATCGTAGCTCCAGGAGCTGCCAAAGGTCAATTTTTTTAAATGGCAAAGGACTCTCATTTGGTTTCGTGAGTGTGAGATTTTTCTATCATTATTTCCGAAATTGTCTACCTTTCCACTTAAGGAAAAAATTATGTGTGTTTATGTGGCATACGAGTAGTAAACAGTTAACGAATGCATATCAAAAGTATGTATGAACGAGCTTTTGCCTTTATTTTTTTACCAAACAAATCTGTTTAATGCAAGTAGTACAATAAGTGCGTGATTTTAATGATCACAATAAAACACAAAACTTGTCTTTCACGAGGTATTATCAACGCATACTTACGCTCCAACAGTTAAACATAATTATTATTTCATTGTCCCAATAAATTGAGAGTAATCACGTAAAACAATGCATGATTCTTACCTTTTTCCTCATAAATATTTTATTTTATTAGACAATCCTTAACGAGCCCATAAAGAAGAACACAACATCTGCAATAAACAATCGAAATCTTTGGATTCAAATTGTTGTACATACTATTTAGCTCTGATCAAAGCTGACTCTTTCCTTTTTACAGAAATAAATTTCAGAGGAAAACAAAAATCCCGAAAATGCAAAAAACCATCTAAAACAAAAAGAACAAAAAAAAAACTCCAGAACGTAACCTTTCCTAATTGGCTCCCTGAAAATTTAATCGTATCTAAAAGCCCTATACATACCTACTGTGTGTGTACCTTTATTTCTTCTCAGGCCCATCAAATGACAGATTTTTGTTGAATTTGTCGTCGTCCATGTTATCGGAAATCGGTATAACAAATTGACAGTGAGGTTTTAATGGTTCGTCTGATAAATAATTCCCAGGCATTATATCCTTCGGGATGAAGACAATATTCGAAAATAGGACCATATCACCATAGGGTATCATAAAAGAAACAAACGCAGTGTATAATGGTGCGGGCGAGTGGCCGTCGAAGTAGAAAGACAGAAAAATTGCGTAATCGGATGTTTATATTTCCCCTATGAGGTATTCGATTTGCGGAATTTCATCTGATTGTGAAAATAAAACCTTTTTCTAGATTGAATCCGTTCGGCTTTTGGTTGGCATATTACATACATACTTGAAAAGAGGATTTTAGGACTGAATGGGATAGCCGAGTATGATTATGTCCATGGTACGTATCACATATCAGCTGTCATATCATTCAAATATACATGTAGACATATATATCCATCTATGCTAAGATGCAGGTATTGTATTCCATGATTACCAATCAAATATTCTCTAAGGAGAAGTGCGCGAAATTTCTTACGATACCTTCAAGACAGCAAACGTCGAGTGTGGATATTAAGAAGGCGTATGGACAGAAAACGATAAAAGCTGTTGCATCAAAATGTTTAATAGTTGAGAAACTCTTAATAATATGGGAAGAACGATAATGTGTACCCTACAAACTAAGTAGTGCGGAATACCGAGGCGCTTTGCGGTTTCTGAGCGTTCTTCATTCTGCGGAATGTGTTACCATAATCCAGCAGTGTCTTGTAATGTATGGAATATTATAATTACTGAGAAGTTTTTCAAAAATCAGACTCTCGGTATGTAATTTTATTATGCGCTTCATTCACACATTAACTCCCATAGGAACAATTTTATTTTTACAAAATCGCTTATAAATACCCAAAAAACCAATTTTCAACCTGAATCCAGTAAATCTCTTCATACCAGATAAACGGATTTACCATGGCTGACTAATCTGCAATAATCATGCCAAACGTCAACTGGATCCTATCGATTATATTTCCGGTGCCTGAAAATGTTCCCTATACACATTTCGTTCGCGCTTCACAAGTCGACCAAATTTTCTGAACGCGCTACGTGGTCTAAAGTTGCGTGTGAATAATTTATAAATCTCTTTTCGCATTTAACCCTAATCGACCTCGCTATGGATTAATAAAGGCAATAAATGTGTCGTACAAGTTACTAAAAAAAATCACAAATGACACGAACGTCAGGAACTAAATTCCCGACTCGATAAGTTGTGTGTGTATATTGTTGGGCGAAAGACGATGGGGTTGATCGTTAGGGAGTTCTAGACAAGCTAAAAGGATTTTATGCAGATTTTTGATGCAGACATTTTAAATCCTCGCCGCACATGGTTGGGTGAACATTGGTGTTCGGACACTGACGTCGGGATATATAAAATGGCCGCGCGCGTACCTTCCTATACAAATGTCGGGATAAGTTAATCCCGCAAATATAAAAGAGCAAGGCCCCGTAATCAATATTGGAAATTATGGAACTTTACAACATGAATCTTACCTTTAGAGAGTGCTGTGAGGGGGCCGCTTGAAAATACATAAACACGCGATATTTTATTCATGCAACTCCTCCTGTTTCGGGACGAACTCAATTCGTTTATGGCTTCGCCGGTGAATTAGCGTTAGCGTTAATGTTTGGCGAGCTCTCGTTTTTGGCGAACGATACAAATGAGAGTTACGACCATACACTTTTTATTGAAGGTTTGAGGTTGCGGTTGACTTGACTGAGCAATTACGGCAGTAAATATATAATGAGAAATGAGAATTTTTCTTATTTCAGGAGAAAAGCCGGACCTTACTGCGATTATCTGCATTATGATGATGGAGAAATTGAAAATGAAGGCGAAATGTTGAAGGTAACACGAGCGCGAATAATAAATTAGTGTTTTCAGTTTTTTTTTTAACTTTTCGAGGAAATGAGTTTTATTATTTCTTAATTTCTAATCAAATAAAGTGCTTCAGCAAAAGTTAAATTTTTTTTACAAAAAAATGTGTCTTCAAGATTTTACACAAAAAAAAATAATTTGGTATGCATAAAAATATGTATAAAAAATCTCCTGATGCGCATTTTTGTACAAAATGTCCTTTTGCACCTTTCTAAAAATATATTGCTAATGTGAGGCTTCCATTATGAAAACAGCCCAATATGTGGGCCGCGGACCACTATCCGGCCCGAGAGGGTGTTTTATCCGGCCCGCTAGTGACCTCGTAAAAATTGGGTATAGCTGTCTAATTACTGAAATTTAACATACATTATTAACCTATAAGCGTTTCGAAAACGCAACGTTTTACTATTTTCTTCCCAGAGCTCACAATATGAAGATTAATTTGTCACAATTAAAAAAAAAATACAGGCGTGACAGTCCAATAGTGGTCTAAGGCCTAATCGACCCTTTGGTTGGTTAGTTTTCAGAATGGCGAAAAAGAGCAATTTTCAAGTTTTTTTGTCCATTATTTTTAATTTGTTCACAATATTTTCGCAATGTTATCAAACAAAAATGCTGTATTGAATGTAATCCGCAGTCAAAATAGTTTACGATTGCAAAACCTATTTCCCGACAACTTGCCTTGGGAATGGCACATGCATTTAATTTCTTAGGTTGCGAAAATGCAACGATGGGTCTTAACATGTATCTACGACTTATCGTTCAACTTATCAAGAAATTCAAATTATAATCTAGACCACAAGCATATATAAAAATCAATAATATACTGGTTTGACCCGGCCGGCGTTGCGTCTTCGCAACATGCCCTCTAGCCTGATTTAAATTTTCGTAGCGTTAGGATCGCGGGATCATGGTCCAGGTCTATGGGTTAAGCATTTTTTTCTTTATCTTGAAAATATTGAATGTTTAAAAACAATGGAAATCATTAAAAATAAAAGAAAATGGGAGTTTTACTTAGCTAAGGGGGTCGAAAACAGTTTGGAAACGAAATTCCCCCAGCAGGATACGAATTATAATTATAATTTTAGTTTATTGATACCTCGAAAGTGCACATTATTATTTTTTCTAATTTACATAATTGTTATGCAATTTTCATTTACTTGAAATAAAAAATTATACTATTCATCCGAAGATATACTAGGCGACGGTACCAAAGCCTCTACAAGCGTGCAAGAAAGAAAGAGCTCCTCAATGGACCAACATCGGGATGCGCTTGCTTTTACTCTGAGCGGTGGGTTCGTGCTGTCTGCTGCCCCTTGTTCTTTGTATACCAAAGAATGTGTAACATTTCATTCATATTTGCAGTCCCGTGCACTCAAAAAACAAATATATCAGTCACATACATATATAATAGACGGATATATAATATTTATCCATATCAGATATATTAATTTATATGAGGCTAATTCTGCTAAGGAAATATATTTTCTAAGGGAGCAAAATGTATCACATACGGCTATTAAATTAATAGTAGCTCTCACAATAAAGTTATTGTTGTCGAAGCAACGAATATTTTCCATACAACTAAAAACTATCTTTCACAGGCATAAATTGTTACCTATATTATATTTGTGTTTGTCTCATATTATCTGCTATGGATAAATATTATATCTCCGGCTATTATATCTGTGACAGATATATTTGTTTTCTGAGTGTGGATATTATAAAGCTTCACTTTTCGATTATCCATTGATACGGTAGTATAACGACTTGAGTTAAATGCAGCCAGCTGTGAAACGTCGGCTAAGTCCTACATCCCACAAAGTCGAGAGCAATATGCTGGGTACAAATACAAAACGGCAGGTTTTCCATTGCTTAGTGTAAACAGTAAAGGGGGTCGAAAAAAACTGAACGATACACGTATAATTATCCGAATGTATGTTTGTTGTCGTAACATAGATGGATCATTTTTTTACATATAATCTGAAACCGGATAGTAGCCAAATGTTACCATTTCGTTGGTTTAAATCCACATATTTTCAGCGTCACGAGCATAAAACTTACCTGAAATTAACAAAAGAAACAACAAATTTAGTTAAAAAGTAATTTAAGGGTATGAAATGCAAGCATTATATTAGTGAAATTATGTACAAAATATGTCTTCAAAATTTTGCGCAAATCAAAAATAACAACGAGCTGCTACAGTGACAAAGGGGGGAGGGGGGATTTTCGGTTTTTGTTAAATATCTAGAAAACTATATGTCTGATCGCAAAATGTCCCAAGGGCGAAATAAGCTACATCATTTTTGGTATAAATTAAATACATTTAATTGGTAGTATCAGCACCAACTCTTGTCACTCTACCTATACTCTATGAAAATTTAGTGCGAAGTGTAAATTTGAAAAAAAAAATGTAAATTCCACATAATACTTTTGGGTCTAGGGTATAATTTTCCAAGAAAAGGTCTAGGTCTATTATATATCATTGCAAAGGAAAATAGATGTAGTTTATTTCGTCGTTCGTTCGTTAGTGTAACTTTTTAGTGCGTATAGAGGAGATGTGTACAGCAACTTGGCATCAAAACTACTCTCTTTTTTTATGTTTGGGTCTAAAGCTACCCAGCAAAAAATCTGATCAGGTTTGTCAGGTTTAAGGAATAGGTAAGGGAAACGATTTCAGCTTGGGCCTTATAATAATTCTTACGAAAGCTTTATTGCTACTTTCTGTCATGGACAATTTGCGTTCGCTTTAGTTTAATATTAAACTAAGGCACAATTCAGACTTACTTTAATTTATTGTCAGCTTTACTTCCAGCCAGGTATAAATAGTAATTATAATAATGGTTACGTAAGGCTCTTTATAAGTTAGTTCAATTCATACCAGGAATAAGCCAAAATTACATTTCAGTAATTTAAAAGTAAAGTTTTTGTAAGCCTTTATATAAGGTATCTAAAATATTTTTTTCTGGAAACCTTTACATTCCCTTACTAAAAATATCTAAAGTTCTTAGGTAAGTGTTATTTTAAGTTTCTTTCCCAATTGAAATTAAGTATCTTTTTGCACGAAGAATGCCATGACCGGTCTGTGGCTCACTTGGTTGAGTCGCACTCTACGATGCTAGTAATCTAGAGGTGCGGAGATCGAATCTCGGCGTGGTCAAACATTTCCGGAATGTGCGAATATGCACTATGTCCCACAAGGGGTTACGGTACACAGAAAAAGGAAGAATATAGCAATTTTTAGTTCCGAGAAATCACAATTTTTTATCATTCTTTAAACATTATCAAAACATTTACATAAGGATATGAAAGGATTATAATCTTTTTTTCCAGGCATTCGTATAACTTATTAAAAGCAACTGTTAAATTTCTTTTAAAGGCTTAAATAGTTTTATTATAAATAAGGTAAAAGTAACGTATCTGCGCTTAAACCTTATAGCCAATGACATGGCCTGTGCTTCGGAAAGGTATCTGACAGGTTAATTCCTATGCAAGCCGTAATTCCATACCGAAAGGTATGCAGAATATGGATACAAGCCTCCAATTCTTAACCCTTTAGCTGCCACAGGCATTTGAAGGTTTTTGAAAAATCATTTTTATGTACGACTAAAACGTCAATATCTGAACAGCCAGAATAGCTAGAATAGCCAAATAAACTAAAACTAGGGATAATTTTGGATCGATTTTGATATAATTTAAATAAATTTTACGAAATTGCAGATCTTTAAGAATTTAAATCGATCTAAAATCAACCCTAGTTTTCTGCAGTTAAGGTATTAAAACTGTTAGATATAACGAAGCTAGAATAAAATGATAAAAAAAGAAATGATCGTTAGACTCTGCGCCAATTTTTAAAAGAATCGTACGAGCGAAGTGCTTGGCAGAAGTTAGAGAAAATTGAGATGGAAAAATGTATTGTTTGTTGGTCAAATCTAAAAAATTTGACTTTGAAGTTCTGTAAAAACTAAACCTCTATCAGATTTTAGTGCGGTTAGTTTTAATTTTTAGGTAAGTTTGTTGGCTGTAATAATCTTATTTTGCTAATCTAGCTTTTGAGATACTGAGGTTTTAGTCGTACAAGAAATTGCTTTCTTCAAAAATCTTTAAATACCCGTGGCACCTAAAGGGTTAAGAATTGGGGGTATGCTCCGTGCAACTTTTTGACTGGAAATCACATGAGGAATCACAATCCGGGTCATTTATGCGGCAGTTTCCGGACACCATGTATATACCAATCATTATATCAACTTGTGAATGTTTTTCAACCCTTTCATATGGGTTCATTGATGCTATAAATAAGTAAATTTACCGAAAAAATGCAGAAAGCAAAAGTTAAATTGATGGGCATCATCATACAAATGCACAAGTAGATTATTTTAAATAATTAAGGATTTAACTCTTCTGAATCAATAATGAGCTTAACTGCAATGTCGATTATTATTTTAAATCTGAAATTGCAATGCAAACAAGTGAGAATACATATGGTGCCAATAATAAAAATAATAATAAATTGAACTGTATGACAAGCTTTGCGGATTTATTATAATTATAATTTATATTAATTTAGTTTCTGATTGAAGGGTTAAATTAAAGCATCAAGATAGTACAGTAACAGTATTCACCGTTTATTGAAGCCAACATAAAAGAAATACATACAGAGTCTGACAGACAGGGAAATACTATGGCTTGGATTCGTTAGTTACGTACGGTTTAAAAATTTTTACTACGAGTAAAACAAATCAAAATCAAATTTCAAATTGAATTTTTTTTATCCACAAATTCATAATATGGAAATCACTAAAAAGCAGAGTGGCAGAGATCTGGTCCAAATGACTCATTTTTCATTCTTACGAACAAAACTGGAACAAAACTATCAATGACGTGACTTGGTAATTAATATTAATGAACCGTTGACCGAAATGAGTCTTTTGTCTTTCAATCATCTCATCTTATACACAGGTATGTTTGTTAAAGAAATGTGATTCAGTATAAACATGACTCATAATGATTGATAGATTTCGATGTTTAAATGTTAACTGCAAAATAAAAATAAAAATTTTGCATTTGCTCGTTTTAATGTTTCTGTGTGTTATTTTAATTTTTTTAAGACCAAATATGAGTAGATCTTTGCTAAAGTTTTCCTCTTCTCTGAAATGCATTCAGAAGTGATCGGCCGGGTCAATGATAGCATTGCAAATTTAATTCCAATTAAATTAATTCCGATATTCGGAATCAAGAAAAAGCTAATATAACTTTATGCTTTAATGGTTAAACTCTCTCCTTATTAGCAGAGAGTCAAGAGTCTGAAGTGTCCGAACGCAAATCAAACAAGTGAAAAGCGGCCTTCAAATTGGTCTTGCTTTTGCCTCTCGTGTGTATTTGATGTATTCTTCTGCTTCCTTGCCTCCTTATACCGCTCCATCGAGCCGCGTCACTCGGTCTGTGGCGTAGACACATACCCCCGTTCTGACGTAATGTCTCAGCCTTTTCTACAGTGAGTTCTAGCTTGGATCGTGTCCATAAACCAAACCACACCAAGGCGGATGAACCTTTAAGACAAAAAATCGTCGCAGTAAAAAAGTGCTGGTTTACGAAAATGGGCGTTTTAGGGATCAAATCAAAATAGAAGGAGTAAACATAAACAAAACCGAAACTTCTTCGGGAAAAGCTAAAGTTCCAGTTTCAGAACAGGGTAATAAGACAATGTATACATATACTGCAATTCAACTGGATGTGATTACCAAGGTAAAAATCATCAAGGATCACTCCCTTTTAACTAGCCTAATAAATATCATCTAAGGACGCGGGAATGCCCGCCCGCCAAAGAAAGACGAAGAAATTTGAACAAATATAAAGTGAGAAGCGGCCAACACTATGTTTACACGGCGAAACAAATACGGGTTTTCGGAACTCTGTAGCTCGGACCCCCGTTGGTCTTGAGTCTTCAAATTTGGTAGAGGAAGATACGATGAAAAACATCAGAGATATCAAAGTTTGCAAATCTCATTTTTTCGAAAATCTTATTCTCGTTGTCCTTATTGTTCATTGACAGGGCTACAGTCTCGTAGAGATTCGCTCTCTTTTCCCGTGGATAGAGTCTGTCCCGAGAGTGTGCATCGTCTATCGCTGGAAATTATTTCATGGAAGCTTAATTATGGCGCTGGGGCACCAAACCGGTTTTGACTTGACTAACAGTGTATGTACTTTGCTGTGTTCAAACCGCAGAGTTACATGATTAAGGCATTTGGGAAATCGCCTTTTCAAGGCATTCTGACGAGTCAATTTTAACAAAATTTGGCATTAGGGTTTATCATTGTAAAAGCTTTGCCTGGTTGAGTCGTTTGGTTAGGACTAGACAGGTTTTGGAGACCTTTCATAAAGGGTAAAAGGATTTTTGACATGTATAAGGCTTTTTTTTTTGGGTCTGGTATACAGTTTTGTAATGTAACTAACGAACGTAACGTAACGTCGATGAAGCTCAAGAAGCCAAATGTATCCATATCTACGGTAATTTCAAAGCGATATTGATGAAACCTAGATGTATGAACAGTCTTGGGTCTGCAGTAACGCGAATGGTATCTTAACCGTTTGGTGTTGACTTAGACCCAATTTGGAACTTAGGAAATGTGGATGTAATTTAAATCATATATTCAGTATGCAGTGAGTCTCTACTTAATTAATCGAGTCGAAACCCGCCTACTAGATTAAATCGTACGCCATTAAATTCAAAATGCATCGTAGAATGTACTTGCATTATTCAAATTGCAGTACAGTATGGTACAACTGTCAACTAAATCTAGGATTTAGTAAATCTTGTCGATAGTCTGAATCGCTCCTTAATGATAAAATTAAAAATTAGGATTAGGATGAATGTTAGGGTTCGGGATAGAGATGGAGTAAAAGCTTATGTTAGGGCTAAGGTTAAAGTCAAAATGAAGTTTAGGATAACGGATAGGGTTAAAGTTATTGTTAGGGCGCAATTAACGTTATTTTAAAATAATTAGGGTTAAATTTAAGGATAGGGTTTGCGTTATGGTTGATTTTTGTGTTTTGACTTAGGCCAACGTTAAGGTCAAAGTTCGGATTAATATTAAGTTTAATGTCATGTGTAAAGATACCAAGGTTTCCGTTCCGGGGTTCCCAGGACTACCAAGGCTATCAAGGTTACCAAGGTTACCAAGGTTACTAAGGTCTTCCAAGGTTATCACGTGTATGGTTACTAAAGCTACGAAGGCGACCTAGGTTACCAAAGAAACTAAGGTTACTGAAGTTACAGAGGTTACCAAAAAGACAAAGATTACCAAGAGGGTCATTATTGTTATTATTATTCGCAAACAAATTCGTGATAATAGGGCAGTGAATAACGTCTTCACTTCATGAAAATATCAATATCATTTATTGATATTTTAAGTCGATTTTGTTAATTGAAATCTGCAAAAACAATATGATATCCTACAGAAACAACTGTGTTGTAAAAGATTTCCGCCAAAGAAAAAGTCGTCAGCCGCAAAAAGGATAAATATAAATAAAATCCCGCCAAAATACACGCATCTTGTCTCAAGGATATGCATATTCAAAAATGATTGTATTAGTCAATAGCTTCCACTAAACCAGCGCGATTCGCGTCAGAATGTAAGAAATCATTTTCACTGCGGAAGACCACGCTGAATTTGCTAAGTAGTTCGTGTGGTATGTATGTGTATTGCATGCCGCTCCCGCACTGGTTTGGTGGAAGCTAATTTCTTTCAACGCTATTTGGCGGGGAGCAATAGGGTTATAACAAAAATTAAATAACAGAATAAAACCAATCTTATGAAAATTACGAAAGAACTTTATTCTATTAAAAAATGAAAAAGTGTTTTGTACGAAGGAAAGCATAGTAAATTTCTAAAATGCATTTTTTTACAAGGCTGGAAAATTCAAAATGAAATCTGATCAAGAAAAGAACATAGCAGCAAATAGCAACCTCGTCAAGCTCCCCGCCAGTAAGCGATGAAAGAAGTAAGCTTCCACCAAACCAGCGCAAGGGCGGTACGCGGTACACACAAGACACACACCACCCGAATTGGCAAATTCAGCGTGGTCTACCGCGGCGAAAATTATCTAATACATTTTGACGGGTACCGCTACCGCAAGGCGCTGGTTTAGTGGAAGCTATTAACGAATTCAATCAGTTTTGAAGATGCATATCCTTGAGACAAGATGCGAGTATGTTGGCGGGATTGTATTCATATCAATCCTTTTCGCGGCTGACAACTTTTTCTTTGGCAGAAATATTTTGCACCACAGTTGTTTTTGTAATATTATCTCTTATGCTTAACACAACAAGCGCGGCGCTTCGATTCGAAGTTTTTTTTAAGCTTCTATGCCGTCCAATTAAATTTTTCAATTAGCTGAAATGCAAAATGGAATTCGCTGTACGAGTACGTACGATGATATGATGATGAAATTAAATCACGAAACATTTTCTGATTTAATACGAATAAATAAAGAAATGCATTGTATGGTTGTTAGGTCTGCATATGAACAAAATGAACATTATGTTGAGCAAATATTGTCGGAAGCTCAAGTGGCTTATATTATAATTATCATGACCATATTGTCAATCGTTAAGGAAATTTCTCGAGTATGTACATACAAGTACAGTATCGACATCATTGACAACGTACATCGAACGTTGCCCCACTCTGGATAAGGGGACATCTTTTAATTGAGAGGTTAATTATCGTCTAATTGATTTGTATTCATACGCATATCTGTCTTCTGTATGCATACACACTTCTTTATTCATGTTCGACAATCTTCAAAGTGCAGCATTATTGAAATAATGTCACTGCGTGGTCTGATGTTAGGGTTCATTGTCGTTCGTTTAATGTTATAATTGATGCATTAGCAATTTTGTCAAACCATTTAATTTATCGGGCCAGAGATCATTTTATAGATCATTGATCTATCCAAGAAAATTTGATTAGATGAATAAATCAAAGGTCGATCGTGAGTATGAAATATGATCTTCCATTTGAAATTGAGCTTATTTACTGGAAACCGGACTATAATTATAAATTATTTATTATTTAACTTTTGAAGTACGAAGTTGTGTGACAAAAGAGACGTCAAAGTAAAAAAAAATTGCCAACAAAAATGTAAGCAAGTTAAATTAGGTTGAAAGAATCTTACTGCCTTTAATTGACACAAACACGCATCGTCTCTTCAGTTTTTTTTTCATATTTAAGTTTAGGGTGCCCATCTTCCAATATGTTCCACTGAAAAACTAAGGAATGCATACACAAAATCTAGATAAAATCATCTTCTTTATTTATGTAATTTATTTTCCTGGTTCTTGTTTTACAATGAATTTAATAAAATATTTCGAGATAAATCTCTTGAATCGCATATACAGTCCATACTCCCCGCAATACATTCTATCGGATTCTCGGTGAAACCAAGAGCTCACGTTGAAAGCTAATGCAATCCAGCGTACAAAGATATACGACCTCAGATGACATTTTATTCGGGGCATTTATTTGCAAACATTAATAATTCACGGTGTTTAAAGAACATCGTCTACGCTCTGATACTTCCCAAGTTGTTATCAACGCCAGGTACACTCACTGTATGCAGACTGCACTGTTTTGCAGTGTTTGTCGTCATAACCAGCTCCAAGAAAAATGAAAGATGGTTTCTAGCAGTAGATTCGCTTCTATCTTGTTTTCCTCATCTTATGGCCATTTCAATTTTCAAATGCATGCCTGGTCGGCTTTAGACTTGACGGGCTTTGTGTATAGAGAAGATTACTCATCTCAGTATCATTTCAACAATTTCCTTCTTTATACACATACACAGAGGCGACTTAGCTATGACGCCACCCATATTGAGAAGTTGTCGGTTGTGTTCACAAGGTATGAACATTCAAGTGTTACCGGTTGCAGTAAATATGTGAATGGCGGTTATAATACGAAAGATGGATCATCTGGTTGATTAAATCGAAAGGCTACCGATGACCGACAGTAACATGATTTGTCGGCTGGTTAGTAATCTATGCATAAAGCTTGGTGATTGACTGCTGTCTCGACCGGAGCCCGAGACAGGTCCACTATTAGCCCCAATTGGGAATAATGACATCAGTATGCATACGTATTAATCGCCAATTTCTTGGATTGTTTTTCTAAAATGAGAAAGAGATATCATAAAAAATAGGCGCGACAGTCCAATATTGGACTAAGGCCGCAAATGAGTTAGTGACGTCCAATTTCTAAGATCTTAACTGCTTTTTGTTGAGGTGTTGTGATCAACAGCACGCTCAGCACTGTTATTTATCCCCTTAAATTGGTACTTGTTTAACATCTGAGTGAGATCATAGTCCGTCACATGGGTCGTGAGTTCGAAAAACACCATAAACTGAATTTGTTCACGGTGAGACTCGAACCCACGACCCTGTGCATCCAAGGTGTGTGCACTGACCACAACACCAACCAGACTACTAGAGATATCATACCCCCCAATAAAACAACAAGTTAGAGAGGCTTCCACCAAAGAAAAAATCATCAGATGCAAAACGGAATTGCTATCAATTCTATCAAGTCGACCGTTCCTATTTTGATAAAAACAGATAAACGGGCTAATATTTTTGGTCGTGCATGACGTTATATTCCCGATCTTCCCGTGATGCGATCTTCACAAAATTTGGTATGCATGATCCTTTGAGGGCCCTCAATACAGTCAGAGGTCACAGGCGCCCTATACCTATAACCATATGCAACATCGTCCAATCAATCCATCTTCATAATATAGGATAGGCTATAATTAATAAAATAATAATATATCTTTCCATAGTATAAAAATTAACCTCCACTATCGCGACAATCACCCTGTATAAATCTCATTGAAGCCAATGCCACAAAACCAGAATTGCTATCCCAAAAAGTAGAATTCGTATTTGTGCTATACAAGATGCTGTAGAGGGGACAATACGAAATCCCCAATCACAAAATCCCTAAACGCAGAAAAATCCCCAAATTCAAAATTCCCATAATTATAACACCCATACACAAAATCCCCAAACATCCGAAATATCCAAGATCTTATCTGCTTTTTTGTTGAGGTAATGAGATCAGCATCACGCTCAGCAGTGTTATTTATCCCCATAAATGGGTACTCGTTTAACATCTGAGTGAGATCATAGTCCGTTATAAGCTCGTGAGTTCGAAAAATGCCATGATCCACGGTGAGATTCGAACTCATGACCCTGTGCACCGAAGGAGCGCGCACTAACCGCTAGACCAGCCAGACTCTCGTAAAGTATGTAGATGGTAAATGGTAAATACAATAGGTAAATGGTTGATTGTAAATAGTTGATGGTGTAAGGTTGATGGTAAATAATTGATGGATGCAAGATGGTAGATGGAAGATGGTAAATAGTATATGTTAAATGGCATTATGAGGGTCGTAGGTCGAAACAAACTTATTTATCTTTTTGATTGACACAAACATAATTTGAGCACATGAAAAGGTGCTAAAAAAACCTGATGCAATGAAAAAACTACTTGGTACCGGTGTTGCTTAAAAACTGATGTACCGGTATTAGGAGCAGACCTAGTTACCACCCTTAAAACCAGCCAATGGATAGCATGATGCGGCGCTCATTTTGCTGGAAATGTCAGAGTGCTAGATGTCTGCGTTGAAAAATTAAAGCCCGCCCAAAGATGCGACCTGCAGTGGTTGAGATTTACAATCTAGCGGGCCCAGCGCGCGCTGTAGCGCTTACGCCGGCCGCCCCGGGCAAGAAGCAATTTGTCATCCCTATGGTACTATACCGAATGTTTCTTGAAACTAATGATTTCGGCACCTCTAGTAATTATAACAAACGTTGTAAAAATCCATTTAAGCTATGCATCACAATTACAAAGTGACTTGACTATGGATTTTGACGTTTCCGTCAAAACTAAGTATGGTTGTGTGTGTGCTCCGTGTGCTCACACATGTTTTGGTAGGAGGGTTCGCAGCACTGAAGCCAGTGGGCTTATTGTACTATCGCCCTAATCACCTGTGGGCAGGACTATGCCTGACGATCAAGGTTGATCGTGCTAAGAAATGAATCGAGGTTGCTGATTGACATAGAAGCTATGTCGTCCGTGTCTGGATAGGCCACTCCGAATCGTATCCAGCGGCGCCGGGCCAGAGCATCACATTCGCAGAGGACGTGGAATGAGGTCTCGTCATCTTCTTCGCAGAATCGACAGCTCGCGTCCTGCAAGAGCCTAATTGAGCGCAGATGTGATCTCAGGCAGGAGTGGCCTGTGAGAATCCCACATAATGGTGCGTACTTTATTTCTGCTTAGCTGAAGCAGCTCTGCCGCTCTTTTATGGGAGTATCCTGCTATGAACATTTTGGAATGCCTGAGCCCGGGTAGTTTGTCCCAGTGCTCAGAAGCCTTAAGTCGTTCCTGGTCTTTGATTAATTTTTTCACTATACATACATGTAGATATGCCACAAAAGGGGTTCTGGTCCGTAGAAGTGAGTAGCTGTGGCCATGCGTGCCAACTCATCCGGCTGTTCGTTCCCTGTGATGCCTGTATGACCTGGGACCCAGAAGAGTGTTAACCTGTTGTTTGCTCCTAGTTTGTTCAGATCATTCATGCAGCACTGAACGAGTCTTGACGTGATGGTGTGCTTAGTGAGTGTCTTAACAGCCGCTTGGCTGTCTGAGAAGATTGCTATTCTTTTTTTATTAGCACGTAAACAGAGATCAGCGCAGGTTGCTATTGCGTGAACCTCTGCCTATGGAATACTGTGGTGTGGTGCCCCATAGGTATGGATATCCTATGCGCTGGGTCAGCCGCCCCTGCTCCTGAACCTTCGGTTGTTTTAGAGCCGTCAGCAAACCATTTTATGGTCTGTGGGTGCAGCCTGTGGTATGGTGACGTTAGGCATAAATTACGCATTTAACTCCGCGAATTGGGAGTGCATTCATGCCATATCTTGCAGAATATATGTGTTTGACTACCTTGCAGGTATACAGGGTGTCCGGAAACTGCCGCATAAACGCACCGGATTGTGATTCCTCATATGATTTCCAGCAAAAAATTTGTACGGAACATACCCCCTTAGCTTAACCCTTTAGCTGCCACAGGCATTTGAAGATTTTTGAAAAAATCATTTTCTTGCACGACTTAAAGCTCAATATCTGCAAAGCTATACCAGCTAGAATAGTAAAGCAAGATGATTATTACAGCCAACCAATCTACCTATTAAATTAAATTAACCACACTAAAATCCGGTAACAGGTTTGGTTTTTACTGAGCTTCAAAGTCAAATTTGTCTGATTTGGCCCAAAATCAATCTGTATTTTCATCTCAATTTTCTCCAACTTCTTCCAAAGAGAGGTTCTTGTACGATTCTTTTAAAAATTGGCGCATAGTCTTGTGATCATATCTTTCTTACATCATTTTATTCTAGCTCCATTATTTCTAACAGTTTTTATACGTTGAGTGTAGAAGACTAGGGTCAATTTTAGCTCGAATTCAACACAATTCAATTCACACTGCCCCTTAAGATCTGCAATTGGTAAAATCTATTCAAAGTATGTATGTCGAAATCGAGCCAAAATCAACCTTAGTTTTTGCACTTAACGCATCAAAACTGTTAGAAATAGAGAAGCTAGAATGAAACTAGGGGGCTTCGTCCCCTGCTCGCTACGCTCGCCAACCCCCGGGCGACGAGGCTAATTTCGGGCGCGGCCGAAATTTGGACACCCTTCGCTCTCCTTGGGCTAAAAGTTTTTTTTCGGGCGTACCTATGACTTGTATTTAATCCCGCTCCTCATTCTTTTTCAGCCGTCTTGACAAAAGTTTTGGGCTTGGTTGAAATAAGTGGGCAAATAAAAATGTTGACTCTGAAAATTTGATTGCGGTTGCGGGAGCATGACCCCACAGTACGATTCCATTCGTTTTTAACTTTTTTGTTGCTTTAGTAAAGATACATTAATTCAATGTTTTGTGAAATTGGTGCAAAAAATGTTTCTTAGAAGAACCAAAATGGGATTTGGGTTTGTATGCCCCCCCCATGATTCCATGGTCAGATTTGAACAATTCTTAGATATGTTTTGCGTCATCAAGAGAAACACTTTTGTGTGTAATTTTGTTGAAATTGGTGCACAAATAAAAAAGTTTTTCTTAGAAGAACCTAATTTGGGTAGTTGGGTTTGTATGGCAGCCCCATGACCCCATTGTCCGATTTTACCGATTCAAACATACAAACTGCCTGCAGCAAAAAGAACCATTTGTGCAAAATTTCAGCTTCATAGCTTTTAAATTGGCCGAGTAAAACGCGTCGCAACAGACGGACAGACGGACACCGCCCAATCGACTCCCCAAGTCATGCTGATCATACATGTATACTTTTTATATGGTCGGAAATGCTTCCTTCAATGCGTTACAAACTTCATGACAAAGTTAATATACCCTTTCACTCTATGAGCGAAGGGTATAATGATGTAAAAAAGAAAATGATCGTTAGACTATGCGCCAATTTTTAGAAGAATCGTACGAGCACCTCACCTTGGCAGAAGTTGTACAAAATTGAGATGGAAAAAAATATTGTTTTTGGGTGAAATCACAAAAATTTGGCTTTGAAGTTCTGTAAAAACCAAACCTCTTATCCGATTTTAGTGCCGTTATTTTTATTTTTTAGGTAAATTTGTTGGCTGTAATAATCATCTTATGTTGCTATTCTATTCAGTTTTAGTCGTACAAGAAAATGATTTTTCAAAAATCTTCAAATGCCTGTGGCAGCTAAAGGGTTAAGCTAAGGGGGTATGTTACATACAACTTTTTTGCTGGAAATCACGTGAGGAATCACAATCCGGTGCGTTTTTGCGGCAGTTTCCGGACACCCTGTATAGTGTTAACTTTTATGCCACATTCTAAAAATAATACTAGTGAAGGAACAACGGAGTACAAAATATCTGCGGGTGTTCCACAGGGATCCGTGCATAGTCCCCTACTGTGGATTATAATTTCCAATGTAATCCTTGATTATTTCATGAAAAGGGGTTGATGGTGGTTGGATTTGCTGACGATATTGCCGTGGTCGCAATCGCCGAAGAACCGTAGTACGTAGAGCTGTTCGCGGTTCGCCAGCCACGCGATTAGAGCCATTGACCTGTGGCTGCAAACAGTGGGGCTAGAACTCGCGTAAATTTAAATGATATTTCCGTGAAGTAGTAAAACTTTTCTTCAAAGCAATTTAACATTGGTCAATTTATACACAATAAATAGCTATAAATAAATTAATTGAGTTTGCATATAACTAATAAAGAATAGAAAAATTACCGATATCTTCAGAGTTGTTTCAAATATCTAAAATCATAAGCTGAAAGTCAAAGACAATCTTTAGCCGATTTCAAACATTTTTCAGATGATCTGTGGGGTGCAGGGTGTTTATCGAGAACCCCATTATCTTAAAACTCTACAACTTTTGAACTGAAATTTTAAATTTGTTAGACCCGGAGTCATAAGCAAATATGTATGTATTAAATCCGGTAGACATGAGTTTTATTTCATCTTTCCGTTGAAATTATGTTTCAAGACGTTCCCAAAAGTTACGTATTTTTAAACGGTTACCGTTGCATGCCTAATTTTATCTTCGGATGGCTTACTTCAACTCTGGTATACCGTGATTTCCACTCAATCGATTTGCGTTCACATCTACAGAACGAACTTTCACTCGTCCTCCGTCATCTCATCACCTTTCGATCTAAAATCGGCACTCGCGTCGGAACATTGAGCACCGACGAAAGTCTCGTGGAATTTGGGTCACGAACAACTTAGAAAAAGAGGTGGTAAGGCCCCATCTGCATACAGATTGAAAGAGCACAAAATATATCACAAAGCTCCTATCTATAGGTGCCGTACAAAATCACCCGTGTCTTTCGGGTCGGGTATGTTGTAAATGGTGGGAACAGTCGGGCCGGGATTCCACAATATCTTGGTCCATGAAGAATCATACAAATACGCACCGTCTCTTCCACGCGCATGCCGCTGCACTATACTTTTGTCTAACCTTCCCGGTTAGGCTCTGCTCCCTGAAAATCACACCTGGCTATCAAAACAATTCAAAATTGCGAATGGACTTCACTTCCGTAACCTAAATTACTAACCAGTCAGATCTCCGATCAGGGATTTGTTTTCAAGCCTTAACATAGGGAGGTATCCTTTTGGATTCCAACAAGTGAAATTAAATTCTATATAATTTCTTTCATTTAATCTTAACCAAATCGTCCTTTTGAGATATTTTTCTATACAAAGGCGACAACACCAACCCTAGTGTGTGTGTATCATCTATTAATCAAAACCGCCTTTTTGAAATTCTCAAATCTCAACCGCATTGTCTTTTCCCTCTCGCAACATCCCGCAGGTGTTGTACCATGGCAAGCCACACAAAAACGTAACAAACATTGCACTCCACCTGGAGATTGCATCAAAAGTGGAAATGGATAACCGCATAGTATGGGTTACGGACGAACTAGCTCTATGCATATACCCAAGAAAAACCACCAGCAGGATATCTGCATCGATGTCGGAGAGCTAAATCGACGTCAGCTCACGTTCTTTACATCCGCTGATGTTGCTGAGCTGTATGTTGTATTGCTGGTCGAGGTCGTTGGGGTTTCGCACAAATCGTTCAGGCAAGCCATGGTTCAGCTTAAGCTTAAACAAGAAACGTATAACATTATACATACACGATTGGGACTGGTTTTACTGGGCGAAATGTACTAGAAGAGAAAAAAAGGAATACTACATAGAACTGCTTCTGATGTTGTCGTCAGTTTCTATTTTATCTTAAATAACGTTTTGATCATGGCGCGCCTTGTAATGTAAAGGCAATAAGGCTGATTTCTAAAGGACTTTGGTATGTATTATTGCAATTAAGTTTTCTTTTTAATGAACAGCTTAAAATACCGACATTTTTGGAAAGGCTTGGTATGGTATTCATCGTGTCACGACACTGGCTGTATAACCAACCAGATTTCACAGGACAAGAAGTATGTATCTGAAAGTACGAACATATTAGCCATGGTCATGGGTTTTTCGTCAGCTTTATAGTGATTCACAAAGGCGTTTAAATTTGAGGTAGTGATTCATCCCGAAGCCATGGTAAGCCAGACCGCTAAGCATGCAAACAGAATGTTTTCAGCTTATACCTCTACTGTGTGCATACCGTTTTATCTTTTCGTTTCATCGCCTTTGTGAGATTTCTGTCAGGGAATTCTTTTAAAATCCATTAAAATTTGTCACGACCTTTTATACGAACTTTATAGTTTAGTACGTATTTGGATTGAAGATGACTTCCTTGTTAGTTTTCAACTAGCTCTTGACATTCAAGTTACCATCGTAGAGAAATTGCTATTGTTCTGAGATATTCTACGTGAACTTACGACATTCTGTGCGTATATCACTCCTGGCGGGTTATTAAACGTTTCGAAAGACAAAAGTTTGTTTGATGGGTAGGTAAGTTTAAGACAGCTAATATAAATTGCATATAATAATTGTATATAAATTGCATTATACAGTATGGTCGTTGACAGGATTTTCATATAGTACATAGCTTCGCTGTCTTATTTTTATTAAGGATTGAAAAAAATGTTGAGCTCTCCGCATTTGGTGGGAAGATTCAAAGGAGATTTTTGGATATTTTTGGTTGAATCAGCTGGGGTACTGGCCCAATTATTTTTACAAAAACTATTGGAATTTCTTCGATTCTAGAAAAGAACTTTCAGCGGTCAACGAACGCTACGCATACAGTAACAAAACCTAATTAGAAAATACAAATCAAATGAAAACCAAGACACTTTGCACTAAACCAAGATTATTTCTCACATAAATTTCATGCTTTAGTGAATATGATGTATAGGGTCGAAAACAGAGTTCTGTAATAAATTGACAAGAAAACAGCATTTCTCCTCCCCTATAATGATATAGCATTGAACAAAGGCTAAAAATTTTTTTTTCTTTTTAACGTACATACATATTTAGTCTAAGAAAAATGGCATATTTGCTCGGCAAAAATCCTACATAGGGAATTTTTTTGGATTATGGTTGGGGATGGTCGCCAGATTATGGCATTAACCGATTAACCGATTGGGGGTCCGCAACCTTAAAAAAGGGGGGAAAGGGGGACATTTTTTCGTTTTTTTTGCGATTATTTCAAAAACGGTAAGAGATACAGAAAAATTTATGGAGCTTTTAAAAAAGGTCTAAAATGAAAATATTCTAATTTTTTTTCTGGTCTAACGCCGAAATATTTAATTAAACTCTAATGTGTTTTATATCATTGGAAAGGTAATTTTATGTAGTTTTTTTTTGTCCTCAGACCATGTTTCTGTATCTCTTACCGTTTTTGAAATAAAAAAAAACGAAAAAATCACCCTTTTTTAAGGTTGCGGACCCCCTATCGAACTTTTTACGCCATTATCTGGGGACCATCCCCAGGCATAATCAAAAAAAATCCGATGTAAGATTTTTGCCGTTCGATGGCCATATTTTGGCCCAATTTTCTTAGACTACAAACATATTTCGACAAGAAATCATTTTAGCCGCAATTAAGCGCTCCATCTTCCCTATTTAACATTTAATTTCCCACCACGATATACGGCGGACAACACGCGGGACTGTTTCCTGATATTCAAAGCAACGAATTTAAAATTCTTCTTCTACACTTTTTATAATATGTAATTAATTCCTAAACATTCATGAATTTTGTCTCTGGAGTTGTTTTAGAATTTTAATTACCTTTCGGTTTCAGCTTGTTGTACTATCTGCAGCATGAGGCGAGCTTCTTCAGCAGCAACATCGCCCAATAACACTGAATACTTTTAGAAAACATGTTCTGTTGTCTGTTCTGTTCTAAACATACGGTGTAGGGTGTAGTGATGACGTGGTTGGAAATTGTTCTATAAAGTGATGACGATGATGTCGAATAATACACATACATTATTCTGTTTTTATTGTTGATTGTTGAATTTTTTTTGGACGAAACGAACATGGGAAGATACAATTGAGCAGGTTGTCTTGCGAGCTTACTGTGAATTTAAATAGAATTCTAAGTAGATTCATTGGAACCGAACAATAGGTCAAATTTGTAATATGAGTGTTTGTAAGCTGTAATACAACTCGTTCATTCAAGGGTACGGGTTTGTATTCTATGAGTATCAGCGATACTTCTTGTTAGCATTGCATTTTTAATGTTCAGGTTCGCATTTTGTATCTGGGAAGCAAACAGTTAACCGAAACATCTCACGTTGGAGGTTTTAATTGGAACAGTCAAAATAACCAGGAAATTACCAATACGAAATTTTAAGCATAATTTGGTCGTCAATTCAATTGCTTATTGACGCAGGTAGACTGCATAAAATTTGTTATAATTTGTTATTACAAGGGACGTTTATACCGAAACATCTTGGCCTGATACTGGAAAAGAGCCGGTCATCAGATAGGGCGACAAGTGTCAACTTTACGTATAGATGTTTTATCATTTTTGATAATAATAATAATAATTGTAAAGTAGTCAGCTGAACTTAAACTTGATCAGGGTTTCAAGTCACACCTATGAAGAACGCAATAGCACAGTTCAACACCCTGTTGAACATCTTGAAAAAAAAATTGAATAATAACTCCAAAACGAACGATAATTTGTGAAATGATTAAGTAAGAATAAGATGGTTCCCATTAAAACGGCTAGATAACTAATAAAATCAACTATAATTCAGAAAAATACATCCCGTAAAGTTAATAATTCCTGTGCTAAAAACATAACAGCAAATTACTAGAATTCTTCCGAAAATAAACCAAATATGTATATGAAAACGAGACCGAGACTAATTTCGGGCGCGGACTAAATTTGGATACTCTTCACTCCCCTCGGGCTTACAGTTTTTTTTCGGGCGTACCTATGACTTGTGTTTAATGCTCCCCCTCCATTCTTGTCTTTCCGTTTTCACATAAGTTCCGTGGCGCCGATAAAACAAATTTGAGTGAGGCTTCTTGGAATAATTGGGCAAATGAAAAAAAATCTATTAGAAAACTTTACTGGGGGGAAGCGGGAGACATGGTCCCATAGTACAATTCTATTTGTTTTTACATTTTTTGTTGTTTTGATTTGGATGGACACATTAATAAAAGGTTTGGTGAAATTAATGTAGCAAAAAATGTTTTTCAGAAGAACCAAAATGGGGGGAGGATGGTTTATACGATAGCCCCATGCCCCCGTCTCTCCTTTCAATCCATTTTTACGTATGTTTTGTGGCAATCATAGAAACACATTTGTATGGGGTTAGGTTTGGTGGACAAATAAAAAACATTTTCATGGAAGAACCAAATTTGGGGGATTGGGTTTGTATGGCAGCCCCATGAGCCCACGGTCCGATTTCATTCAATTTTGCACATGTTTTGTGAAATCAATAGAAATACATTTTCATGCGGTTTGGTGTAAATTTGTGCCCGAATAAAAAAGTGTTTTTTAGAAGAACCCAATTTGGGGGCTCAGTTTTTGTATGGCAGCCCCATGACACCAATCATTTTAACAAATGTTTTGTTTCATCAATAGAAATATATTTTCAGGAGGTTTGGTTGAAATTGGTGCCCAAATAAAAAAGTTTTTCTTAGAAGAACCTAATTTGGGACGTTGGATTTGTATGGCGACCTATCGAATTGAATTTTTGTTAATTTTGCATAGTTACACTGCGCGACAAATGCTTAGGTTCACTCATATTTCCTTCCATGAAGCGGTAAAACAAAACCCTACCAGTTCAAGAAATGCTATTTTTGGAAGTATTAAATATCACAAACAAAATGAATGGACTGAATCCCCACAGAACATTTTCCTTAAATTACAGTAATTGATTTAATTCAAAGAGTCAATTTCCAGTGCGACAATTGCTTAGGTTCAGGGACGATTTTACCGTTTTACATAATGTTTTCGCTGAAAAATATTTCAGAAAAGTATGAAAGGGGATAAATACGAAAAAACAGGAGCATTTTTTTGTAATTTAATAGTGTGTATTTTCGCCATTTTTATTTATAATTTCATAAAGCCTTCGAGGCAGGTAATCGTATAAAGAATGCAGCACAGATATCGATATTTTAGACCAAGCTGTCTTAATTCCATGAATTAACTCTTCTTTAGAGTCGTATTGTTTACCACTACTGTAAACCTCCCGAACAAGCCACCCCCAAATGTTTAATGCCAGGGGAGATGGGCACCCAGTCTAACAAAGCCACATTTTTCTCCTCAATAAGCGATTTAACCACCCTCGCTGTATGAATTGGGGCAAGATCATGTTGCAATATCCAAGGATCGCCTCCGTACATGACATTTATCATAGGGATTTCCTCTTCTAAGAACTGTTTATAAGATGAACTGGTTTGGTAACCTCGTAGAATGACCAAGTCGATAGTTCCATGATATGATATGGCTCCTCATACAATAACGGAACCTATTCGGAAGTGATGGCGTGACAGGTACATAGGGTCCTTCCTATATAATCATGATAGTAGGAGAACCCATCTGGACCGTTCACACAAAGCCGTTTTCCATCAGTAAATATTACCTGCCTCCATTGTGATGTCCAGTTCATGAATCTTGAGGCGAATTCCAGGCGCTGTAGGCGATGTTGCGGGGTTAAGGCTATTTTTTTCTTTAATCGTAAACGTTTTAAGCAAGATGACGATCTAAAAACTCGTTGGATGGTCCTTACACTTGCTGATAACACCAAAATCTCCCCAAGCTTACGCACAGTAAAGGGCGAGTTCGAAGCTTCTCTTAACCCTAGAGAGATAATCTACGTCGAATCGACGTACAGAAATTTTTCTTTTTATTATATCTCATAAGTGAAGCTTCATAATTTGTTGGTTCCAAGATTTAACTCAATTCATGACTGTAGGCATAATTACGTGGCGAAATAATTGGCTTGGGTGCCACACAGCCTAAGATATTGGGGGGTCATAAGTCAAATATACGTCGAATCGACGTATGATTATCTTTAATGTCAGTAAAAGCTGTAGAACAAATTTGTACTGAAAAATATTTTATTTCCGCCGAATCGACATTTTTATAAATCTTCATAATGTGGATGTGTATTTACTTGGATATAACCACTAAAAGCCTGCTTCGATAAAGATATCCTTTATTTTAATCTTTTGAAAGGACAGCCCACTTTTTCCTAGAACCACTTTTTTAAAATTAATATTATTTACACAAACAAATGATAATTTTGCAAAACCATGAGTTTAACAGATTAATATTAAATACAAATGATTATATATCTACCTTTTAACAACATGTTACTCTTAACAAAGAAGTTATAAGGATGTTAACTAGCAACACGTCGAATCGACGTATGATTATCTTTTCAGGGGTAAAAAATATGATTATCTCTCTAGGGTTAAGAGACTTCGCCTTGATGCACCGGAAATCGCTTTTTTTCTGCCTCCTGCGTATCGTCGGCCATAATTTCCACTATCTCGTATAAAATTATTAACAAGGTTCAAGCTCCGCTGAATCCGTATTGCAATTTGTCGGTTTAAATATCCTTCTTGCTTTAGTATGGAAATTGTCGCCTTTTCCTCGGCAGAAAATTGATTTCCTTTTGACATTATCCACTATACGACTCACAGAGTATAACGCGAAAAAAAATGTTTCCACAAACACTTCTCATCAGGACGAGATAACTCTTTAAAGTAAGTGAACCTATACAATTGTCGCAGTGGAAATTGCGATTTTCATTTTTAAAAATTCCGTTAGGTATGCGAGTTGCTTAATAGAAATGTAATACATATTTATTAAAATAACCGTTAGTTGAGAGAGCATTATTTAAAAATTATTTCCGATCAGAGTACATAGAAATTATATAATTTTAAAGGAAAATATCCATGAACCTAAGCATTTGTCGCGCAGTGTATGTTATCTTTTGCTTATTTACGCTTTTGGATGAAAGTGCGCAATGATTTTGTCAATCTAGGATGATGGCGTAACCAAGCAAAATATGGCGTACCTACTTATGCAAAATGAAGAAAAATTCTATCCAATACATTGGAAAAGCTTTCTGAATATTGTGTGTCTTCTCTATGTTGAGTTATCAGAAACCCAACCCACCCTAAGACTGTTGACATTTGCTAATATAGGCCCTCTTAGGTCTGCAAATATGATAATTTTAATGAGGATTTTTAGGAAATTACATAAGGAATATGTCTGCAAATTTTCATTTATAATAACTTTATCCAAACCGGAAATATAGCGAATCAAATATTTAGTAATGGCATTTCACAATACCAGGGCAGCGTCTTAAGCATTTCAAACTATCAAACTATGGACATGAGATTTGGTGAGAATGCATAGAATGGTAATAGTATTTAGTACGACTAGTTTTCAAGTTTGTAGGACCAAGTTAACAGGGTGTCCCTGAATAGCTGCAAAAGTCTACTTTTTTAAAACTCATAGGAAAGGCTTGTGGGGGTACTCATATCGGTAACGGATTTACAGCTAATAAATTCAGTTTATATGTCTAGCCATTCTTACGTTTGCCTGATTTTTTTTTTGTTGAGAATTCATCAGAAATTATAAATCAAATTATAAATCGAAAAATGTCTGTAGATTTGAGTACTTTTATCCAAACTGGATACATAGTAAATCTAACTAACGCCTTTCATTCTGGAACACGTTTATTTAGATCAATCCAAAAATAGATTTACAAGAAGCATTTCCATTAATATTGTGCATAATTCTTATTAAAAATATTTGATCAAAAAATATTCACTATGCATGAAAGTTCTAAAAAACTGCGGGCGCAGCCCTCTGTTAAGGTACGTGTTCGTAGAGACGACTCACGTGATGATCGCCTAGCGATCGTTGTTTTACATCCAATACCGGGCCATATTTGAATATTTTTTGAATGGTGGTACTTTCCTTGTGTCGACTTTGACCTACCGGAACATGTCTGTATAGAAAATATCCGCATATAGTGCCCAGAACCGGTGGTTTAACACCGATCGCTGAGCGATTATCACATAAGTCGTCTCTACGAACACAAACCTTAACCTCGGTATTTTTTCACTTATAACTCCCAAACTGTACATTTCTGCGAAAATCTGTGTATAAACATATTAAAGAAAACAGGATTGCGGGTTGAACGCGATATTAATCTTCAAAACGCGTTAAGCGCTATCGCTACACAATTTATATTAATTTTTTGAGGTGTTTTGCGATTTTGAACCTTGTTCCGCAACAAAATTTTGGTGGGCTCAGGACCCTAAAATATACAGGGTGTCCCGTTCATGGTGGAGAATCTTTTAATGGTAGATAGTGTGGCTCATTTGGGGAAAATTAATGTTCTACGAGACACCTCTATTTTGAACCGTTACAATGTAAAAGCACTTTTTGTAAATTGTGTCAAAATACCTGACTTGCCGAACTAAATCAAAATTTGCCAAACCACCAAACATGTCATCCGAGATATGACTTCACTTTCCGAAACTACATAAAATTTCCTATAAAACGACACCTCGTCGGTTACGAAGTTGCTCGTATCTTCCGAGATACACCAGTTCAAACTTTGAAGAAATTTTAAAATCGGTTTTTCATGCAAAATTCAAATGATAAAATCGTAACGGTACTTTGAACTGACAAATCTGCAAAGTTGAAAAAAGTTGCATCATTATGTTAGCTCTCGAACGACATATAAAAATTAAGGGCTCACGATTTGAAAATTTGCGAATTTAACGTTTCAAAGGTAAAAAAATGTGGTTTTCGTGTAATGCAAATCATCTGATATGATGAAGATAAATTTGTACGATCAACACAGTTCATTTTGTTGGGCGAAAAAACTTTACATTGAAACCACATTTTTTTACCTTTGAAACGTTAAATTCGCAAATTTTTAAATCGTGAGCCTTTAATTTTTATATGTCGTTCGAGAGCTAACATAATGAGGCAACTTTTTTCAACTTTGCAGATTTGTCAGTTCAAAGTACCGTTACGATTTTATCATTTGAATTTTGCATGAAAAACCGATTTTAAAATTTCTTCAAAGTTTGAACTGGTGTATCTCGGAAGATACGAGCAACTTCGTAACCGACGAGGTGTCATTTTATAGGAAATTTTATGTAGTTACGGAAAGTGAAGTCATATCTCGGATGACATGTTTGGTGGTTTGGCAAATTTTGATTTAGTTCGGCAAATCAGGTATTTTGACACAATTTACAAAAAGTGCTTTTACATTGTAACGGTTCAAAATAGAGGTGTCTCGTAGAACATTAATTTTCCCCAAATGAGCCACACTATCTACCATTAAAAGATTCTCCACCATGAACGGGACACCCTGTATAAAGAATAAGAAAAATGCAACTTTTGCGACCAAAAATGTAAAACCACTCAATTTAAAAATCTATTTCATAGATTTTGTGATACCACAAAACATACGTGTATGTATAGGCGGAAGGAATCGGACAATGAGGTTGCATACAATCCCAGCCCCCCAATTTAATTCTTATGTAAAAACAAAAGGAATTAGATGGGAGGTTTATGGAGCTGCCGCAGGAAAATCAAGTTACAAGATTTTTTTAGGAATGTACGGAATCGGAACATAACATCATAGGGTCGCCGAAGAAACTATTAGCCCGAAAGAAAGTAAAGACTGAAGAGTATTCAGATTTCGACAGCGCCCGAAATTAGCCTCGGTCTCATTTTTATTTGGATTTGGAGCCCTGAGTATTGTACATATTGTTGTAATATTTTGACCAATTTCGTGTTTAACAGGTTAAAGAAAACATGATAAACGATAAAACGAGAATTTGCTAAATTGTTTATTTATGACCGTACGAAACGAACCGCTAAACCCCTAATCTTTAGGCTTCACAATGGATATGATAACACAATATATAATTTGTTAAACTCTTAAAATTCGCAGACCGCAGCTTCATACGTAAAGTTTCCATTTGCATAAATAGAATAATGACAACAAAAACATTATACATACCCAAATATAAATTAAACAAGTATGTATGCACCAGCTATCAATATCGACAAGTTCAGCTTACCTATAAAGAGAGAAAAACAAAGAAAAATCAAAACTAGAAATACAATAGAATACAAAAAAAAATATTTTGAAAATAAGCCAATACATTTCTTTTAAAGGGACGGTAAGTTAGAAAAACGGGTCAACGATATGCGGTACAGTTGAACTAATATGTAGTAACAAAACAAACATATTTTGTAAGAACATTCTACTTTTCATATCGCATCTTTTTTATGATTTAAAGAAAAATTCAATTCTTCAATAGGCCAATTTTATTCGTCTGATTACTTTTTGTGAACGGCTCAGCCGATTGGCATGAAATTTGGAAGGAATGTGTAAAATGGCCTTTGGCACAAATATGTTTCCAAAAGGATTAGAGCAAAATTTTATTGCTAGTATGTATTGTCAATTTATTGCCCAAAAGGAATATACAATGTACATATTTATAAATTAGGAAAAAAATATGATATAAAATACTCTCGGATAGCAGGCGTAGCTTTTCTGTACGTATAGCTTGATTTTTACTTAAAAAAAATGTTTTGATCTTGCGCTATAAACACATCCATATGATGCGTAATGAAAAAAATCACTATTAATATTTCTCCTTCTGTTTTCAACTAAATGAAGAAAAAATATACACATTTCATTAAAACCAATTCAGTAATAACATGGGCTATTACAGCGCTATTGCAATAACTTCCTGACAGTTGGGTGTGCGGCTTTCAATATTCACATACCAAAAGTCCGAAACTCATGTTGCGGTGGACCGAATACACACACAGTGTGAAATTCAATTAAGCTCACGCAAATAACAATAAATCATTCATTGATGGCGGACACATGAGCGCACAGATATTATGATCTGGGAGATGCATATGAAACATTTCAAAAGCAAGGAGAGAACGTTGAAGAAATAAATGCATACTTTTATACATTTATACAGTTTTAGTTTGCTATTGTTCACAGAGTACATACTGGCATGCATTGTTTTCTTTTTTATTTATAGATACGTTTGGTTTTCAAGGAGACTTCAAACGTATGTACTTTCAAATTCCGAAATGAATCGAATAATTTATGTTTACTTTTAATTGACTTAGAAACAGCAAAAACAATGTTTCGTCATCCAACAAATCTATCTAGGCTAAGATGTCTATATCCTGTTTAAAAAATATAGCATATCTGTTTAACATTACACTGAAAAAATTCGGCTATCTAAAATTAAGAAACTCTTTTCTCATTTGCAAAATTCCCGAATTTAGACAAAATTTCTCAAAATGTGAAAATTTCTCCTTGAATCGATCCTATTTTTAAGACCTTCTTTTGAGAAATAGGAAGTAGATTCAAGCCTAAACCATTATTCTCAATTCAAGCAAACAAATGCTTGATAGTAGATTTTTTTGACATTTTCCATGTAAAGCTCGTGGAAGAGCTTTATTTTAGCTTTAGCTTATATTGGACCGTTGTAGTAGATTGGTCAGAAGTGTCTCTGGTTCAGTGGGTAGCGCGTTTGACTGGGAAGAATGGGGTTATGGGTTCGATGTTGGGTAGATGCAAGTTTTATT
Organism: Microchrysa polita; assembly: GCA_949715475.1. Lineage (NCBI taxonomy): Eukaryota > Metazoa > Arthropoda > Insecta > Diptera > Stratiomyidae > Microchrysa > Microchrysa polita. The sequence goes on from OX454417.1 coordinate 51,209,175, forward strand.
TTTTATTTTTGTTCAGATTCTCTTGTCTTTTTCATAAGAAAAGTTTGCTTGATTCAAGGTTACTTTTCCTTAAAGCGCTGCTATTGGCATTTCACTTGGATCAGTGTGACTAATTCTCAAATGAAGAGAAATATTTCTTGGCTGTTTTTTGTTGTCTTTTTTTCTTGATTTGAGCCGTATTTTCTTTACTTTAGCAGGCGATTTGGTTCAGTGTACGCTTAACCGAGTTTTCGGTCATACGCACGAGCAATAATTTGACATTTTTAAGGATTATTCATAAATCAAATCATTAATAGCTTCATTAATTTGTCTTTCAATAGATCCTTCCAGGAGAAAAGGCAATATATTGTAAACTATTTTTGATAGCACAATATTATGCCATTAAAGTATGTACTTAAAACATTATATTCGTAGCAGATAACAGCAAAATAATAAACAATTCAATTATTGTAGATCAGTTTGTCGTAAATGTCAATTACATACAAACCCAGAATTAAATAGCCTGAAAAATAAGAGCTTCATATCTGCTTGGGATAGCCCCATATCGACAAGGTATGAATAACATACTCAAATTACCAATCATTATTCCCTTGTTGTTACCGAATGAATTCGTTTTAACCCCCTTTGGTGAACAAATGCATTTCAAATAAATGAAAATGTCATCAATACAAAGAGCCAACATAGTATACGAGTATACTATCATATCGGTAGCAGAAGCACTTTTATGGCATCGCGTTTTCATTGAATTTTATCAAAAGTTTCATTATCGTTGGACTAAAATCGATAAGCGGGCGATACATACGCGTTATGTGGCGTATGTATGTCACGCGTTTTTCATTTTATTTTTTTCAATAGGCAACGCAGGAAAAGTTAATTATCGAATGAATGCGACAAAGGTATTTAGGGGGTGGCACTAGTATCGTCAGGTGGGTGTACATATTAAATAAACAAAGTACCTGCATATGTACTTGCTTACAAGCTGAATTGAAAATTTGGGGTAGTGAATAAGGGTACATGTCCCTATCGGCTTAGTAGAATTGGTAGAATCCTAATTTAAAGTGTAAAAAATTATAAAAAAAAACGAAATCGAGCCTAATTTTAGGCGAGTACCAAGTATGGGTACTAATAGACGGAGGTCCTATGATTTGTTTTCCGATTACGTCCGCTCCTACATAAATCTGTAATAAGTCCTGCTTTTAGGAGTATGCTTTCTATCCATGAGCCCTTGGTATAATTTCGACGGTCCGACATGTGTTTTTTAGCTTTTGTAGGGATTCATATAGAAGAGGTTTGATGACGATTGGTCAAAAAGGTTTCCCTTGCTTAGAAGAACCTGCTTTTGAGGGTGGGGTTCCTCTGGCAGCCCCATGACCCCAGAATCCGATATTATCCATTTCCACATATGAAATGTTTATGCATGGATTGGTGAAAATTGAAAAGAGCACGCTTACTATACATCTTGAAATTATTTGAGTTTGTGTTCTGACGTATGTTTCGTAACGTTATTAGAGACGGATTTATAAGAGGTTTGGAGGTTCTTAGAAGAACCTACTTTTGGGAGTGAGTTTCTATAGCAGCCCCCCAAAAGTGAACATGGCAATGGAACTAAAAAAGTAATCTCTAGTTTGGAAAATTGAAGATGATGCGGCTGGAATTGGGAAAAATTAGATGCAGGAAGAGAATCCCATCGAATATAGTCCCATAGTTTTGAAGGTAATTCATATTAATTTCGTCCCGAGATCTGCTAATCTCTTGGAAAAGTTATTCAGTGTTGTTAAACTATACACATCCAAAAAATATGCAAGACAAAATATCAAGACAATCCGATAGGATGAAAACGGAAAATGATTTCCGAGTAAACATCTTCAAAATAACACCGGCATCATGGGTTTTATTAGAAAAGAATCCGAAACGGACGAAAACCCCAAATTAAAACCTTTTACGGACATATTGCAAACCTTAACCAATTTAGTATTCTGTATTACACCTATCGGATCATTACCGTTCATGTTCAATCAAGTTATTATGCTGGGGCTAATTTCATCCGATTTTGGTATTTTGTATCCACCGATCGGAGTGAATTTGGTGGTAGAGCGATGTCACATGCTGTATAAATTACAAACTTCATCAGTTAGTCTGGTTAGCTTAGTAGGTAGGGCGTTCGTCTACAAATCAGAGGGTCCCGGGATCGAATCCCACGGTAGGTAGGTACATTTATTAGGCATTTTAAAGCTTAAAGAGGTAAATGATTAAGAGAGGTCATACAAATCTCATTTATGAGTTAGATGTTCCTTCCCTGTGAAAATGGTTTTTTTTTATCCCAAAAATATCGAGAATCACTCCTTTTGTGTTAATAAAAGTATTCTTTTGAGTTCAAATTATTACAACAAAAGAATAAAATCAGATCACTTTTCTAGTAAAGCCATTACATTCGTTCGGAGTCTTTAGCAATACCTTGCTTCAAGTTTGATGCCAATATTATCCGATTCGGATGGACACTATTCGACACCGATTTGGAGTGAAAATCATTGCGATTTTTTTGCTGTGTAGGAGAAAGGAGGGGGGGGGTTACCTCTATCTGGTGGTACAACATACTCCACCCTCCATCCTTCAGTAATGACAACAGCTTATTTGGGGGATGTAGTGTGGGAACGGAAGTTGTCATGGGTGAAGGACTTAAGATCCATTCATTGGAAGTGGAGACATTCCAACGATTTCACTAGCAAAAAGGAAGAAAACCCAAGGAAAAGTAGCCCTTTCTCCTGGTGCAGTATACCCCTCGCATTTATTTCGACATGGTCCGAGCTGATATACTGGAAACGGGTTAATCCTCCGATTGACGAGTGCTCCAACCATCGTCGTTTAGCGACAAGGTCCTCAGATACCTGTCATAAATTATATGGTATAAGGTATAACAGCCGTTCCTGCCAGCTTTGTAGATTGTTTTTTGTTCAGTATAATGCGTTTATGATTCACAACAATATAAATGCAACAAATATTTTGGTAAAAGTTATAATTAAGACACGCATGAATTACAATACTCAGATCAGTGACCACAAAATTCGTTCGCAAAACCCTACTGGTCAAAACAATAAGCAGACACAATTGGGGAATGAGATTTTGTCCGCTTATAGGAAATGTCCGCTTATGAGAATATATTTTACAAAGGGATAACATTTTTATACCCTTCGCTCATAGAGTGAAAGGGTATATTAATTTTGTCATGAAGTTTGTAACGCATTGAAGGAAGCATCTCCGACCATATAAAAAGCATAATATATGATCAGCATGACTTGGGGAGTCGATTGGGCGATGTCCGTCTGTCCGTCTGTCTGTTGCGACGCGTTTTACTCGGCCAATTTAAAAGCTATGAAGCTGAAATTTTGACAAGTGGAAAACCTTCGGGCCACAGGGAGTTTGGAGTGGCGTTCATTGTAAACAATCAACTTAAGCCGCATGTTATCGACTTCAAACCCATAAACGAGCGGCTGTGTACGATTCGCATTAAAACCCGGTTCTTCAATCTCTGGCTCATAAACGCGCATGCCCCCACCGAAGTCAGTGAAGACGCGGTTAAATACGAGTTCTATCACCGCCTAGAATACCTCTTCGATTCACTTCAATCAAATGATGTCGAATTGCTGCAAGGGGATTTTAACTCCAAAGTCGGAAACGAAAGTTGGCATAGGGGGATTACTGGAGGGTACAGCCTCCATGAAGACTGTAACGACAATGGCCAACGACTAATAGACTTCGCGACCAGCAGAAATATGGTCATTAGCTCTACACGGTTGTAAATTTTGGTGTAAACCGGGTGTAAATTTTATAAACAAAATAATATAACTCCTATCTATTCCAAAATTTGAATAAAATTTGACCCCTTTCAACTTATAATTTTAGTTTATTCGAAAATTATATTAATTATATTCGCTACAGAATAAAAATATCCAAACACCCTTTTCATATTATACATTTTACACCGTTCGGGATAGAATAAATTTTATTGAATATTGTTATAACATAAAAGGGTAGAATCAATCCTATTATGTTATCAAATCTACACTATCAACGAAAGAAATTTATTCAATCGAGAAGTCTATTGATTTGTAGCCTGTCTGGTTCAGTGAGCAGCGCGCTTGGCTACAAATCACAGGATTGTGGATTCGAAGCCGACTGCACTCGTATTACATTTTTTATTTTTTCGAACGGTTTGTATAAATTTGCTTATCAATTTTATACTATTGAAGAGTAAAATTTTTACCAAGAATACTTATACTTTTAATATAGTTAACTTATACTTTTTATAAGTTCCGTTGGTGTAGTTTTGATAAAGTTTTTATATGGAAATGTATGAATATATGTTTTTATAAAAATTACACCAAAATTTTCAGCTGTGCTGTTTTCCGCATCGTCGCATTCACAGGCAGACCTGGAGATCTCCAGATCAACATACCGTCAACCAAATTGACCACGTCCTTGTCTGCAAGAGATGGGCATCGAGCATAATGGATGTTCGGTCCTATCGTGGAGCAAATATTGACTCTGACCACTATATGGCGAAGGCGACTTATAGGTGCAGAATTTCTTCGGTGCATCATTCGAGGTTCAACCCGGCAAAAATTTTTGCGGTTGACAAATTGTTGGATGATGCCACGATGGTCACTTATACGACGCCCTTGCTAAATAACATCAGCAACAAAGGCGCCCTTGAGGTCTGGGATACACTCAAAGACACCATCAAAGGGGTCGCAGAGGAGGTTGTGGGATACAAAGCCCGGCGAGCCCGAAATGATTGGTTTGATGAAGAATGTCAAAATGCGGTAGATGCTAAAAACGAGGCATATCGCCAATGGACTGAACGCGCAACTAGAGCCAAAAAAAAAACAAAATATGACGAGCTTCGACGATTTTCGAATAGGTTAATTAGGCGTAAAGCATCTTGACGAGCAGTTGATGCAAATAAACCAAAGACTAGTTAGTAGGAATAGTAGACAAGCGTACAAGCTGATCAATTCAATTAAAAGTGGATACCAACCCAGGACCAGCCTCTGTAAGGATGGCAATATCCTTAGCGACCCCGATAGCGTTGATAAACGCTGGGCCTCACATTTTGAAGAGCTCCTCAATTTTCAACCGAACAACCCCACACAAGAAGCTCCGGCGCTGATGGCTGAACCAGGCCCTCCCGTTCAACAGTAGAAGAAGTTGATCTCGCCATGCAAGCACTAAAACATAATAAAGCCCCGGGCGCTGACGAGATTCCAGCTGAACTGCTGAAGCATGGTGGGGAGAGCCTTGTCAAGGCTATACACACACTTATCGTTAAAGTATGGAACGACGAAATAATCCCGGAAGATTGGCGTAAAAGTATCATTTGCCCAATCCACAAAAAAGGGGATAAGTTGAAATGTGAGAACTACAGAGGCATCTCATTAGTTTGTACGACTTATAAGATTTTATCTAAGATTCTGGAAAAGAATTAATCCGTACGCAGAAGAAATCATTGGCGAGTACCAAGGCGGCTTTAGACCTGGTCGTTCGACGACAGATCAGCTTTTTACAGTGAAGCTTTTACTCCAGAAGTGTTGGGAATACAACATCGACGTATACCAAATATTTGTTGACTTCAAGTAGGCATACGACAGTATCGATCGAAGCGTACTGTACAACATTTTGCTGCATTTTAGAATACCGGCTAAGCTAGTGCGACTCATAAGGATGACGATGACAAATACCGTCTCGCAGGTCAGAGTTCAGAACAGACTCACTGACCTATTTGAAACTCGTACTGGACTCAAGCAAGGCGACGGGCTGGCGCCGACGCTCTTCAACCTGGCTCTGGAGTATGTGATCCGAGCCATGAATTTGGACAGCAGCGGAACGCTACTCATTAAATCGACTCAACTAGTAGCCTACGCCGACGACATCAACATCATGCCTCGAAGATTGGGTGATACAGAAAGCCTTCTGCATAATCTCAATAACGCCGCCAAAGAAGTTGGGCTACATATCAACGAGTCTAAAACCAAGGTCATGATGCAATCAAAAACAAGAACGCCAGTAAATTCAACCATCACAGTGGGGGACCTCAATATAGAATATAGACAACTTCACTTACCTGGGTTGCAATTTGTCAAAAGACGCCAACGAAACAGATGAGATAAAGCGACGGATACAACTAGCTAATAAGTGTTACTTTGCGGTCCTCTAAATTATGAATTCGAAGCTGGTGCACAGGAAGACGAAGCTCAACGTGTATAAAACCATAATCCGACCTGTGCTATGCTATGGCTGCGAGGCATGGACCCTAACCCAAAACTCTGAACACCTGTTGGACACATTCGAGCGAAAGGTTCTCCGAAGAATCCTCGGAGCCGTTCGTGAACGAGGTGAATGGCGCATCCGGTACAACCTTGAGTTGTATCAGCTGTATGATGAGCTACAGGTGCCGAAGATCGTGAAATTGCAGCGACTGCAATGGGCGGGACATGTACAAAGGATGAACGACGATCGCATGCCCAAAAAGGTGATGAACGCGCAACGAGTGGACGGAGCCAGATTGCGTGGACGACCGAGAGCCCGATGGGACCATTCTGTATGTGAGGACGCCCACCAGATGCTAGGCTTTCGGAATTGGAGGACAAGGTCGCGTGACCGCGACAATTGGAGGTTTTCAATCCAGGCGGCCAAGGCCCGACGTCGGGCTATCGTGCCATAAAGAAGAAGAAGAAGCTGAAATTTTGCACAAATGCTTCTTTTTGCTGCAGACAGTTTATATGTTTGAATCGGTAAAATCGGACAATGGGATCATGGGGCTGCCATACAAACCCAACTACCCAAATTAGGTTCTTCTAAGAAAAACTTTTTGATTTGTGCACCAATTTCAACAAAATTTCTGACAAATGTATTTCTCTTGATGACACAAAACATATCTAAGAATAGATCAAATCGGACCATGGGGTCATGGGGCTGCCATACAAACCTAACACCCCAAATTAGGTTCTTCTAAGAAAAACTTTTTTATTTGTGCACTAATTTCAACCAAATTTCACACAAATGTATTTCTCTTGATGACACAAAACATATCTAAGAATGGATCAAATCGCATAATGGGGTCATGGGGCTGCCATACAAATCTAACCCTCCAAATTAGGTTCTTCTAAGAAAAACTTTTTTATTTGTGCAGCAATTTCAACCAAATTACACACAAACGTGTTTCTCTTGATGATTGATACAAAACATATTTTAGAATTGATCAAATCTGACCATGGGGTCATAGGGTGGCCATACAAGCCCAACCCCCATTTTGGTTCTTCTAAGAAACATTTTTGCACCAATTTCACAAAACCTTGAATTAATGTGACTTTACCAAAGCAACAAAAAAGTTAAAAACGAATGGAATCGTACTGTGGGGTCATGCTCCCGCAACCGCAATAAAATTTTCCGAAGAGAGCGAAGGGTATCCAAATTTCGGCCAGGCCCGAAGTTAGCCTCGGCCCCCGGGGGTTGGCGAGCGAAGCGAGCAGGGGGCAAAGCCCCCTAGTTTTAAATATACAATTTTATAAAATAGTTGTAAACCGCCCTCTGCGAATCCATTCAAATATATAAATAAATATATAAAAAACAGGCTCGATTTCTACATAGTATCGACAGTTTCGTAGCCATTGATCTTAACACTATTTCAAAATTACTTCTTTTTTGTAGCCGTTTTCCAACGTTTCGAAAGCTTGAGTTTTTTGATACATACATTTTTTTCCAGGAGCGAGGTAACTAGTTAGGGTTTTTAGATTTTTTTTCATAAAACTCTTATGAAATCGATTTTGGACATCTGTCCGTCTGTCGGACGGGCGGGGCGGTCTGTTCACTAAATAACTCGGGAACGGCTCAACCGATCGTCATGAAATTTGGTAGGAATGTGTAGAATGGTAACAATCTTTGGCACGAATACCTTAGAAGTTGGTAGGGGAAAAATAATAGGGTGTCCCGAAGGTTTGAAAAAAAGTTGACTTTTTAACTTTTTATCCGAGATTGACGTACTTAAATCAAAGAACTCAAAGAGTAGATTTCATATCAGTTAACTTTTCCCAGTTTCGAATAACGGGAACGGAGTTGTGGGTGTCTGAAGTTAAGCTTACGTTTTCACCTCGGTTTTTCTAAACCGTTATAGGTACCGATATGCAACTTTGGATAAGGATTGGTTAATATGAGCGTATATACGCTAAATACTAAAACTGTTGACATTTGCTAAGAAAAAGTAAATAACAGTAAATTTGTGAAATTTCAATTTGTGCGTGTGCAGCCCTTCTTAGGTCTGCAAAATAAAAAAACTGATAAGAGTTTTTAGGAAATGACATAATGAATACTTCTGCTAATTTTCATTCGAATAATTAATCAAAACCGGAAATATAGCGAATCTAATCAATGGTAAATGGGTTTCACAATGCATAACAGGGCAGCGTCTTAAGCATTTTTTTAACTGCGTATCTTGCGACTGGATGGTGGCAACGCATATGGTAATAGTGTTTGGCACGAACACTTTTGTTTGTAGGACCAAGTTTACAGGGTGCCCCTGAATAGCTGCAAAAGTCTACTTTTTCAATACGCATAGGAAAGGTCTGTGTGGGTACACATATCAACGGACTCAACGAAATCATTTCACATAATTTCCTTTTTCTTTATTCGGAGAAACGACAACGGATTTACAGTTAATAAATTCAGCTTATATGTATAGCCATCCTTACGTTTGCCAGAGTTTCTTTTTGTTGAGAACTCTTTGTTGAAATTTTAATACCAAAAATTTCTGCCGTTGAGTAATTTTATTTAAACTGGATACATACTTAGTAAATCTATTTTTGGATTGGTCTAATTAAAAGTGCTAACGCCTTTCATCCTGGAACGCGTTTATACAGGGTGTCCGGAAACTGCAGCATAAACGCACCGGATTATGATTCCTCAGTTGATTTACAGCAAAAAAGATGCACGGAACATACCCCCTCAGCATAACTCTTTAGCTGCCACAGACATTTAAAGATTTTTGAAAAAATCATTATCTTGCACGACTTAAAGCCTAATATCTCCAAAGCTAGACCAGCTAGAATAGTGAAATAAAATGATTATTACAGCCAACAAATTTACCTGTTAAATAAAACTAACCACACTAAAATCGGATAAGAGGTTTGTTTTTTACAGAGCTTCCATCTCAATTGAACAGATTTTACCAATTGCAGATCAGGGGCAGTGTGAATTGATTGTATGTATTGAATTCGAGCTAAAATTAACCCTAGTTTTCTACACTTAACGTATAAAAACTGTTAGAAGTAATGGAGCTAGATCAAAATGATGTAAGAAAGATATCATCGTAAGACTATGCGCCAATTTTTAAAAGAATCGTACAAGCACCTCACCTTGGCAGAAGTTGGAGAAAATTGAGATTGAAAAAAATATTGTTTTTGGGTCAAATCACGCAAATTTGACTTTGAAGCTCGGTAAAAACCAAATCTCTTATCCGATTTTAGTGTGGTTAGTTTTAATTTACAGGTAAATTTGTTGGCTGTAATAAACATTTTATCTCACGTTCTAGCTGGTCTTGCTTTGGAAATATTAGGCTTTAAGTCGTGCAAGAAAATGATTTTTTCAAACATCTTTAAATGCCTGTGGCAGCTAAAGGGTTAAGTTGAGAGGGTATGTTCCGTACAACTTTTTGCTGGAAATCAACTGAGGAATCATAATCCGGTGCATTTATGCGGCAGTTTCCGGACACCCTGTATAGACCAATCCCAAAATAGGTTTACAGGAAGCATTTCATTAATATTGTGTACAATTCTTATTTATTTCTTATAAAATATATGTACAAAAAATATTCACTATGCATTTAAATTCGAAAAAACCCTCGTATTGCGGGCGCAGCCCTCTGTACGCCGGTATTTTTTTTTGTTCGTTATGTGACTTGCTATTTTTCTACAACTGGCAAAGCTCTTTGGTCACTTCCATATAAAAAAAAAGAAAATTGCACGATTCAACACCGCGACATAAATTGAACATACTCGTGAATTTCTATGTGAACACTTGCACCGAGAGATATAACAGATTTGCAGTCGTTGATATCATTTGCAATTACCGTAAATTGGATCTTGCTTTATACGCGTAGGACCCATTTTCCGGTAATCGCGAAACGTTTTCCCCGAAATACAATTCCGTAATACAAGAATTGAGAATTTTATTTGTGGAACTGTCCGTTTATTACAGACTCGCTTGTTAAGAAAAGGCATAAAAGTACTGTTCGTATCCAGTTATGAGAGTCTCCGTTTATAAGCAATGTCCGGTTAATAAAAGTGTCCGTTTATGGAAGTTGGACTGTATACTTTTACCCTAGGATTGTTCTAACTAAAGAAATCTTGTTCATTTAGGGGCTCAAATTCAAATTAAGCATTAACAGTGTCTTCTCATGTGAAAACAAATTACCTAAGCTCGACTTTTTTTTAATGGTTTGAGAAATCTTTCTTATGGCGTTTGGGCCCCTACATCTCCCCACAAATGTTAAGTATTTTTGTGTAGTAACATAAATAATTAAATTTTATTCCGATTCGGAAAAGGCCAAATTAACGTTATTTGATAGGAAATAAATAAGATGTCGCAAAATTTTGGAATTCACAAATGGCCGAAGAAACACTATTCCTTTTGCTAAAATCCTTAAAATAAATACAAGAGCGTTATTTGCTGCAGAGTAATAAATTTAAATAAAGCAACTCTTTAACAAATGGCTAATGTAACTCATTGCAACAAACAAATGCACTTCATCCTCTCCGACAAAACCAGAATACTCATATACACAAAGCATTAATTCTCTAGTGTGTGTATATAAAAGAGCATAAAGGTTACCGGCAAGGTAACTTCGTCTCTTCGTCTGTACACAGATAATGCTGGCATATAAGATGCAGGCTCAACTAGTCCTATCCTAATAGACATAGTTCCACGTATAGCTCGTAGAAATGTACAGAGTGTTCATGTGAACCTTTCTTTTCTAATAGAGGAGACATAGAAAATTCACTGTACCTATACATATACCGAAAAAATGACTACTTAGACTTGTGGTATTTTTTTTTCATAAACACTAAAAGAACGGAGTAGGAATGAAACCAGATATCGTCTTCACTGTATAGGCAACATTTCGTGAAGAAAACTGGCTCATCCATTGTATAGGTACGCGGGTATATGAAGGCAAGAGTTCATTTCCTCTTGTTGTAATTCGTGAGCAGTGGTTCGAAATTGCATTTTTTGTGTGATGCAAATGAGTAATATGTGAAATTTGTCCGTCTTTTTTTCTTTAGTTTAAAAAATTCTTTATTTTTTAAGTAAATTTAGGATTTAGTTCAATTTAAGGGTAGTTAAAGGTATTTCAAAGGTATAGTCACGTAATTATTTTCTTGTAGGCGATTTTCATATCAATCTCATTGATTGCATTACCTAACACATACTTGAATATCTATCACTGAGTCCAATTTTACTAAAAAAATTAATTACATAATTTATTACTTATAGGCATCTTCTGTGAGCGTGATCCTCGCCACTCTGTGATTAGATATTCATAGAGTAATGATTTTTCAAAACTTGATACGGTAAGACGTTGCATTTATTATTATTAAATAAGAATAAACAAAGTGCGACTGAAAAGTGTAGGCCTGTTCCAAAAACCGGGATCCCGGTACAAAACCGGTGTTCACTCGGTACCGGACCCGATATTCTAAAGTACCGATATCCCGGTTTTTTTGGTACCGAGTTAAAAAAACCGACCGACGAGTCGGTTTTTTGGTACCGAGTTAAAAAGAACGATTCATTTCAACCATGAGCCGGTTTTTTTCAGGTTTTTTGGTACCGGTTTTTAACCCGGTACTCAAAAAAACCGGCTTATGGTTGAAAAAACCGTCGGTACTGAAAAAAAACCTGAGTCGGTTTTTAACCCGGTACTCAAAAAAACCGGCTTATGGTTAAAAAAACCGTCGGTACTGAAAAAAAAACCTGAGTCAGGGAAACCGCTTGTGGTACCGGGTATTGAAAAAAACCGAAACCCGGTACTGAAATCTCGGTACCGAACAGGCCTAGAAAAGTGAGTTGACAACTACATGGAACTCTGAATTTAACTGTCGTAGAATAGTTAGTTAATGACTATTACGCAATGCGACGATAAACTATGAATCACTTTAAAAAAAAGGGTTCTCCACCACTGCCTTCTTGAAGACACTTCAACAGGTACAAAATAAGCCTGAAATGCATATACACAACACCCGTTAATAAAAACAGAGTGTGGAATGTATCTTAGAATCGCAGAAACAAAACAAACAGGAGCTGTGTAGTGTGTATAGGATGCACCGCATATCTTATGTAACGACGATTCTATTCTACTCCATTTTAAGGCTTTAAGTCGTCTTCTAATCGGTCTTCCCATAATAAGGATTGAGCTGGACTTGTAGATGAGAGCCAAAGACAATAGGTCTTTGGTTAAATGTTGATATCGTGTGCTGTGGGAAGTTCATTGTACCTAGAGGGGGTCACCACATATACTCGTACCCAAGTAGTAAGATGTTGTCTACGTTCTACGACATCGGACGCAAGCATATGAAGAATACTATAAGAGCCGAGTGCATCAAGATACGACTATTGCAAACAAGCAGCAAACAATCGATTGGATTGCGAAGAGTTGAAATCGAGGCGGTTGCACTTATAGCCCAACAGCCGAAGCCGCACAACCTAAATGGGCAAATGCAGAATTGTTACATAAACTTGCTCTAAGCATTTTCTGTGGTTTGTCTTAAGCAATGTGTGGTTTAATTGTTCTATTTTATTCGGAGACGTTCACTGTGTTTTTAGTAAATTGTTGTGGCAGGAAACATGGTTTTAAATATTTTCTGTTGAATGTTCTTAATAAATAATTTTAATATGTACTATTTTGTATGTTGTATGTGAAGCGTTTACACTGACCAACTTTTGAGCGTTCAAACAAGTTTGTACGCTTATTGTTGAGACGTCGGGCAGTAAGTTGAAGTTTGAAAGAAAATCGCCCAACTTTCACAACTCTTTCATCCACCGATATCCCATCCAACTTCAAGGGGGATAAATTATCCATATTCTTACACAGAACTACAAGTGGATCGACTTGTGATTGCAGAAAAGTTGGACAGTTTATCGTTTTGTGCGTAAACCGTAAACAAAGGTCCGAATTGGACAAGCTGGAACTGGAAGGAAAAAGGACTAAAATTGACTAACGTATCGTTTAATGTAGGCACGTCGCGTAAATGCGGAGATAAATAGCAAAAACTTATTTATTATATTTGGCAGCAAGAACGCATTGATCTGGCGATAACACCATCCAATATAGAGCTGCCCTGATTATCCTAACGGATTCGATTAATCCCGTAATAACGGAATTGATCCGCTTTGCTAGAAAGAAAGACTGTCTCACTGGACTTTTACGGCTAACCGATGGCTTCATACACAGCCTTATGACACTCAGCGAGATCTTGAACATCTGTTTCCGACGCCTTACTATAGACTTTTCCCACAAATACCTTAACTGCTTGTTTGTATAGGTTTTCAGATCAACAGTACGCTCTGCAGAGTTATTTATACCTATAAATGGGTAATCGTTTAGCCTCTGACTGAGATAATGGTCAATCATATAGGTCGTGAGTTCAAGAAAGACCATAAACTGAATCCGCTCACAGTGGGACAGGAATCCACGACCCTGTGCTTCGTTAGGTGACATGAGCGTACTAAACTAACCACTACACCAACCATAGGCAACAATATTATATCTTCTTCCTTGCCTCGTTCTGTATGCCGCCTCATGGCGTCGCGTCGCTCGGCCTCTGCGGTGTAGGCGCATCGGTAATGTCCCAGAACCATTTCTACAGGCAGCTCTATCTTGGATCGTGTCGTGTACCGAGACCAACATTATACAGGGTCTCCCATTCATGGTAGAGAACATTTTAATAGTAGGTAGTGTGGCTCATTTGGGGAAATTAATGTACAACGGGAACCCTCTATTTTTAACCGTTACAATGTAATATAATTTTTTGTCAAAATGCCCGACTTGCTGAACTAAATCAAAATTTGCCACACCACCAGACATTTCATCTGAAACTAAATAAAATTTCCAATAAAACGACACCTTGCCCGTTGCTCGTATCTTCCGAGATACCCCCTTTCAAACTTTAAAGAAATTTTAAAATTGGTTTTAATCAAAAATTCAAATTTTAAAATTTCCACATATATGTACATATAAAAACACCAATCATTGTTTGTGCATTGATAATAGTAGCTGCCGCTGTGCGAAAAAAATCAACGGAATCAACGATACGACGAGGATGAGATGGCCAAAACTAGACATTGTCCGTTCCACCATACTACTATCATTGGAAGCATATTCGAAATGTGGCAGGGGTTATTCTTCTCCGTACCGTAACCCCTTGGTGGGCATGGTGCGTTCACTCAGCCGTTTATAGGGTACTTAAAGTCAACGTTACATTGCATATAGTTTCGGAGTGTATATAATGTTGCAAGCAATATCCTGTACCACGCCGAGATTCGATCTCCGGACCTCTAGATTACTAGCTTCGTAGAGTGCGACGCAACCAAGTGAGCCACAGAGCGTGTTGGCAGGGGTTATAATGGGGCATTATCCTATTAGACCAATTTTTGGTAGAGAAGACTTATGTGATGATCGTTCAGCGATCGTAGTTCTGCATCTAATTCCGGGCCATATTTGCATGTTTGTTGATTCGTGCTACTTTCCATGTATGACCTAAGGGAGCATGTAGAAAATATAGCGCTCAGAGCCGGTGGTTTAACTGCAATCGCTGAGCGATCATCACATTAAGGTACGTGTTCGTGGAGACAATTCATGTGATGATCGCTCAGCGATTTCAGTTTTGCAACCAATTTCGAGCCGTATTTAAATATTTTTTGAGTGGTTCTACTTTCCTAGTATCGACTATAGATTAAAGGAACAAGTCGGTATAGAAAATATACCCATATAGTGCTCAAAACCGGTGGTTTAACTTCGATCGCTGAGCGATGATCCCATGAGTCGTCTCTACGAACACAAACCTTTAATCGTCTCTACGAACAGAAAACTTAAGTGTGCAATGTATACGAGCGATTCAAACTACGATAGAGCAGAGGTGTCGAGAAACGCAGGAGTAGTTTCACGAACGAATGTAACAGCGGCAAACCAATTGCCTCGATCATGCCTTCGCAAGAAGAGCCTGCGATGCATAATACACAGGCTGAGTGTCGCATGGGGCACAGATTTGGTAGAATGCGTGAGCTCGGACATGATCAGGCAGGTGGGTCGTCCCAGGTCACACGAGCCTACGACTGCAAAGCGGAGATAAATGAGATCTAACCTTTAAGGAAGTCAGAGAAGGATCACTTGGTATCGAGAAGTAAATGGTGAAACGAATCTCGGGGATTGGAATGCTCACGAGACCATGGTCTCGTTGGACTCGAGGTGGAAGTCAGATAAACATTTATTGCCGTAACAGAGAGAGGTATGATCCAAGTACTCTTCAATGCATATGTAAAGTATATCACATCGAGCTTGCGCATATTTGACATTAAGGCTTCACGCACACGACGCGAAAACGGCTCGCAAGCTCGACACATCGAAATGCATTGGCTCTTATGGGAAGCTCACGACAGCGAGAGCCGTGCCGCTGTCAAATAACAACTAGCGAGGCGTGTTTTCACATATCGTGCACCACAATCCGCAAATTCACGGCTCGCGAGCCGTGTTTTGACTGTGCATGGCTCTCGCATGCTGTCGCTCGTCACGAGCTTCCCATAAGAGCCAATGCATTTCGATGTGTCGAGCTTGCGAGCCGTTTTCGCGTCGTGTACATGAAGCCTAAGACAACAGGTAACCAAGAGCCCTTTTAAATATACTGAAGATTTTGAGGTCGCGCGCGCTGTAGAGTGGTTGCCTCTTTCATCATTTGCCACGCATTGCCAGCGTCAGGATTGTCAACACAAAAGACCTATGTGGTGATGATTGTGTTGCCTCTAAAGGTGAATGGTTCGCGATAGTTAAAAACAAAATGTTATGTGCAAAAAACCAATATATTTCAGGCCATTTCATTTAAAAACAAAAGACCTCGTGCGGCCCTACACATCCAATCCAAGCAAATTATTTCGTCTCTATGTTGTTGTTGTTGTACACTGAAAAAAAAAATCATAATATTAATGAACTAGGAGTATAGACTTTTTTTCATTACCATGATGAATTAAATAAATAAATAACAGGCGCGACAATCCAGCATTGAACTAAGGCCGCAGGATGTGTTAGTGACATCCTATTTCCAAGATCTTATCTGCTTTTTTGTTGAGGTGATGCGATCAGCATCACGCTCAGCAGTGTTATTTATCCCCATAAATGGGTACTCGTTTAACATCTGAGTGAGATCATAGTCCGTCACAAGCTCGTGAGTTCGAAAAACACCATGATCCACGGTGAGATTCGAACTCATGACCCTGTGCACCGAAGGTGCGCGCACTAACCGCTAGACCAGCCAGACTACGGATGTATGATGAATTAGTTCATAGTAAATAAACCTTCTTTTCCTTAAAATAATACAGAGTTCATCTATTTTACGAAACACCGGTCGTTAGATAAACGAAAACAAAATTTCAACTTAATGTAAAGCGATCATGAACACAATGAACTTCCAGTAGAATCTTATGCATTGTATATTCCCGCTATGAAACCATACATTAGCCGCGATAGTATGTAAATAAAACAAAATATGATGTTATTGTTCATTATCATTAACAATACATAACATGACATCGTTCATAGTAGTACATATTGATGTCACTATCGCTTTAAGCGTCTTTTATAAACCTTCGTAACATATAGTCTGGTTGGTGTATAGGTAGGTAGGGCGCATGTTTTCAAATCATAGGGTCTCGGGATCGATTCCCACTGTAGCTAGGTAGGTATTTTTTGATGACTTTTCAGAGCAGAGATGTCGTCAACACTTATGAAGCTGGATGCCGGCCTGCGCCAGTTCTTTTTTTAATTGATGAACTCAGTAATTATATCAACGAACAAGTTGTTAATTTTATGAATTTGTTCATATTTTTAATGAAATTTTTGTTCGTTGTTTTGATAAAATCAGATTCATTGGAATGCTGAAATCCGTCTTCGGTGGGATATCGGTGTAAATATTCATTACTTTAATGAACAATTTCATTGTTTCAGGGCACCTTTTTTTCAGTGTAGGAGCATTTTTATCGACAACACAAACATGCATGGATAGAGTGGAATTCGAACCCACGCTCCGAACTCATAGATAGTGACATCTCTACCACTGATCCACCGAATGCCCTCGTCTCTATGTCTTACTTAGTGCTGGAGGAGCAGGAGTCTGATCTAGAGGGGCACTGACCGCCGGTGGAGCATCAGGAAAAAGTTGTTAAAAAATGCATTCACGTCTTGCATCCAAAACTGACTGTTTCATTTATTAAAATTATATTATGCTAAAAATATGACAGACCGGTTCCTTTTTTCGACAAACTATAGATAGACTCTACTCCAAGGATCATTGGAAGACGCAGTAACGAAGTGTTGCCAGTCATAGTGGAAATAATTTTTATAAATTAATTTTAATATTCGTCATCACAACCTCTTGCGGCAAGGATGACGACAGAATAATTGGGTTCGATTAATTTTGTCAGTTTCCTGCAAAGAAAATGGCATCAGTGTGAATCAGTCACACTAAAAAACTAAAAATCTATGGAAGGAACCAAACCGGATTGCATATCTTGTCCTGTACCTGATCCATAAAATATGCTTGTATAGTGGTTAATATAAAATATTAATACATCTACAAATTTTGGGAAACCTTTGTATGATCGCCACTGGCCTGACTAACAAGCCTGACTGGGTTTTCTCGCGACTGGATAGGGTATGGAGGGGAGACGAAGTTGTGTATTACTGACATCATTCGGTCGAATCGTCGTACATTTTTTCCACAATCGTGAAAATCGTTTTGTGCAAAAAACAATCACTTAATAAGAAAAAAATAAAAAACCGTCTTATTTATGTAGAGTAGTGAAAAATCGAAACTTTTATCTTAATTGACTGTTAGAAAATCAGGTCGGTCCTGCATGAGAAATTGCTGCATTAAAAATAGCCATCCTGTGATTATGAGCTGTCATAAAACCATTCTTTTTTACCAGTAACTAAAACTTGATTGGGTGAGGTTATAAAACACAACGTTTCGCGCAACGTTTCAAATCAACCGGCCGTTACGGATCAGAAACTTCTCCCTACAAACAGATCCCCTAAGCGCCCCCTTGCGAGGCATAGCTTGATTGATTGACAGAAATTTACAATCTGCCGTCGAACCGTGCATTTCCGCCCTCATTTATTTATTAAACTATTTATAATCAAAATAAAATGTATCTGCATCTCGTTTAAAACTGGAAATTTTAATTTTCGAGCAAAACGTATCAGCTGTGATGTGTCAATTGTCACATTTGTCACTTTCCGAGAGATGGCGATGGTAACACCAAGTCTGATCCGGATCTATGCGTTTACAGAACACAATAGGAAACGTTTCGGAAAACGCGCAACGTTACGCGAACGTTGTGTTTTATAACCTCACCCATTGTCGTACCACAAACTTTACGATTACGGCCCCACATCTTACACCGTCTCTATATAGTATAGAGCTCATCTTAGTGACCTTCTTGTACATTATATTCTTCGGTAGTTTTGCTTTTATGTGTACATGAGTTTTGCAATTGCACTTTTGTTTTACGACATCGTATAAAACGTGTTTTGTTCTTCCTTCCACCTGAATAGATTCCACTAAAAAAAAAACCAGCAAAGGAAAACTTATGCTTTCTGCTCTAATGTGAGTTTTCGGTTCGTCCTCGCAAAACGTACACATTGTTCTTATATGGGTGCATAGTTTAAGACAAATGATATGAATAAAAGAATTGGAATAACATTTTGAAAAAAAAAATTAATGTAAATTGTGTACGAGTTTTGCGTCAGTTATCTGAAAAATGTCTCAGCAGTACGGATGGAATGCCTTTGATTATTCTGAAGTAAACTTGAATATTTCGGAGTAAAGCCTACATAGAGAGCTTTCAACTGATGAAAAGTATTGCCACTAGACACTTGCCCATAGTAAGTGAATTTCGACACGATATTTTTATGGTCTCTTATCGAACAAATCTGTATCTTCACAATTATAGGGGATAATAGACGGAAGGGGATTTGTGTTTCCATGAATCATTGTGGACATTTTAAACTCAAGACGGGAGCTAACTTTGGGCGCGGCTTGAATTTGGATATCCTCCACTTTTTTGGGTCAATAGTTTGTCGGGCAGCCCTATGACATACATTTGCAACCTGCTATTGGGGGTGGGGCTACATAATTGCATGTTTTGGTGAAAATTGGTTTATAACTATACAAGTTTCCTCCGAAGAACATGATTTTAGACTGGGGATTCTATGGCAACTCCTGACCCCAATGTCCGATTTCGACCGTTCTGTCGTTGTTTTGTAATGTCAACAGAGACGGTCTAAGATACTTACTCCAATGCGTTGTAAGCTTCACATGACAAAGTTCATATACCCTTTCACTTATAAAGTTAAGGATCTAAAAAGCAGCAGGGTATACTGTTTTGAGCCAATGAAAAGGTCTTGGTTCTCTGCATCTGCTAAGCCGGCTTAAGAATCTGATTAAGCAATATGTGGGTTCTTTCCAAAACATCAAACGTCATAAGCACTTTAGATTCGTTGGAAAAATACAATATTCATACAAAACTTTTTCAAACAGGCAAACCTTGAATCATAAAAATACACTATAGATGTACTCGTACATCTCCAATCCCAATGCAGGATTCGTATGTAATTGAAAAGAAAAACGAGCAAAAAAAAAAGAAACTCTTCAAAACACTTCAATAGAAAATTGCTTGGTGGGCCGTTTTAATACATTGCGCCTCTGTCGTGTATTGCCTGTGTCACTTTGCCGCGTTGTCGTCGTCGTATCTATACCGCTATTGCGACACAAGATTCATTTTCCATGCAATCGTCGCCAACAATGCATTGCAATCGTTTCTCCATCCATCCTCCGAGGATCAAGAGGAAATTTAACACTTGTGTCCTTCTTAAAAAAAAAAACTGAGAAAAACACGATGTTGTTTCATGAATGAAACTCATACACAATACACAACATAGCAAGTGTACAACAGTCGATTCCAAGTCGACAGGAAGATACTCTACTTCTACTGTGTGTCGGGTGTAGGATCGACTAAAACTGTAAATGTCGCACATAAGGGGTCTCTGAAACAACAGAAACACTTTTGGCTGCAAATGAAAGCAATAATTAGTTAAGGGTCCTTTAAAAATAAATCTTGCCTGCAAGGCCATTCATACGTTCTATGGCACTTGAAGTTGTAAATTTTTCTGGAAAAACGAAAGCGAGTTTTGAGTTTGGTCCACGTCCGCTTTACGCCATTCAAAGTGCTTTGGCGTCCTAACACGGAAAGGACTGAAATGTCATGAATTCGTCGTATAGAAATTGGGGAGATGCACGGGGGGGGATGTTTCAAAGTGCCTAAAATGAAACACTGAAGTTGTCTGAATAAATGGAATTTCTTTGAAAAGAAATTAACCTAACAAAAAGCTAAGTACCGCGCTGCGTTCTTGAAGATATATGGGCGGGGGAGAGTTTCTTTTTAAATATGCCATTGACTCAAGTGGATGTGGCGGCAATTTAGTTAAATTGACCGATGTTAAGTGAAAAGTATGATGCAGTGAATTATGTCCCCGAAATTTGGCTGGCTGGAAAAAGGCGTTTTAGTCAGTTATCTGCCAGGTTTTGACAAGAGTGTTTTTTTTTAAAAGGCGGAAGTGTGCAATTGTTTTGTGAAGTACTATGTCCTCAGTAAGTTGGCAATTAAATTATTATGAGTGAGTCTGTAAAGGTTGTTCAGTTATTTGTATTAGAGCCAAAGTGGTATTGTTACTTGGATACAAAATCGTGCTCTATCTTGTATATAAGTTCGAATAATATAGATTTTTTTACGATACCTATAGGGTTAACAAATTTTCTTGGTTTATATGATTTGATATTATTTTATAGCTGATATTCTACCCTTTTCAAGTATGTGGCCTTTTCGTAGCCAATCTGGCTTTTTGCCTTCAAAGAGGGTACAGTGCTTTTAAGGTATTTATGTATTTAGGCATGTCGCAAAACTGATGATCTAAATCAGTGGTTCTTAAGTCGTAAGTGTCGGCGGACCACTTGTCCTAAAAGTGGATTGCTATGGACCACCATTATGGTGGGTGGGATTGAAAAGTTTGCGGAATGTGCGGATAAATGTCATAATAGGGCAAAAACGTTTCAATATGTTCCCGTTAGAGTCGATACTCTTTCCTTTTCCTTAATTCTCTAGCTTTTTTAAGCTTTGAAATACACGAGTTTCGTAAAAGGACTTTAATTGAGATTCTCAAATATAGTGTTTCATTTACTTCATATTCTGGGAAATAACGAGAAAATTAGCTTTGAAGAGATTGTAAGAGATAGTAAACCTTCAAAAATCAGGACCTCAATGGACAAATAAATTTTAACTTACTTTTTATCAAATTGTCGAAATTTTGTAATTTTTGGGTTCATTAATTGAACAATTCGAACAACTTTTGATAATAATCAAAAATGTTTGGTTAAATATTAGTCGTTGTTGCAATGCGGACTACAGCAATTTGCAACTAATGTAATCGTCTATATCCAAAACCTTGCTTGTCTAGAAGCAAACACGAATTACAGAAAATAATTGTACTGTGAAAATAGTTTGATTTTCACGAAGAAATACATAATACACTTTTGTTAGTACATAGTCGCTAAATTCTTCTGCGGACCACCTCCGAGCCTATCACGGACCACCTTCGGTCCGCGGACTACCGGTTGGGAAACAGTGATGTAAATGGAATTACTAGAGGAAGTAGTATGAGGCAATTCAATACCTGCAAGATGTATAGACCACTGTTTCTCAACCGGTGGTCCGCGAACCGAAGGTGAGTGTCTCGGAGCTGTGCCGTGGAGGATTCTGATTATGTACTTACAAAAATGTAATATTTCTCCGCGGTGAAATCAATGTTTACGATTCTCGTTTTACAATGGTATGTGTGATATTTATTTCTAGATGGGCATATTTTCGGAAAATGACCGAAAACAAATTAAATTAGTGAAACCCAAAATGGAAAGTGATTTTATCTTGTCCTTGACTGCAATTTGTGCTTTGTATTTTTTTGATCATGGCAACATCGCCATATGAGCCCCTTAAACTGCTTTAAAAAAAATCGAAAAATTGCGCTTGATCATCCTTTTTGCGATATTTTTGTTCATGATTAGCATGACAAATTGAGCCCTTTTATGCGCTTCCGTCCACACGTTTTTTTTGCTCTTTGGTGAATTGAAAATTTGTTAATTTTTTGTTCTTTGGTGGCATTTTTAGGGTTTTTTAGATTTTACAAAAAAAAAACCCTTATGAAATCGATTTTGTCCGTCCGTCTGTCCGTCCGTCTGTTCACTAAATAACTGCCGAACGGCTTAACCGATCGTCATGAAATTTGGTAGGAATGTGTAGAATGGTAACAGTCTTTGGCACGAAATACTTAAAAGTTGGTAGGACAAAAAGAACAGGGTGTCCCGGACATTTGAAAATTTGTTCACTAAATAACTCGCAAACGGCTTAACGGATCGTCATGAAATTTGGTAGGAATATGTAGAATGGTAACAGTCTTTGGCATGAAATACTTAAAAATTGGTATGGCCAAGATAAAAGGGTGTATCGGACATTTACAAATTTGTTCACTAACCGATCGTTATGAAATTTGGTAGGAATGTGTAGAATCGTAACAGTCTTTAGCACGAAATACTCAGACGTTGGTAGGACAAAGCAAACAGGGTGTCCCGGAGATTTGAAAAAGTCGACTTTTTTAGTTTTTATCAAATCAAAGAACTCGATGGGTACATTTCATATCAGTCGCTTTTTTCTAGTTTGGAGTCATGGTAACGGCGTTACAGCTAATAAATCCAGTTAATATGTGGAGCCATGATACATAGTAAATCTATTTTTGGATTGGTCTAACTAAAAAGTGTTACGCGTTTATTTAGACCAATCCAAAAATAGATTTACGAGAAGCATTTCATTAACATTGTGCATAATTCTTATTTATTACCAATAAAATATATGTGCAAAATTATTCACTATGTATGTATCCAAGATCTAAAAAACCCTCGTATTGCGGGCGCAGCCCTCAGTACGCCGGTATTTTTTTAATGTCTGAAGCCAGAAAGTAATAATTCGTTTATGCTCGAATATCGGGACTTGAGATGAGAAAGCCGTCTGCAAGATGTCTGCCAAAAAATAATTGATAGCCACACGCTGCTTACACTACACGCGATAAAATCATTTTAATTTTATTAAAAATTAAAGTAACGATATTTAAATTGCTAGTAAATTGTTTGAAATTCTATGTGGTGAAAAAAAAAACACAAAAGATATTGTTAACAGAAATTTTACCAGCTATGTTTTATTGCCGATTGATAGTCATGGTGAAACGTGGAAATATCACTTCACATCGAAATCCAGCAGCATTCGAAACTTTGAAATTTTTGGGCTACGAAGGAGAAAAGGGCGATCTCATTGCGCAGAAATTATAAAAGGCAATCAAAAGGTTCATACCTTCTGATTGTCTATACACATAAAACTGAGAACTTAGGATCTTCTAATTCGGTTGGAACTAATTTTGAAAGCAATCTCTTGGATAAAAAAAATTAATGGTATTTTTTTGTCAAGTATATTTTGTCAAAACTACGTCACTCCAGAACTCACGCTCAGCTTCTTCGAAAGATTCAAAATACTCTTGTGTAAAGGGGAAGGTTATCAGTAACAGAACGACTAAACTACAAATTTTCGTGAATCAGTTTCTACGACGCGGCGCATTTTACGAATACCAATATATCCCACGATTACCTCTTTTCAAATTCCAGCAAAAAAGGATAGTCGCCAACATCAAAAGACAGAAGAGGCGTTGAAGTGTTACACTTCTTAAAGGGTCCACACTTTATTGGAACCAACGCTAGTCGTTGAGTGAGATCTAAAAGCACGTGGCTTCTCCATGTCTGGCGAGATTCAGAGCAATTTTATAGTTTTGCTAGACTAGGGGTTAAAACAAACCCGGGGGAAAGATACACATAATGAAGAATTTATTTATTATTTATTGGCGACCATAATTTATAAACTTAATTAACGGTTAATTCAGAAATACTTAAGCTAAAACTCGTATGTTTGCTTTTTGAATTTCGCCTGTACAGAAGGTACGAATGGTCTCATTTTAAATTCATAGTCTTAAATTCGCCACTCATTTAGAATCGCTGTCCATTTAGTAGTGAATTTATGATATCGCATCAGATTTAGATCTGGGCGCCCCTCCTTGGCCACTCATTTAGAATCGCTGTCCATTTAGTAGTGAATTTATGATATCGCATCAGATTTAGATCTGGGCGCCCCTCCTTGGCCAACCTTTATGTCTTCCTAGGGAGCGCATCCCACCAGTTGGGAATCACTGACCTTAAGGATAGCGTTCATTAATATTATCTACAATTGATGAATGCTCCGGCCGAGCCTTCAATATGTAACCTAATGAATTTTTTCATAACCGCAATGAACAAAAATAAAGTTAATAAAAAGGCATAAAGCTGATGAACAGACATAATCGTTTTAAACGGGCAATCATGACGATTATACATACATATCTGTTGTCATTGCAGTAGAAAATAATTGATTCAAATAATGGAAACGCGTTAAGTACTCCCATTCATCAATACTATGTCGATCATTTTTTTTCAGTGTACGCAGGGCCACTATCAGAAATATTATTAAGTGATGTCCTTAGGGTGGGTAATGTTACCACTACTGTGGTCCGGAGATTCATATACACTTCTCTCGATGTTTCATATAGATTAAGTGCTTTGTTTCTTGATTCTTCTACTAGGTTATCCCTTGAAACCAATTTGATCATATTAAATTAATATAAACATATTATTTCAAACCATTCCCATTATAATTCATATAACCTGCATTTATGATTGCCTAAACATTAAATATTCAACCTAAATAGTTGTAAACCACAACAATGTGGTTTAATTGGAAATGTAAGCTATTTCATATCACTCGCATATAGTACGACTATGATCACTAATTAACAGTGCTACGTTTCATACTCTTGTATTATGTCCTATAATAATAATTGTCCGTATTGCAGCCCAACACTAACTAGTATTTATTTGACCAAAGCCGGAGAATTTAATGCACTTACCGACACCAGTCAGGCGATAATGAAATTCTCTGTGTACGCGGGGGCATGTGTAATTGATAAAATTAATTCGAGCACTGTACTTAAGCCGCAAAATTACCAAAAACTTGGTCACGCATAGTGAAAGTGTTGGTGTGTACGCAGACCGGGAGCGCGTGTCTATAAATAATTACATATTATGAGCATTTTTGTATTACGTTGAATGTTGTTTCACCGGGATTAAAAAAGAAATATGTACATACTTACGCTCTATTTTCACTCCACCGCACAGAAAGTTAGGGAAAGTATAGAGCCTCGGTTCTTAACCAGTGGCCTACGGATCACTAGTGATCCCTAAAGCAATTTGAAGTGTTCCGCGGAACATTTTCTCCGGTTTTAATGATTCAGTGATGAAATGGTCAATTTCAACTGAACTATGTATATGTATAATCACTTTTGTCCAAATATTTCTTGCATCAAGAGATTCCACCACTTCTTCAGTTAAGCGATAGGAAAGCCCAGCCAATTTATCAGGAATTATTTACATCTTATCCTTAGCGTAGCTAGTTCAACACATTTTAAATGAGTTATAATTTTCAATGATCAAGGATGCAGTGTGATTATACTGGATCACCATATCATCAAGTGATGTGTGAGGCGAAAGTTTTTTAAGAACTGAAATATCTAGCATAAACTTACTTGTAAAACTGACTTAAGGTCAAAATTGAGTGTATGCATACCTATGTCCCTTGTCATTTTCCCAATTTTGTAGTCCGCGACAATCAAATGGTTTGTAAAGTCGTCCCTCATGAGCAAAAGATTAAGAACGACTGGTATAGAGTCATGAAATCGACTGCTTCTATTCTTACTGTTTTGTCGGTTTCATGTTGCGTACATACGTTTGAAACCCTTGTAGGCAAGGGCAGCATTGAAGCAGATGCCTGAAAGCTCTAAATGAAGTTGTGTGAAGTAAGAAAGGAAATGACAAGTACCGGCTAGTACGTAAAACTACTAAATCCGGCGAAAAAAAGCTCGCAATTCGGTATATACGATTAGGGTGACCGCACTGAAATATCATGAAAGTATTTAATGAAAAGATGTTTATCAACCCATTAGGCCGAAATGTCACAATACCCGCTAGTAACATTTTGTTTACTTTTTTGTCCGTTTGAAATTAGGATATGCAAGTCACAGGATTTAGGTTTGTGTAGATTATAATTTTGACTTCACACGTATGTATGTATACATATTTTCCGTTTCGACAATAAGTGGCATTAAAAAATAATTTTCAACGTGAAACTGAAATGATGCAAAACTTACACTGAAAGAAAAAGGTGCCCTGAAGCAATGAAATTGTTCATTAAAGTAATGAATATTTACACCGATATCCCACCGAAGACGGCTTTCATCAGTCTAATGAATCTGATTTTATCAAAGCAACGAATAAAAATTTCATTAAAATTATGAACTGATTCATAAAATTAACAACTTCTTCATTGATATAATTACTGAGTTAATCAATTAAAAAAAACTGGCATCCAGCTTCATAAGTGAGACTACACTACACGGGATTCATGTCCAGTTCCTGTTATAGGCAGCAAGCTTTTTGAAAAGCATCTTGAAATTGAGCCGCGACCTCTGCTTGACGGCTGAGTAGGGTGTGCACTGAGTATGGTACGAAGTACTCCTTCTATGGGTTACTTGGCGGCCAGGCGATGAGAATTCGTCATCTGATCCAACATGTTTTCATCGTCGAGTTGATGATTTCCGCTCCTTCGTAAAAATTCCGGAATCTGGATGCAAGTGAAACAATCGTTCATTCATAAAAGCGGAAGGTACAACTCCTACCAGTAGACTCAAATCTCAACAATGCAAAGCTTTTTAGCAATTGTTTTATCGAATCGAGTTTGTGGCCTAATTCAATTCGATTCACTTTTAAAGTTACTTCGCGTTACACAATTTCCGAGTTCTGCGATTCTTTTTTTTCAGTCTGGCGGTTTTTTGTTCACCTTTATTTCCGTCTAATCGTATTCAAATACATATTTATCGCAATTTCGTTCAACCTCGTAGGCAACCAAGTTCAGAATAGAAACACTCTCAGATGTATGCGGGGAGCGCTATACGCTGTGTACATTTATTTTTATTATCTGCAGACCAGATTCCAAACCTCGTCTTAATAATTATTTCAGTGGCGAAAAAAAAAAAACGATTGAAAAGAGTCTGCTTCTTAAAGTTGTTGTGAAGAAAAAAATGATTTAAACCATAGATAGTTAAAAAAATAATTACCTTCACCAGCACGGATATTCAAAGGTGTACAATCATGTACATATCTAGTTAAATATCTGTAGCCATTTTGACAATAGATTGCTACACAGAGAAAAAACATTTTCGACTTTTTATCTAAAGTGAAGTAGTTGATTTAAATTTATATATTTCTACTAAAATAGTCACTCTCTCTAATCTTCGTACCAGAAAATACTATTAAATTTGCTAATTCGACCATGCAAGATTATAGGAAAAGGTTTAGTGAATTCTTCCACTAAGTTGTTGAATATATAGGTAAGATCTAACTACAAACAATGGTTGATATTTCCGTGAATGGTGCTGTTTCTGCTCCCATTAGACCTTTCCGGACAACGAGTAGCTACAAACACGCCCCTAAGCCTACGTGAAACTGGCCTATGACGAGCAATATTCTATATGGGCACTCAACGATACTGCTCAACTTTTCGCTACTAATGCTACTATTGAGGACTGACTACAATATTCCCAAATATTCTTTTGTTAAGAACCACAATAGCATAATTCATGTCATTGAACCGGATAAATATTCGCAGTGTGGCGGGGGTTATAAAGGGGCTTTGCCCTATCGGGTAGCTTGCCAGGAGACTCAAAATTCCTCTCAACGACCACTGCAGAAGCAGTAAGGACGAAGATGAAGAGGAAAGCGTACATCACCTCCTCTGTCATTTCTCGGCTTTAACTGATAATCGTTTCAAATTTCTTGTCTCTTATTTTTACGATCTGGATGATCTACGAGATGTCAGCCCAGTACAGTTCAATAAATACATTGCCAGCACGCGCTAGTTCCAAAAAAATGTTTAATTTTAAGTCTACGTTTCTTTGGCGGTACCACAATGGACTTATCTCATAGTGCGCTGGATTTTTTTTTAATTTCCAGGCAGCCCCATTAACTAACCTAATCTAACCTTCCGTGAAGTTGTAAAACTTTTCTTCAAAACAATTAAACAATGTTAAATAGTAGTAGGTCAATTTATACACAAAAAAATAGCTATCTTTACAAATGAATTGAGTTTGCAAATTAAATAGATGGTACATGCATAGAATCATAGGCCGCAAATCAAAGACAAAATTAACTACTTTTTATAGAGGATCGGTCTATTTTTTCTCAGTGTATATTTACCTAAATAGTATCGGTTACCCAGCATCTGAATCTGATAGTATTTTTTTTGTGGTTCTATTGGGTAAGACATTGACCCATTCTACATATTTACGATGAGTACAACCGCCGCGCCGCCGACCGTCCATAGAGATGAATACTATATAAATATCTGAAGACTGAATTGTGGTTATAAACCAGAAAAAAAAACATATTTTTCCTTTCGATACTAATTTGAATTTCTATATGCATATCTTATCCTCATACATAATACATAATTTATTCATTTAGATGAGACATAAGATCAGATTCTTTTATACTCTTATTAGTGTTCGATTTTGGAACAACATGAAATAGCTAGGTATGAGACACCTCAGTGTCAACGTTTTCTTCTTAGACGAAGCAACATTCATTTCGATGGCTGATTGCGAGAATTGGGTATACGTAGTTCCATTTTCGCCATTAACATTTTTTTTTCACTTTGGAGGTTAATTGTGAACGTCCAAATCATTGCAGAAGTTCGTGAAGTACTTTAAACGTTTATTTAATATGATTTGTGCATTTTCCATGTGCATGTAGATCTTCTACATATCCGATGATATGTATTTGCTGAAAATTTAACAGAAGTTTGCATCATTCATATCCTTGAAATTTAATTTGAAGACATCCTCTTTTGATTTCGTTCTTTTGATTCATTTGAAACTAGTTTTTTTTTCTCAACAACGATTATGTTATAAACATACAAAAATATCTCTCTCTAGTCCAACAAAACTTGTTATTGGATTAAATTGTTATTTGTATAATATACATGCATGTGTTTCGTGCTTGCTTTCATCACGTAAGTTAGTGAAACAAATTCGGTCGATGAGAACCGAGAGCAAAAAATTTTATAAAAGAAGTGAACAATATATACATGTACATACTAGTAGTGTAGAGTAGCACCATTAGGCGATTTTCACGCTTTTCATTCCTACAATCGAAGACATGCTGCTACACACGTAATCTAACACTATTAATCTGTTTTATATTGTGAAATCACTACATTAGAGCAAAATATCGGTAAAGTATGAAATGAATGGAGGATTTCTAAAAATGATGGAATTGTTTGGACTTGTACGTTAATTAGAAATGATAAGATTTATGAAATTAATTGACTGATGTTGAAAATATACCACGATTCGCGAAACAAAAGGTTATGATCAGCAGCAAACAGCAAGCATTCTAAAGGTTTGTGTTCGTAGAAACGACTCCTGTGATGGTCGCTCAGCGATCGAAGTTAAACCACCGGTTTTAAGCACTTTATGCATATACGTATTTTCTAGACATGTTCCTTTAGTTCATAGTCGATAAGAAAGTAGCAGCATTCAAAAAATATGCAAATATGGCTCGAAATTGGATACAGAACTATGATCGCTTAGCGATCATCACATGAATTGTCTCTACAAACACGTACCTTTAAACTATAATTTTAAATATGAAAGAATATTAAGGATATCTCTTAATTCCATGTATGTATATTAATTCTTTTTTACTTAAATATTCACATTTATCATATTGAGTTGTCCAGTTGCAAAACTCGTTAAGCACCATCTAGTTTAATTTGGGGAAATCGCAAAAAATGCTGATAAGTTTATAATGTACTTGTTAGAATATTTATACCCTATACCCATAAGATGGTCTTCTTCTTCTTCCTTGCCTCGTTCTTTATACCGCTCCATGGTTTCGCGTTGCTCGACCTGCGGTGTAGGCATATCGCCCGTTTAGGCGGTAATATCTCAGCATACCCATAAGATGGTATAGGGTATATTTTTTTTTGTTACGCCGATATTATGTAACACCTCAAAGGAGCCACCGGAGGTATGGCAAAGTATATATCGATACCTTAGAGCACAATAGTGCTAAGTCCATTTTTCAACATTTGGAGAAAACGCGAAAATAAAGTTTCAAACCTTGTTCCCATCTTAGATAACTTAATTTTTGCATATAATTTTAGCTTTTTAAGCAGGTTACACTGTCAAAAAGATAATTATATCAAAATCTGGCAATCAATCGTTATAATTTCGAAGGAAAATCTAGAAAAAAAAGAGGAAAGTACGGACTTAGCACTATTGAGCACTTCATTTTATACCAACCATGGACTTGACGAAAGAATGTTCGTATTGTCGTTACAATATTGTAAAATGTGGATGAAGTGAGAATATTTTAAATACGTACATACCATGAGACACAAGTAATTTAAAGTATTTCCACCAGTTCGTATCCATGAAGCAAATATGTCTCATCAGTTTATGCTTTCCGAAAGTGGCAATGATCACGTGATGACCAAAGGATGATCTGGTCAAGATTAGACGTTGTCCTTTCTATCTGACTACTGTCATTTAACAGGATGCTAATTGGGTGTCATAACAGGACATGGTCCTATTATGAAGCTCGCCAGGAGATATAGACTTAACTTCATCACAATTACTACTACAGAAGTTGTGAGGTTAAAGAGAGGGTGATGTAACTGTTCTGTCATTGCTCGAATTCGGTTGCGGAATGAGATGTGAAGTGAAAGGTAGGGATAAAGTTGATAAACTGGATTTTGTATGGAAGTTTGAAATATTGTTTTCTAAAATGTAAACATTCTGATTGGACCAAACCGGTTTTAAACGAGTTTTTGACATATTGTTTTGTAAAATGTAAACATCCTCTTTTAGGATTGTGGATCGTGCGGGAGTTGGAACGCAGTGTGTTTGCAGTTTCGTATGTATAGGAATTCTATCGCCAAGCTACCATGGGAATACATATATGGGCACTGTGCCTTCATACTCAATACTCAATGGTCCCAAACGACATCCCCTTTCTTTTGAATGCAGTTTAGCTTAGACTCAAATATTCAACTTTCTGCATGCATAAGCTGGTGAAATGCAAACGCAAGACACTCATTAGGATTAAGCACGTATGTATATCAATAGTTATACATTTACTTTTTTCAATTTGGCAGATCTTTTTCAAATTAGTTCTTTTTTCCTGGATCGCGATTTTGATTTCAGTCAGCTTCAATTTAATCTCGAGATATGTCGATTCCGTCAAATCGTAAATAAATAAATAGCTGCCATTCGTATCTAAGCCCTAAGATTTAAACTGCTTAGATCAACAGCTCGCTCTGCAGAGGTTTTTATCCCCATAATTGGGCACTTGTTTAACATCTAAATGAGTGAGACCATATCTCGCCAATTGGATCGTGAATTGGAAAACTACCATAAACTACAACCCTGTGCTTCGAAGGCGACCACACTATTCACTGTATCAACCACTGTTTAGCTCTGTTAAAATCCAATTTGATATTTAGTGCAATCGTACCTTTCCGGTTGTTATAAATGCAAGTTTATTTTTTGGTTTTTTTAATAACCGAAGAACCTTTGTTTCAGCCTGCATGATAAAGAGCTTAAAAAAAAATTATGGACATAGTAAGCAATTCTTGGGTCAAACACAATTTTTAATTTTCTGGAGTATGGTTTTATTCAAACTGTTTTCAATAGCTCTTCTGAAAAGTATATCTTTTGGAGCACAGTGGTTAAGTATAGCTGATCAAAGTATGTCGTTACAACGCGTTGAACATGCGAATGCCAGATTTCACGCTGAACTGTAGATTTTAGAGAGGGATGGCCTTACACTAAATTCAATGTAAGCTGGCATTTAACAGAAACCCCAATGTATGTTATGGAGGTTTCCTTTTGTGGAGAAAATAGAATCCAAACTAAAGCATTTGATGTAAGAGCTTACATTGACCACCAGTGATCATTTGAACCTTTGTATCGAAGGTAGACGATCCTTCAGTCAGTTTTTACTCATTTCAATACCATTCAAAGAAAGAATATGCCTATGCAAACACTTTCCGAACAATTCATCCCAATCCTGTGATCCAGCAGCCAACTTATTCGAATCAGGAAGCAACCCTGGCTAATCCTTTTTATGTTTTATAAACATTCGTTTTATATGGAAGTTACTACCACAAATTTAACTTTCTAATTGTTCCAAGTATGGACTAAGCACAAAATAGCGCTATAACTGGACTTAGCACTTTTGTCCAAAAATTTTTCGATCAACCTAGGACATAGCGTTTCTTGTAAATGTTAATTTCCTTGGATTTAGCTGGGTAAATGTTGTTTCAAGATTAACTACTCGATGGAGAACTTGACAAGGAATAATACGATGCAAAAATCTCAAAATCGAAAAAAATGGACTTAGCACTATTGTGCTTTAAGGTATCGATATATAAATTATCAGCGTCGGCCCCTGAATCGAATAAGGCATGTCTGTCCGTGTGTCTGTCTGTTAGCACGATAACTCCCGAAATAATGAAGCTAGTAGTTTGAAACTTTGGTAAAATGTTTGTTTTGCTAAAATCTTGAACGATATTGAAAATGGGCCAAATCGGACTACGGATCCCCCTACCTCCCATGCAAACTACCCCTCCATGATATTTTAATTCGGCCATAACTTTCGGTAGAATATCGCTATCGAATTGAAATTTTGATAAATGTCTTATTCTGACATAAATTTTGAGTTGATGGAAAGTGGAGTAGGTCCGACTACCCCTACCTACCCTACAAAGTTATATTCAGCCATATCTTTTGATAGAATGTCGCGAAAAACTTCAAATTAGTATCAAATCGTAGCCGTTGGATGCCTTGATAAGAAAATAAAGATCTGCCAGGTCCGACCCATCTACCCCTCCCTCCCCTATAAAAAATATTAAATTGAATATTTTGGCTTTTGCGTGCCTTCTAGGTCTGTACACGGATATAGGGTATACACTCATCGTGCTATTCGCACGATTAGAACTCGGTCTCGTTTTTCATGGAAATATTATTTACGATGACTCGATGACTATCTAAATAAATTGGGTTATGGCATAATAATCCTACAGTCGTATTTTTTTTTGAATAAACTAGGAAATTCTTTGGATTTAACGATTTTTCTCATGGCGGTTTTGCAACTCAAAATGTAACCAAGGAAAAATTCGGTATTTATTTGGCGACAATGGGGTTCATAAGTAGGAGAAATAGTGGAGAAAATATGCAATTTTGCAGTTTTTGACATTTTTATGTCTTGACTCTGGCACATAAATCGAAAATCGGGAGCCATTCAAGGTTCAACGGAAGTTGGGCTAGGTGGTACCCTGTGAGTGTTGGGTGCCATTCAAGGTTCAACAGAGGTTGGGCTTGGGTTCAATTTACGTTCAACTTGAGTTCAACTTGGGTTTAACTTGGGTTCAACTTGAATTCAACTCGAATTCAACTCGAATTCAACTCGAATTCAACTTGAACTCAACTTTCAACTTAGTTTCAACTCACGTTCAACTTTCGTTCAACTTTTGTTGAACGACCCAAAAAATGTTACTTTCAACTTAGGTTCAACTCACGTTCAACTTTTGTTGAACGACCCAAAAAGTGTAACTTTCAACTTAGGTTCAACTCACGTTCAACTTTTGTTGAACGACCCAAAAAGTGTAACTTTCAACTTAGGTTCAACTCACGTTCAACTTTCGCTAAACTTTTGATGAACGACCCAAAAAGTATTACTTTCAACTTAGGTTCAACTCACGTTCAACTTTTGTTGAACGACCCAAAAAGTGTAACTTTCAACTTAGGTTCAACTCTCGTTCAACTTTTGTTGAACGACCCAAAAAGTGTAACTTGCAACTTAGGTTCAACTCACGTTCAACTTTCGCTAAACTTTTGATCAACGACCCAAAAAGTATTACTTTCAACTTAGGTTCAACTCACGTTCAACTTTCGTTCAACTTTTTTTGAACGACCCAAAAAGTGTAACTTTCAACTTAGGTTCAACTCACGTTCAAATTTCGTTCAACCTTTGTTGAACGACCCAAAAACATGAAAATGTCCCACTGAGTTGCGGACTTGTACGCAAGCTGATTTTTATAAGGCGCTTTACACAAAATATTTTTGCAAAAAACTCGCCAACAGAAGATTTCTGATCCAATCGTTTCCTCGTTCAAGCTCACTGTATCTAATGAATTAGATGATATATTCAATTTTTCTGTATATTTCAAAAATGGTCAAATCTATAGCGAAATATTTTGGGGAAGTAATAACTACATAAAATTTCCTTTGCCCTGACATGATTTACATCTAACCCGTTTAATGGATAATATGCTCAAGGCCAAAAATTTAGTTGAGTATTTTTATTTTTAGAGCGCTTGATAAACGTAGGACATGAGATTGTAAAATGTAAAAATGTTACATACATAATTGAAAACATTGCGTACGCTGCACTAAATGTAAAGGTGTGCGACAGCCTGTAAAAATCGACTTTCCAACGACTGGTTCTAAAGCTCGGGACGATCAGTACACAATCCGCCATGTACATAATGACGCATATTGCTTAATCGATCGAGAACATCGTAGCCGTCTTTGAAATACAAGAGAATCCAAAGTGTCCTATAGTCGCGACTCGTGACGTGGACCAGAAAAGAACTCAATTTTGTAAAGAAATCAACAGGAAACTTTGAACGACAAGCTTATAAGCTAAGATTTCATGAGCCACAAAGCTCATGTGCAGTTCACCGGGCGTATACTGCGAAAGTACCGGATAGAGCATTTCAGGGATACAAATGCAAATCTAGCAATATGCTCGATAAAGCAGCATAGGAAGCGGCCGTTGCCGGCGTTCAGATTTAACAGATTCATATGAGACAATCAGAAAGAAATGAATCGAGTCATGTCAGCACTCCTTCATTTATTTCGGCCAAAGAGATTAGGTTGCAAACTCTCAAACGCCTTCTGCTCGAAGCTGAACCTATTTGGCAGAAATGATTCAATGTTAAAGTTTAATGTCCCTTTGTTGCTTGCCCATACAAGTTTCAGATGAAAGGTATCTCTAGTCCATTTAGCTACTGGCATTACACACTGAAAATACACTCCCAATCAATCAATTGTAAAATGACTGTATCTCGGTAAGTGATAACGGTATTTTCTTCAAACTTGGTGACAATATTTTCAGTATGCTGCTTGTTTTTTGCATAACCTAAGGTCTCAAGTCCGGAGTCCCGTTAGGATTTTCTCAGGATAATTCTTAAGAACAGTAAAAATAGTGAAGTCAATAGGATAGTTCCAGTGGAAATAAAACATCAAATAACGGTACGAAAGGATAATTTTACTTTGAAAAATATAGCTGGTAATAATTTATTTATTTATTTACAGTAATATTTTTATGGATATGAATTCCATAGGAATTATCGTTTGTGACATTTTTTTTAGCGAATTAAATATTTTCTTAGAAGAGATCATGAGAAACTTCGACTTATAAAGTCTCTAGTACGAGCACTTTCAGTTATAGTCTTGCCGACTGTCGAACCGAGAATTTAATTTCGAGTTATGGGGTTTTTGCCTGAGTAAAACTGTTTATTTTGTATTCAATGGAAATAGGGAATCGGGTTCTCTTTGACTTAACGTGTTTTTTGAGTTAAAGAGTTTCGACTTCTCGAGTTTCTACTGTAGTTAAAAGATTTAAAATCCTACAATATAGATATATTATGTGTTATCCTTAAATTAGTGTTAAAGAATGCGTGGCAATTATTATTATTGCGTGTTTGTACATCCTACGATCATCTCATTTAGGAATATTATCAAATATGTGTATGTACATCATACATAATGAGAATGAATTTCTTCATATGTTTTAACTTCTTTATATTTGGCATACAACGGGGTAATTATAATGTAAAATGTGCACAACTCTAATCATACTTAACATATTCATGATTTTCATTGATTTAATTTATGAATTAATTACTAATTTATTAATCCTAACTATTTTGGGATGTGTGCAAAATACAAAATAGATTCAAAATTAAACTATTTCGTGGAATGAGAAAAAAACTATCTCCCTAGACTGAATAGACAACATAGTCAATGTTGTTGCAAAAGAAATCAGAAGCTTTCAAACAAAAACTAAACAAATTGTCCGGAATTTAGTGATTTCCATTAAAAAAGGTATTCGAGATCTGTCAGAATTTTGTGTACTCCTTAGTTCTCACATTGATATTTTAACATTAAAACAAAATGCATTTTCTTAAAAAAAATCTACCTGAATTAAAATCGAAGACGAGGTAGGTGTAACTCACTTGTTAATTTTTTTTTGAAGATTAAGAATGTAATTTTGCTGAATCCACAAAGGTTAGTGTAAATTTCTTTCATTTAAAAAACATATTTTTGCTTTCAATATGATTCATAAAATTGGTTGGTTACAAAACGAACATCTCTTTTGTGAAGCAAGTCATCCACTTTTATCAAAATGATCAAAATCGTACAGTCAAACTAAACTCGAACTAGCTCTCCAATCCCCGGGGCCGAGGCTAATTTCGGGCGCGGCCGAAATTTGGATACCCTTCGCTTCCCTTGGACTAAAAGTTTTTTTTCCGTGCGTACCTACGACTTCTATTAAATTCCCCCCCGCTTATTTTCCTTCTGTTTCACAAAAGTTCCGTTGCGTCGACAAAACCATACTTCTGTGTGGTTTGGTTGAAATAAGTGGGTAAATTAAAATATTTACTCAGAAAATTTTATTGGGGGATGCGATGGCATTGGCCCCAAAGTACGATTCCATTTGTTTTGACCTTTTCAGGTGCTTTGATAAAGACACATTAATTCAAGGTTTTGTGAAATTGGTGTAAACATTGTTTCTTAGAAGAACCAAAATTGGGGGTTGAGTTTGTATGGCAGCCCCATGACCCCATGGTCCGATTTGATCCATTCTTGTATCTGTTTTGTGTTATCAATAGAAATACATTTGTGTCAAATGTGATTGAAATTGATGAACAAACAAAAAAGTTTTTCTCAGAAGAACTTAATTTAGGGGTTGGGTTTGTATGGCAGCCCCATGATCCCATTGTCCGATTTGATCCATTTTTATATATGTTTTGTGTCATCAATAGAAACACATTTGTGTGAAATTTGGTAGAAATTGGTACACAAATAAAAAAGTTTTTCTTAGAGCTCCAGAGCTTTGTTTTCCATTATCAGTTTCTGGATGAGTTCAAACGCGGCCAAATAATACCCAATGGAGTTTAGCCAAATAGGTCAAGTCAGGGGCATATTATGTGAACATGTGCGAAACTTCGGGCACGACCATTAGGACATGAAAGAGCTGTTGTCGCGATGGCTGCCGCGTTTTCTAAAGGTTTCTGTTCGTAGAGACATGTGATTATCGCTCAGCGATCTTAGTGTAGCATCAAATTCCGAGCCCTATTTGCATATTTTTTGAATGGGGCTACATTAATTGTCTCGACTAGACATGTCTGTATGGAAAATATAGTCTCTACAAACACAAACCTTAACTGTGAACCACACACTAATGAAAGGAAGTGCTCGGCCATGTTTAAGTGAAATTTATTCGCCGATTGTTGATTGTAAAAGAAGCATGGGCCCACCACTTCATAACGGCTATCGAACAGCAGTCGAAACAGTGAACGTTCAAGGTGAATGGGCTCATAAACAGAAAAAGACAATTCTGTGGACCAGAATGTTCTATGGTGCATTTGGAAGGAATGTTCCACACAAATTTTCTTTGGGAATGGCAGAATTGTTACAGAGGGAAATTCTGCAGTCACTTATTGGCTAAATTCGATCCCGCATTAAAGGAGACTCGGCTTCGTTTAAGGAGCGGAAAAATGCTTCCCATTCATCTTGGCCTAATTGGTAGAATTGAGCTACGTGGTCGTACCGCATACTTATATGTACATACTTCGATAAACTGGCCTCGCGTTTTTGCCTCCAAAGACGAAGTCTTAGATCGGCGAAAGCGGTTCACGTTAAATGTTGAGGTCAATGTCTATTGTTTTGCAGTGTTTCCAAAATCCTATAATTCTGGAAGTATGAAAAACATGGAGTATCACTGGACAAAATGTATCCGCCTCAAATTAGTTGGTATTACTAAATATGAAAACCATTTTGCGATAGTCAAACGGAGACTTATCAAAAAGCCTTTTTAATTTCTTAGAAGTCATTTTAATTGTTAACTGTGGTTTTCTCAATTTATTATAAAAAGTTAGTATCAATACGCGTTCAATGTATCGAAAAATCGGGTTTGATATTGCTAGTATGTATATACGCATTAATTGATTACATTCGAATATAGCCCTAGGCCCTACATTGATGTCCGTATACGAATATGAAGCTACTTTATCCCATAGACCGTAACTTCCTGAATTCAGCAAACAAAAAAACAAAAATTCGCCTATCTCTATTAAAGTCTTACCGTTTCTTTACAAATCTACAACATATACGTTATGTACACACATCAATCCATACAGTTGTTACAACCAACTCCTGTCGTGCTTACCTGAAAAAAGAAGAAAAAACCATTAGTAAGCAGCAAAATTATGATTTAGTAGATATTTTGTATGAAATGAATTACATATTTCTGAATCCTCTCATAAGCTATAAAACAACACCAACAAATGATCATAAATCCACTTGGATATGTATTATGATTTTACGCACGTATTTCGTATTTAATGTATCTTTCAAACGCAATCCCAAAAAAAAACACGAATTGGCTAAGCAAATTTAAAACGATATCAGTTTAGTCCTTTTGAACTGATTTTTTAAGCAAAACAAATACATATGTAGAATAGTAGGTATTAGCAGGCCAGGCACAATAAAAAGGACAAATCAATATAGCAACTCACTCCATACCTGCCTGTTAAATAACCCAATTGTAAAAAGGATAGTACAGAAGGATTTCTTTAAATATTTAGATTCCAAGTCGTACGAGTAATTTGGACATATAGGGACACAAAATGATAACAACGAAAGTCACGCAAAACAAATTTCGTCTGTCTGAAATATAGGGTTACGAAAATGCCAGTTAAAATGCAAATTAAATATATCAAGGCACAACCACAATATTTTTCTCCCTACATTGAATATGATACAAGTCGTATAAATATGACAAACACAAACCGATGTATGCATATGCTACACAAAAATACGTGTCATGTTACAGGAACATTCATCTATTTACACCTTATGGTGTCCATTTAATATATTTGGAGGATACATTTCCAGCGTTAACGAGAATATGATTAGATGTAAAGAAATAGCTGAATGTTCTATGAAGGAGGTAGTTGCTGGTATAGTAATACTTATTTATGAACGTCGTACGTAAACATAATAAGCCAACAAAATTGTGGAAATAGGAGTAAGTTACAAAAATACAGGATTCGGTAATATTAAATGACAAATTTATTATCAACAGGGCTCGTGATTGCAATTTTATTTGTATGCTTGGATATTGTACAAACATAGGGCTAACCTGTGCCCTGCGTCCCTAGCCCGCGACTCTTGGTATGTGTGCTTATGTCATAAGGGAGCGATGTACGCTGCACTAACGACTCTTAATAAAAATAATTTTGATATTTGATATATGTATTTGAATTGAGTCTGTTTGTAGTCTGGCTGGTCTAGCGATTAGTGCGCGCACCTTCGGTGCACAGGGTCATGAGTTCGAATCTGACCGTGGCTCATGGTGTTTTTCGAACTCACGAGCTTGCGACGGACTATGATCTCACTCAGGTGTTAAACGAGTACCCACTTATGGGGATAAATAACACTGCTGAGCGTGATGCTGATCGCATTAACTCAACAAAAAGCAGATAAAATCTTGGAAATAGGATGTCACTAACACATCTTGCGGCCTTAGTCCAATGTTGGGTTTTCGTGCCTGTTATTTTTTTTTATTTGAATTGAGTATTGTTTACAATACGATTGCCACGAAGATTCGATATTAGATATTCAAAAATATTTGTTTATTATATCTCCCTACCGACAATACTATCATTGAATTAATAGCATAATTTCATTTCAACTTATACAATAATCGTAATATAAAAGACCTCAATAAATTCAAAGTTTTTTCTTTTGGTCTCATAAAAAAAAAAAGTAGAACCCAATGCTAATTACATACATATTTCATTTCTCGTGGAAGTTTTCAAATCTATTCTCATCTAAATTCAAAAAAATACAATTCATCCGTCTCCATATCATTTCATGACTTAATCCATTGTACCACATGACCATAGATTCACCTCATCGTTATTCGCTCGCACACGCTCCGTTCCTATTGCACGATATCAAACTCGTGAGTCTCACTGATGGATTTTTGTGGTACACTAACCACTTACCA
This sequence comes from Microchrysa polita, assembly GCA_949715475.1. NCBI lineage: Eukaryota > Metazoa > Arthropoda > Insecta > Diptera > Stratiomyidae > Microchrysa > Microchrysa polita. The sequence continues at coordinate 51,250,142 of OX454417.1, forward strand.
CTTACAATGTAATTTATCCGAGTGGACGACAGCCTAAATTCGACTGGAAATTCGGTCGCATAAAGCCCGTGGGGTATACACATCAATTTGATTGACTGATTCTACACTGGAAGATGTACTAGGTAAGCTACTACATAAATTGTATGAAATTTACGTGCCTGCAGCCGGCTCTCGTTCTGTTGTGGTAAATATATCGATTCAGTTTGTGTGCAGACTTAAATTCACGGGAGACAGTTTTTAGTATACGTAATATTGAATCGCGATGCTCCCAATAATATATTCAAAATGTGTTATAGGCAAACAATTGAAATTGTCGCTACACTGAAAGGGTTAACTTGATGAGAAAAGAAATGTTGATTGTATATATGTAGTATTTATACGGAAATATTAGTCTTACAGTAGACTCGCGAAAACGCTTCTTGGCAAAAATCTCGAACGTAACATGGCAGGGTTGTTGAAACGAAACCAATAAAAGTACATTTAGCTTTGTCACTAGATGACAACTGTAACAACCTTGAATTCCAATATTGTTCCAAGTTAGAGGAAGCTGCACGAAACAATCATTTAAACACCTTAAGGCGGCCCCAGACCGACCGGAGTGTGGCAAACACCGCACAAAAGATTGATACGAAAAATCGTGCAGCAGCAGTGCAGCAGTGTGGATGGGCGACTCCAAGGTATCATTCTTGGAACCGGCCTTTTGTGCGGTGTTTGCCACACTCCGGTCGGTCTGGGGCCGCCTTTTTATACGAGTAGGACCCATAATAGGAAGTGACTGTGGTGGACAGGGAAAATGGAGGAACAAATTGTTCGACCAGGTATTCGTTGGAGACACGTCTCCAAAGTTGTGCCACTGTTAGTGCATCGCTACGGACGGGCTACACAATTGTTTCATGTTCATATTCATAGCACCACTATCAACCATCTTAAAAAAATAAGTGAAGGGTCCTCTTTGAGCTTATTTTAACGCTAAAAACATGCCTGCATTCGACACTCCCTTTACTTGCCTGTAAGAAGACGAGGCCAAAATTTGACTTGAACTCTTCTAATTTGAGAATCTTCAGATAACATCCTCTGAGCTCCATAATACTCCACACATCTATAACAGAATAGATCATTAATGGTTCAGATACGGTCTTCATGAACGTTGGCAACGTCACGGTTCATTTTACATTACTACATTATCGAAACGTGAAGACTACTCGTAGACTCTGCTTTTATGGAATCATCCCTATAAGCAGTCTTAAGCATTCCAATAGCTTCTCTGGCCCCTAACAGAAAAATGAAATTTCCAATCGACCGCCACGAAATGGGAAAGTGGTTTCACTAAAAAAAAACTCATGGGCGAAGGCACTTTAACTCAGGAGACCTGTCCCTAAAGGATACCTCGCTCCCAAACGGAGCCCAATTTCAGCTACTTTTGGGTCCATTCTCGAACAAGGTATGTAAAGGAGGTTATAGCTCCCATTAACAGATAGTGATTGAAGACTTCTTATACAAAGACCAGTTGAGGCGTTAGAAAGGACACTTGGCTGTTGTGTTATGTATGACAGCCGGCGAGAACTCTCCTCATATAGATAACTAAAGGTTTGTGTTCGTAGAGACGACTTATGTGACTCAGCGATCGCTGTTAAACCACCGGTTCTGAGCACTATATGCAGATATTTTCTATACAGACATGTTCCTTTGGGTTCATAGTCGACACAAGGAAAGTACCACCATTCAAAAAATATTCAAATACGGCTCGGAATTGGATGCAAAACTACGATCGCTGAGCAATCCTCACGTGAGTCGGCTCTGCGAACACGTACCTTTAGCTCCACAATAAAACGCACGTATACCAACGACTCCCCCAATTAAAGTCTACTGGAACCGATGCAATTTCGGTTCTACAGGATCGTATCTCCTGTCGAAACATACCAAGAGGCTTCAGATCTTACAGACGAATTGCTACATCTACATATAGAAAGAGCGTTGGACAAAGAAATTTGATTTCGAGAAGGTTACAATACGCAAACCAGCTGCAGAACCTAACATTGAGACAAAACATTCCAAACGTACGAATTTTGTGTACAGGGAAGCTTGAACTTTTAGCATTTAGCTGGATACCAGAGACTCGCAACTTTACAATTGGCATAACTTTACAATGAAACAATCATCCGAGCAATCGATAAATTACAAAGAAAGTGTCTCCCAAGCTTATTGAGTGAGGATTTGTCTGAATATCAGCTTTACTGGGTTTTGGTCACTAAAATATGGAAGAGATAAAAAGATTAGACTTGCAATCACTAAAATATTGAAGAGATATAAAGATTCGACTTGCAAAAAGGATTTCTTCTCTTGAAGGTTCTTGAGTAAAATTGAGCCATTGTGTTCCAGTTCGTTGAGTATTTGAGTATTGAAGGAAAAGGGACTGCTGCATCAAGGAAAATAAGTTGTGGATCTACTGGCCGAAAGATCATTCAATAAGTCAAAAAACTTGTTTTTATCTAGGACTCATAAAATCAAGAAACGCATTTATCTTTGGAGGAACTCTACCGTGAATTTCATTTCAATCGATTAAATTTGCCATGAATACGCCAACGACTGAACTTGGACAGGGTCTTCAAAGCAGTGAGCTAGCTGACGTGATCCTAGATTTATGGTAAATACTTCTAGTCTACACTGAACCAAAAAATTCGTAAATTCGACGAATTTACATTTAATATGAAGAATATTTCATCAAAATACGGTCAATGAAGCTACTATTTGGATTGAAGAATACCATAGTCATATTGAATAATTACGAAATTATTGTAAATTGATGAATAATTTGTCAATATGATGAAATTTTCATTTTTTTTAAATATAAAAATTAACATTGCGTCTTGTCTTATTCGTATTGAAACTAATTTCATTTATTATTATATGTCTTCAAGACTCTCACAATATTTATTAAACACTTTTTTATATACAAATAACCATATTACCCATTGTGTTAAATCAGGATTCGAACTCGGTCCGCTTGCGTGCCAGTCCACTCACACTGCCATTGCGCCAGAAAGGAAATATACTTCCAATGTTCTCAAGACAAGCACTACTTGATACACACTGCATGGCGGACGCCTTATTGAGACTCGGCCAGGACACTTTTTATTTTTTTTTCTTTCTGACAAATTGTATGAAAAAATTTCTTTTTGGAATTGAGATTTCTATTAAAATTTAAAGGCAAAAATTACTCAGAAAATCGAAAATAAACAGAAAATGCGTTACTATAAATTTATCAGTGTGAAGAATTTTCGTAAAAGAGAAGAATTGAAGAATTGATTTTATCAATATGACTAAATTATTCACTGTGATAAAATATAATATATATAAAATATAAGAATGATGCTATTCTTCCATTTGATTAAGTTTTATCCTTTTGACGAATCTGACAAAGTGTGAATTTGTTATTTTGACGAACTTTTGTCAATCTTACAATTGCTTTCAATAATTTAGCGCAAACAAATCGTCAGTTTGAATAATTTCTTCTATACGAAGAAAAACTTTTACAAAGTGCGATTTCTTCAAATTGATTAAAAATTGTAAGCGAATAGTAATAAAACTGATGAAAATTTAGTTAATTTGATAAAACGAAAAACCAAATTTTCATATTGAATAATATGCAAATTTTTTCCAAAAATCTACCCGGACTTTTTCAATGGAACAAATTATTATTCAAATCAAATAAAAATTTTATTCAAAAGTTTACGAAGAAAAAATTCGTTCATATGAAGAAATATTTGGTTCAGTGTAGGATCAATTACTGTTATACGAAACACGCATGTAGGTGCACTCCTGGAGGTGGCGTTTTTTCGTAGTTTCTTTTTAACCTAGTGATAAATAGTTAAATAGGGCATGTAGATGATCTTTACAAGTTTTCCAGTATATTTATTTAAATTTCAATTTTTGTCGCACTCTACGATGCTAGTAATCCGGAGATCGAATCTCGGCGTGGTCCAAAACATCCGTGCATGTGCGGATAGGAAATATATAGTGCTTGCAACATTATATACACTCCGAAATGATATGCAATGTAACGTTGACTCGAAATTGCCTATAAATGGCTGAGTTAACGCACCATGTATACGTTACTGAGAAGAACGAATATGTTGCTTAAACACAAGATATTCGTTGCTCTTGCTCATTTGCGGACTGCTGTAATTGCGGGTTCTGTCAATATTTCCTGCGGTTAAAAAAATCGTACGTAGGGGGCCCCATTCGAATATCGCACACATGGAATTCGGGAAACGTTACGCCACTGCCCATATACAAAGTAATGGCTATTATTAATGTAACGTCGGTGCCAATCATTGCTTACTCCACATTGTTGAGAGATTGTGAAGTTCATAACGGACAGGATTGAATCCAGTCTTTGATCCTCGTTTTTTTAGGGATTGGTGATGCGACTTTATCCGAGCGAAATTTGTATGCTGATGTTTCGACATTTAGCTACTCTCGCACAAAATAATCGATCTGGGCGAAACAGCTCTGGATTTGGAGAGAGAGTCAAATTCATTTGGGCGCGGCCGAAATTTGAATACCCTTCACTTGGAAAGTAGCTGCTACAATTACAGGAAAGCAGTGAATTTTCGTGAATTCCTGCGTTTATTAAGTCTTAAGCCGATATAATTTCAAGTGAAGATCTCAAATGCCAATTGGCGAAATAAATCGAAGCGAAGTGGTTGGTCATACCTTTCGTACCTACATTGCTGGTCATGTAGCACAGATCTGGATGAATAGTGTTCGAAAAAACTGTGGTGAAATTGGGAGACATTGCTAGCAACCGTACGTTATGGCGCTTAAGTGCAGTAGACGCGCTATTTCGTTAAGACGCAACCTATAGTACCAATGAAAATCTTTTTTTAAATTGCAATATTTGCTACTAATTTATCATACACTACCGTTTCTGACGAGCCTTACCGTTACGTCCCTAAAACAATTTATAATTAACCGTTTGACCCCGCATAGTTCTCTTTTGGCGATCAGGCATCAGTGGGAGATTGCAAATAGTAGACTTCTTTTCACTATATGTTACCGTTATAACAGTATCCCTGTAAATCAAGTGTTTGACGTTTTGAACCCACGTACGGCCGTCGGAGTGCACTTATCCGTTAGAAGTTTGACAAGTTTATAGTAATCATAAAGACATTTTTAGCGATCTTTACCGTTATAGAGATTTTAAAATAGTGTTAAAAACACTTTTTGATCCCTCTGGCACCGTCATTTTTTAGGTCTCGTCTAACGATGAATCTGGGAAGATAATGGACCTAAATGGCTATGGGTATCGTTAAAGGGTTCATAGGCGATACGTAGAAATTTCACATTTATTAAATAGCCAACGTCAGTGTTAAAAGATACCAACAATATGAAAATGACTGTCGCCTATTATGGTGCAAAATGCCATCTCTGGTTTTTAAGTATCAAAGTTCGTCAACCCTTGTTTCGACTGATCGTCGTATTAAGAATCCCTCAAAGTTGCATTGCGGTTTTCAGTCAGAAGATGCGTCATTTTTAGGTAATGTTCATCCTTATGACGGGGAGTTTTACCAACGAATAGCAAAATGAAACCAACCATATAAACAACACCTTTAAGAAACTTAATAGCCTATGAAACTTAATTTCAACGTTTTGTAAACCAGTAAAGACTAAAAAAATGATCAAAGAGTTACATAATCTACAATAAAGCACCACGGTATCTTGTTATTTCTTTGATAAATGAAAATACCCTTGTTTCCATTAGTCAGACATTCACCCTTTAAACTGCCATCAAAATCGAGGGCGCAATGAATTATAGAAATAGGCTCATGTCGTTACATTGTTTGAAGTTTGTTCAGACCCGTGTACGATACCTTGACCATTTGTGTATTGTGTATCGTGAATACAGTTTTTTCTCAGCTAGTGCACCTTGTTGGCAAACGACAGCATAGTTGACAGAACAACTAGCCGACAAGCTGTTAGCTCTATTCGGGAGGAAATGTACATCATGTGTGTGTGTAAAGTGGCACTACAAATCGCCTTCAGTTACGCATTTTCACCTGATTGATTGGTATAGTGAACTAGAATGCAAACGTTTCCTCCGATATATGCACACGGTTAAGAATATTTAGTTGGTGCGGCGGTGGTTTAAAGTTTGTTTGCACGGGATTTCTGTAACAGATTGAGTGTTTGAGAGAAATATATAGGAACATGTCACTGTAACAACAAGGAGAATATTGGTGACACAGGCAGGATCCACGTTTCGCTAGATTTTTTTTTTCGAATGCATCCTTCTCTGAATTTGATAACTCTAATTTTTACTTACATGTTTTTACCGTATTTACTATTAAATACTTAGAATAGTTTGGTTAGGATAGAAATATTCGGAAAATTACATGCATACACTCTTGTCCTTCAGCTTATAGAGGTGGCTTAAAAAGAAATGCCGTGCATAGGAATAACGTACTGCGCTTTTCAATGCAAATTCTTATTGTAATTATATTCTGATGTGATCAGGAACATAAGTAATTTACATATAAGAAGACATTTTTATTTTTGTCTTTTAATCCCATCCCTATCTGTACTTGGGGCATATAATTTGCATTCACATCACTTACACGTTGGATTGCTTGTCTGACCACGCTTAACGCTCTTGACTGCAGGCTGTATCTGTTCGGTAGCTGTCACCTCTTCAATGTCATCGACATTTGAGGGGACTGCAGACCACAACCAGTACGGTAACATGGGATTTTTTTAATTTAAATGTACGCGAAGTGACCAAATATGTATGCAAGGTTGTAAAGCCAGGATGCGGTCGCGTTTGTGGTCAGAACTTAAATAAAAACAACAAAAAAAAAAGCAAGTAAAATAAAGCTCGTCGTCCGATCAAAGTAAATTGAGATGTAAATTATTTTCGATTCACCTTTTATCTGTGGTCACACACAATGCAGCACATATGCATACATTTCGATATAAATATATACACATATGGCCAAAAAAATAAGTACACCTGACATGTACTTTTTTATGCAAAATTTTCATACCCTTTTTAAAATTGAATTACTCCAAATAGATAGCCATTACAGCAATTAGGATACAACAATGCCAACAGAACCGAAAAACTAAATGGCAACCCCCCATTATTTTAGTCCCTCCCGATATTAGCTTTGAAATGGGTTTTCAGCTTGGTCAAAATAATAAGTACACCATCGGTTTTTTTAATATTTTGACAACCACTTGCTATTTTCAGTAAGGATTTGTTTTTTATTCATTGGTGTATGCAACAAGCGTTAAATTAAAAACAAACAAAAATACTTAAGGGGCGAAAAACGCATGGTAGGTACCAAAAAGGACGTTTAAGTTTGAAAATTTGAAATAGCGGAGAAATTATTCTCTCATTAACGAAATAAACCAGCTAAACGTTGTATTTACTGTGTAATTCATTAAAAACGAAATAAAAGCAGTCCCAAATGCGGTTAGGTCCATGTAAGGGCCTTACGGATAACTGTCTATCTCATTATCCCTATGGCGAGAAAAGTTCCCTTGGCTTGACTGATGATTTTCGCGGCAAATATTGAAAATAGAGAATCGCTTTGAAAAGTTAATCGGAGAATACAAGAAGTAAAGCAGTTTTGGCAAAAATTTTAGAACTTTCCATGGCGATGTCAAAAAGCGTTGACGGTTCAAGAAAATTTTGGAGAGATAGTTCTTCTTGCTTCAGACCGAACAATCAAAACTCACCTAAAATTCTGTTTTATTTATGAGATCGTAATAAATTTGATTGGAAACTACGCTTATCGTAATATTCTTCATTTAGGAAAAAAATAATATGATATACGCTAGATCAACTGGCTATTTCCCATGGAGGCGGAAAAAAATTGGTCTATGGCTTATTTTTCATAGTTTTGTTTCGTTCAAATATACCTAATAACCGTTACTATGAGACTATTTCCATATAAGAAATGTTAGTTGAGAGTCCTGGAATATTTTACTGGTGAACCCATACACTTCAAATGGTGATTTCATCAGGATATTAACCCTAACCATACCTCACAAACTGGTCAAGTATCCGCTTCAACCAAATCGAGTGGCTTTTCGCGTTGTTACTAGAGTCAAATTGAGTCCGGAATGTTTAGGGAGAGTTAAATCAATTAACTAGAAACAAAGTTTTCACAAAACGGAACAATTACGGAATTTCCTGGGAAGTAACTGGATATATGGATGTATGGTAACTGGTAACACACCATAAGAATTATCTCCAGAGGTCCAAAAACCTTTTTTTTCCAAATAATGGACCATTTCCTTTTACATAATAAAATAAATAAAATTCTTGTCGAATCAGAACATATTATTTGAATTAAAACCAGTTTTAATCAAATTAACTGACATGTACTTATTATTTTGTCCAGCCTATTTTGTCAGTTGGTACTTTTTCAAGGTAAATGAAAGCTGTTATTTATTACAATATGCTAATTTACATATTATTTGATTCCTCACCAATTAAGTATTTAAATCTTTCCATATGATTTTATTTACTCAAGTAACTACTTGGCTACAGGGTGATAAGAAAAAATCGTATGGGTGTTCTTATTTTTTTGGCCACATGTGTATGTATATAACCATTACAGAATCGTGTGAATCGCGACGCGACAAAGACAAAAGTTTTTGTAGGTTGTACCGGTACGTACTGAATTTTTATTGTTTTTCCAGTTGGTGAATATGTACAGGCGTCCCCCGCTTTTCGCCGTTCCGCTTTTCGCCGATTCGGTCTTTCGCCGCTTTTCAAAATTCACCACAATTCGTCTATTCGCCACAAGTTCCACTCTTTCGCCATAATTAAAAATTGCAAATTTTGAGGAATGAATACCATAAACTTTTAAATCGTTGTTCCCAATGCAACTCATCATCTGGAGATAAATTCCGTTTAAATAAATTTTGGTGGTTAACATTATCGGTTTTTAAACAGAATCCATCTCCAGATGATGAGTTGCATTGTGAATGCCGGTTTTTTTTCGTATTTACGAGTATTCCTGAGAATTGTGGGAATTCAAATCGGTTTAGAAATCGCCTTGGTGGCACTTTTGGGTTATAGTAAGCGGTTAATGTTAGAGTCTGTAGCCAACACTGTTAAGTTTCTTTTACAACTGTGTGTTCTTATTCGAATCGCGTTGCAAAATTGTTCTTGTTTAGTTGTGAAGGAATTTTGTTTTAGACAAATTTACGTCGCGAGTCGCTTTGTTTTTGTTTAGAATCGACAACTCGCGGTTTTTTTTTCTTTACTAGGTGCATCGTGGTAAAGAAAGAGTCAAAAGAACTCATAAAGTGCTAACGTTGCAGGAGAAATCGGATTTGATAAAAGCTCGCCGAAGGAGGAATGTCTGTCAGCCGTAAATTAAATATTCCTCGAAGAACAGTGGGCACAATTATAAAAAAAAAATAAAACTAAAGTGTTGGACGAGATAAAATATTCCACGCCTGTCCATTCAAAAATAATAGGAATAAACGACAGTATAATTGCCGAAATAGAAATGCTTTTAAGCATCTAGATTCAGGACCAGACTCATTACAATATTCCCCTGAATACCTCAGTTATACAGACCAAGGCTTTAAGTCTTTTTAACACCAAGGAATGAAAGAGGAGAGACGGAAGAAACATCCGTTGCTAGTAAGGGGTGGTTTAATAGATTTAAGGGGCGTTCCAATCTACATAACATTAAAATTGATGGGGAAGCGGATAGTGCCGATACAGTGGCAGCCGAGGCATATTCCGCGGAACTAAAACAAATTATGGATGAATGGGGATATTTGCCAATACAAATTTTTAATGTGGGCGAGACGGCATTATTTTGGAAAAAAATGCCATCTAGAACCTTCATTTGAAAGGAAGAAAAAACGATGCCAGGATTTAAAGCCGGTTGACCCTTTTCCAGGGTGCCAACACAGTTGTCAATATGGATTTAAAACCGATGATTTACCATTCAGAAAATCCTAGGGCACTGAAAAATTATCTAAAAGCAAGTTGACCACTGCACTATCGGTGGAACTCAAAGGCATGGATGACGGCCGAATTATTCCGAGCATGGTTTAAGGAGTCGTTCAAACCGAGTGTGGAAACTTGCTGCGTCGCTTTGTTTTTTCTCTCCCTCAGAAGCTCACGATAACAGCTTATCTGGTTTGGGGGCCACTGTTGACTTTTGAGCTCCTTTCAAAATTTGGGTCCACCATTTCCCAAAATGCCATAGCGTCTTCAACCTTTAAAATATCTTCCTCCAGTTGCTTGATTGTTAAGATTCGTAGCTCGGTGTTGTTGCTTTCTTTCACATTGAATCTTCGCTGCTCTTCTATTGACATAAGATCTTCGTCAGTTAACTCTGTACTTTGTCAAGAAAGCAACTCCTCCGCATCTTCCGGATAAACATCTAAATCCAACTGTCTCGCCTTCACTACAACATCAGATGTTGCATAGTTCACAAGATTCCCACTAGCTTCAATGTCGGCTGATATCCACTGTAGTTTTTTCCATGTGCCTTTTGGGCGCCACATACCTAGCGATTTATTGGTCAATCGATTGCGCACAATCGATCTGCCGCCCGTACAGCACACACACTAGGCAACTTATCGGGCAATCTGAAATTGACAGTCTCACGGTCCACAAGACACAACACGAAATAGCGAAAATTATACCGATTTTGGCGATGGAAGATGGACATCTGTTGCTACTTTTGATGGAGAATGAGCGCCACAACCACAGCATGAAGAACGACCACAGGGTTATGTCAAAAAGCCAGCAACTGAGAACGCAATCAAAAAATCTCGCCAATCGATCGGAGGGTCTGTGGCGCTTCTTTAACATATAAAATTTATTAATGTATGAGTTAAGTGATTAATAAATTAGTTCACATTTCAAAATTGGTTCATTGATTTCCTTCCATGCATCTCTAATTGTTTTGATTACATCCAAAATTGTAAAGTTTTTCCAAAAAGATTTCAGCTTGTTGTGTTTTGGCACATTAGATCAGAACTATCGAGGTCTATCGCCGCTATCGCTTTTGGAAAAGTGCGCCGTAGATAATAAGATTTGATGGTGACAATTACGTCTGGTCCATTGGCCGCAAATGGATGACGTGTTTGGCGGAAGGAAAATCTCTTCATATAAATCACTTAATTGTTTCGGATGACAGGGAGCATTATCCATAAATAGTAAGACTGTGAACGGGATTTTTTGCTCCCTACAAAAAGTTTCCACACTCGGTATGAATGACTCCTTAATCCATGCTTGGAATAATTCGGCCGCCATCCATGCCTTTGAGTTCCACCGGTAGTGCAGTGGTAAACTTGCTTTTAGATAATTCGTCAGTGCCCTAGGATTTTTTGAATCGTATTTTAAACCAAAAACTCAGCCATTATCAACCACATCTAACCACATGGAATGAACTTGTCGATTTAGTATATAAATGAAGTGATTGAAATCAATTTTTGTGCAATTTTGTTTTTATTATTGTTTACTTTGGATTTGTGAAGTTTTTGGATATAAAATACGAATTTTAATTATAGCTCTTAGGGCATCATATGCACTGAAAAGTCTCCGCTTCGCCTTTCGCCGAAACCCGCCTTTCGCCATTTCTCCGGTCCCTAACTCGGCGAATAACCGGGGGACGCCTGTATTTGGAATGATTGTGTGTATAACAGGAAGGAAACTATGGACGATTGAAGTCAAAATATGAGGCAATCGGGCTGGTTTAATTACTAACATTTCTGTTGTGTTACAATAAGAACGAACTATTTATTTTAAACTAAATTCAAAAACATTAATGCACATCGAGGCTATCTATTTAACCCGGCGACATTGGGGTACCAAACTGTTAAGCAACCAAGCAACAAATCTTTAGAAAACGTTTACTGTTCCAGCTATTGAGGGCTATATGCTATAGCAGTGATATAGCTAAGCTATAGCCTTTTTCAGTCCGTGCCTCCTTTGTGAGGTTTGACGCCCCCCTAGAAAATTAGTTTGGTTTTCTACATTTTTGAGTGAGAACTTAGGATCACCTATGAAATTCGGTTGAAACTGATTTTGTTAGGAGTTTTCTGAAACTGAATGAGCAAGTCAAACATTTTTGCTATCTTGGCAGGTTATCACAGTTGAAGGGTTTCCTTAATAAATGTATTTAGGGTAACCTATTTTGGTAAAAAAAACATTGATTTCAAACGGCGGGGCCGGCGCACCATCACCTCCTTTCGAATCCCGACAAAAATAGGTTAGCCATATCTACATTAAAAGACAGGCTGGCTTGGGGTTTAATCAAACCAGAGGGAAAGATACAAAGATCTGACATAACTACATGCCTGGAGTTGTTCATCTTGTAAATAAAAAATGTATTATATTGCCAGAACCACCTTACAGCCGTGAGTTAAATTGCTAATTTTCAATGAAACTGCTAAAGCACTTGCTACAATTGCTACTCGCATTAGATGCTGACGATGGAACTCAAGTGTGGGCGTGGATTTTCGATTCGCCCTTATATCATTAGTGATATAGCCAGAGACATGGTACATAGGACGGAAATTCGCACCGAAAACAGAGCCACCATAGCACGAACTCCAGAGCTTTGGCCCGCATCTTTGGGACTTACATCAATTATGATGCGTTCATATCCAGCAGGTCATCGAAGCAGGCCCTGCGACATTTATTATTGGGGTAAACGACATCGTATCGCTACTAACAAAAATTTTATTTTTAGAAATAGAGCAATTGCACGAGCAGGTAATGCACGTACATTACATACTGCGTACGGTAGTCAGGAAGTAGTGGTTGCCTAGTTTACGACTTGAAAATACTACATTCCATCGGAGAGGATCTCCGACCTGATTGACTACTGGCAGGATACTCGTTTCAGAGGTGCTACACTAACAACAAATGGTAAGTCTGGTATGACATCGGATTACAGATAAGACGACCTTAAGTCAATGAAGGTTTTAAAGGACGTTTATCAATACTGACCTTGGTCTTTACTATATAGTTGAGCTTGAGTCACTCTTCTCCGCCATTGAATATCCTAGTATATGAAACTTATTGCGGATAAACTTAATAATTTACTTTGTTCCAAACAAAAGGTCCATTTCAGTAAAGTCACAAATTGTGGAACGAAGAACTCGCCGGAAAACCGAGCCTCGGTCAAGGAGGTGCTGGAGAAATCAGTGCGAGGCAATTTATTCGCTGCCTGAAAATGAGATGTTTAAAATCCAGATGGATCCTCCACAGAAGATAACAAGAAACATCACTTTTCGTGGGTATGAACTACATCAGAACGAGACCAACGGTTCTTAACCCGTGGTCCGCGGATCACTGGTGGTCACAGAGAGAGCCCAAAGTGGTCTGCAAAGCGTTCGCTGTAGTTATCTTATTTAAATTTAATGTTTCTCACTTTACACTTAGCTCAAAGTTTATTTTCTAAAAATCTGTAAATTCTAACACTTCACATACTGAAGGTTAGATCCTATGTCCTTGATGTAACGATATCCTCGGAGGAAGTAATAATTGCAATGGAACAATGCAAAGATCGGAAAGCACCGGGAAACGACAGAGTACCGGTAGAGTTTTTCAAGTACGGGACGGACAATCTTGTTGATATTCTTTGTAAAGAGTTCAACAGAATCTTTAATACTGGCGATGTTTCAGCCGATTTTCGGGATTCGGTAATTTTTCCAATTTCCAAGAAAGGTGACACAAACGATCCCGCTTCCTATCGAGGCATTTCCTTCTTGAATGCTTCAGGGAAAATTTTTACATCAATACCTCAGAGTAGGTTGGAAAAACAACCTATATCCGAAAACCAGGCGGCATTCCGACTAGGTTACGAATGACCATATTTTTATCCTGTATAACTGCGCGCGTTTATTTCTGAGCGAACGACCCAAATTATATGTGTTTTTCGTCCACTTTAAAGCTGCTTTCGACACTGTTGATAGGCAATCACTGTTCTACAAGCAATACAATAATGGAGTATTAAGCAAATTTGGAAACATTCTGAAAAAACTGTACGAAGATACACACGCGGCCGTATGGAATGGGACACACCTTTCTGAAACGTTTAAAACAATGGTTGGGGTACGCCAGGGCTGTAAGCTAAGCCCGGATGTATTTGCCGTTTTCGTCAACGATATCTTAGCCGATATGTCTGGTGGAGCATGAGCTTTTATGGTATGCGATTGAAAGGCCTCTTATACGCCGATGATATGGTGTTCTTTGCCGAGTCATCCAGGGAGCTACAAAAAATGATTGCAGGTAAACGCTTCAGGCGGTGAAGGACGGCATAAGGCTGTAGCGCCAATTTTATAAAAATTCTTAATATTAAAAACGGGCTCTTTCATGCTTCGATAATATTTTTTTCGTGTGTTCAGGTAATTTAACTATGTTGAATGTTAATGTTGTTATGTTGTTAAAGCTACTTACTCCCTGGTTTAGGCTGCGGACTTACTACACTGAACCAAATCGCCTGCTAAAGTAAAGAAAATATGGCTCAATCAAGAAAAAAAGACAATAAAAAACAGCCAAGAAATATTTCTCTTCATTTGAGAATTAGTCACATTGATCCAAGTGAAATGCCATTAGCTGCGCTTTAAGAAAAAGTAACTTTGAACCAAGCAAACTTTTCTTATGAAAAAGACAAGAGAATCTAAACAAAAATAAAAAAAGAAACTTGCATCCAACCAACATCGAACACATAACCCCATTATTCCTAGTCAAACGCGCTACCCACTGAACCATAGACACTTCTGACTAATCTACTACAACGCTCCAATATAAGCTAAAGCTAAAATAAAGCTTTTCCAAAAGCTTTGTATGGAAAATGTCAAAAAAAAATTATTATCAAGCATTTGTTTGCTTGAATTGAGAATAATGGTTTAGGCTTAAATCTACGTCCTATTTCTCAAAAGAAGGTCTTGAAAATAGGATCGATTCAAGAAGAAATTGTCACATTTTGAGAAATTTTGTCTAAATTCGGGAATTTCGCAAATGAGAAAAGAGTTTCTTCATTTTAGATAGCCCAATTTTTTCAGTGTAATCGCAGTAGCCTAGCTCCTCCATGGTGTAGTGCTGCCAGTGGGCGAAGCCAGGAAGTGAGCAGATGGTGCTGAAAGTCCGTCCAAATTGGACGAAGGCGTGGGTGTAGAATTTTCTCAGTACTTCGGAAAGTGTAACAAAAAGTGTTTGAATCTACGCTGGTAGGAAGGCGAAATTTGATTAAAACAGATTTTAATGGGCATCTGCAGCAATTACTAAATTTTATCAAGTGGCCCCTCGTGTACAAAAGGTGAAAAGCCACTTCACTAGACGGTTAATTTGCAGATTCGGATCAATTCGGAGCGCCAATTCCTCACGAAACCAGATGTGAAAAGAGAATTTTTGACCAAAGCGCATCCGTCTGATCATTTAATCGGGTTGGATACGATATCCCCAGTCACAAAATCCCCAAAATCAAAATCCCCGAAATCAAAATACCCAAAATCAAAATTCCCGAAATCAAAATACGCAGAATCAAAATCCCCAAACGAAAATCCCCATTCACCATTTGAGGTGTGATCTAAGAACGCCCGCGCGAATCAGGTATCCAGATCGTGAGTTAGTAACCGCACATCGAGCCTATAAGTGCGCGAACGTATCCTAAATCTTAGTATAATGCATTTCTTATATTTAATCTCTCGGATCCGAGTAGTCCAATTTTCTCTGCCGCATAGATCCTGCTGAATTTGAGCGAGGGGTTGTTTGATATTGACTTTAACCGTGTAACTTGATATGCTAATTTGGCATGAGTAACTAAATGGTAAACAACAGATTAGACCGACACCACCAAAACAAACAGGCCACTACAGGCTGCAAACATCTGCCCGTACAAATTGGAAAACCCTATATAATCTTATAAGAATTGCGAAGAAGACTTGATGACGTGTTTAATCTTTTTAAAATGCAATCAAGTTGTATTATATAATTGCAGTGTTCTACTATTCAAAAAAATCATCCATACGTTGGCATCATTGAATCTCATTCTAGGATATCAGTTGCAATGGACTTTTGGCCTTTATTTTGCCGATAGTCATGCATTTACATTTATGTCAGAAAAATCTTGTGCCAGAGCTCTGCCAGACTCCTGTATCAAGGCGCTGTCTTCGAACGACTTATGTGAAAAGTATGTATGTTCATTTGGGAGCTAGCTCCCATAAGGTGTCATTGCCAATGAAAATGCTAATTGAATTCATCCTTTTTTGTGGGCTAGTTTGGAGGTTTACTAAGTACATATGATTGGGAATTATTCTTCGAGCCTTAGTGTGAGCTACTGCACCAACCAAAGAACTTGTCTTCCACTAATACTAGTTTCTGAATTTAATTACATTTTAGGAATTTGTAGAATTGGTCCTTATAAGACTTATCAGATGATCTTATGAATTCAAAATCTTTGATGCAGTCAATGCTTTAGGTCACCGTGACCCAAATATACGCCTAGTTTTTAACATTTTTTTAGGCCATCTAAAGAAACATGTATTACTCTAAAAAAAGAACTTTCATTAAATTACAAAATCATCAAATTACGAAACCACCCTAGTATGAAGTTCATTCATAATTATTATACGTATCCCTCATGATCCAGATTCAGTTAGTTGTCCACTTACCAACAAGCACCAACCAGTGAAAGTTCAAAACCTTAACCAGATTTTCATTTCAATGAAACAAAAAAAAAAGACACTCAACAATACAACTGCCACTTTTCCGGCCAGGCAATTCTTTCACGGTAGCCGACTTTAAGCACCATATATACCATTTAGCACAATCTTGCATTCGTTTAATACAAAATGCATTCAAATTTGCGCATAAGAGAAATAAAACACAAAAAGGAGAAAAAATACAAATTGGAGAGCATTATTTCGCATTGTTGCATTCATAAATAGTGAAATGTTGACCGGTTCATATGGACAGGTAAACGCATGGAACATTGTAAAAATAGCTTGAAAAACGCTCGGACAACCTTGAATGAAAATGACATTAATTGCTGCTCGCTCAGGAGGTGCTCTCTTTTCTACTATGCTATTTATGCATGTTTTTTTCATTCAACTTTGACTTCCGTTCCCGTTCAACTTTTGTACAGTGCAAAATATGTATTTTCCACTCTGAAAAATGTAATACTCTCTTTACAATTCCCAGTTGTGCACCTGATGATGACGATCGTCTCTATAGTGTTGTGTCGGACTCAGAACTGTAGTCAAATGCAAACAAATACGAAAAGAAGGCTATCGTGTTTCCTTGGCTCTCGGACTACAATTATGTCTGCTCAGCAAACTACATGCTTCTACCGACTGTGCACCTGTTCGTTTCTCTGAAAGTCAGAAATGTTGATTGCACTTTTTTGTTTATTATTATTTCTTGGCTGTTTGGTTACAATCAGAATTTTTACTGAGTGGTGGCGAAGGTATTGAAGGATTTTTTGTAAAAGGATTCTAATTTCAACTCTGACGCCTTTTGAAAGTGTTGTCCGTTCTTAAGGGTAATTGCTGCAGAAAGTGTGGAGAATATTGCAGAATCGTTTCTATGCATATTGCTGGACATCATAGGACATTCAGAAGAGAAGCTACGACGAAAACATTGTTAATTATTCATTGGAAAACATGTATGCTGGTATACATTATGTATGAGTAACCCTTTTTTATGGTTGGGGAAAACAGTGAACTTAGTAAGCCTAGTTAAAAGTGCGGTAGCCATCACATGAAGGAAGATGATTTTAAGGGGCAGTCGATTTGCACTGTCGCAAAAAGGAATCATTTCGATGATATTTTCTCTTTCTCTCTGGTTCCTTTTAATCCCTCCCTCTCAGCTGCAATCCACTCAGTTCTACGATGCATCTACTAGTGTATGATGAATTGTGAAATTGTTTGTCAAGGATAGGGATATTTCTCTCGATCGTGAATTTTTTGATAGATCTATCGAATGAAATGCGCTGAGTCAAAATTTAAAGCATTATTGCATGTCACTACAAATCACCATCGCATCTGATTAATCAATAACTAAACACATTTTATTCATCTAATTATCTTTCACACACTCAGAGTTTATGCTCATTTTAATTAATTTATTTGCAGAAAAAACAATAACTTGGTGCAAGATTAATGGCGAAAAAATCTACAATGGGTGGGGTTTCAAAACGGAACAGTTGCGTATGTTCCGCAAACATGTTTGCCATTCTGATCCCCTAACTGCTATTTTGCGGATCAAAAATCATCTCCAGTTCTTTTCGTTAACATATTTCACGAAGGCAGACAAAGAAAAGAACCGGAGATTATTCCTAATCCGCAAAATGGCAGGGGATCAGAATGACAAACATGTTTGTGAAACATACGCAACTGTCCGTTTTGGAACCCCACCCGATGAAAAAGGCGAAAATTCTATATCATCTTCTTAATCAACTTAAGTGCATTGGGTGAGATTGAGGGAGCAGTTCCTTCCATATTAGAGTTAAATGAATTAACAAGTGTGATTTGCACATATTCACTTGAATTGATGCTGTTTATTGTTGAGAATCACAAAATAAGAGCAACACTATCGTCAACGCTTTCAATTAACGAATTATTTCAACCCACATGAGCTGAACTGAGCTCTGAAAATATTGCACGACATTATACGTACATATTTAGGCATTATGGGTGCCTGAGTTAACAGCACATTTTTAACCTTCATCCAGCGGCAGATTTTTACAACGCTTGTATGCGGCAAAGGTACATATTTGTACCTTAGTACATTTTGTATGAAAATCTTCAGTGTTTGTATGAATTTGGACCATAAAACCGTAACGCAATGTTGGCTAGTCGTAATATTGTTTATTGCCGAGGTGGATGTTTTAAGAAGTTGGGTTTATGCGGATTTAACTTTTGAAATGGGTGAACTTACAAAATAAGCAAGATTTTAGAGAAAAAATTGAGAAAAAGGTCACCGTGGAATTTTAATTTGTAAAAGTCTAAAGTTAATTTACAAGTAGAAAACGGTTCAAATTAATGAGAAAATTAAGTCAAAATATGGCCATCGAACGGCAAAATCATATATCGGATTTTTTTTTCGCATGATGGTTGGGGATGAGCCCCCGATTATGGGGAAAAAGTCCCAACCGATTGGGGGTCCGTAACCTTAAAAAAGGGGGAAAAGGGGAGTATATTTCTTCGTTTTTTTGGGATTATTTCAAAAACGACAAAAGATAAGAAAAATGGTATGAGAACGAAAAAAACTACATAAAATTATCTTTGCAATGATATTTAACACAAGATAACTTTGTTCTACAATTTATAAAATGAGTACTACGTAGAAGACTCTCCTCATGGGTCACTTTGTATGGGAGATACCCTTAGTTTTTATCCGAATGAGCTGATTTTTGGTGGGTGGGGTGACTATGATCTCCAATCGCAATAAACCAAATTTTAGCACTCTGCTCATTTTGGGGGCGTTATGGACATGCCGTTTTGACAAATTCAAATGGGGGGATCATGGGTGTCCTTGACCGGAGCGAATCAATGTTTACCTTAAAATTATCTTGAACTTGTTGTGAATACTTATAAAAAATTTTACGTCGGAGCTAGCATTCTTTCAAAAGTTATGGAGCTTTTAAAAAAGGTCTAAAATGAAAATACATATTATAATTATACCCTATACCCAAAAGATGGTATAGGGTATATTGTTTTTGTTACGACGATTTATGTAACACCTCAAAGGAGCCCCCGCAGGTATGGCAAAGTATATATATAAATGATCAGGGTTGGTCCCTGATTTGAATAAGCCATGTCCGTCTGTCTGTCCGTCCGTGTGTCTGTCAGTTCGCACGATAACTCCCGAAATAATGAAGCTAGCGTTTTGAAATTTTGGTCAGATGATTCTTTTGATAAAAGGTTGGATGGTATTGAAAATGGGCCAAATCGGACCAATAGTTCCCCTACCTCCCATACCCTTGATAGTTTAATTCCTTCCGTGATAGTTTAATTCGGCCATATTTTTCGACAGAATATCACTAGCGACGTGAAATTTTCATCAATGCCTAATTGTGACATATGCTTGAAGTTGGTGGAAAGTGGAGAAGGTCTGACTACCCCTACTCCTACATCCCCTACAAAGCAATATTCCGCCATTTCTTTGGATAGAATGTTGCGAAAAACTTCTAATTTATAACAAATGATAGCTGCTGGATGCCGTTATAAGATAAAAAATAATTAAATTGAATATTTTCGGTTTTACGCGCATTCTAGGTCTGTACATGGGTATAGGGTATACACTCATCGCGCTATTCGCACGATTAGAACTCGGTCTCGTTTTTTTTTTAGTCTAGCGCCGAAATATTCAATTAAACTCTAATGTGTTATATTTATATATCATTGCAAAGATAATTTTATGTATAGTTTTTTTCGTTCTCATACTATTTTCCTGTATCTTTTGTCGTTTTTGAAATAATCGAAAAAAAAGAAGGAAAAAATACATTCTTTTTTAAGGTTTCGGACCCTCAATCGGTTGAGACTTTTTTCCCATAATCTGGGGCTCATCCCCAACCATCATGCAAAAAAATCCGATGTAGTTTTTTACCGACCAAATATCGTAATTTTCTTACACTAGAAGCCATTAGAAGAGCTTGGTATGTATGTTTAATTTGCGAATTGTTGAGCCTTTGGTTGAAATTGACCCCATTTGTACCTGGAATAGGGTTAACTGTTACGGAATATGTTCTGTATTCTCATAAAGAACCTCTATCTGTCTCTCGGTAACATGCACTAAATATTAGTGTAGAAACAAATTCTAGCCTTTGCTGTTCTAAATAAAATATCACAAGAATCTATGAATTTACGCTCTCCTAAATATGCCTGTCGGTAAAAAAGCGGAATAACGGTTACGTGCAGTAGAAATTCTTAGGTGGTAAAATTTTTAAGAAAATGTTAAAATTTCTCATTGATGTGCCCGTTGTTTTTTTAGGGCGTGCGTTCAAGCGATTTTCTCTGATTTTCACGAAAGTAACAATAATAATTCGTATGTTCTGTGTTGTTGATTCTCGGCCCATGAGGGAGCAACGGTAAATTGTTTTAATGGTCAGAACTTTTGAAACGTCCCTATAACGGTACTTTTTACTGGAACAAATCTCTATAACAGCAATGTATAATGAGACGTCGTCTATGGCACATTTCTAGTTCCTGTAGCTTCATATAAAACGATAGAAGTCAATACGGATGCAGGCGTCTCTACAATAGCCTTTGCATACACTAGTCGGCATATGTATTTTGACATTTGGTACTCTTGAGCCCAGACACTGATTTTGTTTAATTAGAGTGAATAACGGTAAATTTCATATAAGGAAATCAAAGTACATATCAACACCTGTAAATACCCTCAATAATTTTCCTGCCCGTTTTCGGACTCTCTTGCTATAAAGAAGAGAACAGATAGGTGCGTAGTTCTATTGCGGCATAAGTATTTTGACAATATTTAAATCTTTGCTTGAACACCAAATTTTTTCAAGAAAAACATAAACTAAACATATTTTTATTAATTTTTGGGTTTATATTTTGAATTTCAAGTAGAAATTAAAACTACTGGCTTGTAACATTTGAAAAAAAAAATCGGACTTTCGAAGTTTGGTTTGAGCCTGCATAGGGCCTGGTTTAAAGGTTGGAGTTAAACCAGTACCAGGGTTGAAGTTTGCCCCTATGTAGGCTGCAGTTAATTTAATTCATGAAAATGAATGCCGTAGTGGAGGATCTGTCATGATGTAGGGATATTTTGCTCACAATGGGCTAGGCAGCGTAAATTCAAATCTTTATTTCCAAGGCTAAAGCTTGTTTTGACCGTCATTGAATCGTCGAAAGACATACAGTAGATATCGTTTATAACGACATTGGCTATAACGACGCATCGGCTATAACGACGGAAATTCCAGGTCCCGAGATCTAAGAGGCTCGTTCGGTACAATTTTTGATGGATATAGCGACCATCGCTATAACGACTGATCGGTTATAACGACTGAATTTTTCCGACTCCAGAGGCAAAATGATCGGATATAACAACGAACGCTCGTCACATGTCATTTATTTTATGCGAAATGATTGCTTTTTCGGCATGCAAAGATCAAGTTTGAGTTGAAAATTAAATTCAGTGTGAAAATTCACTCATCCGTATGTAAAGAAAAGTTCCAAAATTCTTGTTTTTGGAAGGCCGGAATGACACGACATCGCATCGCAAACACTACTGAAGGTTGTTAAAACGTCGTAAGAAATCGGAAATACATGTTACGAAATGTCGTTTGCAATAAAACAATCAACACAGTAGAGGATTTGAGACAAATCCCCTCGTTAAAAACAGTACGCCAAAAAATAGTGTCCGTATTCATCACATCGTTTTCGGAATCTTCCCTAAAACTTTATTTAGCGGATCCACATCAATTCGCTTCCAACGATCGTTCAAGATAAGGGACCAGTTATTATTCTACACAATAAGCGCCTCGAAATTAGTTTTCTGCGAATTGCTTTGCGACAGGGACATATCGAGATACAAGATTCGACGACGTCCCAGTCGGCTTCCTGATTTACTAGCTCTGGCTTTATTCTTATAAGCCCCTGAAATCAAGAATTTATTAAAAGAAACCATTTTGGAAAAATAAAGGAGACAACCGAAAAAATTAAGTTTATCTGCTGTGAAAAGTAGAGTGAAGTTGCCGTAAATTGCTCCAAAAGTTTAATGATGAAAAAGTGCAAAATTCTTTGGCATTCTTAAAAAAAAAAAAAATTCTGAAACTTGAACCCTGTAGAAACTACAACAAATACAGGTCCTGCTTCAGGTTTTATTGACGAAAAAATCACATTCTAATTGAGAATTTGTTGTTTTGTTTAAAAGATTAACGATGATGTAAGGAAAGGACATTGCCAAGATGCCCATGGGGCGGAGCCAATAAATCTATAACCAAGCAGGTTAGGCAAAGACGATAGGGCTCCCCAACGAGCGAGCAGCGGCATGTGCTTGATGTAGCTCAGTAGCGGGAGAATTGCCGGGGTCTTTGTCGCTCGTTGCGCCTGTCCTTTTACAAAAAGGTATATCGCATGCCTGAAATAGACGATACACACAAGGGGGTTAAAATGGGGAAAACTAACGCGAATTGTAGCCAGCACTAGTGCCATCTTTGGATGCTCTGTAGACCCGGATGGCGTCGGATCTCGCCCGTACTAGACCCACACAATTGCAAAATTAAACCAGTCCTGAGATGCCCGGGCCAATCAAAGAAATGTAGTGCGCCTCCCGTTTCGATCAAAATTCTCCCCTGGAATGGGGGGGGGGGGGGTAGTTTATGTCGGGAGACTATTCATTTAAGGCCATATTTTTTACACTCAATTGTAGGGCACAAATTACAAATTGGAGACGGGCAAATATTACGAAATATGAACATGTATATGCCAGACAAAACTTATAACAAAAAACTTAGCTGTGCGTCCTTGCTGCCGACTCAGGGAATGTTTTTCCTAACTTCAGGGCTCAAATATATTTTTTTTTTTATTTTTTTTTCGTCCGCCAACAGCCAAAATCCCGCGTTTCACCATCGTGACATTTCGCACCCAACTCCCCGAAGTTATTGGCTTGATCAGTCGGCCCAGCTGTTCCGAGCGATTCCGCCACATAGATTTCTGGCTTTTGAATTTGGCGGGATTTTTACAAATATTAATCATTTGAAATAATTCAAATTATTATTCATTCATTTTCATTTTGCTGTAAATCCTTCATTTTCCTGTATTTCTTATTTCCGAGAAATAATTTAAACAAAATTCAGAAGCAATTCCATTCATTTTTGTGTCACACAAGGACGTATACCCTTGTCGTATACCACGTAAGTTTGTGGTCTAAAACGGGTTTTGACTTTACATTGCAATGACCGCTTATTACGACGACAGGACGCTTTAACACGTTGGCTACGGCAGTCATTTTCGGTTATCTCCTTTTCTGTGCGGCACATGCCCCCGGGGGCATGTAAGTCGTTTTTATTCATGTACGGCACATGCCCCCGGGGGCATGTGGCAACTGCAACAGTAAATGAGCTCTCACATCCTGGAATTTAATTTTAATCAATCAAAAACTAGATAAAATACTTCCTTAGCTACAAAGCAGTCTTAATCTCAGCCAGGAGCCGATTCCAAATGATTATAATAATAATTGTATTTTTTTGGTTTTTTTCACCTTTGCTTTGGCCAATTGGACAATGCGACGCCAGCGTTCCGACATGTTAACACTAAACAATGTATTTTCGCACTGCAGTAGACTACTAAATGAACATGATGCAACCAGAAATTCATTCTAGCGGTGCTTTGTCTGTCATTTTATTCAAGAAATACATGCCTCCGGGGGCATGTGCCGCATATGAGTAATAATTGATTACTCCTGTGCGGCACATGCCCCCGGGGGCATATATCATGTTTCTATTATAATATTATAGTATAGGGCGAACTAAGTAAAATGCTCCTTGTCTCGCTAAAATCGGATGAAAATTAGAGATTTTATGGCTTTCGCACCTGGAGTATGAAAAGCAAATTTTTCACCCGCTCAGAAATAATAACTAGTCACATGCCCCCGGGGGCATGTGCCGTAGCCAACGTGTTCAAAAATATGATCGTATATAACAACAGTGGTCGTTATAAACGATATGAGCGGATATAACGACGATCTGCTATAACGACGTAAAATAGTCGGTCCCTTCGATGTCGTTATAAACGATATCTACTGTATTTGATTTTTTTCAGCACAATTTGGCTTAAACATCACTTAGAGTTCTCAATCGTGGGTAGCTCATAACTCGGTGCTGACATTCGCTTTCTTTCAGACAGCGCCAAAATTTGTCTTTTTTTTATTTTTTTAAATAGTTGTGTTTAATAATCAACTGTTAACCGTATGAATTACAATTCAATAGCATCGTATTCACTCTTTAAACCAGGACTAAGACTGGTCTCAACCGATGCCCAAACCAAACTTCTAATTTCTGATTTTTTGGTTTATGTTTCGAACCACTGGTGATATTTTTTACTTAAAATTTAAAATGAGGAACTCAAAAATTAATAAGAACAATTCTCGCGAAAAAAGGCGTGCAATCAAAGAGTTAAATATTGTCAAAATACTTATGCCGCATCAGAATTATGCCTCCACCTTTTCTCTTTTCTATAACATGAGAGTCCGAAAGAAAACAGGAAAAATATTGAACATATTTATTGCTGTTGATATGTACTTTAATTTCGATAATAGAAAATCACCGTTATTCGCTCTAGTTAAATAAACCCCGTGTTGGGGCTCGAGAGTGCGAGATGTCAAAATACATATGCCGGCTAGTGTATATGTATAAAGTTTTGTGCTCGTAGAGACAACTCATTCGATAATCGTTCAGCTATCGTTGTTCGTCAATCAATATACACATATGGTCAATAAAATAAGTACAATACCTATAGATACCTCGAAACAACGTAACCTTGAAATGGGTAAAAGGACATGAGTGGATCGAAGGCAACGAAAAAGCGGATGCTCTCGCAAGAGAGGGCTCCGAACTACCCTTCACTGGCCCTGAACCTGCAATCGGAATTAGAAAATCCACTGCTAAGACTTTTGCCAAACAGTGGACTGAAGAAAAATTCAAAAATCGATGGAGACTTGTTGAAGGGCTCAGACGCAGCAAACGTATGCTGGAGCCAACCAGCAGTGCTTAGGTCATAAGCCTCAGCAAAAAGAACCTCAGGGCAGTGACAGGCCTCATAACCGTTCACTGCACCTTGCGAAAACACCTGCATACAATCGGGATCTACACACAAAATCCACTATGCCGCCTCTGGAACGAAGACGAGCAATCAGCCTCGCACGTTATTTTCGAGTGCCCTGCTCTTATGAGCTGGAGACAAACCTTCGTTGGAGCACAGACCATTGAAATGGGCGTAACCAATGTAAACCTGGTTAGCTGGTTAAACCTGGTCACTTTCAAAACAACGATCTGAACAAGGCTGTTTTTAACGAAAAATGTAATCGTCCCCTCCGAAGGGACGAACTCGATAAGGATTATTTAAACACTAAGCAGATCGTCGGGTCCCCAAGCAGTTGACGAGCTGAACCAGGTCAACAGGGCTCGGTGTGTTTGACGTAGCGAAGGCCTTTGACAAAGTCTGGCATACAGGAGAGTATGATAGTAAAAATGCATGACTTCCGAGTTACCGCTGCCTATTATTCAACTAGAATATTTCTGGAATACAGATCTTTTCGAGTTAGGATAAAATCAAAACTCTCTCCGGAAAGATACATAGAAGCTGGAGACCCTCAAGGATCACCACTTCCCCGAGTATACTTTGTGCGCAGATGACATCATGTTTTTTCTAAACATCGAAATGTTATAGGAGAAAACCTAGGCGATCTAGATGAGATCTAGACAACCGTAGGGTACGAAAACCAACCGCCACTTACTTAGGACGGACACTAGATGCAACTCTTACATGAAATGAACAAATCCGACAATGACGACAAAAAGCTGCAACCTCAAGTCCATACACCCAATCACCCGTTCCAATGGACTTAGTAGAGGTAAGAGTTTATCTGCAAACAAACAACACTGGACAAATGGTAAACATGCCAAAACATCGGACTGAGGAGAACTACAGATACTCCAGGCGAGGAATGAGGACATTCTAAATTCTATCGGGTAAAACTATTAGCGAAATATATTAAGGGCACATCCCACAAACTGTTAGCGAAATTTGACGTGCGGCCGAACATAATGTTGGAGCACCTTGAACTATCTATTGGCCGACAAACTGACAGATACTGCTCACAAGAAAACTTTTACGCACATAAATGCTCAAATGTGAACACTCTATAAATTATAGATATTTTGTTCTTGCCCGCACACTTTGCTTATAAATTGAGCATGACCCGGTTCCATACAGCATGTGCGCGCGCAAATGCTCATGTGTGTTCATTCTTTAAGAAGGCTCGACGATATCCTAACTAGAATAGACGTAGGGGTCCCATGAACTACGGTGGTGTTCCGAAGCTACGCCTCACTCCGAGGGCATCCCGATTGCAGAATGACGCCATAATTAAAGACATCCACACACATGCACAGCGGTTCACGCCTATCACATCTTGATTGAGAAATAAGTTTACGCTGCGACCCTTCCCCGTCCAGTAGATTATAGCAGAAATAGTAGCTTGGTCCACAAATTAAACTGCGTTGTCAACGTTTTCCTATATTTGATACGGTCAACCATGTTGTGCTACTAAATAAACTCCATGAGATAAGTTTCCCCCCTTGGCTACTTTCGTGGTTGTCGTCTTACCTACTTAACAGATCTTCCAAAGTAATTTCTAATAACAGCATTTCATCGGAATTTACACCAACATCAGAGGTACCACAAGGATCTATTTTAGGGCCTCTTCTTTTTTCATTCTTTGTGAATGACCTTCCCTCTATTCTAAGCAACCGATGTCTTTTGTACGCGGATGATTGCAAGATGTTTACCTCTGTTTCATGCCTAGAAGATTGTCTTTCATTGCAAGCTGATCTGGACTTATTGTCGTCCTGGTGCCTCACCAATGATCTACTTCTTAATGTATCGAAGTGTTCGGTAATCATCTACTCTCTGAAGCTTTTCCCTACATTCTTCTCGTATTCCGTCAAAATACTTCCTTTAAAACATCTGGACACAGTCACAGACCTGGGAATCATCTTTGATTCAAAAATTCGATTTCATGATCACTATGAAAGTATAGTTAAAAGGGGCTCGGGGCTAGCGGGCTTCGTTCTCCGCTGCACTAGTGATTTTCGTTCTGAAATCAGTGCTGTGAGATTATTTAACTCCCTTGTACGTTTCATTTTGGAGTATGCTTCAGTGGTTTGGTCCCCGACTACTGACGTGTCTACTAATGCCATAGAGCGGGTTCAGCGAAGATTTACCAAATCATTATTTTTCAAATTTAAACTTCCGTATCTTCCTTACCCAGAAAGACTAGACTTCCTTAAACTCCTTTCCCTAAGAAGCGAAGAACTTTCCTTGAACAATGTTTCTTATACAAAATTTGTAGAGGATTTATACACTCAAGTTTAGCAGATAAAATTGATTATAGAGTTCCATTATACAACACTCGATCTAATGCCATCTTTAACCCTCCTGTAACTGACCTAGCTCTATATGCCAATTCTCCTTTGATTCGAATGATGAGAACATGTGATTCTATGGAAATTGGACCTCTACCCTCTTCTCTTGCATCATTTAAAAGTATTATTTCGTCAAAAATTTCTAACTAATATCTAAGTCATCATACTTTTGTTTTGCTCTTTTGTTTAGTTTTCATAATGATTTTTTATTTTTGTAATATTCATTTCTTTCATTTCAAATTGATTTCTTTTTTTCCTTTTTGAACTCCTGGATTAATATCTAATGTTACTGTGGTAATTGGATTATTTCTGTTCAGTAAATAAATAAATAAAGAATGAAGCAGTTGTTATACCCGTCACTATGTGAAAGGATATATTAACTTTGTCATGAAGTTTGCAACGCACAGAAGGAGGCACCTCCGACTATATAAAGTATATATATTATTGATCAGTGTGACGAGAGAAATTGATTGAGCGATATCCGTCTGTCTCTCCGTCTGTTGCAACGCAAACTAGTCCCTCAGTTTTGAAGCTATCGGGCTGAAATTTTGTATAAAAGTTTCTTTTTAGTGTACTCTGCATATATGTCGGAACGAATGGAATCGGACCATAGGGTAATTCGCACACTATTTTTACGAGTGGTAAAGAGGAGGGCAACAAGGAGTTTGGAGTAGCTTTCATCGTGAATAAGCAGCTCAAGGAACACGTTATCGGCTTCAAACCCATCAACGAGCGGCTATGTGCGATCCGCATTAAGACCCGTTTCGCTAATCTCTGGCTCATTAATGCGCATGCCCCTACAGAAGTAAAAGAAGACGCGATTAAGGACGAGTTCTACAACGACCTAGAAACACTCTTCGACTCACTTCCATCAAACGACGTCAAGCTGCTGCTAGGAGACTTTAACGCCAAAGTCGGAAATGAAAGTTCATAGCCTCCACGACGAAAACAACAACAACGGTCAGCGACTTATCGACTTCGCGAGCGGCAGAAACCTGGTAATAAGCTCTACATGCTTCCCTCATCGACGAATCCATAAGCAGACCTGGAAGTCTCCAGATGAATACACCGTGAACCAGATCGACCACGTACTGATCAGCAAGAGATGGGCTTCTAATGTCCTAGATGCTCGATCCTATCGAGGAGCCAACTGCGACACCGATCACTATTTGGTGAAGACGACCTACAGGTGCAGAATCTCTTCGGTGCACCTAACGAGAGTAGACAAATTGATTGATGATGCCACGGCGGCTGCGTATACTACAGCACTAGAGGAAAAACTGTCGCCCATGCTTGATGACATCAACAATTTAGGCATCCATGAGTTCTGGGAGGAGCTCAAAGACAGCATCAAGGGGCTCGCAGAAGAGGTCGTGGGCTATAAAGGCCGGCGCAGACGAGCAGACTGGTTCGACGACGAATGCAGGGCCTCGATTGAGGCGAAAAATGAAGCCTATCGCCAATACACACAACGTGCATCCCGAGCCAAGAAAGAAAAATACAACGAACTTCGGCGAGTATCTAATAAGTTAATTAGACGTAAGAAACGCAAACATTTTGACGAGCAGTTACAGCAAATAAACCAAAGATTAGCCAGTAAGAACATTAGACAGGCGTACAAACTTATAAATAATGTTAAGAACGGATATCAACCCAGGACAAGCCTATGTAAGGACAAGGATGGTAACATCATCAGCGACATCGAAAGCGTCAACAAACGAGGGGCCTCGCATTTTGAAGAGCTCCTCAATGCACCATCAACATCCCCCGCGGAGCCAGCTCTTGAGCAGTTAGCCGAACCAGGCCCTCCCGTTCTACCCCCAACAGTAGAGGAGGTGAGTCTTGCCATACAATCGCTTCAAAATAATAAAGCGCCCGGCGCTGATGAGATCCCAGCAGAACTGCTGAAGCATGGTGGAACGTGCCTGACCAACGCTATACATGTGCTACTGCTGAAAATATGGAACGACGAGGAAATCCCCGAAGATTGGCGCAAAAACATAATCTGCCCAATCCACAAAAAGGGTGACAAGCTGAAGTGTGAGAATTACAGGGGCATATCATTAGTTTGTACGACCTATAAGATATTATCTAAAATTCTTGAAAAGAGAATTAATCCGTACGCAGAACGAATCATTGGCGAGTATCAAGGCGGCTTCAGACCTGGTCGCTCAACGACCGATCAGCTTTTCACAGTGAAGCTACTACTCCAAAAGTGCTGGGAATATAACATCGACGTATACCAAATCTTTGTCGACTTCAAGCAGGCCTACGACAGTATCGATCGAAGTGTAGTGTACAACATTATGCTGAATTTTGGTATACCGACAAAGTTAGTGCGACTCACAAGGATGACGATGACTAATACCGTCTCGCAGGTCAAAGTGCAGAACCGACTCACTGACCTATTTGAAACTCGTACTGGACTCAAGCAGGGCGACGGGCTGGCGCCGACGCTCTTCAACCTGGCTTTGGAGTATGTAATTCGAGCCATGAATATGGACAGCAGCGGAACGCTACTCATCAAGTCGACTCAATTAGTAGCGTACGCCGACGATATCAACATCATGTCTCGAAGGTTGGGTGATGCAGAAAGCCTTCTGCATAACCTCAATAACGCCGCAAAGGAAGTTGGACTACATATCAACGAAAGCAAAACAAAGGCCATGATGCAATCGAAAACAAGGACGCCAGCAAATTCAAGCATCACAGTGGGGGACCTTAATATCGAGTATGTAGACAACTTCAACTATCTGGGTTGTAACTTATCAAAGGACGCCAACGAAACCGACGAAATTAAGCGACGGATACAACTAGCCAATAAGACATATTTCTCGGTCCTCCCTATAATTAATTCGAAACTTGCGCACAGGAACACGAAGCTCCGCGTGTACAAAACGATCATCCGACCCGTGCTATGTTATGGCTGCGAAACATGGACCCTCACCCAAGCCTCCGAAATTTTGCTAGACCGATTCGAACGGAAGGTCCTTCGGCGAATTTTCGGGGCCTTTCGCGAGCGAGACTAATGGCGTATCCGGTACAACCATGAGTTGTATCAATTGTACGATGAGCTGGAAGTATCGAAAATCGTGAAGCTTCAACGTTTGCAATGGGCGGGGCATGTACAACGGATGGACGATAATCGCATGCCAAAGAAAGTGATGAACGCACAACGAATTGACGGAGCGAGGTTGCGTGGAAGACCGAGAGCTCGCTGGGAGAACTCCGTAGGTGAAGACGCCCACCAGCTGCTGGGCTTCCGAAACTGGAGGACAAGGTCACGTAACCGCGACAATTGGAGGTCAACGATTCAGGCGGCCAAGGCCCGACGTCGGGCTATCGTGCCACATTGATGATGATTAGGCCTGTTCCAAAAACCGGGATCCCGGTACAAAACCGGTGTTCACTTGGTACCGGACCCGATATTCTAAAGTACCGATATCCCGGTTTTTTTGGTACCGAGTTAAAAAACCGACCAACGAGTCGGTTTTTTGGTACCGAGTTAAAAAGAACGATTCACTTCAACCATGAGCCGGTTTTTTCAGGTTTTTTGGTACCGGTTTTTTACCCGGTACTCAAAAAAACCGGCTCATGGTTGAAAAAACCGTCGGTACTGAAAAAAACCTGAGTCGGTTTTTAACCCGGTACTCAAAAAAACCGGCTTATGGTTAAAAAAACCGTCGGTACTGAAAAAAAAACCTGAGTCAGGGAAACCGCTTGTGGTACCGGGTATTGAAAAAACCGGAACCCGGTACTGAAATCTCGGTACCGAACAGGCCTAATGATGATAGGGTAATGGGGCTGCCATGGAAACCAACCTCTGAAAGTTAGGTTCTTCTAAGAAAAACTTTTTTCTTATGTACCAAACTACACCCAAGTGTGTTCCTAGGAAAGCCTCAAAACATATCTAGGAACGAATGGAATCGGAACATTACGTCATAGGGCTGTCATACAAACCAAATCCTGAAAATTAGGTTCTTCTAAGAAAAACTTTTTTCTTTATGAACCAATCTCAGCCAAACTTCATCCAAGTGGGTTCCTAGTAAAGCTTCAAAACA
The DNA here is from genome assembly GCA_949715475.1 of Microchrysa polita. Classification (NCBI taxonomy): domain Eukaryota; kingdom Metazoa; phylum Arthropoda; class Insecta; order Diptera; family Stratiomyidae; genus Microchrysa; species Microchrysa polita. The sequence goes on from OX454417.1 coordinate 51,282,372, forward strand.
TTTCTAGGAACGGATGGAATCAGAACATTACGTCATAGGGTTACCATACAAACCAACCCCTGAATAACAAGTTCTTCTAAGAAAATCTTTTTTGTTTGTTGTTTAATCCGACCTTAACCAAACTTTACCCAAATGTGTTCGTAGTAAAGCCTCAAAACATATCTAGGAACGGGTGAAATCGGAACACTACGTTATACAAGCAAACTTCCAAATATTAGGTTCTTGTAAGAAAAACTTTTTCCGTTCTAAATCATAATAGTGTAGTTACTACGTGATAAACCTAGTACATCAGATTGCAAAATGTGGTGGAGACAAATTTTTTTTTTGTTTCTTATGTTTTTTGGGGTGCTGAGCACGAATCCGGAGCTTCCCACCAAAATTTCGTTGCGGAACAGGGTCAAAATCGTGAAAAACCCTAAAATTTTTGCTGTTTTTCCGTTATTCGCCCCCCAATTCTGCAACTATTTATTTCTGCGAAAAACTCTCCATGAATATTTTAGAGAGCACATAATTGCGCGTCCAAAGAGACCTAAATATTAAAAATCTGTTGAGCGGTATTACTACAGTGGATAATTTAAATTTGCCATTTTTAACATAGTTCCATTTTATGAAAAAAATTTTGAGATTGAACGGTTTTTAATTTTTGGTCGTAAAAGTTGCATTTATCTTGTACATTGTGTATTTTGGAGTGCAGAACCTGAATCTGTAAGTTCCCACCAAAATTTCGTTGCAAAACAGGGTCAAAATTGCAAAAAACGCCAAAAAAATGACTATCAATTGTAGCAATACCGCTTAACACTTTTAATGACTAATGGCGCGTTGGACCCGCAGTTATGTTTTCTCTAATATTTTCATGGACAGGTTTTCGGAGAAATGTACACTTTCGGAGTTATAAACAAAAAAACGGGAAAACTCCGAAAATTTTGGGTTTTTTCGCGGTTTTGATCCTGTTCCGCAACGAAATTTTGGTGGGAAGCTCCGGATTCGAGCTCAGCACCCCAAAAAACATAAGAAACAAAAAAAAAATTTTCTCCACCACACTTTGCAATCTGAAATCACCTCGGAACTACACTATAACCAAAATTAATCCAAGTATGTTCCTGGCTTAGTCTCAACGCATCCAGGAACAGATGGAATCGGAACACGTAATACTGCTGCGGTAGAAATTAGAAACAAATTAGAAATTATTAACACAAAAGAAGCTTAAGTTTCATTCAAATGTAACGGGTATTCAAATTTCGGCCGCGCCCGAAATTAGCCTTGGTCTCGTTCAAAACTATGTTTGATCAATCTAAGAGAAAAAAGTTTCAAAACTTGGCTCAAACCCATGCAAAATAATACGTTTGGCCCTGATTTCAATTACTTAGTTCATCACTTCGAAAATGTCCTCCTTATTAACACATTGTTTCACTATTCAGTAAGTTGCTTTGTTGCCTTATGATTATGCATAAATTTCTAACCCTAACGATAACAATCACATGCTGCCTCATTAATTCATATCCACTTACGAAAATTACAGTTGAATACTAAAACGTCCAATCAACCATAGAAGCAAATCAATGTATGCCAAACAATGCGTAATGTTCTATTAAAGAGAATCCAAAATGACTTCACGCCATATAATTCCAACTTCATTACTTGCATTCCCTTAAAATTGAACATTCGGCATAGAGGAGACGCAATGAAAATGATTTTTTCTTCCATATAGCCTGCTGTGTACACTCGTGTACATTATATACATTTCGATAGGACTACGAGATAATGATGTGACATGACTATCCTCCTGATTGATGAAATGCCCATCGTCATCACACTCTACGGTCCAGCCGCTTTCACTTTCCCAAAACGCATTTCTGATTGGACTGCGTCCGAACGCACTACGACCATTTATCATTGACGTTATAAACGCGGATTAGAATCGGATTTATCTGATCAAAATGCATTGATGTCTATACTTTAATTTGAGAGTTTTCAAGCATTGGGATATTTTGATAATTTCCAGATACCAACCAATATCACACAGCAGGAGCAAGCACGTAGCTCAATAATATTCCTTCGCTGTGAAACACATGAAAAATTCCAGCAGTCTGAAAAATTAGCGTATTGTGTGGTCAGGTCACATACTTTCCATTTTGGGCCTGAAGAAAAATGGAAAGGACATACATGCACATATGGACATGAAAAGATTTTCATTCTCATCTGAGTTGATGAGGGCTATATAAGGTTAATAGGATTTTTCTGTATGACCAGCAACAGCATAGCAGTCGGGTGTCCTAGTGAGTTGCTGTGACGCCATCGGGTCAGAAAAGCAATGCAAAAAGTGTCGTATGACAACATACAGTGCGTACTCGATAATCCGAAGCCTCGAAACCTCAAATTTCCAGTAATCCGGATCACCTCAAAGATTACATTGTATACTCTGTAGTCCGAATTTCAAGAGCTTCTCTAATCCGAATCTGACTTTTTTCTCATAATAACAGTGATATTTATCGTCCGAAATTAAAACAACATTTTTCTTTGTTCTTGGAAACAACAAAATCTTGAATAACAGAGCGAAATTCTTCGAAAATAGAAAACAGATTCTTCGAACATTTTGATTAAATTCGTCGATTTCCTCGAAATTTAGAGCAAACTAAAGGTTCCACTAGTCCGAATTCCTCTGTAGTCCGGATCGACCCCGGTTTTCATTAGTCCGGATTATCGAGTACGCACTGTAGTTGTATATATTGTCAATACGTAGCGTGATGTGTGTTCCGAAGTGCTTCTTCCCAGTGTAAGCATATTTTTGTATATTGTAGGTACAGTTGTATACTTGCTACACAGAATTTTTGTCATTGGTCGCCGCAATTGCATTTCGAATTCTTTTCACGTGCATTTCCCTATTGGTACGGACATTTTCATATAATGTCCAGAAACAACGAGCGGCGACGCGAACGAAATGCCCGCCTGCCTGCCTGTTCAATATTTCTAAACACGTTGGGGTCTTTTCAGTTGTCTGAACAGAAATACAAGAATGGAATTTCATTTTGATCCCGTCGCGTTTCGACATCCTGCTACTGGCATTTATACGTGGTAAACAAATATGTCAAAGACCACATTAAAATTATTATGAAAAGAATGCAACGTTTAGTGTTGCAAATATTTTTATCGAATTTCTTTAATACTGTGTTTGACGGTATGGAAAATGGGTTCAAAAGGTGGAAATCTCTGTTTTTTTGCAGTGAATTAGGCTGGGCTCGCAGATGGCACGATTCGGTATGATAATAATTTATCGCGAGACTTTCTTTTTCGTGATACTAGAAGGAAAAACACATCATACTTTGTTTATACCAGTAATCTCTAACAACAGGAAATTTGAACAAAGCTAGAGTTGTTCAAATTTCCTGAGTGTTGTTCATTCTTTATTGCAGAATTATCCAGGAATGCGTTGCAATAATTCCTTAATCGGGTTATAAGGAAACCTCTACTAAAACGTTCAGATAGAAATTAAAGTGAATAATATATGTAAATATGTTGTGATGAAAAGAGCGCATAGAATATTTTGTAGAATTTTAGCTGTTTGTTACAGAATTTCGCAGTTTACAGCTTTTATGTACATTTGAGGCGGTTGCGAAGCGAATTGGGTGCGTCGTTCAGCTAGACCACTGTTTCCCAACAGGTGGTCCGCGGACCGAAGGTGGTCCGTAAGAGACCCGTGGTCCGCGAAATACTTTGGGGACTACTTCTGAGAAACGAGTATTTAATTGCGATTAATTGAAATAATATGCATGAGCTTTGCAAAATATTATAGTACGACTGTATACTTTCGTTACTAGGTCTGAAAATGCGATGTGTGCAGACCTTAAGTTGCATAAAGCTCGGTGGTCGCAGTCTACATTGACCGGTGATTTTCGTGAAACAGTGTATTTTCTGTGACATTTTTTTCTGTACCTAATTGTTTTTATTTCTTAAGTTAATTATTCACAGTGGCGGCACAGTGTCCAAATTTTGTCACAGTACTCAACAAAGAATCATTACAATCAATCAATATCGTTTGAAGACAAACCATGTGAGTAGTAATCAGCCACATCAATAATTCGATAAAAAAAGGTTAAAATTAATCGGGTAAAACCGCGTCTTTTTGTGCACGTTTCGACCAAGCATGTGTAGAGTCTGCTTACAATTATTTCGATACGAGGCGGTTACAGAGGAGAAATGTGTCTTCAGATGTTTTCCACTTTTGTCAAAAGTTGTCCACTTTTTTGTCGTTAAAATAATAATAAAAAAAGTCTAAAATCTTGTAAACAAAACGCTATATTTCCTTGATTTAAAAATTATAGTGGTCCGTATTGATTCATTTCCAAACAAAGTGGTTCGCAGTCATTTGTGAGTTGGGAACCACTGAGCTAGACTAACGGGGAATGATGGGACTTTAAGTTCAGACTCCAGTATGGTTAAGTGCTTTTTTGTAGGTGAGTCTGGTTGTACTTGATTTTAAAATAGGATGAGAATATGCATAAGTAGATTCCAATGAGCTTTTTTGAGCTTGACGACTAACGGGGAATGATGGGATGATCGGATTTCAAGTTCAGATTCCAGTGTGGTTAAGTGCTTTTTTGTAGAGAAGAAAAGATGTACTTTATTTTAAAGTTAGATGAGAATATACATAGATTCCAATGAGCTTTTTCGTTTTTAGTTTGATTTGATCAAATAAAAAAAATACAGTCATATTGTCAGTATATATAAAGTTTCTTATACACGGTACAACGGTTGCGTGAGCTTTAAAGCTCAAATGTGTAAATTGTTATTGTATACCATATATTTGTCTGATTCATTTTAACCCCTTGAGGGCATAGGTCATGTATGATGTCTACCAAAAACAATTTACTTGGTTAAGCTGGATGGGCCTTACGATTTGATGATTTTTTTTGAAGTTTGGTTTGCAGTATATATCTGAATGTCCTCGTACGTTATTAGTGACTACAACACCGAACAAGGCACGATATCAGTATCTGTGGCGCCATTTTGATGATGGCACTTCATTATTATTGGCCTGAGACGATCGAATCTGCAATCCTTTTTCGCGAAATCGTAACGATTCTCCGGATATTCGATGTTAAAGTTTATCATTTTTATGGAGTAGTTAAGTCATTAATAGGAAATTGGTGGTATTTTTACCACAATTTGATGTGAATCAAAATAACATTTTAAATGTAATTGGCCTTGGTAAAAATTAATATTCTAGTGGAACTTATTAAAATTAAAACCTCAATTTGATGGCACCGAACACTTTTCTTATCAAATTACTTAACTGGCTTCATAGAAAAGACAAACTATGACATTGTAAAATATATCTGGAGAACCCGTTACGATTTCGTGAAAAAGGATTTCAGATTCGATCGATTCAGGCGTTAGTGAAATGTCATTGTTTAAGTTTTCAGAAAATCTGTAATGCTGTTTCTGTATGTCGATAAAGATGTCTACATGCAAACATAATAATTTCTACTACATCAGCTAATTATGGCTTCAATTTATCTGTTAAAACCAAATTAAACCGGTCATTTCTAAATCAAATTAGAAAATAAACTTAAAACTTAATTAAGCAAATAATTTTGCGAATGGTCGGACTTGAAACAAATATGTATACGTAGCGTCATACAAAATCTGTTTCATCTTTTTCGCAAGCAATAATTTCTGCTCGTTGCACTTCATAAATTATGGATGAACACGAAAAGTTTGGTTCAGTGCATATTTGCCTAAATAACAATCACCAAAATACGGAATAACATAAAGCTGACATGTTGGCGACTTTGGCGCTCATAGCATAAATATTATTTGCAAAATGGCTTTTTGCGAATATGTATGTATGTACGTACTGTACATATTTGGGAATATAGTGACTAAATTTTCAGTGATATGGATACTCGTACATCTGTTTGCAGCTAAGCGTGAATTGTACAAATATTGTGTAGGTACATATTTATGTTGAGGTGAATATCAGTTGTGTCAGATAATATATTTATTGATCGATTTGTTATCACAAAACAAACATGGGTTCTACACATTTAACCGTAGCCCTTAATGTTGTTTAAAAAGCAAAAACTGAAGATGGAGTTGCTGAATAAAATGAAATTACATACATAGAACTTGTTTGAGGAGTCCGTCATTTATTGCAAATTTGTTTTATCGGGTTGCTTGCCGATTGTTTTTAAAATGTCATTATTTGTTTTACAGTAGAGAGACACGTTTAGAGGTCTCAAATTATTCAGATAACAAAATAAGTTGAATTTTCCCAAACTTTCACTTGGCTTGGCTCCTTTATATAAGAATGTAGTTTGAACTCAGTCTGAAACTCGAATAAGAACCATGCACTTTTGCGATCCATACTACGGATTGAGATGACAAAATTGACTCTGGATTATTGGTAAATGGACGTCCTTATTGATCTATTTGTACACATTTTATTAAACAATTTCGTGTCCAATGTATGCCATGCGTGTTGCAATCATTCGAATATTGTATGTTTATTTTAAAAGTTGTATAAACAAAAGAACTTTTATATACACAAACGAAAAAGAACTGCTATAGCCTAATTGCGATACTTTTGAAACTTGATGTAATCTTCCAAATTAGAAGGGATAATTACATCTATAAAATATGTATAAATCAAAATATCATTCGATTATTGTTGGCTCCTTTCGGCCGCTTCACTATAGGCTTTTTGTTTACAATCACGCTTTTGTATAGATTCTGTTGCATGATATTGAATGAAAATCAATTGCAAATATATTATTCACAATTTGTCGCGTGTTTCAGCAATTTCGTCGAAATTTTCGATTATTTATAAAATTGAATTTTGACCATAGCATAAAGTTTTCTTTCCATTTGTAACCATTCGATATTCGTGCAACCAATACAACAAGTAAAATTTTTGTCAATCTATAGCTAAGGATAGGCCTGTTCGGTACCGAGATTTCAGTACCGGGTTCCGGTTTTTTTCAATACCCGGTACCACAAGCGGTTTCCCTGACTCAGGTTTTTTTTTCAGTACCGACGGTTTTTTTAACCATGAGCCGGTTTTTTTGAGTACCGGGTTATAAACCGACTCAGGTTTTTTTCAGTACCGACGGTTTTTTCAACCATGAGCCGGTTTTTTTGAGTACCGGGTAAAAAACCGGTACCAAAAAACCTGAAAAAAACCGGCTCATGGTTGAAGTGAATCGTTCTTTTTAACTCGGTACCAAAAAACCGACTCGTTGGTCGGTTTTTTAACTCGGTACCAAAAAAACCGGGATATCGGTACTTTAGAATATCGGGTCCGGTACCAAGTGAACACCGGTTTTGTACCGGGATCCCGGTTTTTGGAACAGGCCTAGCTAAGGAGACGTATCATTAACAGAAGGTCCGAGGAGCGCTTTCGACGCGATGAAGTCATTTTCAGATAACATATAGTCGTGTGTGTAAATATTTCGTAATTATTTTTAGGACTGCACGTATCGATCTGAAATATATTTAGGCGATCCGACCTGCCAGAGGCGGCAACCCTCACCAGCAACCCGAGTGAATAGCTGAATAACCATGTTCAAGGAACGGAGAGTCAGTCGATTGTAGACTAGGACGGTGCCAATAAAATTCTTATCCGGGACGATTCGGTTATCTTATTTTATTCCGCTTGATTTTTTATTGTAATCACCCTTTCGACAGACAAACTGCAAATTTATCATAGACAGCATACTTCCCCCGTTACAGCAATTCACATTAACATCTAGATGGGAGTTATATTGATTACGCAAAAATCACTTAATTTGGTATTTTTTTGTCCCATTGTATTCATATTTAACACGAACAAAGAACCTACTTGCTTGTACTTGTTTCTTATTTATAGTTTTACTATGTTTTCCAATTAAACAATTGGCATACAACATTTTTTAGCGAGAATTACCGTTATAAAGATTTTTATAAAACCTTTTTAGGCTTCCGATGCTCGCACCTCCACCCGAACACGGATGATCGCCCGTATGCCTCACATACGCAGTATGGTTCTGATGTGATCTATCTGAAATAAAGGCGAGGATTCATGAGGATTTTGAAAGAAAACACAAATATTTGTCGACTGTATCGACTCCTCTCCTCCTCGTCTGAATCATCAAGAATAGCACGAACAAGCGCATCGATACTTTTTTGTTTTGAGAAATTGAACTTTTGGTTTGAGCTGGCCATATCGAGGAAAAAATCGATAACAAATCGGATGAATGCACCTGTTGGTAGTCAAACAGTAACTGCAAGCTTCATCTACCCATTTTAGGAGATTAGAAGAAAGAAGTAATTAATACGATTATTTTTTTAGGAGCAGCAAGCGTTTAAAAATTAGACCGTATGTCTCACATACGCGCGAGAATCGGAAGGTTAAAAACACCATTTTACCTCCTCGCGGAATAGAATGAGCGATTCAATATCGCTTTTTGACAGTTTTTTAAGAAACCTTAAGCTACAAAGCTAGCGGCACTCGTATACAGACGGAAATTCTTGGGTTTTTGTTAAGGACTTTGAAAGGAAGACTCATGTAAAATCCAGCCTTCCTTCAATTTTTCCGAAGTTTGCCCAAATTTCTGTTCAAATTTCCTGACATCGGATGTTTATCCTGGCATCATAACGCGGGAGATGTTTTGGCTCAACCAGCATGAAGACTGTGATGTGCGAATTGGGAGTCGGCTTCATTAATGAGTTCGATCTACAATCATATTTTAAATGATTTTTCTGTGATTAAATTAAAAAAAAAAAAACACTTCTATATGCATTTTTCATCATGCGGCCCGCTCAAACCTAAAGACAGTAATATTTGGCGCGGGCCAGGTTTTGAGTTTGACACCCCTGCTACTTCAGCCAATCTCAGTAAGTATACGGTTGAAAAAACATCGTTACAGTTTAAGCAAGTAGATAACGAAAATTGTATCAATAGGAAAAAAATCAGGTATTTCTTATCATCTTTAGGAGATTTTATTTATTTATTTATTATTATTTCTGTGGTGATTATGAATAATCGCTTAAGTCGGTTTTCATAGTTTTTCAGTAGAGCTATTTTAAACTTTAAAACGACTTGAGGAAAATCTATACAGTTTCCAAATCCAAAGACTAATACATTTTTGTAGATTATCATGTGAGCAATGTATCCTACTATAATTTTATTAAAAAAAATAATAAAAAATAAAGCAGTTTGATTGTAACATGATAAAAAACAAAATAAGAGTTTTTTCCGTATGACGCAATAGGTGTTGACAAAACTTAATTCCACTTAAGTCTTTATTCTCAATTATATTGTGCTTAAACTATTATCTTAAGAGGACATAGGTTCTTTTTCCATATTACCATTATACAGTTGATTAATCTTAAATCTAAACTCGTTTTTAATAAATTTTTAATTTCTTTTTATTTTACGGAATTATTCATAAAAAAATGAAAGGAAAGTAATTATTATAATAAACAAATAATATAAAGCCTCTTCGAAAGAATTAATGCAGAAAAAAACGACTTCACAGACGTGATTTTGATTGCTGTCTTCTTCAACTAGGTCGAGGTGTATATCCGAAATTTCATCAGAGGGAAGACTTTTGTAAAAGTCGTGAAAGAAAGGATCAATCATAGGAAGAAGATCCAATAGATCCTTTTTATTTTTTACAGATATACGTACTTCCTCTGGTAACTTAGAAATTTCAGATATAGTTCCTGAATTTATACTCTTTTACTGGATGTTTAATACTTTAAATGGATGTTCTACATTTAGGGTTGTTTTGAAATGAACTTTTCCAAAATCATTTTTTGTGTATCTTAACCATTTAACATTTTTCCAATAAAAGTTTTCAGAATTTGCGTCCCGGCTTCTCCACATAAATTTTGTTTTTGAATGAGAAAAGAAATCCAGGAAATCCGTGGAATCCATTTCGATGACATGAAATTGGTTTTTGACACCAACAGTTTGTACAAAATCGAACCAATCACGAGGATCAATTTTTGTGTTCGTTACTTTTTTCTTTCTCTCGATTAAGGCGTGATCCGCATCACACTCCATGTGGGAATGACCTACAGTTAGAAATTTATGTTCGATAAATAGACACTGTCTTACTTGTTGTTAAGGACCTCAAAAAGGTGATCTTTCCATCTCTGAAGTTGCTGTTCTTCGGTAACAAGCAGTAGCCCTTCTTTATCTTTCACAGGATGGTCAGTAGTGAACGATTTGCCAATTAGTGGCTTAATAAGCTTGAAAAAGGTACCACTTTCACCACGGTAAGCCGCATCATTTACCTCCTTCGCTAAAGCGTTGATGTAGTTACGCTTATCACCCCTGACACTTCTCTGCACGCCTTTTTGTAGTGAACGGTATTCAGCTCGGAGTTGACTTTTGGCTGAATTATCAGCACCGGAGTTAATCTGTTCCTTAACTCTTTTGCATTCTGAGATACGAGACCAAGTAGCATCACTGATAAAAGGTATCCTACCTCGATCCAATCGTCCCACACGAAATGAAAGAATCCTTTGAAAAATTCCATCTATCTTCAATTGTAGGATTCTCAAGAGTGCTGCACTAGCTTTTTCGTGCAAAGCGGTAGAATATGCGCGTTTAATCGATGGATTTTTTAGTTTTCGCACATTAAAACGTGGCACCATTCGTGCGTTAATAGATCGTTGGATCGCTGCCGTTCGTAAACGAAATTTGGCGATAACAAGATTATGGTCGCTGCCAATATCAGCTTCGACCTGATGTCCAAGAGGCAGTTTCTCCATGTCTTTGAAACAGCAATATGGTAAATTTGTTTGGTTTTCTGTTCTGCCATCAGGAGAAACCCAAGTTGTTACGTGGCAGGGTTTATGCTTGAACAAGGTTCCGCCAGTGACTAGTTGTCGAGAGTTACAGAACTCCACGAACATTTCGCCATTGTTGTTCCTGTCGCCAAGCCCGTGATTGCCCATAAGGTGTTCCAAGCCTAAGTTATCAGTAGCGACTTTGGCATTGAGATCCCCCATAATAATTTTGATGTCACCCCTGGGAGCCCTATCAAAGGTGTCGCCTAGTCGCTGATCCAAAACGTCCTTTGCGGATTGATCTGCAGGCTCAGTCGGTGCGTAGCACTGAATAATTGTAATGTTTCGTAGTCTGGATTTGAATCTGACTGTGATGATACGATCCGAAATAGGTTTCGTGCATTCCTACTCAACAGTATTCCGACGCCTGATTGCCGAGGTGTATTATCGTCTTCATTTCCAGAGTAGAGCAATACAGTAGGGGAGCTTGGTGATAAAGTCGCCCCCGATCCGAGCCATCGTGTTTCGCTCAGTCCTAGTACAGCAATGTTGTATGCGGTAATTTCCTGTTCGACTTCTGTGAGCCTTGTTTTATTACACTCCCCCACATAGTCCCAACGTTTCAAAAACCTATCTTAGTCCGTTGTTTATAGCCAAAAGTCGTTACTGTTGAATCATTCGGAGGTATCCGAGGCTCGTTTAATGTTTCGAGTGTAAAGTAAATTTCAGGTACGCGGGATACAAGCCTACATACCCTCAATAGTTAACTTCACGTTCACGAAATAGCAATTTGATTGAACAACAACTCATTTAACAGTGACTTATCTACTCAATTTCACCATGAATGCATGCGAAACAACCGCTTACATAGACATTGTAACAGGACTTTCCGTAAATCTGATAAGGAATAAACGCTAAAGCCATATAAGAGCTCTCTACGGAAAGAAAATCATTTGGAATAAGAACTTAACTCAATATGAGGAAGACTGAATTTGTTTTGGAGTTAAGGAAAAAACGCTTATGTCGATTTAGGCTGTTTCGAAATTCAGTGGTAAAAGAGTTATTTGAGTTAATTTCATATTTGGAAAAGTAACTTAAGTTAATTTAAGCCAATTTTCAAATATATATACATATATATTTTAGTAAGAAATATGTTAAGTTAAGTCGCTTTTCCTTATGTCGTTGAGGTTTTACTTGAGATAGGCGGAAAAATTAATCGCTGAAGCTCGCTCAAAAATAATCCGAAATTAACCAAATTTTGTGTAGAGGTGGAGTAGAATACGGCGAATCCAGTGAACACATTAACTCGATTTTGTCTTAAGTCGACTTAAGCTGTTTTTCATAATGACCACAGATTTATTTATTTTTTTATTTAGGAGATTTTTGGTATGTTTTAACGCGCAATATTTCTGAATGGGGGAAGAACTTCTACCAATTGGACTGAAAGCTTATAACGAAACCAGTTAGTTAGCACAAAAAATTTTGTTAGAAAAATTAGGTGTAGTACGGACAATATCCCCAAATTTCATTGACTTCTCAATTTTTTCACCGGCCAATGTGTCTGCCGACTTGACTTCAATTGGAACAATCTAGGGGAGTGCTGAGCGTGCTCCAAAAAACCTTTTCAAACAGATACTGAAATCGTAGGTTTCGAAAATGAGAGTAGAGATCAATATCATATCGATACATTAACTGAGAGTTGCTTATCCCAAATCAGATCTGCGAAATTACACCGAAACGTGGTCGTGTAGTGTTGATGATTTCCAATAAGCAAAAACGACAAAAAATATTCTGGTGGCTTACTGGTCATCTCGTATTATGAATGACTCACTAGGCCCATTTTTACCTAATGTGAAATTCACCTTAGCGATGTACACCAACTGTGAATTCTTAAGCCCCGGATAGAGTTCGAGCGGAATGAAAATGAAACGGTAATGAACCGGCATAAAAACCGTGGTGAATTTAAAATTTTAGCTTCGAAAATTGCTGCAAAGGCGTTTTACGTCCTAAATCATCTTAAAAATAACTAAAAAAATAATTTCCCCCTTGTCCGAATGCATTTTCAACGTGAAAATGAGTCGACTCTGTAGCATATTCTCCGTCGGGCGTGGTGAATTTTGCAAACGTCAAACCGATTCACTGTCCACGACGAGTTCATCGCGGAAATTATCTAATGACCGGGGAATCGAAAAATAACACATAAAATGGCAGAGACAAATTGTGAAAGCATTCTCGGATTTTAGTTTATGGAATTCCCCATCATTTACCACATATTCCACGACAGTAAGTATGCATTTTCATTGAGAAAATCGCCGCGGACAAAAATTTCATTTTCATTCCGCCCGAGGTCTATTCAGGCCTTTAGAAAACAAAATTTCCCGTCAATGATCTCCTCTGATCAGTGTTGATGATGATGATGATCACCTTAATGACTAATGCGAATGACCTCGTGGTAATGTTAACAAGACCGACAACTACTCCAGGTAAAAACTCACCTATTGCATAGCTCCGGTCGATCAGGCACAGCCCAAAGATGCCGAGAGTAATCCAAACGCCTGCAAATCCATGACAAGACAACGTACCGCGCTTCCGTTCGTTCTCCTCCATTGTTTACGTTTGATGGCGCGTTTCGCGAATATTGAGCACTGTCGAAACGGCGAAATTGAAGCACTTAACGCCAATCACGCGTTTTCTCAATCAAACGCTTCTTTGGGGCACGACCACAATTCACTCGACCTCCATTCAAACCACAACACAACAATTGAAAATCATTGCACCCACTACCGAAAACTCACACGCAAAATACTCGCCAAACACGTTTTCTCTATGCTGCTATTCTCGCTGATGCTGATTGCGGCTTTGTTTAGTCAGCGGAATTCCAACACTTCTCGTCATCAGGTAAATGCCGCGGCGCGCAATTATTATTAAACATGCCAAGTTGCATTACAGAGATCGTGGCGCACAACACACGGTAAGATGAATCGATCCATGATCTTTCGTCACGTGTTCACGGCCGATTTTGCCCGGCACTCCCGGCGGTTGTCTTACAAGAAAACTCACACGGTGCGCTCAAATTGCACCAACACACCTTGAAAAACACCTGGCCGCGTACGCACACTCTCAAGCCCGCAACGCGAAACGCTTTGCTGAACACGAACGACGATCGAACGCGGGAGCCTGTCGACAAGAAGGGATACAAAGGGGCCGGGCCCACTGCTCGCGCACTTCACTCTGCAACAAGACGATCGCACTGGCTAAACAAATCCACGACTTGGCCTCCTTTCGTGCAAGAAATTCCAGCCACCGAAGCACCACAGGTAATTTTTGTGTAATCCGAGATGTTTGGGGTTTACAATGCTGACCGTTAAAAACGACAACCACGACGACGTCTGCATAGGTAAATATCGCGCGGGGGAAAGAGCATTGGGGCGACAAGAGAGCACTCACCAACTACACTTCACAGAACATTCAAATTGCAATTAGACGAGCGCGTTTCTATCGAATTTTAGGCATTTCGTCGTCGCGAAATCGTCCAATAGCACTTTTCTAGCCGGCAACCTGTTGAATTCATTCCAAAGTTGAACAATTTACCCGGTCGAAAAAGAATTTGAACGAGACCCTACACGCGAACAAGCTACAACGAGAACAGTCGAAACGCAACTGAATCGCGATAAACTGTCAGCTTGCTTCGTGAGTGCCGTGTTTGTTTTGAGAAACCGGTTTTTACTTTCAAACTAGGCGAGCGGCATCTAGTGGAGAAAAAAACTTGATGCAAATCTTAGCTAAACGGCTGTGTATTTAGAAAGAATTATGCTGTAGAGCCATTCACTGCAGTAACTGTAGCAGGAGAAGTATTCAGAAAATTTTGTAGTGATTTTACTAATCCTGCTTTTGAAATTATGAGATTTGTTACAATACCTCAATATTATGGTTTGCTGGGTGAATCTGCTTCTGTAGCGCCGTTTTACGTCAGAAAAATTACATTAAGGAATCAGCAGGACAGCAGAATGATAACAGCGCCGTTTCCTCCACACGAACTGAACCTCGGAGAACGAAATAGAGCATCGACATGTTAAAGCCGCATTCAGATTAGACGCTGATAAAGTATGTACCAGGTATGAATGGCGTTCCGAACAAAGCGTTCAAGATCGAAATTATCTAACGATTCCCGGAAAACTGATTGAGGTTTGCGGAACCTTTTTGGCAAAAGCAGATCTCTACGAAACTGTGAAAAACGCATCGATATGGTTTGATTTGTTAAATTTACACCACAGGGAAATTTCCAGGCAGATTAATTATTTTTAACCGACTGTTAGTGGTAGTCGAGGAAGAAGAACAAATTCGGTTTAGTTACAGGTTTTGGCAATTGTCTGTTGTTCAGCCTCGGTGAACGGATTGAAGAACCATCTTTCTATACGAGGATAAAATCTGCATTCTCCTCAATAAATATGTCAATTTAAATGGTAACGTTCTATTGCCGATTAAAGCGTGATTAAATGTCCTTCGGCCATGCAGAAAAATACCCCCATCCAGGATGCACTGTGGCAAGAAATTTGAAGGCCATGAACTCCGTTCACAGCCAGAGGGACGGATTTCATACTAAGGACTGAAGGGTGACTCGAGAGGCACACGAAAGTAGCTATTTGGACAAATTTGTCGATCAATCCGGCATTTTTCATCACGCTCCATCTCCTCCCTTCTTCTTCTTCTTTATGGCACGATAGCCCGACGTCGGGCCTTGGCCGCCTGGATTGAAAACCTCCAATTGTCGCGGTCACGCGACCTTGTCCTCCAATTCCGAAAGCCTAGCATCTGGTGGGCGTCCTCACATACAGAATGCTCCCATCGGGCTCTCGGTCGTCCACGCAATCTGGCTCCGTCCACTCGTTGCGCGTTCATCACCTTTTTGGGCATGCGATCGTCGTTCATCCTTTGTACATGTCCCGCCCATTGCAGTCGCTGCAATTTCACGATCTTCGACACCTGTAGCTCATCATACAGCTGATACAACTCAAGGTTGTACCGGATGCGCCATTCACCTCGTTCACGAACGGCCCCGAAGATTCTTCGGAGAACCTTTCGCTCGAATGTGTCCAACAGGTGTTCAGAGTTTTGGGTTAGGGTCCATGCCTCGCAGCCATAGCATAGCACAGGTCGGATGATGGTTTTATACACGTGGAGCTTCGTGTTCCTGTGCACCAGCTTCGAATTCATAATTTGGAGGACCGCAAAGTAACACTTATTAGCTAGTTGTATCCGTCGCTTTATCTCATCTGTTTCGTTGGCGTCTTTTGACAAATTGCATCCCAGGTAAGTGAAGTTGTCTACATATTCTATATTGAGGTCCCCCACTGTGATGCTTGAATTTACTGGCGTTCTTGTTTTTGATTGCATCATGACCTTGGTTTTAGACTCGTTGATATGTAGCCCAACTTCTTTGGCGGCGTTATTGAGATTATGCAGAAGGCTTTCTGCATCACCCAATCTTCGAGACATGATGTTGATGTCATCGACGTAGGCTACTAGTTGAGTCGATTTAATGAGTCCGCTGCTGTCCAAATTCATGGCTCGAATCACATACTCCAGAGCCAGGTTGAAGAGCGTCGGCGCCAGCCCGTCGCCTTGCTTGAGTCCAGTACGAGTTTCAAATAGGTCAGTGAGTCTGTTCTGAACTCTGACCTGCGAGACGGTATTAGTCATCGTCATCCTTATGAGTCGCACTAGCTTAGCCGGTATTCCAAAATGCAGGAAAATGTTGTACAGTACGCTTCGATCGATACTGTCGTATGCCTGCTTGAAGTCAACAAATATTTGGTATACGTCGATGTTGTATTCCCAGCACTTCTGGAGTAAAAGCTTCACTGTAAAAAGCTGATCTGTCGTCGAACGACCAGGTCTAAAGCCGCCTTGGTACTCGCCAATGATTTCTTCAGCGTACGGATTAATTCTATTTTCCAGAATCTTAGATAAAATCTTATAAGTCGTACAAACTAATGAGATGCCTTTGTAGTTCTCACATTTCAACTTATCCCCTTTTTTGTGGATTGGGCAAATTATACTTTTACGCCAATCTTCCGGGATTATTTCGTCGTTCCATACTTTAACGATAAGTGTGTGTATAGCCTTAACAAGGCTCTCCCCACCATGCTTCAGCAGTTCAGCTGGAATCTCATCAGCGCCCGGGGCTTTATTATGTTTTAGTGCTTGCATGGCGAGATCAACTTCTTCTACTGTTGGGGGTTGAACGGGAGGGCCTGGTTGAGCCATCAGCTCCGGAGCTTATTGTGTGGGGTTGTTCGGTTGAACATTGAGGAGCTCTTCAAAATATGAGGCCCAGCGTTTATCAACGCTATCGGTGTCGCTAATGATATTGGCATCCTTATCCTTACAGAGGCTGGTCCTGGGTTGGTATCCACTTTTAATTGAATTAATCAGCTTGTACGCTTGTCTACTGTTCCTACTAACTAGTCTTTGGTTTATTTGCATCAACTGCTCGTCAAGATGCTTTACGCCTAATT
The DNA here is from genome assembly GCA_949715475.1 of Microchrysa polita. Lineage (NCBI taxonomy): Eukaryota > Metazoa > Arthropoda > Insecta > Diptera > Stratiomyidae > Microchrysa > Microchrysa polita. The sequence continues at coordinate 51,299,666 of OX454417.1, forward strand.
AACCTATTCGAAAATCGTCGAAGCTCGTCATATTTTGTTTTTTTGGCTCTAGTTGCGCGTTCAGTTCATTGGCGATATGCCTCGTTTTTAGCATCTACCGCATTTTGACATTCTTCATCAAACCAATCATTTCGGGCTCGCCGGGCTTTGTATCCCACAACCTCCTCTGCGACCCCTTTGATGGTTTCTTTGAGTGTATCCCAGATCTCAAGGGCGCCTTTGTTGCTGATGTTATTTAGCAAGGGCGTCAGCCTCTCCTCAAGGGCAGTCGTATAAGTGACCACCGTGGCATCATCCAACAATTTGTCAACCGCAAAAATTGTTGCCGGATTGAGCCTCGAATGATGCACCGAAGAAATTCTGCACCTATAAGTCGCCTTCACCATATAGTGGTCAGAGTCAATATTTGCTCCACGATAGGACCGAACATCCATTATGCTCGATGCCCATCTCTTGCAGACAAGGACGTGGTCAATTTGGTTGACGGTATGTTGATCTGGAGATCTCCAGGTCTGCCTGTGAATGCGACGATGCGGAAAACAGGTAGAGCTAATGACCATATTTCTGCTGGTCGCGAAGTCTATTAGTCGTTGGCCATTGTCGTTACAGTCTTCATGGAGGCTGTACCCTCCAGTGATCCCCCTATGCCAACTTTCGTTTCCGACTTTGGAGTTAAAATCCCCTAGCAGCAATTTGACATCATTTGATTGAAGTGAATCGAAGAGATTTTCTAGGCGGTGATAGAACTCGTCTTTAACCGCGTCTTCACTGACTTCGGTGGGGGCATGCGCGTTTATGAGCCAGAGATTGAAGAACCGGGTTTTAATGCAAATCGCACACAGCCGCTCGTTTATGGGTTTGAAGTCGATAACATGCGGCTTAAGTTGATTGTTTACAATGAACGCCACTCCAAACTCCCTGTGGCCCGAAGGTTTTCCACTTGTGAAAATTGTGTACGAATTCCGTTCATCAATCTCGCTACTAAGCCATTTAGTTTCCTGGAGTGCAACAATGCTCAGCTTATATTTTTCGACCTGATCCAAGAGGGCCCTTAAGGCCCCTGGCCTATTCAGGGAGCGTACATTCCAGGTTCCGAAAGAGTAATCAGTTGTTCGTTTGCGATGTCGTCGTTGGGTTGTATCCGTCCAATCCGAGGCTTTCATTCCAGGTTTCTTGACGTAGAATTTTTTCCAAGGATGGGTTGTCGGCCCATCGCTTAACCATGATAGTATTCGTAAAACGAAAGAGGTCCATCATGGAGAGGCCTCGGAGGTGCTGCTTCGGTGATTGACTATTCGGTTTTTGTCACCCTATTACGTTTAGTAACCTGAGACGCTGAAGTCTCCTCCCTTAGAAATGGTGATTCTTAGTTCAGCAGAGCTTTAGCTGTGTTTGGCTCTACCCTGACAATTGGTGCAGTCCAAATTGTACATACGTACACTTCGCCAGTTGGCCAGAAATAACATGGATACACATCCTACGTCATAGTTTGTACCGTGTTACCTGGGGACCCGAGCAAACTGGGTCCCAAAAACGGAGTTTTCTGGTAAAATGGGCATCGCTGGTTACGAACAAGTTGACGTGTTCAGCTGCTGCATCCTCGTTCTATGGATCAGAACCTTTTTGTGATATATATTGCTGAAAACAAATTAGACGCATTGAATGCTGCTGAAGAACGCAGCACAATACATTTTAAATGGCTGACAATTTGTCAGTCATAAACAATTTTTTTTATATATACATATTTTGTCAGCCATTTAAAATGCAATTTGCTGCTTTCTTCAGCAGCACTCAACGCGTCTAATCTGTTTCAGGCAAAAACCTAAATCGACAAAGGGCGACAAATTAAATATTTAGCTCAAATCAGTCGATTGAGTCGGTCGACCTTAGTTATAATGGGTAGGCCTGTCCCTATGACATAGGTTCATAGAGATAAAGGGAAGCGAGGCATGCTATATTCGATCCCTTCTCCGCCAGATTAATACCGACTCTTTATAGCGAACCAGCTACAGACTTTTTCAGCGGGATGGGGAGATACTTTGACGACCCCAAAAGAGCAGCATAAGGAGAAGACAGTAGTGAGTCGATAAACTATGTTAATAGCTAAGCTAGCACTTTAGAAACCTAGAGTTCAGAAGCATTCGTTTCCGGCCATGATTTTTACTTGTTGATTGTAACAACGAAGCCACTGTCGAGTGACTTACCAACATAACCCCCACTGTTAACCCATGGTAGCCACACTGTGCGCTATACATGAGACCTTCAGATAGCGACGATTTACCTGCCGCTAAGCACTTATCCTTCTTGGCAGGCAAAATGCAGCGTACCAGCGTGACGAATGCGACGACAGAGGGAAATGGACCATGAGTCATGGCGGTAGGCCCGATGTCTATGGAGGCGCAATTTCCAGGTATCTTACCGTCTCAGAAAGGCTAAGGTTCATCCGAAAAAATTTAAAGGCAACGAAGAGGCTTAGTGTTCTGGACGAAATAAAAGCGGTAGACGTTCTGTGGGCACCAGCAGCGATGCGAAGCGCCGTACCACCGCACTCTCTCTGACAATCCTCAGTCCCAAGCCTATGAGTGGGACTGATGACATAGCCTCCAAGGATTACCTCAGCGTAAATGTGATGCAATGCAAACTGGTACCACGTCATAAGAGCCTCGGTTGATCAACGGCCTGCGGTGTAGGGACATCGCCTGTTCTGGCGGTAATGTCTCAGCCTATTTCTATCTTGGATCGTGTCATCGCCGAGACCGAGTATTTTATTTTATTATTATTCATTTAATTGGATAATTTAATCTGAATGCTGGACCATATATGAAAGTTACGCAAAAGAAATGACGGCGGCCGAAATGAAGGATTAGGCAGCTGTTTAACAGACCATTAGCAATGGGGCTCGGGGCCTGTATCACCTTCACACGATAGAGACGTACCAGACGTAGCTGGACAAACTTTTGCGATACTACTAAAACGGCTAGACTGCACAAAGTAAGGGTTAAAAGGGGTTACCGTTCGATCAAAATTCGCAAAGGAGGAAATGAGGTAATTACGAGGGACACCATAGATAGCCATATATGTATACGCACGAAGCGTGCTGGGCCCATAACCTGTTAGATTTATATCGATCGCGCAGAGGAATCGCCAATCAAAGGGAAATACGGTGGAGAACAAACACGTCGGTTAGTGGTCGGAGATAGACTGGGACGTTTATTCAGTTGAAATGTCAAATGTAGTAGAGGGCCAGATACAATACTTCTCAACCGAGTTAATAGATCTGACTGGCATCTCCGCGTATGGGACATCTAATCTAATTTTCAATCTAATAGAAAATCGGGACCTAGAGTTACCTTATCACAGGATGGTGGTGGCCTGACGTAAATTGCCGAAGAACTTGAGAGTCAGAATAATCCGACTGTTGCCAAAAGATACATCCCAGCTGGCCGCATCCCAATCCTGAGACCGCACCTTCCATCTTCCGCGCTAAACTTGCAAAAGGGAGGGATGAATAGCAGACCTCAGTGATCCTCGTATCGGCGACTTAAGCAACGAGATAACAAAGCAAGTTAAAAGAGGAGAAGAAAAAAATGGAATGCTCATTTAAAAACCTGCCACGTGAAAACCGGTGTCAGCAACCTTTAGAAACTTCTAGCACAGGCGACAAATGCGCTCAACCAGCAGTTCGTCGAAAATCCCGAATAGGACAAGCTCAAGCGCGTAATCACCAGAGCTATCCGTAACAGCACAACATACCAGCATCTTCGTGTTAACACCAATGACTCACCGGCCATTGAGTATATCACAGCACTCTTGTTTCTACGCCTCATTTTGTCACATATATTATCGGCGTGGATGTTAAAGATGCCATGATTGTCGATTGTGACGCCGAAGATTTTGGGGTGACGGACAATGGGGACTTCGGTATTGTTTATCTAGCCGTATTCCTGGTTGTACGCGGTAAAAAGGGTGGCCGAGGATTTGGGCGCTGATAGCTTCAGGTTCTTGCTAATGAAGAATGTGTTGAGTTCTTCCAAGTAACCATTGATAAGGTCGCACATGTGCATGTCGGAATATCGTTGCCGGATGTCAGGACAGTCGTTAGCGTAGGATATTATGTCGATTCGTTTGGGTGGGAAGCCCTGACATGTAGAGGTTAAACAAGGTGGGGGATAGGACTTGTGGTACTCCTTGTTTGATCCTCCTTAGTTTAGATTTCCCATTTCTAAACTCCGTGCCGGATTGACGTCAAAGTCAATATTTCCCGATTTGACGGTTATCGCTTATTGTTCCATGGTGTTATCGTTGAAAGTGACATCAACGATGCTGTACGGTAGATTGTTGTGAATGAGGAAGGCCAAACTCCCTCCAGCATTGCTTTCTCGGTCGCGTCTGATGACGTTATAGTTCCCGTGTGAGCTGAGCGAATGGTTGGAGTTGAGTTTAGTCTTCTGAACAGCTGCAATCTGGGGTGTCTGTTCATGAACTCAGTAATTTCGACGATTTATGCTGGAGTCCATTGCAGATTAGTTGGACGATTTTCGTGTTGGAGTAGTTAACATCGATGGTTCGTGGAGCTAGGGTCAAATTTGGTCTTGGTTGGACTGGTCGTACAGCGTTTGCCCGGGTGGAAGTTGATGATTGTTGGGAACCTTGGTTGGGCGGCTGTCGAGTGTTGGATGATGAGCGTCGCCCTCTATTTCTACACCGACTCGCTGTATAACTTGGTCCCCGTTGATTATGATGGGTAAGTCTCAAACAGTTCTTTAGGTGAACCCATTCTCCGCAGCATGTACATTCAACCGACGTTTGAACATTGGCCCAAATCCTGTTACCGCAGACTGAAAAAATCCATGGACCTAGATTCGATTTGATGCCGGCAAGTAGTAGTAGTGTGAGGAGCAGCTGGGCCGGCCAAGACTGCTCCCCGAGAGAAAAAACTGTAAGAATGTGACGACACATAGTTTATTTCTCCTTCTTGCGTCGAACGGGGTCGCTGTGACTCTTCGCCATGCTGATGGCATGGGTCGTTCCGGTTCGTAGACCCGGTTGCAGTACGAACGTTAGATGGTCTACGTCTGGTTAGAAGATGTGGGCGTTCTTCCTACTCTGATTTTGAGAGAGGATTTTTTTCCGCGCTTACTAATTAGTACAGCTTCCGTGTTATGCTCCGCGAATTCCAGAGATATACGGCACATCCATATTCTACAACACCCACTACCAACTCGCGCAGTTAAGTGCGTTTCTCTGAGAGTTTTTCATTGGTATAGAACAGATAAATAGGGCGATATGACTTAGGTGCGCCAGCTGGCTTATTAGGTTTTTGGAATAAACAGGCTTAGCTTTTCCGCCGTTTCGGAAAGGTCTGCTCTCCAAAACAGGGTTTAAAGACTTCAATAAACTTCCTCGGCATCCCTCAGCTATTTTTAGCGCTTTGTTTTGAATGCCATCCGGATCTGGTGACTTACCGTCCGGCATCCTGGATGGGGATTGGATTATTTCGCTGCCTATGATAGCGAGAATATGGCCTTCCGTTAATTCGGTCAACTGCCGTGAAGGACATTTTTTCCAAGAATACCGGACTTACCACCCTATACACCATTCCCCCACGGATTTGTATCAACATCTTCAAGATTTAGCAATTTACGCACGGTTTTATCCGTCTGCAGCAGATTACTGTGTGCCGGTGTGTGCATTGCCCTTTGACAAAGCCGCCGCGCATTTAGGCGTTAATGGCGCAGATCCATAATTTCTTCGGTCAACCAGTAGTTGATTCGCCGGCCATTAACGGAGCCTTTTCTAAACATAGACCTATTACAAGTAGCTTCTAATTGTTGTGTGATTTGCGCGGCTCTTTGTTCAGCCGATCCCTCAATGGAACTTGCTTGCAAAAGGATTGCCCTAATCCTAATTGCCTCTTCAGCGAAACGTTTAGCGGATATCCAACTGTCGGGCGTCTTTCACGGCTCGTCATGTTCTGTCAGCAAACATGCCTGATGATACCTGTGTGTAGTGTGCACTTACATGCCAGTCCATTACTGGCGCTAAGTAGCTACTACCGAAGAGGGTTAATAATGTTAATAAGAACAATGTCGCGACACGAAAAAGCGTTGGCCTTTCTTTATAGTTTGCGATAGCAGATCATGTGCCGTCTGGCAGTGGGTAAGATTTAACAGCAGGAATATCATTTTATGATCTTCTTTTGTGCATCTTGATACAGTCAAAATTCAGAACTGTCAGTATTGTAGTTGAAATTTGCCGTTCCGGGTTTTGGCATAGTATACAGTCGAGTTTCCTGTGTGTGTGGCCCCTCCACACACTTGAAACACATGTTCGACCATTCGTGCTCGCTACTACAGTCCCCTGCAAAGTGCCCAAACACAAAACATTTGAAGCACTTCTTGGGCGAGACCTGTTGCTTAAATCAGCAGTTTGTCCATCCAACCTTGAGTTTCCCGACTGTTGAAGACTTCGTTCGCTACCTCCATGGACAGGCTGATGGTTGCAATTTATGTGCCACAGCATACCAGTTCCTCATTGTTCTGACAGCGCCGGGTGGTATTAGGATGCCCAATTATTCCACAAAAGATGCGCAGATTTCCTTTATCCTTGTAACCATGGCAAAATTGAGGCACTCAATTTCAACTTCTTTGCGTAGGGTCTGGTCTTCACATCGATTCCCTTCAGTCCGAGTACGCTTGTTACAATGGATTTATACCTTCCCGCAAAATTCTCCGGATATGTCAGGCGTAATAACAATTCCCTCTTCTGTGTCCGAGATACATTATCTCCTTCAACTTTGGCTCCATATACCTGCTGGGAGAATAAAAAGTGTCGTTGCACGTACTAAGAGAAAACGCACGGAAATATATGCTCCTGTTGGGACAAAAAAAAAAACAAAAGATATTGACATCCTTTCATAGACCAGCACAACCTTCCAGCATGGAATCTTTATGTCATGGGGAATATACATAACCGGTTTAACGTATTTAAATGCTTCTTGAACAAATTCTTCACGTAGAAGTCCGTCAAATACTCTCGAATCCTTTTACAGATTCCAGCATGGTCAACCAGCACCATTCTTTGCGATTTTTTTTCTTCTACTCCTTTAAGTCGTGACCCAAAATATTTTGACGTCTGTGTTTGGCCTCTTGTTTAAGGGAGATTTCGTGTTCGCTTAACTTCCACACACAACAAAAAACCTGAAGGGATTGTTCAAGACTGCCGACACTATCATTTCCGTACCATCTTATTGAAACAACAAAACACCATCACAAATTTCCGATGAAAGTCCACTTTATTGCAACTTCCACCCTTCTTTTTACTTATTTTTATAAAAACGTCTTCATCTAGAAGAAGAATCCGAGGATTTTACCTCCCAAATGTCTTCGTCGAGCTTCTTCGTGATCCATAATGCCGCCTGAGGTTGTGAGGACGACATAGCCGAACTGACGGGACGGCAACAAATTGTTTGTCCACTTCTCAATGTCGTTGATGGGCACATCGAAACGGGGCGAGATGACGCCACACTTGTTGAGGCGACCGGTCAGGTTGACAACAATTTTGCCCGATCTGTGATCGTCGACGATTTCGAATTCGCCAATGTAGCCGTGCTTCATCATGACTGTGAGGAATTTAATGATGACCTTCGAGCATGGGCGAAGGAGCACTTGGCGTTTGCCGCGTTTCTCGGCATTGTTGATGCATTTCAGAGCATCGGCTAATACGTTCATACGCACCATGGCTAAAATGAAAAATTCAGAAAATGCATTAGAACTTTTGAAATTTCTATAAAAATCGAAAATTGTTGAACCAAATAGTCCCGAGTGGCTGTCACCCAAAAAAGTTTCCCGGTGTATCCGAAAAACATTGATTTTCCCAGCTTTGAGGTTATATTGTTATTGTACACAATTTGAGAGAATCCTCAAGACTAGCAGGGAGCAGAAGAATTGCTAGAAACTGAGCTTGCAAATTGAGTTTACTTTATTAGGAGACAATGCAAATCTAGTGAACGAACATAAACACGAAAATATCCTGCATGCGAAGTCACCCCCGTGTGCAAGTAGACCGGGCGGCACAAATAATATACGAATTAGTCATAACAAGATTCTTTCTCCACCGAAATCGTGTCGCCGATACAAAACTAATCGTATTTATCCACAAAATTGGAAATATTGCACTTTACATAGAATTCATATAAACTTGGCGAAGAAATGCTATTGACAGCCGCGGGAACTGTCAAAGTGAATAATGAATGTCGATTTTCTTGGATTTCACCGAGAAACATTGCGTAAATCGACATAATTTCGAACGGGCGGCACTCTCAGGACTATAATCAACAATTTCGATGGTAATTTGCGATACGATGAAGCCGAGATTACCTTCGATTTATTTTAGAAAAATATTTCACAGCAGTCGGTGAAAAGTACGCGACAGAAAGGAGGAAGTTGACATCCGGTTGGTAGCACTGAGTGTCGAAACTTAGTGACGGGAACGACTTGGTGCGGTGAGTATCCGAATTTTTGTTGGCGGCTTAAGTGGTTTAAAAGAAAGAAGCAACAAGTTTTTATATACGGTATTTGTATTCTTTTTAGAATGCGTTTTCATTATTGTTTTTTTTTGTTCGCTGATAGCGCAACGCTCACTCGTGTGTTGGATCACCCTGGGGTTGGCGATTATTCAGTAGGAGGTAGTATAGACTGATCGCCAAATGGCTGCGCGTCCAAAAACTGGCATCACGAACAGCCAAAGCGATTGGTTGGGTTGTCATATTGAATATGAAAACTGGACGCACACCCAAATGGCGATCAGTTTGGATGCAATGACAACTCCCAAGTAACAATTCGTATGCTTTAAAGAAGCATTTCTTCTTCTTGTAGCGGTGCAGAAAGGTGTGAAACCTCTGTGCATCTATGTGGGTACGATTTATGGTTCGTCAATGTTTGTGTCCGTGAGGTCTAAGGACAAAAACATAGCTGCTGCGATAGGGTTTTCCACTGATCCTAACAACTAAGAGGATCGCCCCGTAGAAACGATAAATGATTGAATTTTTCATATCAGACTGGATCTGACAGGTGGGGACAATTCGTCTTTTTTACCTTTGTGTCGCACTGAAACTGCGATATGACTATTACATTTTATAGATACACTTCCTGACTTCCTCCAGCAACAATCTTTCCCCCCATTTACTTCGTAATAACTTCACAATAACACTTGACAGATGGGGACAACCGCTTTTTAAAATCGTGCCATGCAGTTTGCATGGGTGACAGCTGATTTATCATTCCTTTTTATTTCTCTGGCATGTTCTGCTATCCGCTTTAATAGGGGGAACTTTTGTGTTTCCGATATTTTCCGCTATATGTCCGCTATATGGCGGACGGTAAGATAAGTGTCGCTAGTGTCGATAACAAGAACAAGAAAATTCTTCTTGCGAAGCTGATAGCGTAATGTTCCGATGATTATTGGGATGATCCTCACGGTAGCAACCAACAAGATACTGTTTAGAGAGTAGGAGATTGTGATCACGTATTGGCATAAATTTTGTCTCCTGATGTAAGTGATCCTGGGCAGACATCAGAAGGCAACCTGTCGCGATGCGTAGAGCGGCATTTTGGCAGACCTGAACTTTGGACCAGTTTGTGTCACATAGACTATGTGTCCAAACTGGGGCTGCATAATCAGCTGCCGCTCGACCCACCGCTTTATAGGTGGCTAGCATGGTTTCTTTATCTTTGCCCCAGGTACTACCTGCTAGAGCTTTTAGGATGTTGTTCCTACTGCGCATTTTCTCACAGACTGAAGCTGCATGATTCGCAGACGTCATCATATTCTCTAGGCCCGAGAATTTTGGGGTTTTTAACAGTAGGAACAGAATTGTTGCCAATACGTATATCCATCTCCCATCTGATGTCCTCCCACTAAGTGGTTAGAAAAGTCGCAGAGGATTTGGACGCAGAGATGGTGAGGTTTCGGCTTTGGAAAAATGCCTGTAATCGTCCTAGATAGCGATTAATTCGGAGGCGCATTTCATCCTTATCATTCCCTGTGGCGAGTACGGTGCAATCGTCAGCATAGGAAATCACCTCGATTCCTTCAGGTGGTGTGGGAAGGCCGGACATGTAGATGTTGAACAGAGTGGGGGGAGTACCCCTCCCTGTGGAACACCTAATTTGATTTTCCTAAGCTTAGAACGTTTGCCTCGAAACTCGGTGAAGGAGTGCCGACCAGCTAGATAATTGGCAATCCAACGGATCTCTTGTGCAGGAAGATGCATATTCAACAAGTTTGCTAAGAGCAATGATTGACCTTATCGAATGCACTTGATAGGTCTATTGCCACCAGAATAGTTCTGTGACAACGACTGCGTTGATTTAGCCCATCACGAATGCGTGTAGTGATCGCATCGAGGGCAGTGGTGGTACTATGCATCTTCCTGAAGCCATGCTGGTGAGGTTCTAGCTTCGCATGTGCAACAAGAGTGGGGGAATAAGGGCCTCCAGCGTCTTTGCGACAGGAGAAAGTATCGTAATGGGGCGGTAGGATTCCCCGAGATTTGCGCTCTTCCCTGGCTTGAGACAGGGAACAATTCGACCTGTTTTCCAGATTTCAGGGATGGCAAGCGTGGACATCGACAAGTTAAAGGCGGCCGTGAGATACTCAATGGCTGGAAGGTCGAGATGTTTCAACATGGTCATCGAAATGCCATCTGGTTTTTAGCATTCTCGATGACTTTTTTAACCTGGTCCGCGGTAAAAGATCAACATTCCGGCTGCGAATCCGTCTTCTAATTTTGCGCTTGAGGCCGTCAGACTTGGGATGTTCAATAAATTGTTTATTGAACAGGCTAGCACATTAAAGAGGATCGCAGGTTTTTGTGTTGCCAAATTCAATGGCGTTGTTGCCCTTTCCTTTTCGAGGATTGGAAAGGGCGCGGACGGTAGACCATAATTTGCTGACACCTTCATTGAGGTGCTGATTCCATTTCGCCCTCCTATAGTCTTTAACTTGTCGGTCAATTTCGGAGTTAAGCTCCTGAATTCTGGGATCATCAGGGTGAGCACAAGAAGCACTTCATCCTGTAACATTCATATAAGGTGTGTTTTTTTGGTTATCCCGTGCAGGTTTGGGTAACGAAACTCCATATAAAAAAAATGACAGTTGACGCACCTGTCATTTTTTTTATATGAAGTTTCGTTACCCAAACCTGCACGGGATAACCAAAAAAACACACCTATAGTAACACAAAATCAGTTTATCGTGTGACATCGCTTATATAATTATTTTGATCCGATAAAAACTCTTTAAAACACTTTTCGGAAAAGTTAAAAAGTTCTTATATAATCAATTCACAACCACATCCAATAAGACTTCGATAACACTTCTCTAAACGTTAACCTAAAAAGATGCTCCATTAAATACTTCTTTGTAGTCTTTATTGAATGACATAAACACACATGACTGAAATCAACACACACATGCATATAATCTTCTATAGCACTGTCGATTTCATTTTTATAGTGTGACATTCGTGTGATCATCCAATAAATTGCTCAGCGTAGTTTTATAGAAGGATGAACTTTGTGATTTTTTAAAGAATTGTCACTTATGAAGTGCTCTGGAACACCACGTTTCTTAAATTGAATTCATCGAAATATTGCATGAAACCAACATTTTCTCACTCATTCTTAACTTATGAATCAATTAAGATAATCTCAGCCTAGAAACTGGCTGCATTTTATTGATGAACGTGTGAATTTAATTAGCTTTATTGAGCATTTCGATAGAAGCAACGAACCACTTGTAGTGTTTACGAGCAATATGCTGACTATATGTGAGGTTGGCCGAGTGGTTAAGGCGTCGGACTTGGGTACGACAGTCGCTGGTTCGACGCTGGCTGCGGGAATTTTTTTTCTTGTTTTTTTTTTGCAAACGCGAGAAAATGACAGAAAATGATGACATAACACATATGATGTATGTCTTTTTCAAAGTGTAATTCAGTGCTACAATAAGGTTCAATTGGATCAAAAAACGGCGCCAAATGCCATTATTGGACTGTTATTCAGTGGTTATACCCTGTAAATTGCCCCTATTATTCCCAAGCAACAATTCGTTTGCTTTAAAGAAGCACTTCACACTGTAGTAACCATATAGTACCACGGAATTCATTTATCGTGTGACATCGCTTAAAGTAATATTTTATTCCGATAAACCATCCTTAAGGTACGTTGTGCTAGACACGGCCGCACGACTGCGACTCGCTCATTCCATATAAAAACTCGTTTCTCTCTCATTTTAAAAACGAGTTTTTATATGGAATGAGCGAGTCGCAGTCGTGCGGCCGCGTCTAGCACAACGTACCTTTAAAGTATTTTCCGGAAAGCTTCTGTCATCATTATGGAATAAATTCAAAGATTGTGGTATAAAACTTCGATAAAACTGTCTCTAAACGTCAACCTAAAAAAGACACTCCTTTAAATACTCCACTCTTGTGTTTATTGGATGATACAGCACACACATGCAATAGTCTCTCTAAGTTAACTCACACACATGCATATATTCTTCTATAGCACAGTCGGTGTCATTTTTATCGTGTGACATTCGTATGGTCATCCAATAAATTGTTCAGCGTAGTTTTATAGAAGGATGGACTTTGTGATTTTTTTAAGAATTGACACTTATGAAGTGCTCTGGAATACCACGTTTCTTGAATTGAATTCATTGAAATATTGAATGAAACCAACTGTAAAGTTTGAAGAGAATTTGCTCGCTGAATTTACTAAGCACATAAACAAAGTAAAATTCAGGTGCCGGATCACTAACAAGCGCATAAACTTGTTAGAACGTAGAAATGCTTGTCGTTTCCAAAATAAACGCCAGGCGTGTTCTTGATAGACTGTGTTTTATTGTAAATTGTTCTGACTTATATAGTAACAAAATTAACGGTGTTTATATTTTCTCTCATTACAAACAATTAATATTTTCTCTTAATGTCAACTAATTCAATAGAAATGCAAAATATACTAGTAAATAATATTTGAGAGAAAGAAAAAAATGTAAATAAGTAATATTTGTATATAAATGTACACTGTTAAAAATTACTTTCCAAAAGGGAAAATTATATTATTGTTAATCAATAATATACAAATGAACATCCTCCCCCCGCCATGGAACGGTAGGTAGAAGTCGTTGGCCTTCCTGGTTCAATCGAACAATCGTCGATGCTTTGGATGTTGGCTGCCTTCACTGTTATCGGTTGCCTTCGAAACGAACCTCGTCCTTTTGGGCGCTTCACGTTGATCCGGTTGAATAGTGTCGTCAATAACTTCGATGGGTAATGGAGCCACCTTATGTATTGGTCGCTCGATTACTTGAGATGCTGTTTTAATTTTGATGACTCGAACACGACCGTCCTTACCCTTCATTGTGTCCACTACTCGTCCAAGAGGCCACTTAAGTGAGGGAGCGTTATCTTCGTGTATCATAACCAGTGTATTTGGTTCTATATTTGAGTGGCTGGTCTTCCACTTTTGCCGTTCTTGTAGCCCATGTAGATATTCAATAGTCCACTTTTCTCAGAAATCATTCTTGAGTTGCCGGACAAGTTGCCATCGCGCGTCGAGGCTGATATTCCTTCCTTGAGCTTGTGGATCCACATTGCTAGTGAGGGGCTCTCCAATAAGAAAATGCCCGGGAGTAAGCGCGGTGAGGTCACTGGGATCTGCAGACATCGGCGTAAGGGGTCTCGAATTCAGTATAGCTTCGATCTGTATTATTAATGTCTCCAACTCTTCATAAGTTAAACTTGCTGAGCTGATCTGTAGTTGCATAAGCCGTTTTGTGGACTTTACCGCGGCTTCCCACAAGCCGCCGAAGTGAGGAGCTCGTGGAGGAATAAAATGGAATGTTATCCCTTTATTTGCACAGACGGATGAAATTTCGCTCTGGGCGTTTTTTGAATATATTGCGTCGTATATTTCGTTGAGCTGGTTACTGGCCCCAACAAAATTTGTGGCGTTGTCCGAATAAATGTTTAGGCAGTGCCCGCGACGACTGATGAATCTTCTTAAAGCACCTAGAAACGCACTTGTGCTAAGGTTCGACACAAGCTCAAGGTGAAGAGCCTTGGTAGCAAAACAGCAAAATATTGCCACATAGGATTTAACGGGTTTCTTCCCTCTGATCTTGAAGTGCGTCCAGAAAGGTCCACAATAGTCGATTCCAGTATTGATGAATGGACGGGCGGGTTGAACCCTTGGGGCAGGTAAATTGCCCATCATCTGATTCATCATTTTTGGTGCTAATCTAGTACAGTGAATGCAGTGGTGTACTATTGATCGTGCGATGATTTTGCCTTTAATTGGCCAGAAACTTTGGCGCGTTATAGATAATAGCGTCTGTGGAGGAGCATGCTTATGGCTCAGGTGAATGTCCGTCATCAACAATTTTGCGAATGGATGCCGGTACGGAAGAAGCATAAGATGTTTTGCATTGTATGCTACATTAGCTTCCTGTAGTCTGCCTCCCACGCGAACAATGCCGTATTCATCGATAAACGGAGCCAATCCGTTCAATGGGCTACCTTTTGGAACTTCGTCGTGCTGATTAAGACAGGCAATATCATCGGAAAATTCTTCTTGCTGCATATATCTTATCAATGAGTGTAGACACTGCCATCTAGATAGACAGGCCGGATTATCAGCTGATCTGTCAGTGGTCATGCAACACTAGTAGTGCCATGGTTGGTCATGGTCCGCGCTTAGTACTGCCAAAGTACCGCTCAGTACAATCCACAAATTGTCCACAATCCAAATATCAGTGGCTGTCACCCTGTCATTTCGTGTGACTTGCTATGATATACACATGCCAGTGCGTTGATTTTTGAGATAAATATGGTAAGTACGATGTTGATGTATACTATTTTACCACTTGCACATCAAAAACACATTAAAGCAAACCATAACCTTTGTTTCGTAATAAACGCTCGGCATATTTAAACTTTTGGGTTCAGAAGCACTGGAGGTTGTGGGCTTTACAAATGTCAACTGTCACTGGTCACGAACGCACTTTGTCCACTTGTAGACGAACAAATTTCTGCAGTTCGGCCTGTCTATCTAGATGGCAGTGGTGTAGAGCATCATTCATTTCTTCAGCTGTCAAATATTCGTGATGATTACGTATTCCTTGTATACGTTTTGTAAATCGCAGAATATACGCCATAATTCTCTGAAGCCTTTTGAATGAATTATGATGGTCAATCTGTCTAATGATCTCGCGCAGACTTTCAGACAGAGTTATTGAAAGTGCGGTCGTCGATTCTAATTCATATCTGGGTGGGAAAAGTACTTCCGATCCGTGCAGAAATAGAGGTCCATAAAACCAAATTGACAAAGATTTAAGCCTCTGTGGCGTTGTTCCTCTGGAGATAATATCTGCTGGATTGTCTTCGGATGTGACGTGTCTCCAATTGGAGATGGCGGTTTTGCGCTGAATAGCGGCTACTCGATTTGCGACGAAGGACCTTTTCGAAGAAGATGGTCTATTCAGCCAAGCGAGGACAATACTAGAATCCGTCCAATAAAACTCCTTACAAATACTCAGGTCGATACTGGATTTAACTTTGTGACATAGATCAGCTGCCAGCTTCGCAGCACACAATTCCAATTTGGGGATGGTCAGCCGTCTGTGTTGGTGCTACTCTCGATTTGGCGCAGAGTAATCGAACTGTAAGGGTGTCGTTGAAAATGGCTCTAACATAGACGGCTGCACCATAAGCCTTTTCTGACGCGTCCGCAAATGTATGGAGTTGTATTTCATTCGGGGTTTTGTGGTCAAATAGATGTCTCGGGAATGTCAACTCTTTCAGACCGCTAATGTTTTTCCTAAACTTGACCCAATCTGCTTTCAGTGGAAGTGGTAGTTCTTCATCCCAATGTGACTTGAGCTTCCACATATCTTGTACGAGTATCTTTCCAGATACAACAATAGGCGAGTATATTCCCAAAGGGTCAAAAATACGCGCTAAATCTGAATAGGCTGATCTTTTGTTGATTGTTATACCCTTCGCTTATTAAGCGTAAAGGGTATATTAACTTTGTCATGAAGTTTGTAACGCATTGAAGGAAGCATCTCCGACCATATAAAATATGTATATATATGATCAGCGTGACGAGCTGAGTCGATTGGGCGATGTCCGTCTGTCCGTCTGTCCGTCTGTCTGTCTGTTGCGACGCGTTTTGCTCGGCCAGTTTAAAAGCTATGGAGCACATGCTTCTTTTTGTTGCAGGCAGTTTGTATGTTTGAATCGCTAAAATCCGCCAAGGGGGTCGTGGGGCTGTCATACAAACCTACCCCCCAAATTTAGGTTCTTCTTAGAAAAACTTTTTTATTTATGCACCAATTTCAATCAAATTTCACACAAATGTGTTTTAATTGGTAACACACAATATATGTAAAAATCTACCAAATCGGACAATGGGGTCGTGGGGCTGCCATACACACCTAGTCTTCAAATTATGTTCTTCTAAGAAAAACTTTTTTATTCTCTTATCGATTTCAATCAGATTTCGCACAAATGTGTTTCTAGTAATACCACAAAACATATGTCAAAATGGACTAAATCGGACCATGGGGTCATGGGGCTGTCATAGAAACCTAGCTCCCCAAATTAAGTTCTTCTAAGAAATTTTTTTTTATTTATACACCAATTTCAACCAAACTTCACACAAATGTGTTTCTATTGATGACACAAAACATATGTATAAATAAATGTAGTCGGACCATGTGGTCATGGGGCTACCATACAAGCTTAGCCCCCCAAATAACATTTTTCTAAGAAAAACGTTTTTATTTGCACACCAATTTCAATCAAACCTCAGAAAATTACATTTCTATTCATGCCACCATAACAAACGTGAAATCTGGCTATGGGGTCGTGGGGCTGCCATACAAAGTTGACCCCCAAAATTAGGTTCTTCTAAAAAATACTTTTTTATTTGGACACAAATTTCAACTAAACCTCATTGAAATGTATTTTTAGTGATGGTCTAAAACATATAAAAAAATGAGTTATATCGGACCATGGGGTCATGGGGCTAGCATATAAACCCAACCCCCAAATTAGGTTCTTCGAAGAAAACCTTTTTGATTTGTCCACCAATCTGAACCAAATGTGTTTTAATTGATGCCACAAACTACGTAAAAATTGATGGGAAGGCCATAGGGCTGCCCTACAACCCCATTCCCCCTCTTTTTGGTTCTTATAAGAAACCTACGTCCCGCTTCGCCCAATAAATCTTCGCCACGGCACTTATGAGAAAATTCAAAAGCATGGAAGCGGGGAGGACTGAACACTAGTCATAGGTGCGCCCGAAAAAAACTTTTAGTCCGAGGGGAGCGAAGGGTATCCAAATTTCGGCCGCGCCCGAAATTAGCTTCGGTCTCGTTTTTCTTTCTGGGCAAGAAGATTGTACGGAAAATACATCCTGTTTTGGGCACCATGTTAGGCCTAATGTTTTTATACGATCCTCGGAATCAGTGTCGAAGTCCAAATCGATTTCCATATCTTGGGACGAAAATCCTTTCAATAGACGTGGATGATTGGAGCACCATTTTCTCAAATAAAACCCTCCTTCACTCGCCAAGGCAATCAGTTCTGTTTGCGTACGAACAGCTTCTGATAGACTGTTGTTGCCAGTAATTATATCGTCGACGTAAGTATCGTTCCTTAATACCGAAGATCCCCGAGGATATTGTTCTGAACGCTCGTCGGCTAATGTCTGTAGACACTTTGTGGCTAGGTACGGAGCTGATTTCGTTCCGTAGGTTACTGTTGTCAACTGGTAAGCCTTCAGCTCTTCGTGCGGATTATTTCGCCAAAAGATCAGGAGATATCTCTGGTCATTTTCATGAATACCTATCTGCCGGAACATTTGCTTTATGTCAGTTATAAAGACATAGGAGTGCGTTCTAAATCGAAGTAAAATCGAGAAAAGCTCATCTTGAACGACGGGGCCTTTCGCGAGTATGTCGTTGAGTGATATATTATTCGAGGTTAGCGCCGACGCATCGAAAACAACTCTCAATTTTGTAGTGCTACTGTCAGGCTTACACACGTAGTGGTGCGGCAAAAAGTAATAGGGGTGTTTCAATTGCTTAACATCAATTGGTTTCATATGACCGAGGTCAATATATTCCTCGATGAATTCGGTATATTGTCGTTTTATTTCTGGGTTTCCAGCAAGTCTTCGCTCTAGAGCAAAGAAGCGTCTTGAAGCAATGTCCGCCGATTCGCCTAAGTCCGTAGGCGGCCTTACAAAAGGTAGCCGCACGGTAAAGCGTCCGCTCGGATCTCGCATTGTATTCTTTTTAAAATCCCGTTCACATTGTTCTTCTTCCTCAGTAAAGGAATTTGTATTTGAATAGTCTTCAAGCTTCCAAAGGCGTTCTATCAGTCGATCGATTTGCTTCATCAGTTTGTGTTCCAACACCACATAGTGACCAATCGTTTGATTGTGGTTGTGATTCCATATTTGGCAATTCTTCCATCTTACAGAAGCGTTCCAGCGATTGAGCAAGATCGGCTCCTTCATCACCGTGTGTTGCAACACTACATATTGGTCGATTGTTTGGTTGTAAGTCCGCTATCATTCCCGCCAGAATCCATCCAAATGACGAATTTTGTAGAAGTGGTAAGTTTGGTCCCATTGAATATTGCTCAGGTTGCAATAAGCGATAGTAATACTCAGCTCCTATCAACAGGTCAATACGACTAGGCTCATTGAACTGCGGATCAGCTAATGTGAAATGTTGTGTTGAAATTGATAGGTTGATCTCCGGTTATCTTTGGCAAAACAAAAGCATCCATTCGAATAGAAAAGTCGGTGTTGATGGATTTCAAAAATATGTTGACTCGATGTGTTGCGGAGCTTACTGAGTTCCCTATGCCTTCGATAGTCATATTTGAGCGCTTGTACTTGCTTCCAAGTTTCTTAGCCACTCGTTCGCTTATGACGTTGATTTGTGAGCCGGAGTCCAATAACGCTTTGCACAAGATTTCGTTCCCATCAGAAGTTTGAATTCGTACTCCAACAGTTCCGAGTAGTACGAAACCTGATTTTGGGTGCTCCGTGTGTATGCTTAGTGAAGCTGTTACGTCGTTTGATGATAGCGACGATGATAACGGCTGAATAGTTTTTGATTCTTGTCCATGAATCAGCGTGTTGTGTCTCTTGTTACACTTCAAGCACGCTCTTGAAGTGCACTGACTAGCAAAATGGCCAGGTTTCAAGCAATTCAGACATCGAGATTCTTTTTTCAAAAATTGGGCTCTTTGATCGGGTTGCCATGACAAGAAAACTGTGCACTTGTACAGCTGATGATGCACTTGAGAATCGCATGGACATAAGCGTGAGGAAATGGCTGGAAAACTCTTGGATTTCAATGCGTTGCTGTGATCATATTTTTTGAAAGAGCCTCGTTGAACAGCTTCAAGTGTGAGGAATCGGCTTTCCAGAAATTCCATAAATTGGCTCATAGTTCCGAATTCCTTTGGGTTCTCTAATCCTTGTTCATATAATGTGAGTGTAGAGCGATCCAACTTCTTAAGTAAAACATGTAACAGAATTGGATCCCAGTGATCAACTCCAATGTCGAGGTTTTTCAGGCTAAGAAGACACTCATTAGTCACATCGTGCATCAGCTTGATAGGAGCGGCTGTTTCCGACGTTATGCTGGGCTGACTTAAGAGTCTCGTCAATACGGCTGTCACTATAATCCGCTTGTTATTATACCGGCTGACGACAACATCCCAAGCCGTATCATAGTTATCGCTTGTTGGTGATAAGTGCTTGATCAATGCTTTAGCTTCACCGGATAAATTGCTAATCAGGTAGAACATTTTCTCTGCCTTGCTTAGTTGTTGTTGTGAATGTATTAGCTGCACATAAAGATCATGGAAATTAGTCCATTGCAAATAATCGCCACTGAAAGTGGGCAATGTTATTTTTGGCAAATTCACTTTGGAATTGTTTTTAGACACCGTCTCGTTTTTCACAGGTATTGAATACGAGTGCAAACGCTGTTGCAGCTTGATAATAGCATCTTCCAATACATATTGTACATGGAAAGAGACTTCAGCTTCGGACGAGAGATCATCCAAATTCTCTTCCCATATAAGATTTTGGATCACTTTGAGCTCTTTTTCGTATGATAAGAGCCGGTCAATTTTCAATTGATAATATTGCGGACTTTGTGATTGCTCATTGTCTTTAGCAATATTCTCAAGATAATGTGTCACCGCTTGTTGTAATGACTTTCTCTTACGCTGGAGTCGGAGAAGGCTATCCGCTAACGGTTGTGTAATTTGTGTTGGTAGTTGAGGTGGACTCTTAGATGGCGTTTGTTGTTGGGATTTTTGCGCCAAACCATCTGCACCTTTTGATGGGACTGTACTTGATGGACGAATTGTAACTGTACCGATTAATTCGTTCAACCGCGAGAGAAACTCCTTATGCATATTGAAAACAGAATCGTAGAAATTGTCCTTGAAGTATGGTTCCTCATCGCTTTTTTCCTCGTCTTTCAGTAGTTTTTCGTGATTGCGGTTAAATTCCTCCCACAATGTGCTGAGGCAGGAAAGGCGTTTAGAAGCATAATCTGCCGTTTTCAGCGATGATGCGTCCGTTTTGAAGGTAGCGAGCATTTGCTGTATACGCGTGCCCAGCTCATGTTGCCGTGCAAAAATTGTGGCTGCCGCCATGGTGATCTTGACGCGATTTCTGTTCTCGAAAACTGCTCTGTTTTAGTGATGATAACTCGGACTTGTTCACTGCAGGTCCTGTCACGGTCGCCAAATGTAAAGTTTGAAGAGAATTTGCTCGCTGAATTTACTAAGCACATAAACAAAGTAAAATTCAGGTGCCGGATCACTAACAAGCGCATAAACTTGTTAGAACGTAGAAATGCTTGTCGTTTCCAAAATAAACGCCAGGCGTGTTCTTGATAGACTGTGTTTTACTGTAAATTGTTCTGACTTATATAGTAACAAAATTAACGGTGTTTATATTTTCTCTCATTACAAACAATTAATATTTTCTCTTAATGTCAACTAATTCAATAGAAATGCAAAATATACTAGTAAATAATATTTGAGAGAAAGAAAAAAATGTAAATAAGTAATATTTGTATATAAATGTACACTGTTAAAAATTACTTTCCAAAAGGGAAAATTATATTATTGTTAATCAATAATATACAAATGAACACCAACATTTCCTCACTCCTTGTTAACTTATGAATCAATTAAGATAATCTCAGTGCAGAAAATGTCTGCATTTTATTTATGAATGTGTGGATTTATTCAACTTCAACTGATTGACATATAAAGAAGAAGGTGCAATGGAGAAGAGTCGATAAAGAAGTGTTGAGCACTTGTAGTGTTTACGAGCAATGTTAACTATATGTGAGGTTGGCCGAGTGGTTAGGGCGTCGGACTGGCGTACGACAGTCGCTGGTTCGACGCTGGCTGCGGGAATTTTTTTTCTTGTTTTTTTTTGCAAACGCGAGAAAATGACAGAAAATGATGACATAACACATATGATGTATGTCTTTTTCAAAGTGTAATTCAGTGCTACAATAAGGTGCAATTGGATAAAAAAACGGCGCCAAACGCCATTATTGGACTATTATTCAGTGTTTATAACCTTTAAAGTGCCCCTATTATCGTTAGAAGAAAATATTCTATGAAATATTATAGGGATGAAATTGTTACTTGGGTTGTTGTTATCAGGAGCGGCAAAGGTACAAACTTTATTGGAGCTCAGAAGGAGCTTTCACACGGCAGCCATTTATTTGATCGAAACCCAACGCACAAGGATGTTGGGAGCGGCTTTTAGCGTGAACAATTAAGGACGTAGCACCTCGGCTAGAAACCTCCCGCAGTGTAACCATCGAGGCGGAAAATGTAATCAACAGTCGTCTGTTAACGGATCTGCCGATATCCCCCGATGAAGACGAGCCCTTAACGCCCAATAATTTCTCGATGGGCTGGCTTTACTTCTTCTTTTAGCGGTACAGAAGGATTCGATTTATAGTTCGTCGTCGTTTTCGTCCGTAATATCCAGGGACAAAAACGTGGCAGCTGCAATGGGATTTTCCCATAGTGAGAGGGGGGGTGAGATTAGTGGGTGCAGCTGGGCATTGAAACAAATGGGCCACATCGTGTGACGTGCCAGCGCCATTTGGGCATATGTTTTGTATATTTGGGTCTATGCGAAATAGATACGAATTGAGGCGTGAGAAGAAGCCTGACCGAAGTTGGGCTAAAGTCACTCTGGTGGCTCTCGGGAGCCTATTCTCCTCAGGCGAAATAGGTGGTGGGAGCGCTGAGAGGACTCTGTTCTTACCTAAACTCGCAATAGACCGACTCACTTCCTCAGTGTGAATCATTGCAATGGCAGCCCTGTATGAATCTTCATCGAAAGGAACCCTTTTGTAACCCTGGACCTCTCTCTCAAGGTCACGAAGGCCACGTTTGATGTTGCGTGGATGGGGAATTTTGTCCATAAGGTCACGGTTAGGATGATCCTCTCGATAACAACCTACTAAATATTGTTTTGTAAGTAGTCAATTGTGGTCTCGTATTGGCATCAAATGTGTCTCCTGATGTAGGTGATCCTGGGCAGACATCGGAAGGCACCCTGTGGCTGTGCGTAGAGCAGAATTTTGGCAGACTTGGATTTTATTCCAGTTTGTGTTACAAAGACCTTGCGAGCAAACTGGCGCCGCAAAATCAGCCGCTGCTCGACCCACCGCTCTATAAGTGGCTAGCATAGTCTCTTTATCTTTGCCCCAGGTGCTGCCAGCCAGTGCTTTAAGAATTTTGTTCCTACTGCTCATCTTTTCACATACTGCTTCCGCGTGATGAGCTGAAGCAATGCCGTCTAGATATTAAGGCCGCAATGTAGAATCTTAGACGTCAAAATCAGCTTATAATTTTAGGTTATGTTCGCCAATGTTGCACTGTTTTGTTTTTGCTTTTTATTACGTCACAACTTGTTTTTGTTGTTTGTTCGTTTTAAAAAAAAATTTAAGAGCTAAACTATGACGTCATTGTACAGCTGAGTTGCGGCTATGATATTTCTAGATGGCGTTGGCTGAAGTCATAATTTTCTCAAAGTGAAGCCCGAGAATTTTTGGATTTGCAACAATAGGAACTGGTTTGTTGCCAATACGTACCCCAACCGGCCACCGACAATCACCTGACCAGGTGGTAAGGAAGGTCGCTGATGATTTGGACGCTGAGATGGTTAAATTTCTGCTAAGAAAAAAAGCTTCTAGTCGCGCTAAATATCTATTGATATCTACGCGGCGAGTACAGTGCAGTCATCGGCATATGAGATAACTTCAATGCCTTCCGGAGGTGTTGGGAGACCTGCCATGTAGATGTTAAACAGAGTGGGGGAGAGAACCCCACCCTGAGGAACACCTAATTTGATCTTTCTGAGTTTGGAACGACTGCCTCGAAACTCGGTGAAGGATTGCCTTCCA
This sequence comes from Microchrysa polita, assembly GCA_949715475.1. Classification (NCBI taxonomy): domain Eukaryota; kingdom Metazoa; phylum Arthropoda; class Insecta; order Diptera; family Stratiomyidae; genus Microchrysa; species Microchrysa polita. The sequence goes on from OX454417.1 coordinate 51,323,210, forward strand.
GCTAGATAGTTGACAGTCCATCTTATCTCTTGTGTCGGAACATGCACGTTGAGGAGGTTTGCCAGAAGCATGGAGTGATTGACCTTATCATTATTATTGATAGGTCAATCGCCACCATGATGATTCTATGGCATGGTGTACGCTGGTTTAGTCCGTCTCTTACACGTGTAGTGATCGCGTCCAGAGCGGTGGTCGTACTGTGCATGCGTCTAAATCCGTGCTGATGGGGTTCTAGCTTCGCATGTGAAACGAGAGTGGGTGGATGAGGGCTTCCAGCATCTTTGTTACAGGTGACAGAATCGTAATCGGTCTGTAGGAAGTTCCTAGTTCGGCACTTTTTCCTGGTTTAAGACATGGGACTATGCGACCTTGTTTCCAGATGTCGGGGATGGCAAGCGTTGGCATTGACAAGTTAAAGACTGCCGTGAAATACTCAATGGCAGGAAGGTCAAGATGTTTGAGCATGGCCATTGAAATGCCATCGGGTCCAAGAGAGTTTTTTGCATTCTCAATGACTGTTTTAACCTGGTCCGGGGTGTAAATTGGTACGGAGTCAACATTTCGGCTGCGAATACGTCTTCTAATTTTGCGCTTGAGGCCATCGAACTTGAAATGTTCAATAAATTGCTTATTGAACTGGCTCGCACACTGAAGAGGATTGCTTGTTTCTTTTTTGCCGAAGGTTATGGCTATACATACTGCCCTTATCTTTTGTGGGGTTGGAAAGGGCACGGACATAACTTACTAGCGCCTTCATTAAAGTTACAGTCATTGAGGTGCTCGTTCCATTTGGCCTTCTTGTAGTCTTTAATTTGTCGCTGTATTTGGATATTGAGCTCCCGAATTCTGGGGTCACCAGGGTTAGCGCGCCTAATGTTGTCACGTTCATCGGCTAACCTTGCGGCACTTGTTGGAAAATTTGGACGAACCTTTGGAATGCGCCCTGCAGGGATGAACCGTGCCGCAGCTTTGGTAATGACGCTCCTAATGTTCCGTTCGGCCTTATGCATATTGGTGGGAGGGGGAAGCGCGAAGAACTATGGTGACGTGAATGTTTTGAAACCTTCCCAATCTGCTTTTTTGTGATTGACAAACGTTCGCTTCTCTGACTTGGTCAGGTCAGCTGGTTTGTCAATTCTGACTATGATTGGAAGGTTATCAGAGGGAAGACCAGTACGTGTTTCCCAGGAGGTGTCACTAATTAGGCTGGCGCTGACAATTGTAATGTAGGGAGGGAGCTAATACAATTGTTTGCATCACGTCATGGTACAGAAATCTGATGCGTCCAGAGATTCGGCGATAGCTTGACCCCTGGTATCGTTGTGAAGCGCGGAATGCCAGAGTTCATGATGGGCATTGCAGTCGCCAAGAATGATCCTGTGCTCTCCATTAAGAAGAGGACCAATATTGAAATGGTAGTCTGAACAGCTAGAATGTGGTAGTATGTAGATATTAAAAATTTAAATATTGGTGCTCCCTGATGAAACTGAGATGGCTTGCAACTCCGCAGTCCCGTCTGAAACTACATCTAATACACTGTAATTAACGGACCTGTGTATTAGGAAGGCAAGTCCACCTCCAGGGTGAGAATCATTCGTGGCGCCTTCTCTGTCCTTGCGTATGATGATATGAAGGTGAATCAGCGTTGAATGGTGAATTCGCGTGGAGCTTCGTCTCTTGGATGGCTGCAATCAGAATTCTGTACTTTCTCAAGAAGCTTGTAATTTCGGAAATTTTCCCTAGGATGTCATTACAGTTGAACTGCAGTATGGACACCGGTGTAAAAATTGCTGGCGGAGGGGCAGGAGTTAAACTGTGTCTTACATTCAAGGCAACATTATTGGGGGAGTAGGGGGCATTGGTGGTGGGGAGGGGCCTGGTATTACCCGAGGCTGCCCAGTAAACCTACAGCCTGGTGCAACAAATGTACCTTCTATGTAATGACCATTCCTTCTCAAACCGGAGCATCTGAAATGCACCCACTCCGAACAGCAACTACACTGAAGTGACCTGGCATTAGAACAGATACGTCGGTTGCAGACACTACACATCCATACCATAACTGGGCCTGGATTTACTTCAATGCCGGCGCGTGGAAGAAGAATTGAGAGCAGCCGCGCCGAGATGTGATGCTCCCAATATAACGAAAAAAACATATACATATATCGAATCCATACATATACACAGAAATACACAACCTGCATCGAGACCTTCGAGGCTCTTGACATGTAGGCGTTTTGGCAACTCTTGGCCGTTTGTTGTAGCAAACGGGTGTGGTCCGCCCTGGAGAGGCTTGGAATTGCAATTGCAAAATGCAATATGCAATGGTTGCCAGTAGGACCACGGCTGGCTTTACTCAACCCAGATGCCAGCGAATGAAGAGCCAATTTATTTGTGAAAGCTGTGGAGGATATCGCAAAACTTCAAAGATCGGATCTGGAAGAGATGGATTATTGTGGAATATCTTCCACAGTTACTTCAACGATCTAACGTTGCAGGTAGGAAAACTTATCATTGCCTGTGATTACGATGTACCACGGAGTCAGTGGAAAAAAGGAGTCGTCACGAGAGTCTATCCTGGCAAGGACAATCAGATTCGTTTTGCGGAGGTGCGTACTAGCCGAGGGCAATTACGACGTCCAGCCTTAAAGCTAGCCGCTCTTGGATTTAGCTTTAAATCCTCTCTCTGGTAAGGATTCACGTGGGGGTCGGATGTCATCGTACAGGAACATTACGCTATCAGCTCTCGCAAGAAGAATTTTCTTATTCTTGTTACCGATACTAGCGACACTTATCTTACCGTCCGAAATATAGCGGACACATAGCGGAAAATATCAGAAACACAAAAGTTCCCCCTATGAGAACGGATAGCAGATCAAGCCACATTTTCGATTTGTTTGCTAATTTTCCGTCTGTTAAAAAAGCGGACGTACTGCATCCACTAACCCCTACGTAGGATTTCCAATCTTTCTTCCTTGGCTCGTTCTTTATACCGCTCCATGGCTTCGCGTTGCTCGACCTGCGGTGTAGGCACATCGCCCGTTTTGGCGGTAACATCTCAGCATATTTCTATAGGCAGCTCTATCTTGGATCGTGTCATCGCCGAGACCAATGCGTTGTTGGTGCTTTTTCATTTGACACATCCAGGTGTTCTTCGGTCTGCCTCTGGCTTTCGGTCCATCAAGTGGAACTTCAATTGATATCGCTTTCTTTGCGGGGTTCTCAGCCTTTGAACATGGCAATACCAATCCATTTATTAGATTAAAAATCAAACTAAAACACCGTTTTTTTTAGCTTTGCGAGTCGTGTTGCTGGAGATGGGTGGAATGCCACCCGAAATGCATCCAAAATAAAATTTCTTTGACTCGCAAAGCTAAAAAACGGTGTTTTAATTTGATTTTTAATCTAATATATATCGGGATTTGCGTTAATCATTCAAAAATCGTAAAATTTTAATAACCAATCCATTTGTCGCTCTTCGAGCTTTTCGGTGATTGGTTGGTCTATGGACAAGCTGCCGCGGATGTAGCTAATCTTGATGTGGTCCCTTTTGGTTACACCAACTGACATGCGTAACATTTACATTTCAGTCTTCATACACGGTCCAGCATTCTGATCCATATGAGTGCGGGCCGTACAACCGTTTTGTACAACTTGCCCTTTAGCTTCAGTGGCATTTTCTTATCTTATTCTGTAACGTAGGATTTCCAATGATATTGTAAATTATCCCAAATAACGATAATAGTCTTTGCATATTTAAAAAAAAATATTTTTGAATTACATTTAATAAAAAATGTTAATTCATTATTCAAAATCGACAGCTCCGACTTTTTCAACACACTTTCCAAGCCAAATATGTACTTACACAAAAATCTGCTAATGTGAGGTGTACGAGTATTATGTTTGTACAAAGATTTCAAGAATTTTCTTGCAAAATTTTGTAAATTTTTTAAAAATTAATTTGTTTTTACACGAAAAGATCAAATTTATTACTTGTCTATTTGAGAGAGGCGATATCCCTCTTCTAGAAGCGCATAGCTAGCTTCTCACAATCACAAAGAATGTGCGTTCATAATGCGCATCGTTTTTAGGAGGCCATTCAAACGGCAGTGACCCATAAGGAGCCCGCAAATTATCCTGACCCTGTTGCTACTCAAATTCATTAAACTTACAGTGCGTTGGCTCGAGTAGTAGGGCACGAAAAGCTTGCCTGCCGTGTTTCCCAGTAAGAGATGACTCTTTCCGACTCACTTATCTCGGCTTTGCATATGTGCAAAGTGGTATCCCGCAGTAGGGTTCTGGGCCGACGAAGAGGCTAGTAGACGCTCTTCTAGCTAGTTCATCTGCCAGCTCGTTGCCTGAGTGCCCAGGTACCATTATTTTCCTTATAATTGTAGTCCGTAGAGTTGTTGGAGGCTCTCCTTTGAATCCTGGGAGCCAATAACAAATTGATTTTGTTGTTGTTAGAATAGTTGCAATTCGTTAACTGTCGCCTAGGAGGTCGTTGGAGGTTTTTATTGTGTGAAAACGAAAATGCTGTACATTTTGCTGTAAGCTTCTGGATACTGTACGCAAGGTCGAAATGCTGTACTGTACAGCAAAATGCTGTACGTCTGGTCAGCTTATTTAAGCGAGACGACTCTCCAGAATGCCCAAGATGCAAAGGATTTGAGGCGGATGCAAAACATGTCTTGTCTGATTGTCTCACATTTTGAGATATCCGCAGTCCATTACAGAAGCGGAACTGGAAGAAAACATAAGCCCCGAGAATCTAGTCGCTTTGCTCAGAAAATAACTGGGATTCAGTAAGCAGGGCAATTTGTGCCATCCACATGGACATAAAGAGGAAGGAGCTTAGACGGAAGTCTGCTGCCCGTGCTGATGGCTGATTAGGTGAAACATTGGCCTTGTGAAGTAATACCAAAAGGTGGGCCCATAGGGTGTAACGGTGACGAAAGACGTGTTTTTTAGGTTTCGTCGGTAGGAATCCGATTTAACTGCATGCTAGCAGTCTCTCTGTCTACACGCGGCGTGCAGTGTACTATGGAAGACTCCCCATCCCAAGTAACAATTCGTATGCTTTAAAGAAGCACTTCACCCTGTAGCAATTATATAGTAACATAAAATCAGTTTATCGTGTGACATCGCTTAAAGAAGTATTTTGATCGGATAAAAAATCCTCGAAACAAAGCTTTAAACTCCTTATAATCAATTCACGATTATATCCAATAAGGCTTCGATAATACTTTCTCTAAACATTAACCTGAAAGATACTCCATTAAACACTTCTCTATAGTGTTTATTGGATAGAATAGTTTCTCTCTAAATTAACACACTTCAGCAATATTCTCCTATAGCAGAGAATCGGTTATATTAATAGTGTCACATTCGTCATGTCGTCCGGTAAATTATTCACCGTAGTTTTATAGAAGGATGGACTTTGTGATTTTTGAAAGAATTGAAACTTATGAAGTGCTATGGAATACCAAATTTCTTCAATAGAATTCTTTAAAATCTTGCATGAAACCAACATTTCCTCACTCATTGTTAATTTATGAACCAATTAAAATGATCTCTGCGCAGACACTGACTGCTTTTTATTAATGTATGTGTGGATTTATTCGACGTCAACTTATTTATATATAAAGTAGAATGTTCATTGCAGAAGATTCGATAAAGAAATGTTAAGCATTTATATAGAAGCAACTAGTAGCCATTTGTAGTGTTTACGAGCAATGCTGACTATATCTGAGGTTGGCCGAGTGGTTAGCGCGTAGGACTGGCAATACGATAGTCATGGGTTTGATGCTAGCTGCGGGAATTTTTTTTTGCAAACGCGAGAAAATTACAGAAAGTTATGATATAGGACACATGATGTACGCCTTTTTCGAAGCATAATATATTGCTACAATAAGGTTGTGGATTGAAAAACGGCGCCAAATGCCATTATTGGACTATTATCAAATTGCTGTTGTTGTTATAGCGGTGCAGAAGGGTGCCAGTCACCGTGCAAGTCTGTGGATGTGTTCTAAGTTTCGTCGTCGTTCTCGCTCATTGTCTCAAGCGACAAGAACGTACCAGCTGCAATAGGGTTGTCCCATAATGCCCTCGGAGTGAGGTTAGTGGGTGCAACGGGGCATCGAAACAGGTGGTCCACATCGTGAGGTGCACCACCGCAGCTCGGGAAAATGTTCCCGACCTAAGCTGGGCTAGTGTCACTCTTGTGGCTCTCGGGAGCCTAGTCTCCTCAGGCGATATGGGTGGTGGGGGCACTGAGAGTACTCTATTCGGACCTAATCTCCCTATTGGCCGATTCACAACGGTAGTGTGAATATCTGCGATGGCCGCATGGTATGCTGTGTTATCGAATATATCGGGAGGTACCCGTTTGTATCTCTGGACGTCTCTGTCGAGATCTCTGATTCCACTCCTGACATGTCGTGGAGGGGGAGTATTGTACATGAGATGATGGTTTGAGTGATTCTCTCGATACCAGCCGGCCATATATTGTAAAGACAGGAGGAGATTGTGATCACGCACTGATAACATGCTGGTTTCTTGATGAAGATGATCCTGGGACGACATGAGATGGCAACCGGTAGCGATGCGTAGAGCAGCGTTCTGGCATGCCTGGATCTTATTCCAGTTTGTGTCACAAACGGTTTGTGACCACACCGGTGCTGCATAGCTAGGGATTGCCCTACCTATCGCTTTATAGGTGACCAACATAGTTTCTTTGTGCTTGCCCCAGGAACTCTCGGCAAGTGCCTTTAGGACGTTGTTTTTACTGTGCATTCTGGTCGACTACGTCTTCGACGTAATCTTTAGACTTCATCAAGGTATTCAAATAGACACCAAGGATCTTTGGGTTGGTAACAGTAGGAACAACGTCTTCAGTATGCTTACCAGTACGGATCCCAAGCACCTCCAAAATTCCTGCATCCAGGTGGTCAGAAGAGTTGCAGTACATTTAGACGGCGAAATGACTAGGTTGCGGATATTGAAGAGCTCCACCAGTTTCTCAATATAGTCATTCAGTCGAGCACACATGCTGTTTAGATCATTCCCCGAGGTGAGTACGGTGCAATCGTCTGCATAGGAAATTAGTTCGATACCTTCCGGTGGTGTTGGTAGACTCGACAGGTAGATGTTGAACAATGTAGGAGAGAGTAAGCTACCCTGTGGAACTCCTTGCTTAATTTTTCTATGCTTTGAACAACTGCCCCGAAACTCTGTGAAGGATGGCCTCCCAGCTAGATAGTTGGCAATCCACCCAAACTCTTGTGCAGGAATGTGCATATTTAGGAGATCAGTCAACAACGCAGAGTGAATGACCGTGTCGAAGGTTTTCGATATGTCAAGGGCCACTAGGACGGTTCTGTCACAGGGCTATTTCTGGTTGAGGCCATTGTGGATGTGATGTGATATCCAGGGCTGTTGTGGTGCTATGCATCTTCCAGAAGTCATGCTGGTGAGAAGCTAGCTCAGCATGCGATAAAAGGGTGGGGTGGATGAGTGCTTCGAGCGTCTTTTCAACGGGTGATAAGATTGTGATTGGACGGTAGGATTCGGGGAGTTTCGCGCTCTTACCGGGTTTGAAAAGGGGGATGATTCGTCCCTTTTTCCAGAACTCAGGGATATCGACAAGTTGAAATGCCATTTGGTCCAAGCAGTTAAGCATCTTGGTCTTGGGGTGTTCAACAAATTGCTTACTTACTTCTTACCGAATCTGATGGCTACACTGCCCCTGTCTTTGGTTCGGTGAGACACCTTGTTAGAGGTCGCAGCTATCCAGATGCTCGTTCCATTTCTCTTTTTTACAGGTGTTAATTAGTCGATTTATTTCGGAGTTTAGCTCCTGAATTCTGGGGTCTGCCGGATTTGCGCGCCTTAAATCGTCCCGTTCGTCGGCTAACCTTGCGGCAGCAGTTGGGAAATATGGCCGAGCTTTGGGGATACGTCCTGCCGAAATGTAGCGAGCTGCCGCTTTGACAATGACGTTCCTTATATTCTTTTCGGCTTCCCTAGCGTTCGTTGGAGTAGGTAGCGCGGCGAACTTCGTCGAAGTGAACGCAGTGAAATCCTCCCAATTTGCCGTTTGTGGTTGATAAACGTACGCCGTTCTGACGTCGTCAGTTCGGCTGGTTTATCAATATTTATCAATACGGGGAGGTGATCGGATGGAAGAGACGTGGTTGTCTCCCATCGGGTTTCACTTATCAAATTGACGCTCACCATAGTTATGTCGGGAGAACTATGGCAGGCGTCAGCGAAGCGTGTAGACGAAATTCCATTGAGTGCGAAGAAGTTTGATGGGTCTAATTTTGTCAGGATATCTCTGGCATCATTTGCGAGAAGAGAGTGCCAGAGTTCGTGATGGGCGTTAAAGTCGCGAAGTAGGATCCTATGCTGTCCTGTGAGAAGTGGACCAAAATTGAACTTATAGCCAGAGCCACAGCTGGATGCTGGTGGAACATAGATGTTTATAAGTTCGATATTGGTATTGCCGGATTTAACGGCAAGCTTGCATTTCCGCCGTGCCGTCGTTGGAACAAAGATCTAATACACTGTATTGCACGGCTCTGTGTGTTAGGAATGCAAGCCCTCCTCCTGGATTAGGACCCTGCGCCTGCCGACTCTATCGCGCCTCAAAAGTATGTAATCGCCGCGGATGTTAAATTCGGGAGTTGAAGGTTGGAGCTTTGTCTCTTGAAATGCCGCTATCAGAATTCTGCGTGTACTCATGAAACGGACGATCCCGCTGATCTTCTTGCGGATGACATTGCAGTTAAACTGCAATATGTTAAATATGGGGTGTACACTGCTGCAGGGGATGCAGGTGTTAGACTTGAGCGATTATGTCTAGTTGTATTGTTGACTGCGGGTGGCGGTGGTAGAGAGCTGGGGCCTGAAATGGCCGGAGACGGTGGTGGGCCATTAGGTTGTGAGCTAGGGCCTGGGTGGCTGGGGGCCGACCCGCGTGCAGACACCCTGGAGCAACAAAGGACAACTCGTCATAATGTCTCATTTTTCTTAGGCCTGAGCAGTAGAAGTGACATGTGACACCATTCTCTGCAGCAGGTACACCTCAAGGACCTGGCATTCCCGAAGATTCTTCGGTTGCATACACAGCAGATGTAGATTTCGGGACCTGGATTGGTCTCGATGCCGGTGCGGATTAGGAGAATTGAGAGCAATCGTGCTGAGATGAAATGCTCCCAATTTGACGAAAAAACACATAGAACACATCCACACACATACACGGACATACACATCCCTCTTGCATCGAACCTTCATGGTTCTTGCCATGGAGGGGTCTTTTGGCAACTCTTGGCCGTTTCGTTGGATGAAACGGGTGTGGTCCGCCCCGAAGAGGCTTGAAAACCCCGAATGGTCGCCGATAGGACCACATTATCAAATTGTTACTTGGGATCTCTGTACAAAAACAAATGCCTGTGAAATCAACGTCAGGTGCTCATAAGTAATTACCGTTCTAAATTTATCTAAATTTTATATTCCACATATAATTTAAAATAACACCAATAGAAGCGTACCAAACGAAAACTGCCAAATGTAATAAATTTGTAAACATTAAAAGAATGTCTACGATGCTTAACTCATTCAAAATATGTACCTACGTATATTGACGACCACATACGAGTATGCGTATGAATACAAGCAAAGCAAGCAGAATGGCGCAGTAACACCTGTGTCTCTAGCATCACGTTACTAATGAATGTCTGAGATAATTGATAAGATTCTTAACGATTTCAGCTAACGGAGTCACGAAAAGAACCGCCTTCCCGTCGTGAAAGTGGCCATTTCTCCCCGGAAGAAGGAATGCATCATAAATGCATTCTTGAGCAACACAACGGAGTTTTCGTTTTGAAAGGGTCCGGACTGGTGGTGGTCCGTTGCGTACATTTATGTTTGGTAGAGGTTTGGCCCAGAATCGTTTTCAGTTTTGTTTTTTAGTAGTGGCCCAGACCAGCTATATCTGAATCTGAATGGTCAAGCAACACTTCTGGTTGTATAGCAGTACGCGCTCTCGCTGTTGTCTCATGAATAAATAAAGATCGAAAACAAGCTTCGACGACGCGACACACATACTTTGTGTACGCCACCTTTTGCATATGGATATCGCTCCGTGCTGGTTGTATTCCACATTTATATGTTCGTCGCGACTATATCGCGAAGTAAACACACATGAGACGCGATGTGTTGTTGTTCTTTCTACTATTACTATGCTATCTTGGCCGCAATACATCCGTTAAAATAAATTAAAATCGCGCTGCCACTTTTGCCGCCTTGCTGCTTTCCGTTACAAAGTCACCACAACTCAGTTCAGTCGTTTTGACGCGCTCGTTCTGTTAACATTTACCGCATTTTAGTGCGTCTCGTTCGTGTTTTCCGTTGTGGTTGATTCGTTGTGGCATTAAAGCTAGATACGAGTATTCTTGCGCAGATATAATCTATGGACCGTAACAATTGTTGAATTGAAAGTTGAACGAAAAGTTGAATGTTGCTGATTGTGTGTGGTCGATCGTGCACTTGAGTGATTTTTCACAGTTGGTTAATTTCGGGGAGTAGTCGGTTGATTGCCTGCCTATTCGGTAATAAATTCTTAAGTGGATATTTTGAAAGAGAGTGATTGGAATTTGTATTGTTCTGTTATAGTGACCCTTGACGCCGTTGCATTTATTTAGAATCAATTAAGCTTCATGATGACGGAAACTGTGGTCACAATCGATCCAAATCGTAACCCCAATCCAGGACAACAACCGAAACCGGCCGGAAATGCACTCGGCTGGTTGAAGTTCAACATTGAGTACTTCTCCAGCGTTCCTGGAATTGTGAAACTTGTACAGCTGGTGAGAATTAATGATTTTTAAGTTCTTGATAAATTGAAAGCGTAATGGATATGGATACCAAGGAAAGTAATCACGAGTACTAAGAAACCAAGTTACACGTGATGATCGATGATGAAAAATTATAATTGCACAAATCTATTTACATTCGAATACTTATAGCCAGTGGCGTAACGTTTCCACAGACGTAACGTTTATCTCACACACTCACCCCATGACCAATTTTCACAAGAGCTGTGAAGGTTCGATGCAGGAGGGTTGTGTATGTGTGTGGAAGTGTTCTATATGTTTTTTCGTCAAATTGGGAGCATTTCATCTCAGCGCGGTTGCTCTCAATTCTATTAATCCGCGCCGGCATCGAAACTAATCCAGGTCCCGAAATTTACATCTGTAGTGTATGCAACTGAACCGAATTTAATATCCGCGGCGATTACATACTTTTGAGGCGCGATAGAGTCGGCATCAGGCAGGGTCCTAATCCAGGAGGGGGGCTCGTATTCCAAATACACAGAACCGTTTCAACGGCACGGCGGAAATGCAAGCTATTGCCGTTAAATCCGGCAATACTAATATCGCACTTATAAACACCTATATACCACCATCTAGTTGTGGCTCTGGTTATAAGTTCGATATTGGTTCACTCCTCACAGGACAGCATAGGATCCTACTTGGCGACTTTAACGCCCATCACGAACTCTGGCACTCTCTTCTCGGTAATAATGCCAGAGGTATAGATATCGCGACAAAATTAGACGCATCAGACTTCTGCGCATTCAATGGAAGTTCGTCCCCACGCGTCGCTGGCGCCTGCCATAGTTCTCCTGACATTACTATTGTAAGCGACAGTTTGATAAGTGAAACCCGCTGGGAGACAACTATCTCCCTCCAATCCGATCACCTCCCTATACTCATTAATATTGATAAACCAGCTGAACTGACGACATCAGAACGGCGTACGTTTATCAATCACAAAACTGTGAGGGTTTCGCTACGTTCACTACGACGAAGTTCGCCGCGCTACCTACTCCAATAAATCGACAAGTCAACACCTACAAGAAAGAAAAATGGAACGAGCATCTTGAAAGCTGCAACCTCTCGAAAGGTGTCAGCAAAATTTGAGCTACAGTCCGCGCTCTGTCCCATCCAACCAAAGACAAGGGTAGTGTAGCCATCAGAAAACCACCGCAGATCCTAAACTTTGTGCGAGCTTTTTCAATAAACAATTTATTGAACACCCCAAGACCAAGTCGCTCAACTGCAAAATAAAAAGAAGGATACGCAACCGAACGGTTGACATCATCCCCACCTATACAGCGGACCAAGTTTCAGCAGCGATCAAGAACGCTAAAAACTCTAAAGCCATTGGACCAGATGGCATTTCAATGGCCATGCTGAAAATTCTAGATCTTCCGGCCATATAATACCTCACGATGGCTTTCAACTTGTCGATATCCACGCTTGTCATCCCTGAATTTTGGAAAAAGGGTCGAATCACCCCCTTCTAAAACCCGGTAAAAGCACAAAACTCGCTGAATCCTACCGTCCAATCACAATCTTATCACCCGTTGTAAAGACGCTCGAAGCACTCATCCACCCCACCCTTGTATCACATGCTGAGCTAGCTTCTTACTAGCATGGCTTCAGGAAGATGCATAGTACTACAACAGCTCTGGATCTGATCACCCATCGCATCCATAATGGCCTGATCACCCATCACAACCAAAAACAGCCCTGTGGCAGAACCGTCCTAGTGGCCCTTGGCATGTCGAAAGCCTTCGACACGGTCATCCACTCTGCGCTGTCGGCTGACCTTCTCAATATGCATATGTTCCTGCACAAGAGGTTAGATGGATTGCCAACTCTCTAGCTGGGAGGCAATCCTATACCGATTTTCGTGGCAGTTGTTCAAAGCATAGGAAAATTAAGTAGGGAGTTCCACAGGGTAGCGGACTCTCTCCTACATTGGTCAACATCTACCTGTCGAGCCTTCCAACACCCCCGGAAGGTATCGAACTAATTTCCTATGCGGACGATTGCACCGTACTCACCACGGGGAATGATTTAAATGGTATGTGTGCTCGATTAAATGACAATATTGAGAAACTGGTGGAGTTTTTCAGTATCCGTAACCTCGTAATTTCACCGTCTAAATGCACTACAACACCACCTGGACGCAGGAATTTTCGGAGGAGCTTAGGATCCGTACTGGTAAGCATGCTGACCACGTTGTTCCTACTGTTACCAACCCCAAGATTCTTGGTGTCTATCTAGACACCACGATGAAGTCGAGAAATCACGTCAAAGACGAAGTCGACAAAATGCACAGTAGAAAGAACGTCCTAAAGGCACTGGCCGGGAGTTCCTGGGGCAAGGACAACGAAACTATGTTGGTCACCTACAACGCGTCACAAACCGCTAGTAAAACAAACTGGAATAATATCCAGACTTACCAAAACACTGCTCTACGTATCTCCACAGGTTGCCACCTAATGTCGTCCCAGGATCAGCTTCATCCAGAAACCAGCATGTTACCAATACGTGATCATAAGCTTCTCCTGTCTTTACAATATCTGGTCAGTTGCTACCGAGAGACTCACCCAAACCATCATCTCATGGACAATACTCCCCTTCCACGACATGTCAGGAGTGGAATCAGAGATCTCGAGAGAGACGTCCAGGGATACAAACGGGTACCTCCCGATATATTTGATGACACAGCATACCATGCGGCCATCGCAGATATTCACACAACCGTTGTGAATCGGTCAATAGGGAGATTAAGTGTGAATAGAGTCTTCTCAGCGCCCCTACCACCTATATCACCTGAGGAGACTAGGCTTCCCGACAGCAACAAGAGCGACACTAGCCCAGCTTAGGTCGGGTTTTTGTTCGCGCCTCAATTCATACTTATCTCGGATAGACCTTGACATTCAGAATGTTTGTCCGAGCTGCGGTGGTGCGCCCCATGATGTGGACCACCTGTTACGATTCCGATGCCCCGCTGCACCCACTAACCACACTCCGAGGGCGTTATGGGACAACCCTATTGCAGCTGCTACGTTCTTTTCGCTTGAGACAATAGGCGAGAACGACGACGAAACATAGAACACTTCCACAGACATGCACAACGGTTAAAGCCTTTCTGCACCGCTACTACAACAACAACACCTCTATTGTAGAGTCGAAGTTGGATATCGAGCAAAATCACTCGACTGTAAGTTTACTAATCTCCAACTCCTGATAGATACCAGAAGTGTACCACCAAGTTTGCAACTTCGAAAAATCTGTGCTAACCCCGTGACCCTCAAAAACCGTCAAAATGTTCGGACTTTTTTCATATTTTTGTTTGTAATTTCTAAAAAGTGCTTCCTACAAGTAAGTTGTCCACTGCACTGTTAAAGCTAAGAAAATCTTCTTCAATTTGAGTGTAACCCCAGCTTTGTAGGCGCAAAGGATCCCAAGATACAGCACTTTAAACATTGTTTTTTGAAAAAAAGTTCGAAATTGTAATTTCAGTCATGTTCCGAGCTGAATATCGGCTTAAATGCACATTCTACGGAGAAAGTCATGTGACATGAAGTTATAAACCAGTTACTTAGCTGTATATGTGTCGGAACGAATGGAACAGACCATGGGGTCATAGGGCTGCCCTTGAAAATTAGGTTCTTCTAAGAAAAACTTTTTTCTTTATGTACCAATATTAACCAAACTTCATCCAAGTATGTTACTGGTTAAGCCTCAAAAAATATCTAGGAACGGATGAAATCGGAATACTACGTTATAGGGCTGTCATACAAACCAACCTCTGGAAATTAGGTTCTTCTAAGAAAAACTTTTTTCTTTATGAACCAATCTTAACCACCTTTCCCCAAATGTGTTTCTTAGTAAAGCTTCAAAACATATCTAGAAACACTAGGTCATAGGGCTGTCATACAAACCAACCCCCGATGATTAGGTTCTTCTAAGAAAAACTTTTTTCTTTAGGAACTAATCTTAACCAAACCTCACCCAAGGTGAGGTGTTAAATCGCACGACCTTGAAGGCCAATTGACAGGCCCATTGCTTGAAATCAACCAAATTTTGATTTTAATCATGGTTGAGTTTTTTGATGGTTTCTTCTACGTTTTGGTTTTATTGCATCATAAAGAGTATGTGGTACGAAATCTATTCACAATTCGACGGATGGCTTGCTCAGATGGACGATTATGTTAAAAAGTCGTCTACAATTTGCGCAAATCGTCGACTGATTTTCGAAGTAAATTTTGATAATTTGGAAGCGGTTCTTCAGGCGTGAGTCTAAACATTATGATTTTTCGGGTATACTGAACAAAAAAAAAGTGATTCAAATGTAATATTTTGTGTTTTCTCTCAATTTGACCCCTGAAATATTCACCATTTCAAGCGATTTGCATTGTCAGGTGGTTTCGTCCGTTAGCACGCCGACTCATCAGGAGCTACCTTTTGAGCGTGCTAACGAGTAGCTGACAACATACCCCATTTCATTATCAAAAAGAAAAATGCTATAAAATAGTGAATAATGTGAATACAATTAATGCTTGAATAGACCATCAAAAGCGGCAAAACAGCGGAAGAAAGCAGCGCAATGCACTTTAAATAGGTGACGTCGTATGATCAATACGAGGTCATCCATTTAAAATGCATTGATCAGCCTTCGTTCTGCTTTTGGTCTATCTAAAACAAGTTAGATGATCCAATACTTGTTTGGGTGGCATGGGAGGATATCATAGTTGAATTACTTGTTGCTTCATATTCTAATTTTATGGGTTCAAGGTCAGGTAAAATTGTATTGTGTATTGTTGCAACCGTACTCAGAACAAATTAAATATGATTTGAACTGCGGTGACTAGCGAGAAATCAATTGTTTTTTTGTACTATACGTACATTCTTATTGCACATACCACATGTATTCCCACGTTTATCAATATACATATTTTCCATGTGATATGACCGATAACTTTCGCGTGATAAATGGTGTTCTTATCAAAATATATGGTATAAATAAATGGTATAGAATGACTCGTTATTAATTTATATGAAGCCACATATCATATATTATACCTAACTAATAAAGGCCAATGCTGTTTTAACAAAATATATATCTATTTGTTCAAGAGATGAAAAAGAAGCTGTATTTCATTTCAACCAGAAGAATTCGATTTAATAAATAATAACAATTTGTATGCGTTTCGGCTTTACCTCGTTTGCCTTTTGCTGAACCTATAATGTTTGAGACTTAAAAGGTAGCTCTCAACTTCTTGACACTTCATACTAAATCTTGAATTCTCTTCAAACATACAGTTCGATAAAGTCCACCCTGAATGTTGTTGACACTCTTTCATTCGGATTATTGACTGAAATTGTTAAGGAGTGGAGTCTGCTTCTTCTCTGTACCGCGTAACCCCTTGTGGATGCGTTCACTCAGCCGCCGTTTATAGGCTATTTCGAGTCAACGTTTCATTACATATAATTTCGGAGTGTATATAATATTGCAAGCACTATATATTTCCTATCCGCACTTGTACGGAAATTTTGAACCACGCCGAGATTCGATCTCCGGACCTCTAGATTACTAGCATCGTAGAGTGCGACTCAACCATAGGTCATTACATACTCAAAATTCAAATCCAGACTATAAAATACATAGTGGAAACATTCAAGGGTCCGGATTAAAGGTGATCCGGATTATCGAGTCAAGACTGTATAATCAAGGGAAACTAAAAAATTAGCCTCGGGTTGCTAAAAGGAATGGACAATGGTTGGGAAGTCGAACTACTAGACCAACCTATATAACATGCCACACAATTAAAACTACTTAACCTTATGCAACAAACGGTAATTTTTGAAACCGTTTTCGAATGAGGATTTTTTTTGTCGATGTGAGCTTTGGCGTCCCGACTTCCTCTCTTTAAATGAACTCAAAAAATAAGTTGGTCAAACTATGTTATGTATGTATTATAGTCCCTATAATACTACTGTACTCATACATATCTAATCCCAATAACACGTACATATTCTTTTTCTGTAAGTACATTTATGTACATTTCACATATATATATTCATCGTTTGACCAGAACATTTGTTAATTGTATTGTTTTATGGCCTAAACTGGGACTATGTATTTTATATTGTTGCGTACTCTCGTTATCATGCCCAACACTAAGTATCTTATCGTAACACCTTAGTCTCACCTTAGTGTGAGTACGTATTCTTATGCATAAATGTTTCTATTTTATATTTTTTAGTTGATAAGAGATACTGGATAAAAACGATGTAAGCAGTCATCGGAAGTAATTTTTCGTTTAATTAAAAAAGTTTTTTGATTATAATGGATACATCTCTTTGCCTTGGAATTAAACCCTCAACCAAAATAAGTATATACACTGCCTGTCATAACAATAGCCGCACCATAAGACAGACTGATCCTTGGAAATTGAAAGAGAGCACAGTTATTCCACATATTATATACTTAGGGTATATGAAAAAGACAAATAATTCCACAAAAAATTTCCTTTTATTTCATACCGTTATTCTTCTATAAAGAAAAATCTAAATTTCCGGTCCGTCATCATAACTATAGCCGCACTTGGAATCAGTATAGTAAAAACTGTTACAAAAGCCTGAATTAAGGATATTAATAACGGGAAAAATCTTTCTAAATAAAATTGACTCTGAGGAATTATTTTGCTTATTTCTCAATAAATTATTATAACGGTTTTTCAAAATTTTTGCTTATTGACTTCTCAGTATCAATAACCATTTATTTGACATAGAAAACTCTTTGAGATTGTATTTATTTTATGAATTTGACGTAATAATTTTTCCTAAAGATTTCCTGTCTAATTTTGATGAACGAGGGGCGACCTCCGTAATATTTGTTCCATTGGAACCTTCTTGAAGTGCAATGATTGGCGAGAGATTATGCAATCTCTTGCTAGAAAGTCCGTTATGTGCCATGTCTTCTGTATTAAAATGAAAACAGTTTATCGTTAGGATATTCCAGAGAAGTTTTTACTGTATTAGAGGTTGTTACATCAACTTTTAAACACATTGTCAACCCTGCTTAACACTATTAAGGAACTCTGTCCAAAATTTGTATTGAGATCTATGAAAATCTGGCAAGTGCGCATTAAAAGTATTGGACAGGATAGTCCAGTGGCGTAGATAGCTTTTCAGGGAGGAGGGGGATCATTTTGTAAGATTACTTATACTTTTACGGATTTCAGATGTTGAATTTCAGAATGAGAATTTCTCTATTTATTACACTTCAAATTAGCAGCTTTTTTGCAAATTTGGTGCAAAACACTCGTAGATAGCAATATTTGCAAACGAAAAAAAATGAGTCCTGAAATATTGCATCGATAGTTTTGGTTTTTTTTACTACAGCCAGGGAGTCCACAGCATTCCATTTTTCGTCAGGGAGCACCTGCTATCAAAGCTTTTGTGGTCGGAACACCTTCAACCAGGAATCAAAATAAATTATATATGTAGTTATGTATATGTCTAAGAAAAGGGAAACTGTGAAACGAAAGCTCGTTGGGAATGTCCAGTATATGTGGCTAAGGTAGAGCTTTTGTTTTTTAAATTGAAAATTTCCGATAGTTCATGAATGATATAACACACACTCTCTCTAAATTAACACACACACGCAATATTCTTAGTGACAAGGTGACATTTATCATCCGATAAATGGTTGACCGTAGTTTTATAGAAGGATGGACTTTGTGAAAGATTTGGGACTTATGAGGTGCTCCGGAATGCCAAGTTTCTTTAATAGAATTCTTGGAAATCTTGCATGAAACCAACATTTACTCACTCTTTGTTAATTTATGAACCAATTAAGACGATCTCTGCACAGAAACTGGCTGCATTTTATTAATTAAGTGTGTGGATTTCATCAACGCCAATTGATTGACATATAAAGTAGAAGGTTCATTGCAGAAGATTCGATAAAGAATTTTGAAGCATTTCTATAGAAGCAACTGATCATTTGTAGTGTTTACGAGCAATCCTGACTATATGTCGGAGTAGTGTGTAGGACTGTAGGACTGGCAATTCGATAGTCATGGTTCGATGCTGCGGGATTTTTTTTTACAAACATGTGAGAATGATAGAAAAATATGAGACAAAGCACATGATGTATGCCATTTTCGAAGCATAGTTTAGTATAACAATAAGCTTCGATTGGATTATAGGGTATAGGTAAAGTGCCAGTGTTGTTGTTAGAAGAGAATATTCTACGAAGTATTATAGAGATAAGATTGTTACTTGGGATCGTAGAAAAATGTTAATTCACACAAATTTAATTCTCTAATTCATTTGCGCCTTAATTTAAATCCCAAAAACCTCGTCACAAACAATATGTACATACTTTATTTTCTGGTACAGACTACTACGTTTTCCATTTCATATAGTAGAAAGTTGTCAAAGAAAATCGGTCGAGTTTCTAATACTGGTAAAAGATATTACGGTTCAGTTGATTTCTGGAGCAGGTAGCAGACTAAGCTTTGAAATTTTATAAACTAAAAAAATTTGTATGGATTGTTTGCTTTTTGTTGTGAAAAGCTATGCTCCTATTACATTACCACATTTCTCATATTTTTGGATATCTTCACGAAGCCCCACTCTAGGGTGCGGCGCGGAACTCCGTTTGTTCGTTTATTAATTTGTTTTCGAATTCAGGCTGCATACAACTATATATCTTTAAATTTTAAAAATTTCTACATTTTTTTTGTAGATGATTTAGGTTATTCAAATAATCCTGGTTATAGGATTGAGAGTTCTTCGTATTAAATTCAATAAAACTGCGAACAACTAGAGAAAGTCAAGACTTCATTTGTCCTGTTATATACAATAAAACCTTTCGTCAAATCTTAACTTAAAATTAAAAAAGAAAAAGAATGTTGATAAATTCAAACAATAAAGTATGCTAAAAATTGGAAACAGTTTTGCAGCGTTGCTTACATTTAATTTTTCTAGCAACACTTCTAGATGTTTTCAGTAGGACTTGCCTGTGCGAAACTCCAGATGAAATGTGAAAAAGTAGATGAACATAAAGTCCTGTGTTGTAGCGTTTCTATTCTATCGACACGCTTCAATTATACAATTGAAATTTGAAGAAGTGCAAAATTTTCTTTTGCAGTTCTCAAAATAGTTCCACGTTTTTATAAAACACTTTGTTTAACGTGCCTAAAGTAATAATAAAACGTGTCATCGAAGGAGGAGGGGGGATTAATCCCCTTTATCCCCCCCTTATCTACGCCACTGGGATAGTCTACCTATAGAATACTTGATTTTGTCACTTCCAGCATAGGAAAAACTTCATAGGATTGTCCTGACGATAAACTGCTTCCATTTTATACAGCAGATAGGACATATAACGGATTTTAAAGCAAGAGATTGCATCAACTCTTACCAGTCGTAGTACTTAAAGTTGGTTGCAATGTTTCAAATGTTCGATCCAAATGAGACAGGATACCTTCGAGAAACATTATAACGTAAAATTTAGTAAAAAAAACACGAGTTCAGACAATTTTCTATGTAAAAGCAGCGATTGACTCCGAGAGTCCATTTTATCCGAAAAGGATCTCTCCCGTTATTAATTCACTCAATCTCTGCTTTTTAATCAGTTTTTGCTATAATAATTCCAAGTGCGGCTATAGTTATGACAGACCGGAAATTTAGTTTTTCCTTTATAGAGAAATAACGGTTTGAAATAGAAGGAAACTTTTTGTGAAATTATGTATTTGTATTTGAAGTATCCCTTTTGTTTAAAGTATGTAGAATAACTGTGCTCTCTTTAAATTTCCAAGGATCAGTCCGTCTTATGGTGCGGCTATAGTTATGACAGGCAGTGTATTTATACATATTAACATATTTATACATATCTGAAATTAATGCAATTTTCGTTGGAATTCTCTTTCTCTATAGTTACTTTTATCCCACAGTGGTGCATTGACTACGCTTCTTTTCCACCTCTGACTGTTGGCAGCCTTCGCCTTTAGCTGGCCCCACGGCTTGCCTATAGATTTTCTCTTTGCCTCAACAGACCTTCTCCATGTATTTCTGGGTTGCATCGGTTCCCTGTTTTGCAATGTTTTCCGGCTCTTATCGAAGTGTGTGACTTATCCACTTCCGCCTTTTGACATCGGTGTCTATCCTATTTTGCCCAGTAATTGCTAGAAAGTCGTCGTTAGATATTACCTCAGACCAACGAATTCGTAGGATACGCCGTAGGCACTGATTCACGAAAGTTCGCAGTTTGGTTTTAATGTTACTGGTCACCTGTCACGTGGAACACCCATATAAAAGCACAGATTTTACATTGCTTTTGAAGATTGGTGTTTCTGAAGTAAAGTATGGCATAACCATGCAAAATAAACCTAAAATCAATTCAATATAATGTAATGTAAAAGCTTTCTGAAAATTGTGTGCGTCTTTTCTATACGATAAGACTAACCATTAGACAAGATGTAATCGAACTTATTACCCGCTGGTGTTTTATAGGGCGTGTCATGGTATGGCAACAGGGTACGCGTACGCCGTAAGTAGTTCAGTGTTAATAGGTGGAGAAATAACTCGCATAAAACCGTAATGTAAGGATGTTTCTTCTAATTAAGTTTTTATCTAATTTAAAGTTGAAAAGATTAAGTAGATTGAGACCCACAACAACAAAACGAAATCGATACATGCACATATAGTAGATAAAAAATGGTGATTGATGAAGTTGTCTTTTTTTGAAGATCGATACCTGACCTTGTCAAAAATATTGAGCTGCAGCTTATGACATCATTAAATAAATTTGAAGAACGATAACGAACATAAGTAAATATTTAAACGTTAATAATGTATTATACAATGGTCTAAGTCTAGGCAATATTTATTCACATTGGAGTTTATGACAATATAATTGCAAACAATTACGAATTTAATAACCAGTGGTGTGGAATGTTAGCAATATTGTTGAAATTGTTCAAACAAACATTAACATAGATATACCTAGACCTACGTGAGTATGTGTTATTTGTAAATATGGATATACACGAAACTTCCACGTAAGTTGAAAGGCTGTTGCTTCTCATGTCATCTTGGCGGTATCTCCCCAATCGTAGTAAGTGAACGAGACCGAGTTCTAATCGTACGAATAGCACGATGAGTGTATACCCTATACCCATGTACTGACCTAGGAGGCACGCAAAACCCAAAATAATCAATTTCATATTTTTTGTGAGGGAGGGAGGGGTAGATGGGTCGGACCTGACACATCTTTATTACCTTGTCAAGGCATCCAACGGCTACCATTTGCTACTAATTTGAGGTTTTTCGTGACATTCTATCAAAAGATATGGCTGAATATAACTTTGTAGGGATAATAGGGGTAGGGGTAGTTGGACCTACTCCACTTCCCATCAACTCAAAGTATATGTCAGAATGAGACATTGGTCAAAATTTCAAGTCGATAGCGATATTCTACCGAAAGTTATGGCCGAATTAAAATATCAAGGAGGGGTAGTTTGTATGGGAGGTAGGGGAACCCGTGGTCGGATTTCGCCCATTTTCAATACCGTCCAAGATTTTAGCAAAACAAACATTTGAGCAAAAATTCAAACCTCTTGTTTCATTATTTCGGGAGTTATCGTGCTAACAGACAGACACACGGACAGACAGACAGACTGACAGACATGGCTTATTCGATTCAGGGACCGACCCTGATCATTTATATGTAAACTTTGCCATACCTCCGGTGGCTCCTTTGAGGTGTTACATAATATCGGCGTAACAAAAACAATATACCCTATACCATCTTATGGGTATAGGGTATAATGAGAGCTGCAGACAGTAAATTCATCGAAGCTAAAATGTCTTATGTATCAATTTTGCTTTCTGCAATAACTGCAGAATTACAAAATCATCCAGTTGTACTTGATAAATTTATTTGGAACAATATTTGTATGGAAAGCAGGAGAACAGGGTGACCATGCCGAAAAGGGCCTCAAATCCATTGATTGGGAGTCGACATCTTTCAGTTGATAGCAATTTGACTATAAGCATTGCGGAATCTGTAATTTCGTTTTGGTTCTATCCAGTGCAGGAAATGGTAAATTTAGGGGGCTATAACGAAGGGACGGTGGCTTTTATTTCTTCCCATTCAACATTATATTCTCTCTGTTAAAAATTGATTAAAACAAAATCTGTAGGAATTATATAAAAATTAATATACGAGTACATATCCACAAGTGAAACCAGTCAACACCATCTAGATATACAAGCCGGATTGTCACGTGACTAAAATGAATCTGTCACTGGTCATGCAACTCAAGGAGCGCTTATATACCGGCTCTTAATTTAAACTATCTTAAAGCATTTTTGGAGATAGTACCTTTCCCATAGGGTGTATATACCGTCCTAGTCTAGTTCGCGTATTAACTTTCTTCTTCTTCTTTTTATTCGAATTGGTTGTGGAATGTACAGATGTTTAGAAATGGTTTAACTGACATTTCGATTATTTGGACAATTTTATGATTGGAATTTGTTAATCTCGGGTTTTTTCTGACCAGGAATTTCATATCAACTTTGTAGCGAAACGAAAATCGAAAACGATATCACCCCAATAACAAGACGACTTCGCTCTTCCTGGATAAATTTCAGAGACAGTCGCTTGTCTAGGCATAATGGATTGGCAAGCACGTCGCCATCTGTTGCGAGCGAGACTAAATCTAGTTTCGATTAGTTAGTGCAGCCCGTATATGCCGTCCAAAAATAATTTAAATTTGTCTAAAACTTTTTATCTTTGCTCCGGTATATAAGGTCAAGGACTGCCATGATCATTGAATAAAAAACTAAAAGAAAGGCTCGTTGAGTTGACTAATGGTTCAATTTTTCATATGAGACTGGATCCGATAGGAAGGGACCATTCGTCTTTTTTACTATTGTGTCGCACTAAAACTGCGATATGACTATAACATTTTATAGATACACTTCCCAGAGTTCCTCCAGCAACAATCTTTCTCCCCCTTACTTCGTAAGAACTTCACAATAACATTTGACAGCTAGGGACCACCGCATTTTCAAATCGGACCACGCAGTTTATATGGGATGACAGCTATATTGCCATTCCATTTAGATAGTCATTCTTTGGCCATGATTTAGGCTCAATAGGCCATTAGTCACGCCATTTTCTCTCTCTCTCTCTCTCTCGATTACCGTAACTCCTAGTGGAGCATGGTGCGTTGATGATTACCGTGTGTAGTCATCAACGTTACAAAGACAATTGAATTCGGAGTGTGATACGCTTGTTAGCCATGCCACTTCCTAGTCGCATTGTTAGTTTATTATTCTACGATAAGAATATTTCTTATCATCTTCTTCTGAATAATAAACTTGCGACGAGTCGTGCCGAGTTTGGAAACCCGTTTCTCTATGAGTGTCTATTTCGCAGAGTGGCGACCGAACGATCACGGTCACAGAGCACAAGTCACGCCATTACAATCCACAATCTAAAAATCAGTGGCTGTCAGCCTGTCGTTTCTCACCAAAGTTTCCCCCCAACAATTGAATATTGAAATGAAAGCTAAATTTTCATGTTGAGGGTATACTATTTTATAATTTTCACAGCAAAAACACACTAAAACAAAACCTGTACAAAGACCATTCGGGCGGTAACGTTCCCGAGCTCCTGAGTTATGTACGGGTGGCTCATGGCGTGACCTACCTCCTCCCATGACTTACGGGAGGGAAGTCACTGAAGGCCAAGCACGATTATGGTGCCCTCTGGTGGGGGAGTGCATCGTATGGTAAATCGTGTGAGCTTCGGAGTTGACGGCTTCGCATGACCCGAGTCCTGAAGGGGCTAGTTAGTTGTGCCTTGGTGGTAAATGCCTACGCGCCTATATCTAACTAGTTTGTGGATTGATGACCACACTGCCCGAGTCGCATTGCTGACTAGTAAACTGAAGGGGCCACCTGGATGTGAAAAGCAGCCCTACGAGTCTCACACAGGCTCGTAGTCACAGGTCCAACGAGCCTGGGATGTGCAATCTGAATTCTCACGTGAGGCTTAACCAATAGGGGGCCGAAGGAGGATCACACCTGCTATAGAGAAGTCTATAGCGAATAGTGAACTACGGGGATGGGTGTGCCCAGGGGACCATGGTCCTTTTCCATCAAGCAGTTGGCTTCGTAGTGGCTGGAGGTTGTTACCCAAGTCATCGAGCTAGTGATGCGACCCCGGGGCTGGGTTCCTGAAGGTGAGTGTATTCGCCGGATGGAGAAATCCCCATCTGAGAATAAGACCTTGTTAGTAAAAAGCCGAAGGTCCAAACATTTAGCGGGACCGGGAGATAAAGGCCGAAAGGCTAGGTGCTCCCCTGACGGTATACCTCGTAGAACGTAGATGGTTTGCTTGTCTATCTATGTAGATGGCAGTGTACCTATCACGTCATTCATTCGAGCAATAGCTTACAAAATCTCGATTAACAGCTTTCATACAATTGCATTTCATTTAAAATTTTATTGATCACTTAAGTGTTCGTTTGCTTCACGAGAACATGCAAGCTTTCAAGAAAAATCTCTATAAAATTGCATAAATTTCCAAAGAAGTTAACCTTGACTGCAAAAATGCTCGGAAATTAAATGCAAAAATAGCGATCTCGTCTTATAATGCACACCCTCTTAAAAATTCTCATATTGTGAATTGCACGAACGGCACGCCAAATGGTTGAATTACATCATCAACACATTTTGTAACAATTCCGAAAATCAATGAAATAGCAACGACGACACGGTCAATATTTATACGTAATTATGTATGAGGATATCTATTCTTATCGAATGACTAAATATTTTTGTTGTCCGTGTATATAAATGAATAATGAACGAAAGAATTAATTTATCATAATAATTGTGAGTGCATGTATGTATGTACTCGTATATAATTTGATAACGAAATTATTTAACTGCTCGGGGATTTCAGCGAACATACGTTATGTATATGTATGTAACATTTATATTCATTGGATTATTTTTATACGAACAACTTTGGGAGATTTCCTGCGGTTGCCCTTTTCACTTTCTTTTGGGTAGCTCCTCACTGGCGACTCTTCAAATGTGCATCGTTACCTCTGAATATGCGGAAGCCAAAATATTCATTCAAATTACCACTGTTCATTAGAAGATGCCCTTATAGTTTGGGTAATCGGATAAGGAATCATGTGTCGCATTCCGTAATATTTTTTAGCAACGCTCTTCATTTAGTTCATGCTTAGGACCCATGAAGCAAAAACTTAAAGCTCCAAGCTGCAAGCTCACACAATATTTACATACGGGATGAAGATTGAAAAATGTTTATAATAAAGGGGAAAAAAATTATGAATAAATGTGGGTATAATGAGGCACACTTGTGAGTCTTTCGCCTTTCAAACCAAATTTCAATTGTGAAATTGATGAAGATGGACAAAAAAGAAAATTATGTGCACAGGCACAATCAATGCCAAGTTGATATCTAGAAAATTATTCGTTTTTGCAGAATGTTTTCCTGTTATTGCAGTCACCTGCCACAATTTTGTGCTAAGGGTATTTTCCAGTATATTTTTTGGGCTATGGTTGCTTCTTTAGTTTATATCAATTTAATCGGATCTAAAATATTTTAATTCGATCCTTATGTTGAATATACACTAAACAGTTCTCATAAAGAGCTTTCAGTCAGCTATCTCATTCGTGTCCGGCTGAGCAGGCCTGGATGACCAGTATGATCCCGTTTTCTGATGAAAGTTTAAAATAAAAATATAATCTGCATAACCTTACTTTAAAAATGACTTAAAGGCCAAAATCAAGCGTGTTCCTACGCTGAACCAAATCGCCTGCTAAAGTAAAGAAAATATGGCTCAAATCAAGAAAAAAAAAAAGACAATAAAAAACAGCCAAGAAATATTTCTCTACATTTGAGAATTAGTCACACTGATCCAAGTGAAATGCCATTAGCAGCGCTTTAAGGAAAAGTAACTTTGAATCAAGCAAACTTTTCTTATGAAAAAGACAAGAGAATCTAAACGAAAATAAAAAAGAAACTTGCATCCAACCAACATCACTGAAAAAATTGGGCTATCTAAAATTAAGAAACTCTTTTCTCATTTGCAAAATTCCCGAATTTAGACAAAATTTCTCAAAATGTGACAATTTCTTCTTGAATCGATCCTATTTTCAAGACCTTCTTTTGAGAAATAGAAAGTAAACCATTATTCTCAATTCAAGCAAACAAATGCTTGATAATAAATTTTTTTGGCATTTTCCATGCAAAGCTCGTGGAAAAGCTTTATTTTAGCTTTCGCTTATATTGGAGCGTTGTAGTAGATTAGTCAGAAGTGTCTATGGTTCAGTGGGTAGCGCGTTTGACTGGGAAGAATGGGGTTATGTGTTCGATGTTGGTTGGATGCAAGTCTCTTTTTTATTTTTGTTTAGATTCTCTTGTCATTTTCATAAGAAAAGTTAGCTTGATTCAAAGCTACTTTTCCTTAAAGCGCTGCTAGTGGCATTTCACTTGGATCAGTGTGACTAATTCTCAAATGAAGAGAAATATTTCTTGGCTGTTTTTTATTGTCTTTTTTTCTTGATTTGAGCCATATTTTCTTTACTTTAGCAGGCGATTTGGTTCAGTGATCGAACACATAACCCCATTCTTTCCAGTCAAACGCGCTACCCACTGAACCATAGACACTTCTGCCTAATTTACTACAACGCTCCAATATAAACTAAAGCTAAAATAAAGCTTTTGAACGAGCTTCGCATGGAAAATGTCAAAAAAAAATTATTATCAAGCATTTGTTTGCTTGAATTGAGAATAATGGTTTAGGCTTGAATTTACTTCCTATTTCTCAAAAGAAAGTCTTGAAAATAGGATCGATTCAAGAAGAAATTGTCACATTTTGAGAAATTTTGTCTAAATTTGGGAATTTTGCAAATGAGAAAAGAGTTTCTTAATTTTAGATAGCCCAATTTTTTCAGTATATGACTTTGTTCCGTTATCTAAAGAAGTCTAGAGGAACGAATAGTATATCTAAATAAAATTTTAATTTTTGGTGTTCCGCGATAATTAACTGGTTTTCCAAGTGGGCCCTCATGAGCAAAAGCTTCAGAATCACTTCCATAGAATAACGGTATATTCACGAAAGCCCTTACAGCTAAAGGGATGGATACACCTTGAGAGTGAAATTTATTCCGCTGCGATTTTATCAATGAAAATGTTAGATATTTTTCACGATGAAATGACCGGAGAATCGAAAAATAGTACATAAAATGGCCGAGAAAAATATAGAACCATTTTCGGATTGTAGGTTATGGCAGCATTAGCGACATATTCCACGACAGTACACATTTTCATTGAGAAAATCGCAGCGGAATAAATTTCACTCTCGAGGTCTGTCCATCCCTTGAGCAGGGATGTAACCAGTAGAGGAATCCATGGTGGTCGGACCTCTCCCCACCTTCTTTTTTAATTCCATTGACATTTAGGTAGGGCCAATAGCATTAAAACTGAAATAAAGTTGACAGTGTCAGGAGAACGTAAGTCCTGACACATAGACACTTAAGTTTTACCGCCCCAAGGGCAAGACCACTCGATTTGGCAAACATCCGTGATTTGTTCCTTATTTAAAAATCTGCTACATTTGTTTGATATACATAGAGTTTATTCACGCACAACTGAGCGGACCAAAATTTTGACACAAATTCTACTTATATTACTCTCCAAGAGAAGACACTCAGTGTATGCGAAATGTAGCGCACTGTCCTCTACTTAAAGTAGGTACTAACATCGTCAGTTCACGTGAAATCCATGCAAATACTGTCAAAATTTTGATGATCGTGAAATCGAATTCGCTTGGTGGTACTCACTTCACTTGACAGTCTCCACAGCGGTTTTTGACATTTCGCCAGCGAAAATAATGCAGTTGCACTTTATTTCACAATGAAAAGATGTCATCGACAATCAATCAGAAAGCGAGTGAACATTTATCATAAATTGAGTGAATAATAGACAAATCTCCACGGCACATTTTTCGCGGGAGACATAAATGCAAGTTTTCCGCCTGGTGAACACAGTACTTACCTTTAGCGCAAAATTTCTACGCTTCGCAACGAAGTAGCTGTATATCAGAGTAGATGGCGGGAAAACAAATTTGAAAATTACGCAGAAATATATTGTGGAAATAAATATAACGCAGACTATGCTCATCTACATGTTTTTTTGTGATTTTTGTCATAATAATGAATGTCGTTTGACATTACATTGCATTCACACATTACATTGCATTCGCCGCTAACTTGCGTGTGCCTTCTGGTGGTGGAAAATGTAAGTAGAATTTGTGTCCAAATTTTAGTCCGCTCACTTGTACGTGAATACCAAAACCATCTTTATACAAAGCCCGGAAGCAGAACACGTTCATATACTTAAGCGCCAAATCATAGGCCTGTTCAGATCGAAAATTTACATTGCGGTAAAGGCAAATCGGGTTGGGTCGCGACAAACTTTACACGAAAAGTATTGTTTCCCGGTCGATTTTCGTCGCGAAAAGTGGAATGTGTCGTGAATTAAAGTGTCTAGAATGCAGTGAAAGAACAAAATCCCGACAAAAAGTGAATTTTCCACATGTTTTCGCGATTTTTATCAGAGCAGACACGGTTTTTTTACATGCGCCGTGCTTGTGTTAGTGCATCGTGCAACGTATATACGACATGTTCATAGGCTCGTTTTGTGTGCATGTATTGCTGCTTCCCGGCTTCTAGTGAAGGTGGTTTTGGTGAATACACTCATAGACAGCTGTGCCATTTTTGTTTGTTTAGCGGCTATTGTCATAAAAACCAAAGCCACCTTAATTTAGAAAGCCGGGAAGCAGCAATACATGCACACAAAGCGAGCCTACCCAGCAAATAATTGAAGGCTTATTTAATACGCTGTATACCTTTGAAGTAAGGGAAACCTTCGGTAAGGAATTACGCGTTGCAAAGGCATTAACCTGTCAGATACCTTACCGAAGCACAGGCCATGTCATTGGCGATAAGGCTTAAGCTCAGATACGTAACTTTTACCTTATAATAAAACTATTTAAGCCTTTAAAAAAGATTTAGCAGTAGTTTTAAATAAGTTATACGGATGCCTAAAAAAAAGGTTATAATACCTTTTCATATCCTTATGTAAATGGATTGATAATGTTTAGAGAATTATAAAAAATTGTGATTTTTCTGAACTATTATGGGGCATTATTCTTCTTCTGTGTACCCCCCCCCCCCCTTGTGGGACATAGTGCATATCCGCACATGCCCGGAAATGTTTGACCACGCCGAGATTCGATCTCCGCACCTCTAGATTACTAGCATCGTGACTCAACCAACTGAGCCACAGAGCCTGTCATAGCAATCTCCTCGCAAAATGATACTTAATTTCAATTTGGAAAGAAACTTAAAATAAGACTTACTTAAGAACTAAATATATTTTTAATAAGGGAATGGAAAGGTTTTCAGAAAAAAACATTTTAGATACCTTATACAAAGGCTTACAAAAACTTTAAATTACTGAAATGTAATTTTGTCTTATTTCTGGTATGAATTAAAGTTTGAACTAAATTATAAAGAGCCTTACGTAACCATTATTATAATTACTATTTATACCTGTCTGGAAGTAAAGCTGGCAATAGACTAAAGTAAGTCTGAATTGTGCCTTAGTTTAATATTAAACAAAGCGAACGCGAATTATCCATGACAGAAAGAAGCAATAAAGCTTTCGTAAGAATTATTATAAGGCCAAAGCTGAAATCGTTTCCCTTACCTATTCCTTAAACCTGACAAACCTGATCAGATTTTTTGCTGGGTACCCAGCAAAATTTCCGTAAGGTCTATGAAAAAGTAAGACTTAGAAAAGGCTTACTTACTACTGAACTGTAAGCATTCAGTAAGCTGAAATAGCTTTGCGTGATTAGATCTTATGCATATCATTATACAGTCGACTCTTGATAATTCGAAGCCCAAGGGACAACGAAAAAATTTCGAATTATTGAGTGTTCGAATTATCGAATAAAAAAAACTGTGTAAATAAAATAATTTATTTCACGATTTAGCAAAGCTCTTTCAACCGGACAGTTTTTTTTCCTCAGCACTGCCTCAACCATTTTAAAAGCTTTTCTTTAATAGTGGGCATTAACCTGTAAATTAAATTTTGTTTCAAAATGAAGGGAAAACTATTTTTCAACACTGGGTAGATCCTAAACGTATCATGGGATTCAATAGTCAAACCAAAGTTAATTTATGAAAAAGTACCGAAACAATTTTGGTCTTGTGATCGACTGGAGATACACCTAATTTAATAAGTAAATAGAATACCTTATCGCACTCTTTTGCGTTTTTAATGAGGTGTCCAATTTTATTGTTTTATAATGGTAAAAAGAGTAGATGCTGGAATCTTTAAATTCCTTGTCACATCTTTTTTTCACCATTTTCCACTGCCACGATAATTTGTCTTTTCGCATCTACGGAGAGGCACGTATACTTTTTCGAACTAATTTACACTTTAAAGTGAACAAAAAACTAAAGAAAATGTGTAATCTGTTCACAATTAGCGGTAAAAGGAAAGCAACAGAAACATTTCAGGAAAAATTCGAATTATAAAGAGTTTTTAATTACGAATTTCGAATTATAAAATGTTAGCGATAAATCAGTTGCACAAAACGATTTCGCTTTATCGAGTGTACACAACTCCATACAAACTTGGTTCTTTTTTTCGATTTATCGAAGGGACAGGTGAATTAGTTCGGATTATCGAAAAATTCGTATTAACGAGGTTCGAATTAACGAGAGGCGACATGACTTACTTCTTAGCAAAATGTAAGACAAAATTTCAAACTCAATTTGCACTCACTATTTGAAAGCTCCCAGTTGCCCTATAGCTTATATATCAATAAAAGAAAAGTCATTTCTAAGGTTTATAATATACTTTACTTAAGTTATTTAATATATTGTTATAAAAGCCTTATTAGTAAGTATATACATGCTATTTCAGGCAGGTGGCATAAGGCAGCTTGCAAATATTTTTTTATAACATGCTCTGTGGCTGACTTGGTTGAGTCGCAGTCTACAAACGACTGAGTGAATGCACCATCGCCCAGCAAGGAGTTACAGAAAGTGGAAATACTTATTTCAACCTTTTATTAATGGAAATATTTTAGTTTCGAAATGCCTTAGATAATGCTTGAGATAATCCTTAAATAAGAATTATAGTAATCCTTAAATAAGAATTATAGTAATTCTTAAATAAGAATTATTATAATCCTTAAATTAGAATTATTGTAATTCTGAAATAAGTCTTATAATCAGGTGTATATACAAGATTTGGAAGCTACAAAGCTTTAAACATTACCGCATGTCATTGGCGGTAATGTTGACATACCCCATGTTAAGGTAAGCCTTTTAGTAAGGATCTTGTGAAAGACTAAGGCCCGTATTTATGAACATTCCTTAACTCAAGGAGACTTTTTTGTCTCCTTTGACCAGGGTTGTGCTTTGTTCCTGATGTCGCCGCCGCTATGCGAAAGTCCACAGGTCAAGGAGACCTTGGGTCAAGGATGCCGAAATTCAATAAATTAAATGTCATTTCCCATACTTCTTCATAGAAAAAAAAAGTCTCCTTGAGTTAAGGAATGTTAATAAATACGGGCCTAAGACTTTTTTGAATAATCTCTTATTGAGTAAGTCTTATTCTGTTCGAATATAAGACTTATATAAAACTTTTCGATTTTGCTGGGTATGAATATGTCGTATATACGTTGCACGATGCACTAACACAAGCACAGCGCATGTAAAAAAACCGCGTCTGCTCTGATACAAATCGCGAAAACACGTGGAAAATTCACTTTTTATCGGGATTTGCTTCTTTTACTGCATTATAGACACTTCAATTCATGACACATTGCACTTTTCGCGACGAAAATTGACCGGGAACCAATACTTTTCGTGTAAAGTTTGCCGCGACCCAACCCGATTTCCCTTTACCGCAATGTAAATTTTCGATCAGAACAGGCCTATGAATTGTTGTTTCAGTATATGACCGTGCTCTGCTTCCGGGCTTGTATGAAGGTGGCTTTGAGAAAAACACACTCTTAGGCCTCCATTACACAGTCATATTTCTATTATAATATGTATGTCATATGCCTAAGCCTACTCGATTCATTCAGTATAAATGTTTAGACGTGCAGGAAGCGAAATCAAGTAGGCTTAGGGATATGATAATATCTATTATAATATATATTACCAATATATGACTGTGTAATAGCGCCCTTAGTTCTTGCTGAGTTAGGTTGGCAATGCATGCATGGCGTGTAACTGCAGAAATCAGTTAGGGGAGGCAGAAATATCGAATGGCGTTCATGAAAAAAAAATCAGAAAGCGAGTGAACATTTATCATAAATTGAGTGAATAATAGACAAATCTCCACGGCACATTTTTCGCGGGAGACATAAATGCAAGTTTTCCGCCTGGTGAACACAGTACTTACCTTTAGCGCAAAATTTCTACGCTTCGCAACGAAGTAGCTGTATATCAGAGTAGATGGCGGGAAAACAAATTTGAAAATTACGCAGAAATATATTGTGGAAATAAATATAACGCAGACTATGCTCATCTACATGTTTTTTTGTGATTTTTGTCATAATAATGAATGTCGTTTGACATTACATTGCATTCGCCGCTAACTTGCGTGTGCCTTCTGGTGGTGGAAAATGTAAGTAGAATTTGTGTCCAAATTTTAGTCCGCTCACTTGTACGTGAATACCAAAACCATCTTTATACAAAGCCCGGAAGCAGAACACGTTCATATACTTAAGCGCCAAATCATAGGCCTGTTCAGATCGAAAATTTACATTGCGGTAAAGGCAAATCGGGTTGGGTCGCGACAAACTTTACACGAAAAGTATTGTTTCCCGGTCGATTTTCGTCGCGAAAAGTGGAATGTGTCGTGAATTAAAGTGTCTAGAATGCAGTGAAAGAACAAAATCCCGACAAAAAGTGAATTTTCCACATGTTTTCGCGATTTTTATCAGAGCAGACACGGTTTTTTTACATGCGCCGTGCTTGTGTTAGTGCATCGTGCAACGTATATACGACATGTTCATAGGCTCGTTTTGTGTGCATGTATTGCTGCTTCCCGGCTTCTAGTGAAGGTGGTTTTGGTGAATACACTCATAGACAGCTGTGCCATTTTTGTTTGTTTAGCGGCTATTGTCATAAAAACCAAAGCCACCTTAATTTAGAAAGCCGGGAAGCAGCAATACATGCACACAAAGCGAGCCTACCCAGCAAATAATTGAAGGCTTATTTAATACGCTGTATACCTTTGAAGTAAGGGAAACCTTCGGTAAGGAATTACGCGTTGCAAAGGCATTAACCTGTCAGATACCTTACCGAAGCACAGGCCATGTCATTGGCGATAAGGCTTAAGCTCAGATACGTAACTTTTACCTTATAATAAAACTATTTAAGCCTTTAAAAAAGATTTAGCAGTAGTTTTAAATAAGTTATACGGATGCCTAAAAAAAAGGTTATAATACCTTTTCATATCCTTATGTAAATGGATTGATAATGTTTAGAGAATTATAAAAAATTGTGATTTTTCTGAACTATTATGGGGCATTATTCTTCTTCTGTGTACCCCCCCCCCCCCCTTGTGGGACATAGTGCATATCCGCACATGCCCGGAAATGTTTGACCACGCCGAGATTCGATCTCCGCACCTCTAGATTACTAGCATCGTGACTCAACCAACTGAGCCACAGAGCCTGTCATAGCAATCTCCTCGCAAAATGATACTTAATTTCAATTTGGAAAGAAACTTAAAATAAGACTTACTTAAGAACTAAATATATTTTTAATAAGGGAATGGAAAGGTTTTCAGAAAAAAACATTTTAGATACCTTATACAAAGGCTTACAAAAACTTTAAATTACTGAAATGTAATTTTGTCTTATTTCTGGTATGAATTAAAGTTTGAACTAAATTATAAAGAGCCTTACGTAACCATTATTATAATTACTATTTATACCTGTCTGGAAGTAAAGCTGGCAATAGACTAAAGTAAGTCTGAATTGTGCCTTAGTTTAATATTAAACAAAGCGAACGCGAATTATCCATGACAGAAAGAAGCAATAAAGCTTTCGTAAGAATTATTATAAGGCCAAAGCTGAAATCGTTTCCCTTACCTATTCCTTAAACCTGACAAACCTGATCAGATTTTTTGCTGGGTACCCAGCAAAATTTCCGTAAGGTCTATGAAAAAGTAAGACTTAGAAAAGGCTTACTTACTACTGAACTGTAAGCATTCAGTAAGCTGAAATAGCTTTGCGTGATTAGATCTTATGCATATCATTATACAGTCGACTCTTGATAATTCGAAGCCCAAGGGACAACGAAAAAATTTCGAATTATTGAGTGTTCGAATTATCGAATAAAAAAAACTGTGTAAATAAAATAATTTATTTCACGATTTAGCAAAGCTCTTTCAACCGGACAGTTTTTTTTCCTCAGCACTGCCTCAACCATTTTAAAAGCTTTTCTTTAATAGTGGGCATTAACCTGTAAATTAAATTTTGTTTCAAAATGAAGGGAAAACTATTTTTCAACACTGGGTAGATCCTAAACGTATCATGGGATTCAATAGTCAAACCAAAGTTAATTTATGAAAAAGTACCGAAACAATTTTGGTCTTGTGATCGACTGGAGATACACCTAATTTAATAAGTAAATAGAATACCTTATCGCACTCTTTTGCGTTTTTAATGAGGTGTCCAATTTTATTGTTTTATAATGGTAAAAAGAGTAGATGCTGGAATCTTTAAATTCCTTGTCACATCTTTTTTTCACCATTTTCCACTGCCACGATAATTTGTCTTTTCGCATCTACGGAGAGGCACGTATACTTTTTCGAACTAATTTACACTTTAAAGTGAACAAAAAACTAAAGAAAATGTGTAATCTGTTCACAATTAGCGGTAAAAGGAAAGCAACAGAAACATTTCAGGAAAAATTCGAATTATAAAGAGTTTTTAATTACGAATTTCGAATTATAAAATGTTAGCGATAAATCAGTTGCACAAAACGATTTCGCTTTATCGAGTGTACACAACTCCATACAAACTTGGTTCTTTTTTTCGATTTATCGAAGGGACAGGTGAATTAGTTCGGATTATCGAAAAATTCGTATTAACGAGGTTCGAATTAACGAGAGGCGACATGACTTACTTCTTAGCAAAATGTAAGACAAAATTTCAAACTCAATTTGCACTCACTATTTGAAAGCTCCCAGTTGCCCTATAGCTTATATATCAATAAAAGAAAAGTCATTTCTAAGGTTTATAATATACTTTACTTAAGTTATTTAATATATTGTTATAAAAGCCTTATTAGTAAGTATATACATGCTATTTCAGGCAGGTGGCATAAGGCAGCTTGCAAATATTTTTTTATAACATGCTCTGTGGCTGACTTGGTTGAGTCGCAGTCTACAAACGACTGAGTGAATGCACCATCGCCCAGCAAGGAGTTACAGAAAGTGGAAATACTTATTTCAACCTTTTATTAATGGAAATATTTTAGTTTCGAAATGCCTTAGATAATGCTTGAGATAATCCTTAAATAAGAATTATAGTAATCCTTAAATAAGAATTATAGTAATTCTTAAATAAGAATTATTATAATCCTTAAATTAGAATTATTGTAATTCTGAAATAAGTCTTATAATCAGGTGTATATACAAGATTTGGAAGCTACAAAGCTTTAAACATTACCGCATGTCATTGGCGGTAATGTTGACATACCCCATGTTAAGGTAAGCCTTTTAGTAAGGATCTTGTGAAAGACTAAGGCCCGTATTTATGAACATTCCTTAACTCAAGGAGACTTTTTTGTCTCCTTTGACCAGGGTTGTGCTTTGTTCCTGATGTCGCCGCCGCTATGCGAAAGTCCACAGGTCAAGGAGACCTTGGGTCAAGGATGCCGAAATTCAATAAATTAAATGTCATTTCCCATACTTCTTCATAGAAAAAAAAAGTCTCCTTGAGTTAAGGAATGTTAATAAATACGGGCCTAAGACTTTTTTGAATAATCTCTTATTGAGTAAGTCTTATTCTGTTCGAATATAAGACTTATATAAAACTTTTCGATTTTGCTGGGTATGAATATGTCGTATATACGTTGCACGATGCACTAACACAAGCACAGCGCATGTAAAAAAACCGTGTCTGCTCTGATACAAATCGCGAAAACACGTGGAAAATTCACTTTTTATCGGGATTTGCTTCTTTTACTGCATTATAGACACTTCAATTCATGACACATTGCACTTTTCGCGACGAAAATTGACCGGGAACCAATACTTTTCGTGTAAAGTTTGCCGCGACCCAACCCGATTTCCCTTTACCGCAATGTAAATTTTCGATCAGAACAGGCCTATGAATTGTTGTTTCAGTATATGACCGTGCTCTGCTTCCGGGCTTGTATGAAGGTGGCTTTGAGAAAAACACACTCTTAGGCCTCCATTACACAGTCATATTTCTATTATAATATGTATGTCATATGCCTAAGCCTACTCGATTCATTCAGTATAAATGTTTAGACGTGCAGGAAGCGAAATCAAGTAGGCTTAGGGATATGATAATATCTATTATAATATAT
The DNA here is from genome assembly GCA_949715475.1 of Microchrysa polita. Lineage (NCBI taxonomy): Eukaryota > Metazoa > Arthropoda > Insecta > Diptera > Stratiomyidae > Microchrysa > Microchrysa polita. The sequence goes on from OX454417.1 coordinate 51,360,799, forward strand.
ATTACCAATATATGACTGTGTAATAGCGCCCTTAGTTCTTGCTGAGTTAGGTTGGCAATGCATGCATGGCGTGTAACTGCAGAAATCAGTTAGGGGAGGCAGAAATATCGAATGGCGTTCATGAAAAAACGGTAAAATATCATGTGAGTTGGTAGGACTGGAAAATTAACCAACATCATCGAGATTGGTGTGGGCAGTGGTTTTGTGCTTTTGTGTTTGAAATAAATGGCAATATATGTACATAATGTAGATTCACATACTTTCAGGGGAGGGTTGCAGCTGCGTCATTTAGTCATTTTCCAAGTACATATCTCAAAGCAAATAACCTCCTTCAGCTTATTTCGTAGTTCCAAGCCCATATTCATCGTTTAAATCCTGTATAGGTAAACATTTTTTTCCATTGTTTCATGAGCAGCGGGCCTTGGTTATGCAAAATTTAACTTTTCATCCAAACTGCCTTATATTTACTTGTCTAGTCCGCGCTGCTCGATGTGGTGATGAGTACTGCAAGAGTCGACGAGCTTCTTACGCAGCACGTCAACGAGCATACAATGGTGGAGAAAATCCGCCCTGAGTGTAGGACGCGACGATTTGAAAGGTTTCCGGTGATCCAGGCCCAGTGAAAGGAGCTACTCCCTTTCGTGCTGATAGCGGAGGTGGTGGAGCCTCGGCGGGATCATCTACACATCACCTCAAGTACCTATTAAAAATATGTATCCTTCACATTTGTCCTTAATTGGAAGGCTAGTGCAGGCAAAAAGAATTAAACGCTCCATCAAACTCGAAGCTTAAATTTCTAATAATTTCTTCAAATTAGCAGTTTTTTGCAGAAAATTTATCTTATGGATTGTTTAATTTTTGTTGTCAAAAGCTCTTTCTAAATTTTTTTTCACATTTTTGGATATCTTCGCGAAACTTCTGAGAGATCTTCACGGAATGCCATGCCATGGTAAAGGGCGAAATTCCGTTTGTTTGTTTATTAATTTGTTTTCGAATTACTGGATAAGACTATTATATACATATCTTTCAATTTTGGAAATCTCTAAATTTTTTTATAGAGGACTATGCTACGTTCGCCATTCCCCCTCGCTCCGCTCGCACCATCTTTTCAGTTTTCTGATGTTTGAAAATTTCGGTAGGGCTAAAGACCGTATGCCCTAAGCTCTCCTCTGCCCTAAATATATACGTCCCTGCAAAGAGCAATCGTAATGAGTATAGTCCAAATTTTCGTGCAAAGGAAGACAATGCACAATTAAATAGTGTCACTGTAAAGGGAGTATTTCATAGTCTCGTATGTGAGACAAGTGGCATAACTATGAGTAGCCATATGTTTAGTCCTCGAAAATGAAGTTTCGACAGTGTGGGCATGAACGACAGTTTCTTAGTTTTCTATTATATATTTGTACTTGGAATATCCGACTAACCGAGACTGAAAACGCATATGCATATGTAACAAAAACTGTATACGACCAAAACGACTAGTTTTCGATACAAAGCTTTTCAGGTTTATAGCCTTAAAAAAATTATACCAGAAAACACAGATATGAAAAATTAATACAGATGATGCTGAGAGATAAAACAGAAAACAAAATAGTCTGAACAGTCTGCAATAAAAATTCTTAATAAAAATGACACATTTCCGGAATCTAGAGGAAAGTCTGAAATTCAGATGCCTTTTTTTGTTGACAAACATTTTAACAACTTTTTTTATATCAAAATTATAGCAGTTTTATACGAAAGAAAATTATGTGTAATTTCTGCTGTTTCTGCGTTTATTTGTAGACAGCGCCAGATCAGAATAATTTATGGCATACCATTTCAGACTTTTGAGAAATTTTTTTTGCTATTTCAAAATATAAATGTCATTTTAATTCCATATGTTAGGATAGATTATTTCCTAGCACGCTAGCACATAATGTAGGTACATTGTGCATATACGTGTAAGTGAAGTAATCGATGTGATAGTTGACACTTAACACGCCTCAGACTTTAACAAAATTCCGTCTTACCATGCTGAAATAAGCTTATTATGTTTAAAGCCATTAATACTAGAACACATAAAAGAATCTATCTAAACCCGCATAATTTTATTGCCTGTAATATATATTTTAAATGGCTCAAAGTGTGCATATTTTTAGAATGTAAATAGACTTTCAGATAGTAAGTAATCGAATTTGGCTAAATGCCCGATTTTCTGGATACACAAATGTCCCCCGCTTGCTAAACTCAATTTAGCACACATCATTCTATTCATTTGAACGCTAACAGTCTCTAGTCTAGTCCCCATGAAAATGTTTAGTTGGTTTTTATCTCTTTTTAATGCTATTAAAAATTGACATACTTTTACATACCTTGAATCCTATCCTCTATCATTAATTTATATCTAAATTTATAGAGTTAATTGTTGCAGGCAATTCAGTAAACTTAGAAATATCCCATATTTTTTAAATTTCTATAAATGGATGACGTCACACTAATACCAATAGTTTTATTCGGTGCGGTGCCTTAAACATAGGGGTCGAAAGGAGATTCCATCTTGTTTCCTTGCACTTCGAGCAATCCGTTGCTGCCGCTATTGCACTTGAACAAAGGTGAAAACCGGCGGAAAGCTGGGTTGTATAACTAGACGGCACTGGTTTGGGTCCACCAGTGAGTAAAATATCTATTGATATCGCAACACCACATTAAATTATTATCCATTCTAATATTTGAGCTTTGGACAAAATTTCCAAAAGTTATGTTATGTTTTAGCAAAATTTATGATATTTTATTTTTGGCATACACAATAATGTAAGTGGGTGTTTCTGTCAACGATAATTTTTATTTAAATGTTGTATAAAGTAGTTTTAAATTCAAGCATTTTACCAAAATTTCAATGGCAAGGTCATTTTCATCCATTTGTTCGGTCTTCTTTCAACAATTTTTGCTAGAAATTTATACAAACTATATATTTTCTTAAATGACCTTGTATTGTTCAGCATTTTTTTAGTAGTTTAAAACATCTGTTCTAGTATTCACACATTCAACAAAAGCATTGACCAAACCCGCCAAACCCACATTATACATTAAACAGGGTGGAACACGGGCATCTGACATTTAATAAAAAACGTCGTAGAATATATAGAATTATATTTTGCCACCAAAACCGCGCATCATCTTTAAATTTTCACAGAAAAGTTTGGTTTAGTGTGCTGCAAAAAGTTTTTTTTTTCTATTGAGAACAGAATAACTTCCATTCCAAATTTACAGTTGAATTCGATCTAGCAGGAGCTCCCCGCTTGGTGGCTCACTTGGTTGAGTCGCACATCGCACTCTACTATGCTAGTAATCTGGAGGTCCGGAGATCGAATCTCGGCGAATTTAGGCTGATATCTTTCCCAGAAAGGACACAGCGGCTCTCAAAGTATTATGTAGATAATTTATTTTGCATTTTATCCAATTTTTTCAGAATAGCTTTTTCATGGAAATCCTGACTAGAAAATTGAAAAAATAAAATTGTTTTATGATTACTTGAGGGCTTCACCCCCTACCCGCTACCGTCAACCCCACCCCCTCGCTCCGCTCAAGCTTTTGTGAAGTTGGTGTAAAAAATTGTTTCTTAGAAGAACCAGAATGGAGGGTTGCGTTTGTATGGCAGTCCCATGACCCCATGATCCGATTTGATCCATTCTTACGTATGTTTTGTGTCATCAATAGAAACACATTTGTGTGAAATTTGGTTGAAATTGGTGCACAAATAAAAAAGTTTTTCTTAGAAGAACATAATCTGGGAGGTTGGGTTTGTATGGCAGCCCCATGACCTCATTGTCGGATTTTACCGATTCAAGCATACAAACTGCTGCCTGCAGCGAAAAGAAGCATTTGTGCAAAATTTCAGCTTCATAGCTTTTAAATTGGCCGAGTAAAACGCGTCGCAGCAGACGGACAGATCGACAGACGGACAGACCGACAGACGGACAGACTGACATCGCCCAATCGACTCCCCAAGTCATGCTGATCATATATGTATACTTTTTATATGGTCTTACGATGGTGCGCCGTTTTTTCGTTTCTTTAGATATCTTTTACATTTCACCGAACGTTTGATCGCATTTGTGGCCGTCGGTTCCTTTGAAATATATATGAAAAGGGGTGGAAAATATTGTTGAACGATATTTTTCATCAAGATATAGTACCAATGGTCTGTCTAGGTCTATGGGCAAACCGAAGGGTGAATTATCACGTTGGAATTTTAAGAGAGTAATAAATATTACGCTGACATTATATTCTCAATTGTAAACAAAAATTTGACATTTGAATTAAATTTTTGTTTAGATGTATGAACTGCGACAGTGTGAAAACGGCGATTTTGTTGTCATTTTGACGGTTTTATAATTGAATATTTCCTGCAAAATTTGCTGTTGTGTTTCAGAGGTACCCCTAGTTTTGATACTATTGAACTAATTTTTGGTGGAGAGTATAATGAGATGAGACGACGCACAGCAAAAATTTACCCCTTTTTCTTTCACCGTCGAGCAGTTAGGGACGTGCTGACTTCAAAAGTTCTAATAGGCGTGTCGCAGCAAATAAATTCTTGGCAACCGTCAGCTCCATTTTGTTAAGAATATTTCCCTAAAATATCCAGACTCAAGTAGTGTCATTCCAGTCAGAGATACAATAAAAAAGTAAAAGTCAAAAAATGCAAATACCCCATTTTTTGGTCTACGGTATAATTTATCAAAATAAGTTTATTGTGTTACATATCATTGCAAAGGCATTTTTATGTAGTTTAATTCGTGCTCAAACCATTTTGTTGCATCTTTTATCGGGTTTGAATTAATTGACAAAAACTGAAAAATGACCCCCTCCTTCCCCTTAAATTCGAAATAGTTTCAAATCGGCTGATTCTATCTGTGTGAAACCTATTCCATTCGATTTAGAACAAAATATATTAGGATTTACTATAGTTTTGATAATTGTTTCCAAAATTCGAGGTTTTTGTCCCAGTCGTGCGGCTTCACAATTTTCATAACTATACCAATTCTTCGCTTTTTTGATTTTTTGGTGTTAAGCTTTATTTTTGAGATGAAATATTTAAAACTTTTCTAGAGTAATTTTTCGCCTTATTGATTATGAGTTTTATGGATATATCAGAAACTTTGCGTTGCGATTGGTGGCAAATATAAAGCTGTATATCCACAGGCAGTGGTGCAACCACGGAATGAAATAAGGGGGCCCCTCCCAGAGCTAAGAATTGGGGAAGGAAAAATGACAAAATGAAATATGAACCAATGCATTTCGTTGCAAAATTTATTAAAATATGAATCAAGTTCATGGAGCATAGGTTCTCATTGAATATTGGCCGGCTTTGATGAGGAATTATAAACATTTTACGCTTTACGTGATGCCCAGACCAACGCGTCACGAATTTTCCTTCGCGAATCCGCGCCGGAAAATACTTTTTTGGTGCCCACACCGGCGCGGCGCGAATAATTCGCATCGGCATCTTTACTTATTATGTAAAAGCGTAAGCGGAAGAAATCAACGTGAAATTCGACATTTTACCTCTGCATGTCTATACTTATTCTAAGGATAAAATCATTGACAGGCGTAAATTGATGGAAATATACAGTGCAGTACAACCTTGTTATACCGAACCCTAAAAAAAGTTGCGGCAGTGTTCGATTTGATTGTTTGAATTGACTATCGCGTACCCGAAAACTCTTACATCTTATCTTGTGCCCGTCGAATGGTTAGTCTTATCGTATAGAGAACACACAAAGCTTGAACATTGTTTTGTGGCTGTTTGAATTGAATATACATGAGTGACTAGACGGACAAGATGGCGTCTTGTTACCAAAAGCAAAAATAATGAAGATAGTGAGAGAAAAAGTGTATGTAACTGTTAGCATGGTTACGCTGATACCGCTGAGAAATTATCGCCAAAACGGGCGATGTGCCTACACCGCAGGTCGAGCAACGCGAAACCGTGGAGCGGTATAAAGAACGAGGCAAGGAAGAAGAAGAAGCATGGTTACGCAAAATGCGTAGTTACGTACAAGCTTGAATATTCTATTGAATTGAATGTTTACTTTGCATAGTTACGCCACATTTTGCTTGGTTACGCCATAGTATGAAAATGCATAATAACTTTTACTAGAATCCTTACGATGGCGTAACCATGCAAAATATGGCGTATGCAAAGTAAACATTCAATTCAATAGAATATTAAAGCTTGTATGTACATAACTACTTAGGGACAAACGCAAGCACCTAACCACCAGGATCCTCATTTCCTATCGTATACTATTCATGAATGAAACGATTGACCTTGTATTCTTTCGGAAATCCGTCGATATCTCTGCAATCCTTTGGTGTGACAGAAAGACCGAGGTGGCGCTAGACTCACCATAAAATTGCCGAAAGGGTCATCGGATCCTCTTTTTTCCGGTCAGTGCACAGGGTGGTCAGAGATAACCGTCAACCTGGATGTTGGCAATTTCACAATCAGCTTCGTACTACTTCGATAATCCGTCGATATCTTTGGAATCCTTGAGTCCAGCGAAGCGATCAAGGTTTCGCTAGACTCGCAACAAAATTTTCTAAGGTGGCGTCGGAGCATCTTTCCTGCGCAGCTCACAAGGGGATAACCGAGATAAGTACAATAACTCACAAAATGTATGCTTTTGTTAGTTGTCAACCTAGATGTCGGTCACAGCAATTTCACGATCAACTTCGTGCTATGCACTACGATACGATCGGGGTGTGATGGCCGGACTTGCCACAATAGGGCAATTGATTTGTGTAAAAACAAGGAGTAAAAACCTTCCTTCCTTGGAATCCATGTTTCCAAAAATCTTACTTCTTTTACTCATCCACTGATACCATAAAACATTCAAAATGCTCATTCCAAATCTACATCTTTTTCGGGTACACCAACATCAAGTTGTACTACACTGCACCTGTCAAATAAATTATTTGAATAAAAAATGACATTAGGTAGCAAATATTCGAACCGGAAAAAATACTGCAAACTGGCGAATATTCGCGTTCGTGTGGGCATCTCCATACAACGCAATGTGTTACAATTTTGACGCCGCTGACGCACCGGTGTGGGCATCTCTTAAAGCTTTCTAAATATCCTATTTATTTGTCCATACGTGCATTTGCAAAGGGTTCTTCCGATATTAGATGGGTCTTGCTCAGAATCTTTTTTTAGAGTTCTCGGTTTTGTAGGTATATCTATGATAAGCACAAGAATGGGATGTTTCAACCAGCTCTCATAACGTTAGCTCACCCCCCCCCCCCACGACCGCGTGCTTTTAGTATGTTTTCCTAGTAAGTACGCCTTATAAATCCGTGAAATAAATAGGTTAGATTAGATTAAATGGGGCATCGGCATATTTGCCATAAGCACTGCGACCGGTGGTCTATTGTGCCATAGGTAAATAGGTTATATCAGGGACACCGTTAGGAATGCAATATATGTACAGTAGAGCCCCGATAATCCGGATTGATTGGGACCGGACCCCGTCCGGATTATCAAATTATTCGGATTTTCGAAATGCACCTATTTAGACTCCGGTAGACAATAGTATGGTTGAAATTGCTCAAAATTCAATTGTTTTTGACCGAAATAATTAATTTTATGGTCCAAATAGCTGTTTCTTTTAATCTAGGAGGGACTACGATACAAAAAAGCAGTCATCAAATTCTCATATTTTTCAAAATCATAGAAAATGTGAGCCTTAATTTGAATCCGAATTATCGAATATCCGGATTTTCGGGGTCCGGATTAGCGGGGTTCTAAACGGGTTTTAATACTGCCATACAAATACTCTCAGTAAGACTCTCGGCTCCTGAGATATTTCTGAGATTAAGGCCTGAATAGACCTCGGGCGGAATGAAAATGAAATTTTTGTCCGCTGCGATTTTCTCAATGAAAATGCATGCTTACTGTCGTGGAACATGTCGGTAATGATGGGGAATTCCATAAGCTACAATCCGAATATGGTTCCAAAATTTTTCTCGGCCATTTTATGTATTATTTTTCGATTCCCCCGTCATTAGATATTTTCCACGGTGAAATGACGGGGGAATCGAAAAATAATACATAAAATGGACGAGAAAAATTTTGGAACCATATTCGGATTGTAGCTTATGGAATTCCCCATCATTTCCGACATGTTCCACGACAGTAAGCATGCATTTTCATTGAAAAAATCGCAGCGGACAAAAATTTCATTTTCATTCCGCCCGAGCTCTATACTGCGCTTTAAGCCGAAAACCCGGGAAAATTAATCCTTCACGCCCTTCGATGTTCTCTATAATGTGTTCGCTAAATGATACGGATATATTGATCATATCAATTTTGAATTGTACGATTTATTTATTTTTTAAAGTGGTGAAAATTCATTTTCAATAATGTGAATATCATAGATCAAAGAAGATGTGTATACAAACAAAAGTGTATAATAAAGGTTCAATTTTAATTTTCATTTCAAAATCATTTAAATAATGATTAATTGGATGCATTTCTTGCACAGTATCAAAGTTAAATTTCATTTGATGATTTGAATTACATATATGCGAATTTATTGTTTCCTGTTTCCTCCAACAGTGTAGTAAACCGCGCCAAGTGATTTATAATTAGACAGAGAGATGTAAATATAAACGTCGAAACAAATGCTTCGGAAATATGTACATCCGCACAAAAATTTCGAACCGGGCAGTTGGGAAATATGGCCCTGTCCACAATAGTAAGCTTCAGTTAAACCGCCCCTTGAACCTAACTGCATGTCACACTAGTACCCAAATGCCTAAAGATTTAGTCCTTCAAAGAATTGTGTGCTCCTGTCCCTCCCCCAGAATAAAGGATTTCAATCAAGAGTGTTGCCAAGTGATTTTTTTTAATTTAATAAAAGTTAAACGAAACTAGCAAATAATTACGCGATGGGTTTCAATTCGATTCAGTCAGCCCTTACACGAAATAGTTTGAAGGAGGACAATTATGCTATAGGTCCGTCATCGATTTATGTATGTAGGCCAGTTACGGTGGTTGTTTTCATACGCCCAAGCAACAATTCGTTTGCTTTAAAGAAGCACTTCACACTGTAGCAATCATATAGTACCACGAAATACATTTATCGTGTGACATCGCTTAAAGTAATATTTTGATCCGATAAAGCATCCTTAAAGTATTTTCCGGAAAGCTTCTATCATCATTATGGAATAAATTTAAAGATGGTGGTATAAAACTGTCTCTAAACGTTAACCTAAAAGGATACTCCTTTAAATACATACTCCACTCTTGTGTTTATTGGATGATACAGCACACACATGCAATAGTCTCTCTAAGTTAACTCACACACATGCATATATTCTTCTATAGCACAGTCGGTGTCATTTTTATAGTGTGACATTCGTATGGTCATCCAATATATTTTTCACCGTAGTTTTATAGAAGGATGGACTTTGTGATTTTTTAATGAATTGACACTTGTGCTCTGAAATACATAATTTCTACATAAGAAATCCTTGAAATCTTGCATGAAACCCACACGTACGCACTCATTGTTATCTTCGAAACCAATTAGGGTGATCTCTGCGCAGAAATTGACTTTATTTTATTGATAAATGTACAGATTTAGGGTGCATTGCAGAAGATTCGATAAATAATTGTCAAGCATTTCTATAGAAGCAACTATCCATTTGTAGTGTTTACGAGCAATGCTGACTATATGTGAGGTTGGCTGAGTGGTAGCGTGTGGGGCGGGCAATCAACAGACATTGGCTCGATGCTGGCTGCGGAAATTTTTTTTATTGTATAATGACAGAAACTGATGATAAGGCAAATGGAGTACACCTTTATTGAAGCATAAGTTAGTCCTACAATGAGGTTCTATTGGATTAAAAAACGGCGCCAAATGCCATTATTGTACTATTATTCAGTGTTTATACCATGTAAAGTGCCACTATTATTGTGAGAAGAGAATATTTGACGAAGTATTATAGGGATGAAATTGTTATACTTGGGTGTAGGATCGAGCCCAAACATCGTTGCCTTGCAAGCTGCGCTTACAAAATGGTGTGACATTCTGGAGGAGCATGGACTGAGGGTAAGTATAACAAAGACTGAGTTCTTATGCTGCCAATTCTCAGACCCAAATGCACCGATACCAGAAATGTACGTCAAAGGAGAGCAGCTTAAGTCTTGTACCAAGTTCAAGTACCTTGGCTCGATGGTGAACAGCGGAGCTACATGCGATGATGACATCAAACATCGCACAAAGGTTGGGTGGATGAGGTGGCGAGAAAACTCTGGAGTTTTCTGCGATAAGAAAATGCCACTGAAGCTAAAGGGCAAGTTGTACAAAACGGTTGTACGTCCCGCACTCATGTATGGATCAGAATGCTGGACCATGTATGAAGGTTACGCGAAAGAAATGACAGCGACTGAAATGAAAATGTTACGCATGTCAGTTGGTGTAACCAAAAGGGACCACATCAAGAGTAGCTACATCCGAGGCAGCTTGTCCATAGACCAACCAATCACCGAAAAGCTCGAAGACCGACGAATGGATTGGTATTGCCATGTTCAAAGGCGTCCGCCTGAGAACCCCGCAAAGAGAGCGATATCAATGGAAGTTCCACTTGATGGACCCAAGGCCAGAGGCAGACCGAAGAACACCTGGATGTGTCAAATGAAAAAGCAACAACAACGCATTGGTCTCGGCGATGACACGATCCAAGATAGAGCTGCCTGTAGAAATATGCTGAGAAATTATCGCCAAAACGGGCGATGTGCCTACACCGCAGGTCGAGCAACGCGGAACCATGGAGCGGTATAAAGAACGAGGCAAGGAAGAAGAAGGGTGTAGGATCGACACTGCAAGTCAGTTGAATACAAACTGCTACACAGAACACAATCACAATTTGGATTAGGTTTATGAAAAGAAAGTGTAGCTACCCATCTAAACAGCTCGGTAACCCATTTATACGTATACCCAAAGAGGCGTAAACCTTACAGAGCATCTTCGATCACTGAAACTATTGTCCAAATTAGACTTTTTCATGAGGCAATTGGAATAATAAATGAAAGCCATAAGAATGCTAATGCGTAGTTGATAAACAAGTTGAATGACTTTCACGTCATAAAGATGATCATCGCCGCGGAAAGAAAGTAAAACCATCTTTTTTCGCTTTTCAATATACATAAAATCAAGTACTCATGCACCATAAATGGACCTGCTCGCAGGTATTGTTCAATTTCATGCAAGAGATAGTCATCTCACCTGAACGAAAGATATACCAACCATACTAACTTAAAGACACATATCAATCAGTAACACGTTTGTGTGGATTTTTAGTACATATTGCTAAAGCAATAAGTATCGTACGAACCCGTAGTGAATTAACAACGAGCATGACATGTGTAATGAATAAAACTGCAAGTACAACCTGGAACTTAACTAAATGAAACAAAATCCGTTTCGTTTTGCTGACCATATTAACAAGCCGAAAATGGAAATGCGGATTGGTTTATAAAAGAATGCTGTTTGATTTTCGTTGTATGTAAGTTTGTACTTATAATTAAGTACGGTCTCTTTACGGTTAGCGTTTATTTTAGCTCAATTTGCATAGACTTGCAGCACTGAATGCCATAATAATGGTTAAGAGTTTAATTTATTCGATATATATATGTATATGTATATGTAAACCCGAGGAATTGAAAATCAATTCCAAATTTTGCGGAAGTTTTATTTTCAATATATTTGTCGCATATGTAGTGTCATATGAAAGCAAATGTATAAACATGAATCTGTAATTTAAGCAGGGACCCGGGGCGGGACAATTTTTTCGCTCCTCTACAATTGGTATGTTCTCATGCTTGGAATAGATTACGCGCATCAGCAGCAGCATCAGCATCGCGAAACGTCAACCGCAATGCATTTAACATTGCTGACAAAAATGTTGAGCAGCAGACTACGCATTCAGCATATTTGTCAGCTATGAAATTCTGCCGATGCTGCTGCTGATGCGCGTAACCTATTTCAGGCATCACTCCGCTCTCGCTCTTGTTCATTGAACATAATACTACTAAAGTTGTCTTAACCCCTTGTGGGGCATAGCGCGTGTAATATACCTACTCGCCATCGCTTACGGTCTGTGGCCATACATCGTATTTGACCCCAGATATTTCTTAAAAACGCACATTCCCCATCCACAGATCTGCGCCACGTGATTTTAGGCCGGCCCCTTTGTCGACCTCGTTGGGTTTGGGAGAAGGGGTTCCATCGCATAGCGCGACCAGCAATGCATCCACTGCCACTTTCGTCTGCGAGTCAATTCGTCGATAGGTATTTGAACCGTGCGCCGAAGGAGATCCTCATTCGAAAATCGTTCAGGCCAAAAAATTCTGAAGATTCGACGAAGAAAGAGTTTGACGAAAGTTTGCAGCTTCTTGATAACTGCAGCGGAAACATTCTATCGTAACTGCTGCTCCCGTATAGGAGCACTGAAAGTATCAGCGAGCAAAACAGCCCCAGTTTGGTTTTAACACTGAGATAACTGCTTGGCCAGAATTTGGACAACATGCCGAAAGAACACTTGGCATGGTTAATGCGGCGAACGACGTCTTCATCAGTGCCACCATGAACAGCAACAATGCTGTAATAATAATAACTTTTATTATTATAATACACTTTGACTTTATTGGTATAATTTAGTTTATACGAGTACAAAGGCTTCGCGTGATCAATGTTCGGGAAACAATTTGAACTGAATTCCGCCGCTTGCTGTCACTTTGAGTGCACTCAGCGAACATCTATTGAAATCTGCTACATATCTCCACCACAAGAAATTGGGAAACTGCTAAGTTGTTGTTCGCTGAATGGACCTGCTACACGAAATGTCAGTTCTCTCTAATCAGCTGATACATCCGCGGACATTGCGGTAATCAAAAATTCAAAAAACCTAAAACTGCAACTTTCCTTTCAAAATACACAGAGAAAAAAAATTAGAATGGTTATCTAAAGAAATAGTCGAACTCATCTAAAGTTCGCGTTGATTTTCAGCTTATGATTCTATGTAGTTGAAACAGTTACTAAGATATGGATAATTTTTCTATTCGTCATTAGTTGAAACATCTACTACATTTGCAAATTCAATTAATTCATTTGTAAAGACAGCTATTCATTATCTATAAATTGTTAAATGTTGGATAGCTAAATTGTGTTGAAGAAAAAATAACGATTGTTTGTAGTTAAATTTTATATTTAAATAGTACAATCAACAACTTTTGTGGAAGAATTGACTAAACTTTTTCTTCTAATCTTGCGTGGTTAAATGAACGAATTTAATAGTATTTTCAGCTACGAAGATTAGAGAAATCAGCTATTTCTTTGGTAAAACTATCTAAATTTAAGTCAACTACTTCACTTTAGATAAAAAGTCTAAACCATTTTTTTCAGTGTACGTACTCTCATCGCACAATATTATAATATTCACTAAAACCTGTATAAGTAGTATTGAGCATTGAGCAGCTGTGCGTGACAGTTGAACGAACAGTCCAAGTAGCAGCTACACATCTAAATGTAGCATTCCAATTTAAGGCTACATAGGGGAAATTTTCGATACATCGCATGTGGACCGATTAGCGGGTGAGTGGGACGCGGGGAGAGAATACTTTTCCAGTAGCTCATTCCAATGTGTGCTCGCTGAATTCACTCTTTGTGTCCACTGAACAGTAGCCTCACAGTTACAATTTATTGCTTATGTACTAGATCTTTATTCGCTTACGTACTAGTTCTTACATCTATTATAAATGCTACCTAAATAGACAAATACGTACCTGTTCTAAAGGTTGTCCGTTGATACTTATGGGAAGAGTGGGGTTTCCAGTCAGTCCCAGATACATTCTCGGTTCATACTGTCGAAAGCCTTCGACGCACTGCTCAATTACAATTCGTAAGATATGTGGTCGATGCAAGAAAAACCAGATCGAAACCCAGCCTGCTCTTCATTAATTTGCTTTCTAAGTGGAGCTTGATTCTCTCCAAGATTATTATCCTAGCTATTTTTTTAGCAACAGCGGGAAGCACACAAATACCCCTCCAATTATTGCATTCTGTAAGAATGCCCTTTTTTGGAAGTTTGATAATCAAGCCATCCTTCCATTCAGTGGGAAAAGATTCTATATCCACCGCTCTACCAACGAGAGGGTGTTGCTTGGTAAAGTTCTGGGGAAAAACAGTCCAAATAAATATAAAATAGGAGCAAAACAAGATAAATTAATGTATTTTTCGTTTGAAATTAGTCAGTCATATTATTTGCAAAGCCGTCCTATAACTATAAAGCGCGAGACCAAATCTGCCATTACCACTGAAAATTAGTTAAAATTGCTACCGAAATCCGGACTATAGAATACACAGTGGAAAGATTTAGTGGTCCGGATTAGCGTGATATCAATATTAAAGGTGATCCGGATTACCGAGTCAAGACTGTATGTAGTTCCAATCGATCCGGCGATCATATCTGACTAAAATGCATTTCTCGTTTATCTAAATCTATCCAGAAATAGCTATATAGTGCAGTCATATTAGCATTTCAAATAGAAAAAAATAGAGTAAGGCTAATTTTTGTTGTTTTTGAATCAGTGGGCTCCCAGGAATCTACAACTGATTTTGCTAAAAAAAATTTTGATCGGAAAGGTCCCAAAAAGGACAAAAAGGATACTCTTTAATCCTTGACCGGAGGTCGGCATGCGGAGTATCATACCAAAGGGGACATCGAGTACATTACATATCCGGTGTTTGTTTCCTGTTTCAAGGACCCTCAACGGAATAAATCGAGCGTAAATGGAAAATTTTCGCGTTTCAAGTGTATCTTTCCAAAGCCATAACTACGAGAATAATTCAAGTTGTCACTACTTTTATCACTTTCCAGAATCTATAATAGCTGAAGATTCTACCATAAAATTTGCTAAGAAAAAAGTTGATCGGAAAGCTCTGAAAAAAGGACATAAAAGGACACTAATTGTACACCTTAGTCGAACGTGGGCATGTGGGATGTCATATCAAAGAGGATGTCAAGTACATTCCATATCCGGCATTTGTTACTTGTTCCAAGGAACCTCAAAGGAGAAAATTGGGCTCAACTTAAAAATTTTTGTGTTTCCCGTATCTGTATCTTTCTAAAGCCGTAATTTTCCATTTAAGCCCGACTTATTCCAGTTAGTGTCCTTGAGACAGGAAAGAAGCATATATGCAATGCACTCGACATCCTCTTTGATAGGACACCCCACATGCCAACGTTCGATCAAGGTGTGAAATTAGTGTCTTTCTATGTCCTTTTTTAGAGCTTTCCCATCAACGTTTTTCTTAGCAAATTTAATGGTAGAATCTCCAGCCATTATAGATTCTAAAAAGTGATAAAAGTAGGGACAACTTGAATTATTCTCGTAGTTATGGCTTTGGAAAGAAACCCGGGAAACTCGAAAATTTTCCATTTGGGCTCGATTTATTCCTTTGAGGGTCCTTTAAATAGGAAACAAACACCGGATGTGTAATGTACTTGACGTCCCCTTTGATATGATACCCCGCATGCCGACCTCCGGTCAAGGATTAAAGAGTATCCTTTTTTGTCCTTTTTGGGACCTTTCCGATCAAAATTTTTTTTAGCAGCCCACTGATTAAAAAACAACAAAAATTAGCCTTACTCTATTTTTTTCTATTTGGAGGCCTGAATTAGGATATTTTGACTGCACTAATAAAGAAGTTAGCCTAGCATTGCTGGCAGAAAGAACTTTAGTATAGGTACATACTGTATCACTGTGGAAACCTCGATGAACTAGTGGTAAGGTGACGCCACCGTACAGCATGATGACCTGGTTTCCAGCCCACAAACCTAGGCATATGTATGTACATTCATATCATACATATTCACATACGAGTACAGTGGGTTGGAGAGTGCCAACATATTATCGCTAGCTAGAAAGATACTATCCACATGTATGTACAATAAAGAAGTTATGTAGTTATGAATGGAAAGATTTAGTAACAATGTGCGATCGGTTGGTTTTTAATTATCAGTAAACTTCGCGGGGAAAGTTTCTATCTGCATAATTTACACTGATTATGCGCGTAAACGCGTGGAAAATGTTACGTTATAAAGGAACTATGGAGATCGAAAACTAAGTTACCTGAAGAATGTATTGTCGTGCATCCACCGGAACGAAAAAAATAATCAAAATACCATAAAATGAATATGACTTAACACACAACATGTACTCGTCAGTAATGACACATTGTGGGAAAAGTGAATAATAAACTGCACTTTCTTATCAATACCGTTACCTTTTTAAATGACAGATGCGAAGGAGTTTCCAGTTTGAGGGATGTTTTGAATTGCATATCTGTCGGCATAGAGTCGTACCAATATCTTCTTCTCTGTATACCGTAACCCCCTGTGGGGCATGGCGCGCGTTCGTTTATAGGCTACTTCGAGTCAACGTTACATTGCATATAGAGGAGTGTATATAGCATTTCCAGGTCAAGTAAATAACTCTCCGAGACAAATAGATAAATTTCCGAATCAACAAAATACATTTCCGGATAAAAAAAAATTAATTTCCGAATCAACAAAACACGATTCCGGATCAAATATAAATTTCCAGACGAAGTAAAAAATGAAAAAAAAAATAACCAAAACAAAAAAAAAATAAATTTCCAAATCAAAAAAATAAATGTTCAAATCAGGAAAATAAATTTACAAATCAAATAAATAAATTGCAATTTTTTTGCAGTAACCTATATATTTCGAGCCGTGAGGCTCATCTTCAGGGTTAATATTCTATTGAAAAATTATGTCGAACAAAGGTTGACGGTGTAACAAAGATGGTAACTGCAGTAAAAAATTGCATTTTATTTTCGCGAATCCTGGAGGCACTACAACACCACCAAATAAACATCAAAGATTCCGGCAAAACAACACCAGGTTGAGTTTCAGCTTGACTTACAGCAAATAAATAAATTTCCAAATCGAATAAATAAATTTTCAAAGATTAATAATATTCTTCTAATAAGAAAAATTAAATTATATTAAATTTATGACACCCCAAGATATATATTAACGGGCGGTTGGAAGTGGAAGTCTATGAGATTTTAAAGGAAAAATTCGCTTGTGTAGCGCGCAAAAAAAAAACAGTATACCACAATTTTGCTTTTCCCAAGTAGGCGTAAGTTTTTTTTGACGTACGTTAAACAGCCGAGACTGTCGATTAAAGTTGAAATGTGTACGATAGTACGACATGCTAAAACTCTCTATTAGTAAAGGTACACGACATCAGCTGAACACTACAATTCGTATAATTCAACATAATCCTGTCTGAGTCGCGTCACCGTTACTAAAAGCTGTGTCAATGTGTCTGCTTAGGGTGCAGACTCTCCCGCATTTTCCCTTGATTATTTGCTCGGGTTTATTCCCCTGGAATACCACCCTCCCTCCTCCTTGGTATTCTTCACCTATTGCGATAGAAATATTTTTTAAGAAACGGAATCTAATTAAGCATGACAATAAAAAGCTAAACGTTCTCTTGTAAAATAAAAACACTTCTAATTTGGAGCTTTTATTCAAATTCAATCGAGACCTAATAATTTTAACTTTTAAGTACCGACACTGGGTCTTACAGACTCGAAGACACTGTCAATGAATAGATTCCGTTATGTTCCCGAACCTCCATCATGCTGAGGTCACCTCTATCTTCGATTCTAATGTAAAATAAAAATTTTAGAAAGCTCAGCTGGTGTGACTAGAGTTTTGAGAAAGTTATGGTAGTTTAGAGATGGCAAATAACGTCTAAGAAAACAATTTATATCGTCCTATTCCAAGCGTGTGTAGAACAATTGACAATTATAAACGTCATTTTGAATAAACAAAATCTCATTCAAATTGAAATAATTAATTAACTATTTTTTCAATGCTCAACGAAATTCATATAAAAGGACATTATTTACTATATTAAAGTACTATCTTTTTAAATCGTTTCCTTCATACGAAGCATTGTTTATTTGATTTGTGAAATATGTTTTTTGATGGAAAAAATCATTTTTTTGATTTGTGAATTTATTTTTCTGTTTAGGACAATTTTTTATTTGAATTGTACATTTATTTTTTTTGACATTTATTTTTTTGATTTGGAAATTTATTTTTATGATTTGTATATTAATTTTTTTTTCATTTAGGAATTCATTTTTTTGTTTGGAACATTTATCTATTTGATCTGCAAACGTGTTTTGTTGATTCGAAAATTAACCTATTTGTTTCGGACATTTATAACATTGACACACATATCTTCGAATGACGGAAATAAGTCATTATGACGAAAATTTACTATTATTAGCACGAATTCCAAGTTACACATTTGGACCATCATTTGCTCAATAATGACAGGGGATGCCATCTGTTGCAAAAATGGAGAACAAGAATTTTTGCAAAAATAATAAATTTGTTATCAATCTTTACACGTTTCTATTAAAATTCTTCAAGAAAAGTGTGCCTTTAAATTATTGAACAGAATATTCATCAAAATATCGCTGTTGTTAGGGACATTTTCATCACTTACCAAAACGTCAAAAGTAAATGACGAATTCTAATGACGAAAACATATGTGTCACCTCAATTTCGAACTTTCATCATTATGACGGATTATCGTCATAATGATTTGGATGTGTGTAAGGCTTGTTATCTATTTGACTCGGAAAGTTATTCACTTGACCTGGAAATGCTGTATAATGTTGCAAGCACTATATACCTATTTCCTGGGCCACGCCGAGACTCGATCTCCGGACCTCTAGATTACTAGCATCGACTCAACCAAGTGAGCCACAGAGCGTGCCCAAGCGAACCAATAAGCAAGAGGGCATTTTCGAATCAATTCCACGGTTTTCCAAATTGTCATTTTTTATGGTCAGAACGTATAATGTTAATCTAAAAAACTAGGTTGACTGCGAAAATGTGGGACTGCAGATTGTTAGTTCTTGAAGTTGAGATGTGTATTTGCATAGGTTAATAAAATTAGTCGCGATAATTAGCATTCTATAGAAATTCAGACCGAGGCTAATGAAATCACGCCTTAATCACCAAAAATCTAGTCAAAAATATTTCCTTGAAACTGTTCATGCCATTAGTACCTACGTACACCGGTACGTGCTAATCAGGCGAAAATTAACTGAATAACATCCAAGAATTCAAGAAAAACTAAGAAAACATCCAAAAATGAAGGAAGGCCAGCTAGTGCTACCCACCTTTATTTTGATATTTTTATAGTGATGTGACACCTGTACTTTACGAGTATAGTAGTAAGAAAAAGCTGGGTTCATCGTCAATAGTGGCTGGAACAGCTCGTCATTGCCTTCCACCTTCCATTTATGAGTAAAATCACATCCAATAAAAAAAAGTCTTTAGTTAGAAACCTGAATGAAACATCTGCCGGCTGGAGATGTAAGATGTATGTATTTGTGTATTTATTTATTGCATGAGCATTTCTGTACAATATACGATCACGGTGCCATGCATGCCGCCATATGAATATGAGTAGGTGATGTAGGTGTAAATATCCAGTTGGAGGTCAAGCTATTCACCTACAATCTTGGCGCTTTAAGAAAGAATATTATTTGGTTTGTCTCACGATGTTGTTGTGTATAATGAGATCCTACGTCATAGTCAAGAGACACATTTATAAAATTATTGCATAAGAATTGAGTGGTTTCATTTTTCAGAACTGCATGGGCGTTTCATGTTATTTGTACGTCTGCAACGGCTTCTGGGTGAACAAGCTTTATTCATCACATGCTGTGTGTATCTATTCTTCGACCATCATGTTCGTTGATTAGAAAATAAAATAGTATTGGTTGGGTTGGAGTTATGACCACAAAGTTACGATAAACGATCACTCGATTAGTCAATTAACTAATATTAACGCATAGGGTTAGTTGTTTTGCATATTAATTCAATTTCGTTCAATTTTGTAATTTCTGTGCATCTCTTTAGGTGCTTCCGCGATTGCCCCTCGAATCATCAGAAAGGTGAGGTCAGTTATTTGGTTGTTCTGTGCTCTCTATTCGACATGTTTTGTTATTTTGTTGAAGTCATAAAAATGACGTCGGATCGGAGAGTAGTGAACAGAAATCTGTGAGTTATACATACTATGTAGATCTGCATTAAGGGCGCCACAAACCTGACGATTTCTCGGCAGATCGATTGCCCACAATCGATCTGCCGCCCGTACAGCACATACATTAAAGCCGCCACAGACCCTCCTATCGATCGGCCAGATTTTTTGATTGCGAGATAAATCGGAAGGTGTATGGGACCATCGGATTCAATTTTTTTATTTGACATGTGGAACGTATTGCCAATGCAATTTTCCGTACAAACTGTCATGACAATCATGTGTTCCCAGTTGCTGATTTTTTGACATAAACCTGTGGTCGTTCTTCATTCAGTGGTTGTGGCGGTCATTCTCCATCAAAGTAGCAATGTATGTCCATCTTCCATCGCCAAAAATGCTATAATTTTTGCTATTTTCTGTTGTGTCTTGTAGACCGTGAGACTGTCTATTTCAAATTGCCCGATAAATTCCCTAATGAATGTGCTGTACGGGCGGCAGATCGATTGTGGGCAATCGATTGCCCAATCGATCGGCCGAGAAATCGTCAGGTTTGTGGCGCCCTTCAGGCAATTTATGGGGCAATCTGAAATAGACAGATCCGCTGGTCCCATACACCTTCCCATTTATCTCGCAAACAAAAAATTTGGCCGATCGATCGGGAGAGGGCAACATTTATTATACCCTTCGCTCATAGAGTGAAAGGGTATATTAACTTTGTCATGAAGTTTGTAACGCATTAAAGGAAGCATCTCCGACAATATAAAAAGTATACATTATGATCAGCATGACTGGGGGAGTCGATTGGACGATGTCCGTCTGTCTGTCTGTTGCGACGCGTTTTATTCCGCGGGTATTGAAGCTAGCAAGCTGAAATTTTGCACACGTGCTTTTTATTGTTGCAGGCTGTTTGTGTGTGTGTGTGTTTCTACTGATCTGTATGCAAAAATTAATGGAATCCGATCATGGGGTCATGGGACTGCCATACAAACCCAACCCCCCAAATTAGGTTTTTCTAAGAAAAACTTTTTTATTTGGGCACCAATGTACATCAAATCTCATGAAAATGTATTTCTATTGATGTCACAGAACGAATGCAAAAATTAGTGAAAGCGGGCCATGGGGTCACGTGGCTGCCATAAAAATCGAACCCCCCAAATTAGGTTCTTCAAAGAAAAAACTTTCTTATTTGTCCACCAATTTCTACCAAACCTCATACAAATGGGTTTCTATTGATGCTACAAAATTTACGTGGGGCTGCCGTACAAACCCTTCCCCCATTTTAGTTCTTATAAGAATTTTTTTTGCATCACCAAT
Organism: Microchrysa polita; assembly: GCA_949715475.1. Taxonomy (NCBI): domain Eukaryota; kingdom Metazoa; phylum Arthropoda; class Insecta; order Diptera; family Stratiomyidae; genus Microchrysa; species Microchrysa polita. The sequence goes on from OX454417.1 coordinate 51,382,262, forward strand.
TTCACCTTACCTTTTATTAATGTAAACTTATAAATATAATATCAAGAACAGATATCAACCCAGGACAAGCCTATGTAAGAACAAGGATGGTAACATCATCAGCGACATTGAAAGCGTCAACAAACGATAGGCCTCGCATTTTGAAGAGCTCCTCAATGCATCATCAACATCCCCCGCGGAGCCAGTTCTTGAACAGTTAGCCGAACCAGGCCCTCCCGTTCTACCCCCAACAGTAGAGGAGGTGAGTCTTACCATACAGTCGCTCCAAAATAATAAAGCGCCCGGCGCTGACGAGATCCCACCAGAACTGCTGAAGCATGGTGGAACGTGCCTGACCAACGCTGTACATGTGCTACTGCTGAAAATATGGAACGACGAGGTAATCCCCGAAGATTGGCGCAAAAGCATGATCTGCCCAATCCACAAAAAGGGTGACAAGCTGAAGTGTGAGAATTACAGGGGCATATCATTAGTTTGTACGGCCTATAAGATATTATCGAAAATTCTTGAAAAGAGAATTAATCCGTACGCAGAACGAATCATTGGCGAGTATCAAGGCGACTTCAGACCTGGCCGCTCAACGACCGATCAGCTTTTCACAGTGAAGCTACTACTCCAAAAGTGCTGGGAATATAACATCGACGTATACCAAATCTTTGTCGACTTCAAGCAGGCATACGACAGTATCGATCTAAGTGTACTGTACAACATTATGCTGAATTTTGGTATACCGGCAAAGTTAGTGCGACTCACAAGGATGACGATGACTAATACCGTCTCGCAGGTCAGGGTGCAGAACCGACCCACTGACCTATTTGAAACTCGTACTTGACTCAAGCAGGGCGACGGGCTGGCGCCGACGCTCTTCAACCTGGCTTTGGAGTATGTAATTCGAGCCATGAATATGGACAGCAGCGGAACGCTACTCATCAAGTCGACTCAATTAGTAGCGTACGCCGACGATATCAACATCATGTCTCGAAGGTTGGGTGATGCAGAAAGCATCCTGCATATCCTCAATAACGCCGCAAAGGAAGTTGGACTACATATCAACGAAAGCAAAACAAAGGCCATGATGCAATCGAAAACAAGGACGCCAGCAAATTCAAGCATCACAGTGGGGGACGTTAATATCGAGTATGTAGACAACTTCAACTATCTGGGTTGTAACTTATCAAAGGACGCCAACGAAACCGACGAAATTAAGCGACGGATACAACTAGCCAATAAGACATATTTCTCGGTCCTCCCTATAATTAATTCGAAACTTGCGCACAGGAACACGAAGCTCCGTGTGTACAAAACGATCATCCGACCCGTGCTATGTTATGGCTGCGAAACATGGACCCTTACCCAAGCCTCCGAAATTTTGCTAGACCGATTCGAACGAAAGGTCCTTCGGCGAATTTTCGGGGCCGTTCGCGAGCGAGACCAATGGCGTATCCGATACAACCATGAGTTGTATCAATTGTACGATGAGCTGGAAGTATAGAAAATCGTGAAGCTTCAACGTCTGCAATGGGCGGGGCATGTACAACGGATGGACGACAATCGCATGCCAAAGAAAGTTATGAACGCACAACGAATTGACGGAGCGAGGTTGCGTGGACGACCGAGAGCTCGCTGGGAGAACTCCGTAGGTGAAGACGCCTACCAGCTGCTGGGCTTCCGAAACTGGAGGACAAGGTCACGTAACCGCGACAATTGGAGGTCAACGATTCAGGCGGCCAAGGCCCGACGTCGGGCTATCGTGCCACATTGATGATGATTTTATTAATGTGTCTTTATCAAAACAAAAACTGTACAAATGGAATTGTACTGTGGGACCATGTTCCCCGTTTCTCCCCAATAAAGTTTTCAAAGACAATTTTGTTTATTTGCCCAATTATTACAATCAAACCTCACTCAAATACTGTTTTATCGGCACCACGGAGCTTATGTGAAAACGGAAGAAAAAGAATGGAAGGAGAGGATTAAACAGATAGGTACGCTCGAAAAAAAAAACTTTTAGCCCGAGGAGAGCGAAGGGTATCCAAATTTCGGCCGCGCCCGAAATTAGCCTCGGTCTCGTTTCAATGATATATTTGTCGATAAAAAAACATTTCTTTTACTTTTTTTCAGTTTTCTATAATTTTCAAAAATCGAAGACTTTAAAAGTTGCAAAACATATTTGATGCCAAACAGATTATTATGAATGAAGCCTCCTATTATTTTCATTTCACAGGTTACCATTTGGATCTGCCAGTGGCTAGAATGGATTTTTGCGTTCGTCTTCGAAAACGCCATTAATGGCATTCAAAATTAGAATTCATATGTACCGGAATAGGATCCTTCTCAGATGTTAAAATGATGGGCTAATTAACATAATAATTTGTTTTTTTTTTCTTCTAAACATTTGCATTATGCAAAATAATGAGGTTTGAAAAGACGTGAGATTTGTGAGAGTATCGATCACATGGGGACCAATCTGACAATCTGTGGCGTAACGTACGGTGTTCCATGTGTGGCTCCAAAGCTAGATCCTTGAGTACTTACTGTTCTTGTAAGAGTGATTTTTATTAGTCTGCCAGAAAAACACGCAAAATAGTTGCAGAATCTGAGAAACAGACAAAACATTCCGAAACTACAATTTTTGTTTACGGAGAAGCCTGAATTCCATAGTTTTACTTTACAATTGGCTGAATCCTAAAATAAAACAAAAATCTGAATTATCAATAAATTACAAGGAAAGCGTCTCCAAAGCATGTTGAGTGTCTAAATCTATTTTTTTCTGGGGTTTTGGTGACAAGGTGCAACTTGCTAGGAGGGGGATCTTCTTTGAAGTATCTTGCGTAAAATTTAGCCATTGTGATCCAGTAATATCGAGTATGTAGACAACTTCAACTATCTGGGTTGTAACTTATCAAAGGACGCCAACGAAACCGACGAAATTAAGCGACGGATACAACTAGCCAATAAGACATATTTCTCGGTCCTCCCTATAATTAATTCGAAACTTGCGCACAGGAACACGAAGCTCCGCGTGTACAAAACGATCATCCGACCCGTGCTATGTTATGGCTGCGAAACATGGACCCTTACCCAAGCCTCCGAAATTTTGCTAGACCGATTCGAACGAAAGGTCCTTCGGCGAATTTTCGGGGCCGTTCGCGAGCGAGACCAATGGCGTATCCGATACAACCATGAGTTGTATCAATTGTACGATGAGCTGGAAGTATCGAAAATCGTGAAGCTTCAACGTCTGCAATGGGCGGGGCATGTACAACGGATCAGTGGCGCCGGAACGAATTTTTTATTGGGGGGGCAACATTTTTTTTTCTCAAATTCATATTAAATTAAGCGGTCACCATATACCGGACCTCTAGCTCAAGCACTTAAATATCCTGTGAGACGATACCAAAAAGTAATTATGAAAAATATTACAGATCAGAAACCACCTAGAATAGTCTTCAATATGAGGCTAACCTTTAAGTTTCTTTTTGTTACCCATTTTGATCCCATTGTAATTCCGAAATGTTGAAGATTATAAACATATTCTTTATTTTATATAGTTTTATAAAATTAAAAATGAAACGATTTTCCCAAAGGTTGTTTTTTATGGTTTCCTCGAGAAGCGAATTCTTTCGTGATTTTTGAGGAATCTAAATTCCCTGTTCCATCTCTGTGAACATGGAGAAGGATTAGATGTGTCAGACGTTTTTGTGTCATAGTTGAATGTAGCCATGTTTAAAGACGTCGTAAAGCACTGATGATTCTGTTGATGCTGGAACTGTCAGGAGTAATGTTACTAGCCGTATTAACATGCTGCGCTCGATATACTTTGAAAATAATCAGCAATTTCGGCGCAACATGTAGGTGAAGCTCCCGGCATATTCAACAATATCGAAAGGGAGCATAGCCGCCCAATCTTACTGTGAGATTCTCTACCAGCGGCACGGTTTTCTGACAAGGAGAATGAAACACTTCTTCGTCAATAAATTCACTATCGTTGGCCTTGTCGTTAATTTGAGGTACTCTTTTTAACGAAGAAGAAATGATCATGTACATACACGTAGTATAAGTACATGCACTAGATACACGTATGCAACTTTCTGCGAACCAGATATTCCATCATGAAAACAAAAAATATCCACACTAGAACAGGGGTGTCAAACTCAAAACCTGGCCAGGCCAAACATCAGTTTCTTCCGGAGCATCACAGAATATTACTTTTCAAAAATGAATATGAATCTCAGTCACTAACAACCTCGGGACATGAAAAAATTGGGCTACCTAAAATAGAAAACCTGGAAATCTTTTGAAAATGTTCTTCAAACAATTTTACACTCCTTAGAAAATGTTAAAACAACAAGATTTTGTAAATTAATCAGTAACCACTCTCTGAGAATTTATTTCGGACAGCTGGTCCCGCGACATGTTTCACTAGAACAATAAATTGAGTATGTACACTGTATATGTATAAAAATATAAAATAAATTATTCTTAATTTTTAATATAGTGCAATATATGTATAGTACTAATTGCCCCTTCAGCCAAAATATTGAGGGGGCAGTTGCCCCCGCTGCCCCCCCTGTTCCGGCGCCATTGCAACGGATGGACGACAATCGCATGCCAAAGAAAGTTATGAACGCACAACGAATTGACGGAGCGAGGTTGCGTGGACGACCGAGAGCTCGCTGGGAGAACTCCGTAGGTGAAGACGCCCACCAGCTGCTGGGCTTCCGAAACTGGAGGACAAGGTCACGTAACCGCGACAATTGGAGGTCAACGATTCAGGCGGCCAAGGCCCGACGCCGGGCTATCGTGCCACATTGATGATGATGATCCAGTTGGCTGAGTGTTTGAATGCTGAATGCTAAATTAAGAAAAATATGTTGAAAAAATGATAACAGAGAATCTGTTGACCGAAAGAAATTCTGACTTGGACCTCATTGAACGAGGTCCAAGTCAGAATGTCTTTTTTTAACTAGGACTCATGTAATCAAGAAACTAATGCCTCCCGATAAAACCTTTTGTCCAAATAATGGATCCGCCATTCCCCATGCGGGACCCATTTATCTTTAGAGGCATTAAAATCTAAAACAACACTTAGGATTTCACAGTTTAAATTGTCGGTCCCAAACAAAGTGTTACTGCTGATAATAATTAACCCTTCGTTAGGCGCGCACCTATTTGTCACGTGGTTAGGCGCGCGGGCTACAATTGTAGCCCAAATTAAAAATAATATAAAAAATATGGTTCAATTTTAATTTTTTTTTCCTGCTCGGTCTGCGGTCTGGTGATTGTTGTGCAGCATACAAAATAAAAAATACTCAATTTTCTAATAAAATATATGTAATAAAAAAGGGCAAAGTGCCAATTAGTCTTATTTTTAGTGTTTTTTCATATTAACTTACTTAGGTGGACAAAATAGTTACTTTTTAAAATGAAAAGTACAAAAAAAAGTTTATATTCGCAGAGTTTAATAAAAAATCTTCGAACTGGAAAATTGAGCGAGAGAATGCAGTTAAAAATGCCCAGTTTGTGGAGTTTCAAACTTAGCCTATTTTTGGGTACCCAATATTCACACTTTTTTACACTGGGAGTACAGTTTAATGCTAGAAAGCTAAATATATTGTAAGTCAAACTGATTGAATTTTTACTTGCAATATTCAGATTAACTGTTCTCACAATATTTACGCTACAATTGATAAAAATTTCATCCAAAAACTAAGTTATGTTAGCAACATGTAACAGATGCACGGTGTAAGAATTTTTGACTTCAACTCCAGTTTTTTCATGCAAATAGTAATGTATTTTTTGTACATTTATCTTGAAACCGTTCTTTTTTTTTGTCAAACATGTTACTGTTGCTATTTTCTACAATGTTTTATAATAATATTTTCATTTTAATGGATATCTATGAGTACCAAAAAAGTTACATGAATGGGCGCGCGGGCTACACTTGTAGCCCAGTGGACTTTGATCGCAAAAGAATATTAGTTTTTAGGCTCAAAAAATATTAAAAACATTCTTATTCGATTAAGATGCAGCATTTTAACAGCTACTGAGCAGTTCGAATGAATTCGGTTCATATCCTGAAAATGGTTGCCATTTAAAAAAGTGTGGGCTACAATTGTAGCCCGCGCGCCCACTGAAGGGTTAACAGAAAACATTCTGTTAGACGTTCGGCCAAAATTAACCGAAGGTAAAGAGAAACTTTTTTATTTTTGCACCATTTGAAAATGAAATGTCATGTCGCAAAACATTTGTAAGAATAGAAGGAATCGGACACTGCCATCTATATAGACAGGCCGAACTGCGGAAGCGTAGGTTAAGTTCCACAATGTGTTCTTGAGCACCTGTTGTTTTTGCTGTTGCTATTGTTGTAATACGTGTTGCTTGGGTTGCATGACCACTGACAGGTTCATTTTAATCAGCTGATAATCCGGCTATAGTATATCTAGATGACGTTGAATCGGACCATGGGGTCATGGGGCTGCCATACAAACCCAGCCCCCCAAATTAGGTTCTTTTATATTTGTTCACCAACTTCAACCAAACCTGATGGAAATGTGTTTCTTTTGTTGCCACAAAAAAAATATGTTAAAACAAGCTTTTATCAAAACGGAGGAATAGTTCAGTAATATCGTGTCGATTTAGTACCATTCCGTGAAAAAAATACAGAAGTTTTTTTCTCACTGTTTCTTTATGTATTATGGGGCGCTGATTCCGAATATGAACTTTGCACCCTAAAAAAAGTGCCGCAACCTTTAAAAAAGGGGGGAAAGGGGGGCATTTTTTCGGTTTTTTGCGATTATTTCAAAAACGGTAAGAGATACAGAAAAATGGTCGGAGGACGAAAAAAACTACATAAAATTGTCTTTGCAATGATATATAACACATTAGAGTTTAATTGAATATTTCGGCGTTAGAATAGAACATAAATTAGAATATTTTCATTTTAGACCTTTTTTAAAAGCTCCATAACTTTTGAAAGAATGTTAGTTCAGCCGTTAAATTTTGTATAAGTACTCATAATGAGTTCAGGATCATTTTAAGGTAAACATTGAGTCGCTCCGGTCAAGGACCCCCATTATCCCCCCATTTAAATTTTTCAAAACGGCATGTCCATAACTCCCCCCAAAATTGGAGCAGAGTGGTAAATTTTGGTTTGCTGCGATTGGAGGTCATAGTCACCCCACCTACCAAAAATCAGCTCATTCGGATGAAAACTAACGGTACCTCCCATACAAAGTGACCCAAGACAACTTTGTTCTACAGTTTATAAAATGAGTAGTACCTACTCGTACGTAGAACAAATTCCTGATGGGTCACTTTGTATGGGAGGTACCCTTAGTTTTTATCCGAATGAGCTGATTTTTGGTGGGTGGGGTCACTATGAGCTCCAATTTCAACAAACCAAAATTTAGCACTCTGCTCCAATTTTGGGGGGAGTTATGGATATGCCGTTTTGAAAAATTTAAATGGGGGGATACTGGGGGTCCTTGACCGGAGCGACTCAATGTTTACGTTTAAATTATCTTAAACTTGTTGTGAATACTTATACAAAACTTTACGGCTGAACTATAACATTCTTTGAAAAGTTATGGAGCTTTTAAAAAAGGTCTAAAATGAAAATATTCTAATTTATGTGCTATTCTAACGCCGAAATATCCAATTAAACTCTAATGTGTTATATATCATTGCAAAGATAATTTTATGTAGTTTTTTCCGTTCTCAGACCATTTTTCTGTATCTTTTACCGTTTTGGAAATAATCGCAAAAAACCGAAAAAATGCCCCCCTTTCCCCCCTTTTTAAAAGGTTGCGGCACGTTTTTTAAGGTGCAAAGTTGATATTCGGAATCAGCGCCCCAAAATACATATAACAAAATTGAGAAATAAACTTCTGTATTTTTTTCCTGACGAAAATACGATATTATTGGACTAGAAGGCGGGTGGGATAGGGTGGGCTTATTAAACACAAGTGGGTACGCCCAAAAAACTATTAGGCCAAGGGGAGTGATGGGTATCGAAATGTTTGATGTCGGGCGCGACAGAAATTAGCCTCGGTCTGGTTATTTCTCGTTTTCTTAATCGAAGAATAAGCACACATTGGGTGGGGCTATAAAACAAAATATTTCCGTCTGTTCCGCAAACGGTGCCGTATCTTGCAAACTGTTTTTTATTCTGCTCTGTGAACATCGTTCCAGCTGAGAGTTGGCCGTTGAGGAACATTTAACGAAAAGAACCGGATATTCGGAAAATGACTGGTAGTGGATCCGATAATGTTTTGTGAAACAGACGGAGTTCTTTTGTTCTATAACCCTAACCAATGTTGCAGAATCGATCTGCAGACTTTTTTCAAGTAAGTTTTCTCACGTCAATAATTCTAAAAAAACGAAATTTTTATGAGAGATGGATTCAACTTTTTACCCGAAAGTAGGCAATAATTCAATAATTATAAATTTGACAATTATAACTGTAAGATTTGACAAATCGTCCCGTCAATCATCCAGATTTGACAATTCAATCGAAAATCTCATATCCTAGGAGTTCGATGGCTTAGATCTATGAAATAGTGTCCCAACATTGGGTTGACTTGAAATTGTATTTTCCATAGGCAGTAGCGTTCCTTACGAGCTCTAGAAGTCCGATGCCTAAATCCTAATTTTAAAAACTTCTGCCGTAATTTCTACTAATGCATAAACTGATAATGATTTTGTGCATTCATAGGTTGCCAGTCCTTTGCAGCGAGATCGAAAAATGTAAGGGTCGTAAGACAAGAGGTACGGCAATTTGTCAAGTTTCTTAGGGATATGGTCTCAAAAAAAGCGTCGATACCCTAATGCCTAAAGAAACAGCCGTTTTATCGTTTATTCAACTACAATTTTCGTTTTTGTTTGTGTTCCCATCCCTGCCCTCTCGGTACAATCATCTCTCTCTCTCTCGATTACCGTAACTCCTAGTGGAGCATGGTGCGTTGATGACTACCGTGTGTAGTCATCAACGTTACAAAGACAACTGAATTCGGAGTGTGATATGGTTGTCAGCCATACCACTTCCTAGTCGCATTGTTAGTTTATTATTCTACGATAAGAATATTTCTTATCATCTTCTTCTGAATAATAAACTTGCGACGAGTCGTGCCGAGTTTGGAAACTCGTTTCTCTATGAGTGTCTATTTCACAGAGTGGCGACCGAACGATCACGGCCACAGAGCACGACAAGGTACAATCATGCTAGGATAATATCTTTTCTAGAGCTTAAGGTAGAAGAATCAGCCGAGTTAGTTATATGGATGCCTTAAGAGCACCACATACCTAGCGATTTATTGGTCAATCGATTGAGCAATCGATTGCGCACAATCGATCTCACGCCCGTACAGCACACACACTATGCAATTTATCACGCAATTTGACATGACAGTCTCACGGTCCACACAACACTACATAGCGATGGAAGATGGACATCCATTGATATTTTCGATGGAGAATGACCGCCACAACCACAGCATGAAGAATAACCATAGGTTTATGTAAAAAAAATCAGCAACTGAGAACACATAATTGCCATGACAGATTGTCCGAAAAATTGCACGGCAATATGTTCCTCACGTCTAATAAAAAAAAAAATGAATTCGATGGTCACATACACCTTCCAATTTATCTCGCAACCAAAAAATCTCTTCAATCGTTCGGAAGGTCTGTGCTGTGCCGCCAATTGAATGAGATCGTAAATTTTTCATCTAACCTTGAATATTAACTGTTGAACGTTAAATTTCTATGAAATGTGGAGTAATAGTTTTCTGACATCCTTTCAGCGTGTTAGGGAGGGCAAAATGACATTTCTGGAACCTCTCATAGCTCGGAGTTTATTTATCAACTCAGGCACATATCTAACCCGGAGCCACTATACTCTCGCATCATCGGCAAGTCTTATTATGACACGATTGTTGGACACTTTTGTCCCGATTTTTGTGCATTCAATTGAGTTTTCTCAACTCTCATGCTGTGACATCCTTATTTTACACACACATACCCGCGCGCGAGCACACACACACACACTGTGTGGGGCAAAGTCGACTTCGATGCAAAGGTGCCCTATATGTAAGTACGCAACAGCTCCGTGTTTTACTAGTTGCGATTTTGAAGGTTGCATTGTAAATGAGAAGCCTCCAAATTAATTCTAAGGAATTATACACAGCGATCAGCTCATAAAATTACCGGACTACAAGAAATTGAACTCTCTACGGTCTACGCAACAAAATTCGCCGAACGTATGCAAATTGCAATTGCTGGATTATCGAGATTCTTATCAACTGCAATTGAATTATTTTCGGTAACTACAGTAAAACTTCGTTATAACGATCCCGGCTATAGCGTTTTCCCGGTTATAGCGCTTTTTTGGCTTAGACCCCAGAAGAGCGTTATAACGAAGTTTTACTATGGCTCTAAGTTTTTTTTTGGATAAGAGTAAATGAAGCCACATATATTAATTTTTTTATTTTTTTTGGATTAAGTGTATACATATTTAATTAAAAATATGTATAGGCAATATGTCACAAGTCGTAAGTTGTAAAATTATTCGTTTCACTAGCCATAAAAAAATTCGTATCATCACGTGGTATCATCACGGTAGGTAGGTTAATTCCGAAAGTAAGAGATTATCATTTTATTTATACGGACATTGGCGGTACTTGGCGGTAACATATAACAATATTTATGTATATACAACAGAGACTTTTCCGGGTTGTAATCAAAATGGCATTAAAAGATAATCCCTTGGTTTGGGACTAACAGTCACACCTACCGCTCACTATACAGTGACATACATTCTATTCCTTTTGAAGCTAATTAATTTTTCACTGGCGGAAGCTTTTACAAACCTTTTTTTATAAGATATTTTCTCTCTCTGGGTCCTGTTAACCCTTTGTGGGGCATAGGGCATCAACTACGGCTACTTTCCACCTCGGTCTGTTCTGTGCCATAAGTCTGACCACCTCTTGCCGAATGAAGCAGCCTCGCGATTAACCGATCTTCTCCGCGTATTTCTTGGTCGTCCAACACGGCGTCTTGCATTGGCTCCTTGCGGGTTCCATTCCAGTGCCTGTTTTGCAATATTTGTTGGCCTTCTTTGAAGGGTATGACCAGTCCATTGCCACTTTCGCCTTTTTACGGAAATACCTATCCAACCTAGGCCTGTCACATTGAGGAAATCATCATTCGAAATAATCTCCGGCAAGCGGATTTGTAGGATGCGCCGTAGACACTGGTTGACGAAAGTTTGCAGCTTAGTTGTTATCTCATTGGTCACCTTCCAAGTTGAAAAGAAGCACAGATTTTACAATTGCATTGAAGATTAGGATTTGGTGCGCCTGGAAATATTATTATTTTGCGAGAAGGGAGTCAAAGTGAAGAAGGCTGCCCTAGCCTTGTTTATACGCGATTGTACATTAGCGCACCGCCATCTGCTGTGATTATATATGCTTCCGAGGTAGCAGAATTCATCAACTTTTTCGACTGCCTGATCCGAAACACAAGTTCCGCTTTGACCCCCTGGATCAGAGCTCAAGTACTTGGTCTTGGTAGCGTTTATCTTGAACCCAGCATTACGACTTTCGCAATGCATAGCATCGGTCATTTGAGCTACATCCTCCTTTTTATTTGATAGAAGATAAAAATATCGTCAGCATAGTCCAGGTGCTGCAGGTGATCAAACATTTTCCATCTGATACCTTTCATTTGGCTTTGTAGCGCGCTCACTAGTACATCGTTAATGGCTATGAGAAAAAGAATAGGTGACAAACTGCAGCCTTGTCTCACTCCGGATTTGAAAGCTTATCAATGTGTAAAATGTGACATTGGGCTCCCTTATAGGATTCCTTGATGATAGAAATTATTTTATTTGGAATGCCCCTCCTACAAAGGACTCTCCAGATATACTCCCGGTCAACACTGTCGAGCGCTTTTTTAAAATCAATGAATATGAGGTGTAATGGGGTTCACCACTCGGCGGATTGCTCAATAATAATTCGGAGAGAGAGGACACTACATGAAAAACCCGCTTGAAATCCAGTCTGTTCATCACCTAAAGTCCGATCAACGGTTCAAAATAATCAGCTTGGAGACAGCTGGAAGTAGGCAAATTCCACGCCAATTATTACCCTTTTTTGGAATTTTAATAATCACGCCCTTTTTCCATCCACCTGGAAGAGTTTTGGTTTCTCAACACTCTCTGATGAGGGGAAGCAGAATATCTGCTGTAGCATTTGAATCAATTTCCGGGACCATACCGACGTCCATAGATTCGATAACCCGTTGTAATTCCGTCTTAGGTGGTGGTCTAGAATCAATACCGGCTACTAGAGGGACTCTTCCTCTGCCGATGAAGATACCCTTGAAGGTACGAAGCAATTGTTTAGGACATCTAAAAGGTTCTCTTTCCATATATGTAGCTGCTGTTTATCGGTAACAAGCACCAACCCTTCTTTATCTTTTACAGGATGGTCTGAAGTAAAAGATTTGCCAATTAGTGTTTTAATTAACGTGAATAGGGTGCCGCTGTCACCACGGTAAGCCGCATCATCATCAGCTCGGAGTTGATTTTTGGCTGAATCATCAACAGCGGAGTTAATCTGTTCTTTAACTCTTTTGCGTGCTGAGATAAGAGACCAAGTAGCGTCACTGATAAAAGGTCTGCTACCACGATCCAATCGTACCACAACCGCTTCGTCACACGAAATTAAAGAATCCTTTGCAAAATTCCATCTATCTTCAATTGTTGGATTCTCAAGAGAATCGCTGCCGTTCGTAAGCGAAATATCGCGATAACAAGATGGTAGTCACTGCCGACATCAGCCCCACGTTTCGACCTGACATCAGGAGAAACCCAAATTGATAGGTGACAAGGTTCGTGCTTACACAAGGTACCGCCAATGACTTTTTCGAGAGTTAAAAAATTGCACGAACATGCTACCATTATTGGTCCTGTCGCCAAGCCCGTGATTGCCCATAAGGTGTTCCAAGCCTAAGTTATCAGTACCAACTTTGGCATCGAGATCCCTCATAATAATTTTGAAGTCACCAGAGCTTTGTGGGAGTGGTATTGATACCACTAGAGCTTAGCAATGGTTTATTACGATTAAGATTTGGAATCGTATCAAATTTACGACATGAATTCAACTATTAACGCCAATTTTCCTTTGCGATTTTAAGAATACAAAGAAACGGCGTAGTTTTCCTAGAAAACAAAAGAATGATCAGACTCGTATAGCGTCCCGGCTTCGAATGTTGAACACGGGTTTCCATAACTCTATATTGGTGAACAGGAGGTGGTTCGAAGTGATGCCGTCGGGTCGCCACATAAATTAGCCTTTGGTACCATTGATTGGTAGTTTAATTCACAGCACATCATTCTTCAGTTTTGAGTGGCTCAATTTAATAATTTTGACAATATATTATCGCACTAGTAATCCATACTCGTAACAAATAAATCATAGCGGTCAAAATGTATTATAAATATTTGTATTTTTTATCATTACAGATTTTTGGAATAATTTGCATGGCCTGTGCATCACCTGCATACCTTGCAGCTACGCATTATTTCCTTTTTGTGGCAGTAGCTTCATTCATTGCATCAATCCTATGGGCGTTCGTATATCTGCTAGGAATTCGCGAAGTTCTCAATTTGTCAATCAGTTGGATATTAACGGTAATAGGATAAATTGAATAACAGTTTATTTGGCCATCCCCCTATGTCAGAGTTTAACTTAACGATCTCGGAAATAAATCGCTTAGCACTCATCAATTTTAAATGAAAATTCATTTAGCACCGACTCGAATGTAAACTTATCTACTTCTATTTTTTTTGGCAGGAACTCATCAACACAGGCATCATTACAATACTTTACTTCATTGCCTTCGTCGTACAATTGTCAGCATGGTCAAATGTTTACGGTTTTCCTAGAGGATCAAATATTGCGGCTGGTGTGTTTGGACTTTTCAACACATTAGCGTACGGTTTTGGAACATATTTGCTTTTTATCGAACATAAGAGTAGTCTAACAAATTAGTTTATAAGTACTACATAGTTATTTACGTTACAAAATATATACATATGTGTAAGGATAAGATTTTTATTTCAGAAATTAACTTATATTTACGCGACTTTTTTTTAAGTTGAAACAACTGTTCAATTTCTTCAACTTTCTTTCCTCTGCAAAACCAAATGTGAAACACTTAAATTAATGAAAACTGAAACGAACAAACTTATATTTATGCATTCGATGTGACTCTTCTATATTAAATTTCGTCTCCGAATTGTTTGTTACTTCTTCGTATTTATTAAATTGTAATAACTTATCTTCTACTTATAATTGATGAAAACTTTTGAAAAATTTAAATATTGTTCGAAAATAATTTAAATGCAAATGTACGATAAAAATAAAATAATTTAGATAAGAAATTGCTTGCATGTATTATTTGTTAACACGATCGGGGCAACCTGACAAGTTTTGTGTGAATGATACTTCTCCCAGACCGCCCAAACCTAAGTATGTATCATGAGTAGGTACGGAAATTTCGTATTTACGAAATAGATGCGAATTTCGGCGAAAATTGCTCATTTTTGCGAATAGATACGAAATTTACTAATTTGTACTTTTCCACGAGCATGTTAATTTTTCTCCAAAAAATCATACGTTTTTCATCTCAAATTGATTTTTGTCATAAGATTCCCATTAATGAGAGTAGAGACATTTATAAATGCAAGGTGTTCGTAGAATCACGAGCACAATATAACTTGCCAAACATCGAGCTCGGTGTGTAGTCGGAGGTTCGATGAATACATTTTGTTTCTGCAATAAGAATTCCGTAGAAAAAGCTTTTATCGTGGTTCGACGAACCGCAAAATTGAAATGAATTACCTATAAAAAAAGAGAAAAGCGTAAAAATGTTGGTGTACTTCTGCCTCAGAAGTCTCCCTTTTACAGTTACTCCTCGAGGAGCGCTTTTGACTATTTGCGTTGTCAAAAACATTTCTCAACAACTGAATCCGAGTCCGAAGTGTGATTCAGTTGACAGTCACACTACTTCTCAATTGCTATTTTTGTAAACATGAATAAATGCGTTTTTTTCAGTTGAGAGTTTTGGACATTCACTTCACTGTGAATTTATAGAATTTTCAGTTTAACCTCAATTACGATAACAAAATGTACAAAATTAAGTTTTTATGCGAATTTCAGCGAAATTTCTAATATTCAAAATGAGTTTATGCGAAATTTTTTTATGTTTTTTATTTGCGAAATTTCCGTACCTCTAATCATGAGAGAATACGCGCACGGAATAATTGTAGCAATCGCCGGGCGAAACCCAGAAATTCAGTGGGTTGGCTTTGTATGGCAGCCCCATGACCCCATGGTTCCATTTTATTCATTTTTACATATGTTTTGTGGCAGTAGCATGTGCAGATAAATTTTGATTGAAATTGGTGCTCCAATAAAAAAAAAATCTTAGAAGTATCTAATTTGAGGGGCTGGGTTTGTATGGCAGCCCCAAGACCTCATCGTTCGATTCCATTCATTTAGCATATCTTTTGTGGCCTTAAAAGGGATCCATTCAAATGAAGTTTTGTTAAGATTGCTTCATAAAGAAAAAAATTTTGTTTAGAAAAACTTTATTTAGGGGAACTGGTTTGTATGGCAGCCCCTTGACCCCATGGTCCGATTTTGGCTATTCAAACATACAAACAGCCTGCAACATAAATAAGCATGTGTGGAAAATTTCAGTTCCCTAACTTTCATAGCGGCCGAGAAAAACGCGCTGCAACAGACGGCCAGACAGACAGACTGACAACGCCCAATCGACTCAAATCGTCTTCCTGATTTTATACAACATATTTTATATGGTCGGAGATGCTTTCTTCAATGCGTTACAAACTTCATGACAAAGTTAATATACCCTTTCCCTCTACGAATAAAAGGGTATAAAAATCATGACCAAATTTTTAGCCACCTGGATCGCATCTAATTATCGCGGTCGCCCAAAATTGTCCTTCAGTTTTGTGTACTTCAGCTCTCGGTCGTCCACACAATTTGGCTTCGTCAAATCGTTGGATGATTGCGTCCATTTGTTGTACATGTCCCGCCCATTGCAATCGTTGCAGTGCAAAAAAAAAAACAGTTGCCTGTGCTTTCAATATCAGAGACTAATTCACGCCTAAATTAGTTAGTATTTTTTAAAGAGCCATCTGGCATCTACACATATAATGGGCGCCACAAACCTGACGATTTCTCGACCGATCGATTGGGCAATCGATTGCCCACAATCGATCTGCCGCCCGTACGGCACATACATTAGGCAATTTATCGGGCAATCTGAAATAGACAGTCTCACGGTCCACAAGACTTAACACAAAATAGCGAAAATTACACCATTTTCGGCGATCGAAGGTGGACATCCATTGCTACTTAGATGGAGAATGACCACGACAACCACAGCTTTAGTCATTAAAACGCGTATGCTGATGATGAGTCATAAATTGACCTGAAATGCATTTATAATAAAAATTGATTAAATCTCCGTTTTGTTTTATAATAAAATTGTGTTTAATTAACTAAAAAATTGTGATTTTCTGCGATCCATAAAGGGATTTAACGCACCAGACTGAAATCAACAACAGCATGAAGAACGATCACAGGTTTATGTAAAAAAAATCAGCAACTGAGAACACATGATTGGCATGACAGCTTGTACGTAAAATTGCATTGGCATATTGGCAATGCGTTCCACATGTCAAATCAAAAAATTGGATCCGATGCGATGGTCCCATACACCTTCCGATTTACCTCGCAATCAAAAAATCTGGTCCGATCGATCGGAGGGTCTATGGCGCCCATAAAACCATAGCCACCCGAGCGTTGAGCTTGAGAATAGAGAGTTGTTTATATCTATGCCACAGGTACAATCCGGTCGACCACCAAGTTTGATCTAGCTCGTCCACCACTATTGCTGTCCTTGTTTTTTTTTTTTAATGTGGCGAGGAGATACTGCAGATGAAGTTATGCCGGATTTTTACCGGCTAAAGCCAGACTACCTCCGTCGACTTGCCTCCTGCGGGACCACCTCTCGGTATATTACGAGCACTTCGCGGGGCGGCTTCGGCTAATTAGCCATCATGCCATGTTGGAGACTTCCGTCTAGCTTCTTCTTTTCGAAGTTCCTTGTGAATACTACACACAAAAGTCTTTCACTGCTCCCCAGTTCTGTTGGCACTCCAGCATACCGTTTACCAGATTATGTGGGCTTAACGCTTCCCCAAATTTCACATTCAGTTGCGTGCGTCGCACGCTAAATCTCGGATATTCAAAAAAATACATGCCTTGCGTCTTCTGCAATTCCCTTGCAGAAGACACTCTGGCGAGTCATTCAGCTTAAATCGGTATTGTCGATATGCACCATGTTTCGTTAGGAATTGAGTTAAATAGTGGATCATTTCGCCGTGTTGGCCTTCAACCACTGCCATCTAGATAGACAGGCCCAACTGCAGAAATTTGTTCGTCCACGAGTGGACAAAGTGCGTTCGTGACCAGTGACAGTTGACATTTCTAGAGCTCACAAACTCCAGTGCTTCGGAACCCAAAAGTTTAAATGTGCCGAGCGTTTATTGCAAAACAAAGGTTATGGTTTGCTTTCGTGTGTTTTTGATGTGCAAGTGGTAAAATAGTATACATCAACATCGTACTTACCATATTTATCTAAAAAATCAACGCACTGGCATGTGTATATCATAGCAAGTCACACGAAATGACAGGCTGACAGCCACTGATATTTGGATTGTGGACAATTTGTGGATTCTACCGAGCGGTTCTTTGGCAGTACTAAGCGCGGACCATGACTCACCATGGCAGTACTTGTGTTGCATGACGACTGACAGATCAGCTGATAATCCGGCCTGTCTATCTAGATGGCAGTGCTTCAACCCATTTTGCAATATCAAGGATCCACCGATTGCAGCTTCGTCCCACCGCAGTTGCAACTGTTTGAAGCTTTCCGACCTTTTTCGCCTTTGCAAGTCCGCTGGCGTGTTATTACATCGACCGCCATACAATCTGCTTGTCTCCTCAACTAGAATTCATATAGGGATCATTCCAGCAACAACGTAAGAAGCTTCGTGCCAAGTTGTTCGGTACGTAGAACACATACTCTCAATGCGCACCTACGGTAAATTGGGTTTAATTTCTGGGCGTTCCCAGAGGACTTTAGTGAAAAAGCCTAAACCGGTGACGGTGAGGCATACATTAGTATGAAAGTAACAACCTTGGCCAGCAATAATCTCCTGCTTGCTCTTGGACCGCGTATATTCGGCATAATCCTTGATAAAGCCACGGTGGCTACCATTCACATACAATTTTCAAATGTTCTCCAAAGTTCAGTCTCAAATCTATCATAACCGCCAAATATTTACTGGCTTTATTGGAGGTTATGATATTGCTTCCTACTCTGATTTTTAGAGAGCACCTTTTCCTGTGCTTACTGAAAAAAACAGCATCCGTTGCTCAGCAAGTTCGAGGCAAACTCTTCCTTAATAGCCAAAACTTTATTGTTGTAATCGCTTCGTTGGCGTAGATTTCAACGCACTCCAGCCTTTTCCCCACCACCATAAGTGCAATGTCGTCGGCAAAGCCTACCACAGTCACCCCTCTAAGCATGGGAAGTTCCAGAATACCGTTGTAGATTATTGTCAATAGCAGCAGGCCAAGCACTGAACCCTGTGAAACTCCCGCCTTGACCCTATAATCCGTAGGTCCGGCGCTGGTATTGTATTGAAGGATACGATTTGAGAGGTGGCTCCTCATTATAGTTGCAAGATAGTCTGGAACATCCATTCCTTTTAAAACGGCATGAATGAAGGACGATTTGTAGAATTAAAAGCGTTCTATCCACAGTAAACCTCGCCCGTCTAAAACCGTACTGTTGATTTGACAGGTAGCCTTTTTCTTCCACCACCGATAACAGTCTGTTAAAGATAATTCTCTCAAACAGTTTTCTCAACGTATCGAGGCAGAGCGATATGAGCTTGGCTTGGCAGTTGCACTTTATTTAGAGTAGGTACTAACATCGTCGGTTCACGTGAAATCCATGCAAATGCTGTCAAAATTTTGATGATCGTGAAATCGAATTCGCTTGGTGGTACTAATTTCACATGAAAGTCTCCACACCGGTTTTTGACATTTCGCCAGCGAAAATAATGCAGTTGCACTTTATTTCACAGTGAAAAGATGTCATCGACAATCAATCAGAACGCGAGTGAACATTTATCTTAAATTGAGTGAATAAAAAGCAAGTCTCCACGGCACCGTTTTCACGGGAGACATATATGCAAGTTTTTCGCTAAAAGTAGGTACTAACATGAAATCCATGCAAATACTGTCAAAATTTTGATGATCGTGAAATCCAATTCGCTTGGTGGTACTCACTTCACATGAAAGTCTCCACACCGGTTTTAAACATTTCGCGTTTAGCACATCATTCTTCAGTTTTGAGTGGCTCAATTTAATAATTTTGACAATATATTATCGCACTAGTAATCCATACTCGTAACAAATAAATCATAGCGGTCAAAATGTATTATAAATATTTGTATTTTTTATCATTACAGATTTTTGGAATAATTTGCATGGCCTGTGCATCACCTGCATACCTTGCAGCTACGCATTATTTCCTTTTTGTGGCAGTAGCTTCATTCATTGCATCAATCCTATGGGCGTTCGTATATCTGCTAGGAATTCGCGAAGTTCTCAATTTGTCAATCAGTTGGATATTAACGGTAATAGGATAAATTGAATAACAGTTTATTTGGCCATCCCCCTATGTCAGAGTTTAACTTAACGATCTCGGAAATAAATCGCTTAGCACTCATCAATTTTAAATGAAAATTCATTTAGCACCGACTCGAATGTAAACTTATCTACTTCTATTTTTTTTGGCAGGAACTCATCAACACAGGCATCATTACAATACTTTACTTCATTGCCTTCGTCGTACAATTGTCAGCATGGTCAAATGTTTACGGTTTTCCTAGAGGATCAAATATTGCGGCTGGTGTGTTTGGACTTTTCAACACATTAGCGTACGGTTTTGGAACATATTTGCTTTTTATCGAACATAAGAGTAGTCTAACAAATTAGTTTATAAGTACTACATAGTTATTTACGTTACAAAATATATACATATGTGTAAGGATAAGATTTTTATTTCAGAAATTAACTTATATTTACGCGACTTTTTTTTAAGTTGAAACAACTGTTCAATTTCTTCAACTTTCTTTCCTCTGCAAAACCAAATGTGAAACACTTAAATTAATGAAAACTGAAACGAACAAACTTATATTTATGCATTCGATGTGACTCTTCTATATTAAATTTCGTCTCCGAATTGTTTGTTACTTCTTCGTATTTATTAAATTGTAATAACTTATCTTCTACTTATAATTGATGAAAACTTTTGAAAAATTTAAATATTGTTCGAAAATAATTTAAATGCAAATGTACGATAAAAATAAAATAATTTAGATAAGAAATTGCTTGCATGTATTATTTGTTAACACGATCGGGGCAACCTGACAAGTTTTGTGTGAATGATACTTCTCCCAGACCGCCCAAACCTAAGTATGTATCATGAGTAGGTACGGAAATTTCGTATTTACGAAATAGATGCGAATTTCGGCGAAAATTGCTCATTTTTGCGAATAGATACGAAATTTACTAATTTGTACTTTTCCACGAGCATGTTAATTTTTCTCCAAAAAATCATACGTTTTTCATCTCAAATTGATTTTTGTCATAAGATTCCCATTAATGAGAGTAGAGACATTTATAAATGCAAGGTGTTCGTAGAATCACGAGCACAATATAACTTGCCAAACATCGAGCTCGGTGTGTAGTCGGAGGTTCGATGAATACATTTTGTTTCTGCAATAAGAATTCCGTAGAAAAAGCTTTTATCGTGGTTCGACGAACCGCAAAATTGAAATGAATTACCTATAAAAAAAGAGAAAAGCGTAAAAATGTTGGTGTACTTCTGCCTCAGAAGTCTCCCTTTTACAGTTACTCCTCGAGGAGCGCTTTTGACTATTTGCGTTGTCAAAAACATTTCTCAACAACTGAATCCGAGTCCGAAGTGTGATTCAGTTGACAGTCACACTACTTCTCAATTGCTATTTTTGTAAACATGAATAAATGCGTTTTTTTCAGTTGAGAGTTTTGGACATTCACTTCACTGTGAATTTATAGAATTTTCAGTTTAACCTCAATTACGATAACAAAATGTACAAAATTAAGTTTTTATGCGAATTTCAGCGAAATTTCTAATATTCAAAATGAGTTTATGCGAAATTTTTTTATGTTTTTTATTTGCGAAATTTCCGTACCTCTAATCATGAGAGAATACGCGCACGGAATAATTGTAGCAATCGCCGGGCGAAACCCAGAAATTCAGTGGGTTGGCTTTGTATGGCAGCCCCATGACCCCATGGTTCCATTTTATTCATTTTTACATATGTTTTGTGGCAGTAGCATGTGCAGATAAATTTTGATTGAAATTGGTGCTCCAATAAAAAAAAAATCTTAGAAGTATCTAATTTGAGGGGCTGGGTTTGTATGGCAGCCCCAAGACCTCATCGTTCGATTCCATTCATTTAGCATATCTTTTGTGGCCTTAAAAGGGATCCATTCAAATGAAGTTTTGTTAAGATTGCTTCATAAAGAAAAAAATTTTGTTTAGAAAAACTTTATTTAGGGGAACTGGTTTGTATGGCAGCCCCTTGACCCCATGGTCCGATTTTGGCTATTCAAACATACAAACAGCCTGCAACATAAATAAGCATGTGTGGAAAATTTCAGTTCCCTAACTTTCATAGCGGCCGAGAAAAACGCGCTGCAACAGACGGCCAGACAGACAGACTGACAACGCCCAATCGACTCAAATCGTCTTCCTGATTTTATACAACATATTTTATATGGTCGGAGATGCTTTCTTCAATGCGTTACAAACTTCATGACAAAGTTAATATACCCTTTCCCTCTACGAATAAAAGGGTATAAAAATCATGACCAAATTTTTAGCCACCTGGATCGCATCTAATTATCGCGGTCGCCCAAAATTGTCCTTCAGTTTTGTGTACTTCAGCTCTCGGTCGTCCACACAATTTGGCTTCGTCAAATCGTTGGATGATTGCGTCCATTTGTTGTACATGTCCCGCCCATTGCAATCGTTGCAGTGCAAAAAAAAAAAACAGTTGCCTGTGCTTTCAATATCAGAGACTAATTCACGCCTAAATTAGTTAGTATTTTTTAAAGAGCCATCTGGCATCTACACATATAATGGGCGCCACAAACCTGACGATTTCTCGACCGATCGATTGGGCAATCGATTGCCCACAATCGATCTGCCGCCCGTACGGCACATACATTAGGCAATTTATCGGGCAATCTGAAATAGACAGTCTCACGGTCCACAAGACTTAACACAAAATAGCGAAAATTACACCATTTTCGGCGATCGAAGGTGGACATCCATTGCTACTTAGATGGAGAATGACCACGACAACCACAGCTTTAGTCATTAAAACGCGTATGCTGATGATGAGTCATAAATTGACCTGAAATGCATTTATAATAAAAATTGATTAAATCTCCGTTTTGTTTTATAATAAAATTGTGTTTAATTAACTAAAAAATTGTGATTTTCTGCGATCCATAAAGGGATTTAACGCACCAGACTGAAATCAACAACAGCATGAAGAACGATCACAGGTTTATGTAAAAAAAATCAGCAACTGAGAACACATGATTGGCATGACAGCTTGTACGTAAAATTGCATTGGCATATTGGCAATGCGTTCCACATGTCAAATCAAAAAATTGGATCCGATGCGATGGTCCCATACACCTTCCGATTTACCTCGCAATCAAAAAATCTGGTCCGATCGATCGGAGGGTCTATGGCGCCCATAAAACCATAGCCACCCGAGCGTTGAGCTTGAGAATAGAGAGTTGTTTATATCTATGCCACAGGTACAATCCGGTCGACCACCAAGTTTGATCTAGCTCGTCCACCACTATTGCTGTCCTTGTTTTTTTTTTTTAATGTGGCGAGGAGATACTGCAGATGAAGTTATGCCGGATTTTTACCGGCTAAAGCCAGACTACCTCCGTCGACTTGCCTCCTGCGGGACCACCTCTCGGTATATTACGAGCACTTCGCGGGGCGGCTTCGGCTAATTAGCCATCATGCCATGTTGGAGACTTCCGTCTAGCTTCTTCTTTTCGAAGTTCCTTGTGAATACTACACACAAAAGTCTTTCACTGCTCCCCAGTTCTGTTGGCACTCCAGCATACCGTTTACCAGATTATGTGGGCTTAACGCTTCCCCAAATTTCACATTCAGTTGCGTGCGTCGCACGCTAAATCTCGGATATTCAAAAAAATACATGCCTTGCGTCTTCTGCAATTCCCTTGCAGAAGACACTCTGGCGAGTCATTCAGCTTAAATCGGTATTGTCGATATGCACCATGATTCGTTAGGAATTGAGTTAAATAGTGGATCATTTCGCCGTGTTGGCCTTCAACCACTGCCATCTAGATAGACAGGCCCAACTGCAGAAATTTGTTCGTCCACGAGTGGACAAAGTGCGTTCGTGACCAGTGACAGTTGACATTTCTAGAGCTCACAAACTCCAGTGCTTCGGAACCCAAAAGTTTAAATGTGCCGAGCGTTTATTGCAAAACAAAGGTTATGGTTTGCTTTCGTGTGTTTTTGATGTGCAAGTGGTAAAATAGTATACATCAACATCGTACTTACCATATTTATCTAAAAAATCAACGCACTGGCATGTGTATATCATAGCAAGTCACACGAAATGACAGGCTGACAGCCACTGATATTTGGATTGTGGACAATTTGTGGATTCTACCGAGCGGTTCTTTGGCAGTACTAAGCGCGGACCATGACTCACCATGGCAGTACTTGTGTTGCATGACGACTGACAGATCAGCTGATAATCCGGCCTGTCTATCTAGATGGCAGTGCTTCAACCCATTTTGCAATATCAAGGATCCACCGATTGCAGCTTCGTCCCACCGCAGTTGCAACTGTTTGAAGCTTTCCGACCTTTTTCGCCTTTGCAAGTCCGCTGGCGTGTTATTACATCGACCGCCATACAATCTGCTTGTCTCCTCAACTAGAATTCATATAGGGATCATTCCAGCAACAACGTAAGAAGCTTCGTGCCAAGTTGTTCGGTACGTAGAACACATACTCTCAATGCGCACCTACGGTAAATTGGGTTTAATTTCTGGGCGTTCCCAGAGGACTTTAGTGAAAAAGCCTAAACCGGTGACGGTGAGGCATACATTAGTATGAAAGTAACAACCTTGGCCAGCAATAATCTCCTGCTTGCTCTTGGACCGCGTATATTCGGCATAATCCTTGATAAAGCCACGGTGGCTACCATTCACATACAATTTTCAAATGTTCTCCAAAGTTCAGTCTCAAATCTATCATAACCGCCAAATATTTACTGGCTTTATTGGAGGTTATGATATTGCTTCCTACTCTGATTTTTAGAGAGCACCTTTTCCTGTGCTTACTGAAAAAAACAGCATCCGTTGCTCAGCAAGTTCGAGGCAAACTCTTCCTTAATAGCCAAAACTTTATTGTTGTAATCGCTTCGTTGGCGTAGATTTCAACGCACTCCAGCCTTTTCCCCACCACCATAAGTGCAATGTCGTCGGCAAAGCCTACCACAGTCACCCCTCTAAGCATGGGAAGTTCCAGAATACCGTTGTAGATTATTGTCAATAGCAGCAGGCCAAGCACTGAACCCTGTGAAACTCCCGCCTTGACCCTATAATCCGTAGGTCCGGCGCTGGTATTGTATTGAAGGATACGATTTGAGAGGTGGCTCCTCATTATAGTTGCAAGATAGTCTGGAACATCCATTCCTTTTAAAACGGCATGAATGAAGGACGATTTGTAGAATTAAAAGCGTTCTATCCACAGTAAACCTCGCCCGTCTAAAACCGTACTGTTGATTTGACAGGTAGCCTTTTTCTTCCACCACCGATAACAGTCTGTTAAAGATAATTCTCTCAAACAGTTTTCTCAACGTATCGAGGCAGAGCGATATGAGCTTGGCTTGGCAGTTGCACTTTATTTAGAGTAGGTACTAACATCGTCGGTTCACGTGAAATCCATGCAAATGCTGTCAAAATTTTGATGATCGTGAAATCGAATTCGCTTGGTGGTACTAATTTCACATGAAAGTCTCCACACCGGTTTTTGACATTTCGCCAGCGAAAATAATGTAGTTGCACTTTATTTCACAGTGAAAAGATGTCATCGACAATCAATCAGAACGCGAGTGAACATTTATCTTAAATTGAGTGAATAAAAAGCAAGTCTCCACGGCACCGTTTTCACGGGAGACATATATGCAAGTTTTTCGCTAAAAGTAGGTACTAACATGAAATCCATGCAAATACTGTCAAAATTTTGATGATCGTGAAATCCAATTCGCTTGGTGGTACTCACTTCACATGAAAGTCTCCACACCGGTTTTAAACATTTCGCTGGCGAAATGTCAAAAACCGGTGAGGAGACTTTCATGTGAAGTGACATCTTTTCATTGTGAAATAAAGTGCAACTGCATTATTTTCGCTGGCGAAATGTCAAAAACCGGTGTGGAGACTTTCATGTGAAGTGAGTACCACCGAGCAAATTCGATTTCACGATCATCAAAATTTTGACAGTATTTGCATGGATTTCACGTGAACTGACTATGTTAGTACGTACTTTGAGTGAACTCAGTACATACCTTTAACAGGGAAAAGGTATCACCAAAAATTAATCTGGACGCGAGTGCAAATTTGTCTTAAATTTGTCAGGATTTCGTTCCGAGGGGGGCAAGCCCGAAAATTTTTCAACATCATGGTAATTTTCTTAGGATGAGGATGAGAATGCGGATGCGGAGTTTAATTTTTATGCGGATAATCCGCGATTGCGGATGCGGATGCGGACATCCGTTACATCTCTAATAAAAACTACCATCGCAAATAGGATGCAACCCTGCCCAACTTCATTATAAACTTTACTGCGCGATTTTTCTCTCGTTCAGAGGCGGGTTAGCGTGGACTCCCGATGTAATTGTAGAATCGTAGAGGAGCAGCTGAGTTGAGCAGCTAGCAGGGGTGTCAAACTCAAAGCATGACCCGGGCCAAATATCACTGTCGTCAGGTTTTAGGGGGCCGCAGGATAAAAATTAAAAAAATAAATTTTTTTTTCTAATTTTTATCTTAGAATATTTCTATTAAAATTTGACAATACATCAGAGTCACTGACAAATTCGGCATTATATTCTTTGCAAATGCCATCTTTTCATGTTCTTCAAACAAATTTAGAAATTTTGGACCAGTGGTTCTCAACTTGCAGATATCTGCGGACCACTTAGCCTGTAAATGAATTGCTGCGGACTACTGTTACGAAAATTAATTAAAAATGTTCGAACATATTTTGATGACTATTCAGTAAGTAGTGACCAGGGTTTTAATTTTTGATTTTGCTTGTTTCGTTATTATGCCCTTTCGGGTTGATGCATTTTTCCTAGTGGTAAAGGTTTTTAGGCCTTTGTTAAGGCCGCCACAAACCTGACGATTTATCGGCCGATCAAAGCTCATTTCTGTGGAGAAAGCACATTTTCTGTGGAAAAAGCTCATTTTCTCTTGCGAATTCGGTAGTGGAACCTAAAAAACGTGCTTTCTCCACAGAAATGAGCTTTGATCGGCCGATAAATCGTTGAGTCTATGTGGTCCTTAATAGTACGACTCGGTACCTTCAAACTAAATAGCACTTCGGCTACTGCTTGGAATCGTGTTCTGTCCACTAGTGGTGTAGAGAGAGGGAGGGTATCTGTGGTAAGCACTTACTTTTATATCGCTCAAAGAAAATTTATTAAATTGAGTGGTGAAGAGCCCTTATAAGCAGGGTATCTTTCGAGATTGTTAGGGGAACTAGCACTCTGTGTCACTTCGTTCATACAAAGCGCGAAAATCGCTCAAGTATATATTATGTAATGACATCAAGTATGTAGTAGCCACGGCAACGACAACAAGGCGCAACACTTTCACTTTTATGCTCTTATAATTAGGTGATTGTTTGTTTTTCACTTTGGAAAAGACACCCTTTCCTCGCTACTAAAAATGAGGTTGAAAATATCAGGAGGCACCCAAAACTTTTCGCCGAATTTTTTTACAGATAGCCAGGGCTTTCTAACACTACTCTGCTAAATAACAGTAAAATAAGACTCTTAATTTTAATTGCCGGGACTCAACTGCAAATGCAACAAAACAATTATGTACAATTTTTTTTGTGGCGCGAATTCAAAAATGCTAGCAAATGTGAACCAAACATAACCTTTATAGTAAAATCAATTTGCAACTCATAAATTCGTCCGTACATCCGTTCGTCCGTTCGCGTTCGATTTCTTCAACCTTGGCTATCTAGGGATCAAGTTTACACAGATAAATTGCTCAACAAAATTTGAATATTTGATTTATGCCTTGGTTACACAGTGCGAGCTATCGTGCGAGTTGGCCTACACAGCTACTGCAGAGTAGCTACTTGCACCATGTGACCGCATCACGTATGATGCGGTCACATGGTGCATCATACGTGATGCGGTCACATGGTGCAAGTAGCTACTCTGCAGTAGCTGTCAAGGCCAACTCGCACGATAGCTCGCACTGTGTAATCAAGGCATTAGTAACAGAGAAATATTTTATTTTTAGTGACAGACAGATTCTTCTTCTCTCTATGACTCTCACTGACCACCTTCGGTCCGCGGAATACCAGTTGGAATTTGGTTGGCAACCATACTTTGTGAATTAATTTCCGCCAAATTTTAAACAGCTGATCAGAACATTGTTGCACCGGTCATCCAAAATTCTGGTAATATAAACTACCTTGCCAGTAAAAATTGCTCGGCTGATCTAAATGAAGTTCCTATAGAAAGGTGGAAAAAAATATATAAAAATCTGATTCTGATGTGGGCTAAAAGAAACGTAAGGGCAACAAAAAATAGTTAATGGACTGAAGTTATTATGTTTACGAAATTCCACATCCAGGTGATTTTCTCATCAAACGCATGTTTTATTTATTTATTTATTTATTCAAGATACCCAAACAGGAAAATATAATCCATAAACGGTACAATTTAACAAATTCACACTCAAGAGTTTGAATTCAGATATTGATCAATGAAAAACAAAAATTAAGGAAAAGCAATTAAGTAAATTAACAAACAATAGTGTTACAATGTGATAAATTAATATAAAATGAAAAAAAAAGCAAAAATTAAATATTTAAAAGAAAAGGATGCGAAGAACAAAGATTAAAATTCACCAAAAATGTCAGTTACTAACAGTTTTTTGTGTAATACATTTTTAAAAGAAAAAAGCGAAGCAGCTAACGGACCGAGTTGCAATCTATCATAATTATGCATGGAACGAATGAGAAGCGAATTCATGAAAACTGAAAACTAGATAAGGTTGATTGAACTTGTAAATTAGAGCCCTTGTGAATTTGCTTTGGACGGATTCCAAGGCGGTAGTATATGTGGACGTTGTGGGAGACTATATAAATGAAGCATACTCTAGACAGCTACGTACTAAGGAAACAAACAGTCTAATGGAAGAATTAATAGAATTAAAGTCGCTAGAGCAACGCAAAACAAAACCTGCGAGTTTAGATGCTTTCTTAATTGTAGTGAAAAAGTGTTCATTGAATTTCAGTCGACTCTCAAAAATAACTCCAAGATCACTGAAAAGAGAGACGAAAGATAGGTCAGTTGTGTCGATATTGTAGGGAAAAGACAAGGGCATGGGTTTTAGTGAATATATCATCGCATTGCATTTTGAAACGTTAAGTTCAAGATGATTGGAGCCGCACCACGCTGATAGTGTGTTTATATCTGATTGCAATGATAAACAATCATCGGGGCCAGAAATTGAAGCGAAAAGCTTGCAATAATCAGCATATAACAAACAATTGTTATTCATAAGAGTAGGTAACTCATTTATGAAAAAACTGAAAAGCAGGGGCCCCAAAATAGAGCCTTGAGGAACTCCAGACGAGGGACAGAACGGCGGAGAAAGTGAGTTATTAAATACTACACGAGAAGATCGTCCGAGGAGATAAGAAGAAAGCCACGATACGAGATAATACGGGAAATTAAGTGATAGTAATTTATCAAGTAATATCCCATGGTCGACCGTATCGAAAGCTTTAGAGAAATCCGTATAGATTACATGAACATCTAAATGCTTGTCAAACGATCTTGCGATGAAATCTGTTATTTCTGCCAAGTTGGTGACTGTAGATTTTTGCTTGCAGAAACCATGTTGATTGGGGCAAATCAGATACCCAAAAGATTCGTAAATGAATTCAAATATAAGACGTTCGAGGAGCTTGGAACAACTTGATAGAAGTGAAATGGGCCTATAATTAGAGACCATATTACTATCACCTTTTTTAGGTAAAGGTACAATGAACGACTGTTTCCATTCACAAGGAAATGTACTTTCTTGCAGACTTTTATTGAATAATATGGCAAGGGGAATAGAAATCGCCTTATTAGTTTTCTTAAGAAAATCGTTGGAAATTCCATCTGGACCTGATGATGAGCTGCGTTTAAGAGAAGAGATGACGGACTCGACACAAGCTGGATCTATCGGCGAGAGACTTGACATAATATTCGGTGGCACGTCATTTACAAGCCTGGAAGTGTTTGATTGGCGAAAAGTACTGGAGAAGTAAGATGCAAAAAGCTTTCCAATTTCATCTGAAGAGTTGGCAGTCAAATTTCCATAGGAAATAGAAGCAGGGTTAGAACTGGACGAACGCATATTCTTTACATACGACCAAAATAACTGGTTTTCATTATTTCTAACACTGTTTTCAATAGATTCCTAAAACGCCTAAAACGTTTATATTTGGAATGAATGCGGTTCTTTCTATTGATGATCTTATGTATTTTTGGAGTAAACCAAATCGGACCTTTGCGATGTTTCGGGGTGTAGAGAGGAACAAACTCGCTGATAATATACTGCAAAATGCTGTAAAATGTAGTCACAGCAAGATTACAGTCTAGCCCCTGCAAAACACCCGGCCAGTCAGTTTGACTTATATAATGAATAATGGCACTATAATTGGCTTTGCGAAAGTTGTAATGGGGGTTCTTAGCACGAGCCTGAGTTTTTTGGAGAGAAATTGTAACATCGAATTCAAAGGGCGGATGGTAAGGATCAATGCAAACATATTCGGAAGTAGGAAGGCAGAATGATATACAGTCAGCAGAAATATTGCTTAAGACAAGATCGAGTGTACGATGCATGAAGTTTCGATTCGTATTAAATTGTGACAGACCACAAAACTCCATGAAAGAGGTAAGTGATAGAAACATCGACGGAGTGGAAGAAGATGTGGGAAGTCCCGATTCATTTGGCCAGTTGATACTGGGGAGATTGAAGTCTCC
This sequence comes from Microchrysa polita, assembly GCA_949715475.1. Taxonomy (NCBI): domain Eukaryota; kingdom Metazoa; phylum Arthropoda; class Insecta; order Diptera; family Stratiomyidae; genus Microchrysa; species Microchrysa polita. The sequence goes on from OX454417.1 coordinate 51,412,830, forward strand.
ACAAATAATTATAGGAGAATTAGGATGGAGGATATTTATAATATCCGATAAGTAGGTAAACAGTTTCTCAAAGACAACTAATCGAATTGCAAGGAACGTAGATACAAGAAATAAGCAGGAGAGTACTATTAGAAGAGCGCAATTTGATTGTTACACAGTCAATTTCATAATTGGAAGATGTTGAAATTATAGCTCGTTCGTAATCGAGATCGCGCCGTATTGCAATAAGGACGCCACCTCCAAGAGACATTCCAGACATTTCATTATTACGGTCACAGCGAAAAATGTCATAGCCTTCAATGAGTTCGCCATCATAAAAAGAAGAGTTTAACCAAGTTTCGGTTAGGCAAATGACATCGTGCTGGTTAGACAGAGCAGAGAGATTTAAATCTTGCAACTTGGTTCTTAGGCCACGAACATTTTGATAGTAAAAAGAAAAATTTGAAGAAATAGCAAACGTTTTTATTTCGGTAATCGGGCGATACGACGTCGTTGAAAATTTCGCTTCACAAAGTCCTTGAGTGTTTTCAGAGTCATTAAAGTTTGGCCTTCTTTTCAAATAAATGTCAATCCAAGATATTCTTGTTCTATTAGGGCTCCAGTACACAATCATATTTGGTAATACATATTTCTATTATAATATGCTTAAGCCTACTTGATTTCGCTTATTGCACGTCTAATAATTTATACTGAATGAAACGAGTAGGCTCAGGCATATGACATACATATTATAATAGAAATATGACTGTGTAATGGACGCCTTAGCTAAAAGATGCAAACACGAAATTTAATGCAACCATGACAGATAACTATAAGCATCGGTAAAGCCAACAACCGAATTTCGGGACAAAATAATTTTACAAAGGAATATTTTCCTGCCAAAAAAAGCCGCCTTAACCCTTCTGTCGGCACAAAGGTCTGGCCAGACCTTTGGCACTATATTTTGGTAAAAAAAGTATAGAAGATGAAATCGCAGCGACTTCATATTTCATGGTATCCTAGAATAATATGTTTAGAAGCATTTTAATAATCGATTGAAGTTTTGAGTACGTTTTTGATGATTTTCAATTTATAGTGCTTTTTGATACCCAATAGGTCTGGCCAGGCCTATAGTTTTTCCCCCCATTTTCGTCTTGAGGTAAAAAGCACTGTGTTCAGTATTATTGTATTGTATTGTCACAGTATTACAAATCTCAATATTGAATTCTCCTAAAAATGTCCTATTTATGATGTAATAAAGTCATTAACCCTAATTTACTAACAATACGTAAAATTGACGTGTTCGCTCACATTATACTGTGTATAAGCTGTTCCACGAGTCTGGTTGACTACTCACTGCAGCAGTGCTTTCCTCAGTTAGTTGTTGTATGTCCATATGAATGGCAGCATCCTATCTGTGGTCTATGGCGGTAAGCTTAGCAATGTTCCAGATGCTACTACCTATTTGACGTGTAAATAGTAGTACCAATAGGAAATAGCATGTAATTTATACGTCTTGTTAGTAATATAAGCGCATTTTCCGAGGGCATATTTTGGTCAAATAATTTTTGTCTGTGGCACTGAAAGATGATAAGCTCGGTAAAATATGTAAACTGGGAAAGCGACTGTAGCAAAATATGAACACGTCAAAATTACGTGTTGTTAGTAAAAACGCCCTAAACGGTTATGTTAGTATTCCAGGGTTAAAATTCAATTTGTACGATAAACGATAAAATTTTCTGAGATTTTGCTTTAAAAGGCCGTGAAGTTCGCAAATTGGGTACGCCTAATTTTATCCCGTCTTATAACATCACCTAATCAACTGAGATTTGATTCTAGGATATTCAAATGAGTTTTATTTCTTTTGTAATAGTATGAACTAATTATTAGCGACTTACGATGGTGTCTTAATAGATTTAATTAAGATATTTACAGAAAATTTAGAATGAAATGATTTTGATTATACTGATAAAAATTTCACTTTTTCCAAAAAATAAAAATGTTTACGTCCAGCCTATTGGGTATAGAATATGCATATTTTAGTAGGTGCCGACAGAAGGGTTAAACAAACATACCTCAAACAACTATAAGCAAAATGTTTATAAAACATGGAGAATTTCTAAAATACCTACTTACTCGTACTTTAAGCTTGCTTGCTGCAGCTTCTTGACGTGTTTTAGTAAATTTACTAATAGTAGACTTGAGTTCATCATCTCGCATTTTTTAATTTTGATGCACTTGCACATTTTCTTTGACCTGGTCGTGGGCCGCACAAAACCGCGAGCCGGGCATGCGGCCCGCGGGCCGCGAGTTTGACATGTGTGAGCTAGAGAGATCCAATACAGAGATAGAGAAGCCTCTGAAGCACGCTGGGCTCCTATTTGGAAGAGGAAGAACAGCTTGAGAGCTTGGGCTCTTATTTTAAGGAAGAGAAAAAGCATGTATCCCTAAATGCCTCCAGCCGACTGTCGGATAATGTTTCTTTCTATGACTGGATGCTGTGGATGTGAGATAAGAGGTTTCTTGGAATGTTTTGGTAGGAAATGCGATCCTGTAGAACCAAGCAAAGCCAGAATTTAAAACCGGCATTGATCTCGCAAGGGGAATATGCAGTCCAAAAGCCAAAAATAGCACTGAATATAGGTGAGCTACGGTCTAAAAAGCAGAATCGGAGGCCAGTTGAATGTAATCAGAATCACCAGTAAAAATCTAAACACGTTTAGCTGCCACTTTTCGTTAAATGGTGTAGAAAATCATTATCAACTGTCCTTTCTTGAAATTTGGCTCTAAAATTTGAAAAAAAAACAACAGGCGCGACAATCCAACATTGGACTAATGCCGCAGATGTTTTAGTGACGTTCAATTTCCAAGATCTTAACTTTTTTTTGAGGTGTTGAGTTTAACAGCATGCTCAACAGTGTTATTTACCCCATGAATGAGTACCTACTCGGTTTAACATCTGTGAGTGAGTTTTTTGTCCGCCACATAGGTCGTCAATTCGAAAACACCATAAACTGATAGGTGCAATACAAAAACCAAACCTGAACCATAAACTGAATTTGATCGGTGTGAGTTTCACGCACTTACCACTACACCAGCCGACTACTCTAAAATTTGCCTAACAATATTTACGCGACCGACGATTTCAACTCCTAAGAAAATTACCATGATGTTGAAAAATTTTCGGGCTTGCCCCCCTCGGAACGAAATCCTGGCTACGCCCATGTCCACGATCGTCCATACGATAGATACATTTTAAGAGCGCTGAAGGCTGCTGCTTCCCTTGTAAAAATATGCAGTGCGGTGATACCCCAGCTAGTACTATGTTCACCGAACGAAAAACATACATTTATGTCTCCCGCGATAAATGTGTCATGGAGACTTCCCTTTTATTCACTATATTTAAGACAAATTTGCACTCGCGGCCAGATTAATTTTTGATGACACCTTTTCCCTGTTAAAGGTATGTACTGAGTTCACTCAAAGTACGTACTAACATAGTCAGTTCACGTGAAATCCATGCAAATACTGTCAAAATTTTGATGATCGTGAAATCGAATTTGCTCGGTGGTACTCACTTCACATGAAAGTCTCCACACCGGTTTTTGACATTTCGCCAGCGAAAATAATAGGTGTGTTTTTTTGGTTATCCCGTGCAGGTTTGGGTAACGAAACTCCATATAAAAAAAATGACAGCTGACGCACCTGTCATTTTTTTTATATGAAGTTTCGTTACCCAAACCTGCACGGGATAACCAAAAAAACACACCTAATGCAGTTGCACTTTATTTCACAATGAACTTCATTTAGATCAGCCGAGCAATTTTTACTGGCAAGGTAGTTTTATATTACCAGAATTTTGGATGACCGGTGCAACAATGTTCTGATCAGCTGTTTAATTCAATAAAGAAATAATAGCCGATACAAACTATAAAAAATCCTGGGATTGTTTAAAATTAATTCGGTCAAGATTCTGGATACTACATCTAATCGTATGTCACTAAATTCAAAATGTTTCGTGGAATGTACTTGTATTATTCAAATTGCAGTATAATTTGTACCAATTTTTAATAAAATCTGAATAGTCTGAATACTCTATAAGATCATTTTGAATTTCCCGCCAAGCACAATTCTATATTTTTCCAATCTCCAAACCACATCTTATCATTGCATGCATTTCGTAGCCAACTTCATTATGCTTCTTTCTATGTTTTCGGAAATTTCGGAGTGACGTAGAATTTGTTATTGTACAGTGAATTGAAAGAAATTTCGCGACGTACTAACCGGCGTAATCTAATTTGCCGTGTACATTCCGATTGTGTGTGTCGAATAATCGAAAGATAGGAAATCTCAAAATTTGTGTCAACTATTCCCCCTGGATAATTGGTGTAAAGACTGAAGTTCGAGCCTAAGATAAGTTTGCAATTATTGCCGAAAAGCGTGCAAAAATTTTTCCACCATGAGCTGTCCATTCGGTCCCGAGGAATTGTCCAAATTGCGTGCTTTCATCACATTTTGTTCGGCACAACCGAAAATTCTCAACATGCCGCAATTGGATTTCTTTAAGTCATTCGTCGAATCAATGGGCGGAAAAGTTCCCGAGGGAGAATTTAAAATGCCATCCGCTGAAGGGTAAGTGTAGCGTAAATTGGGGTGAGGCATGCTCTCCCCGTTTTGGAATCGTGTGACATTCATGATGTATTGTTTTGTTTTGCAATAAATAGGGTGCCAGAAGAAGCCAAGGAGGCGAAAGAATCCAGCCCAGAGCCGGATGAAGAGGATGAATCTGAGCCGGAATCAGAGTTGGAATTGGACATGACAGGTAAGATGCTCAATTGCATATCGGAGGTTGATGTCATGACATGGCAAGCACTCTAACCTGGGAATTGATAAAAAACGTAGTAAAAGACGATAGGGTGGGTTTCACACATTGAGTTCTCCGACATCGAATCTCACGGCAGCTTTCAACTCTATTCTTTTTTATTCGACTATTCAAATCTTTTACCTGTACGTACGGCAAGTCGTTAGCTTAGTTTTATCCGTTGCAAAGACAAAACTTATTAGTCCACCATGCTGTGTCCCATGCTCAGCTAACATTTCAGGAAAATGCATAGTACCACAACGGTTTTTGATGTGAGTACTCATATCATCCATAAATAAATTTAACGTGCTAAGGCCCTGTGGATCTCGATCTATCAAAAGCGGATACTGTCAATCAATCCGCGTTAATGGAATATATCCGCACAAGAGGTGTGGTCACAAGCCGTATGCGAAAACCGAAACAAGATCCGGGCATATCAGAATGCTGGTCTACGTATCGCCATTGCAGCTGCTACGTTGTTGCTTGATGCAGTAGAGAGCGACAAAACTTTGAACACACCCTGCGGTTCAGGCTTTTCTACACCACCACTACAACAGCCTCTACCTAGTCCCTAGTAAGGTCCCCGGTCGAGTTCTAATGGCCAAATGCAGAAGGCTGTCCAAAACTTCTCGTTCATAAGTGAAAAGTATTTCTCCCCGTCGGCTTAAGTAGTCAGGTAGTGACGAATTCAACGAGTCGGGACTTGCAAGTTCAATTCTTTAGGCTACGCCAAAGAAGGATCACACCTGCTATTGAGAAGTTTTTAGCGAATAATGTACCTCGGGGATGGGCTCAGGAGCGTTGGCGTTGGAGAGGTGGTTGTGGTCTTAGCCACGTCGACCAGCTAGAGTAGCAACCAATGAAAAAAGGAAAAAGTTTAACTACGAAGGCACCCTTGCGGAGCATCCCTTTTCGGCTTTCAGCCGGACAAGCTGTTATTCTATGGTAAAGGTTACTGCCTCATGGCAGTGCCAGTAGACGCAGAATGTTGAGTTCGAAGCCCGAGTGCTACCTTTCGTCGCCTTCACATGGATTTTTACTGATGTTTCAAAAAAAGGTTGATGCCCTCGTTATTAGCAGGCAGCAGTCCGTCACCCACGTAGATAGCCAAGATGACTTTTCGTCCAGTCTCTGCTTTTACAAAAATACGTTTGTCACAATACCAAGCTCATTAATGCATTGCAGTACATATGTATGTATATACTTTTTCAGCCTTCAAATTTAGCCGGTGTTGTCATCGAAGAAGAAGAAGTTCATTAAGAAAGCGGTATTCACGTCCAACTGCAAAAGCTATATTCTCTCCACCGCCGCCGCCAGTGATGCGTATTTAGCTACGGCGCTGCATGGTTTCTGCTAGTAAATTCAGTACTTAATCACTTCATGTGAACCTAATCTTGTAAACTCATTTGTTATCCACAAGCTTCGCTCACCAGCGACCAAGTGTTGTTTAATAGCAGCGCATCGTACTTTCCTGAATCGCCATTTGACACTGCTTTCTGTCCGGTGATTTCATTGAAAGTCTCTCATCGACTCGCTTACACAAGTCCGCGTACACCATCTCGCCAAACATTTTACTGCTCTATCTTCGCTGCTCTTGAAGTTCCCACGCTGCTGTTTGCCAGCAAAACAAACTTGGCATGTAAAATCATTCTCTGCATAATTGTGACCGTTCGCCTTCAACACCTCTCGAATCTTGCTTAGGTCTATGCAATACTATGACATACTGTCTTCCACATGATTTGGATCAACTAATTTCTCTATAAAATAAATTATCCTTTTTAACGTATTAACCCTTTATATCCCAATTTATGAATTCGGGCGAACAAAAAATATTTGGTTTGTAATTTTGTCTTAAAAATACCTTAGATTGATGATTATGGTGATTTTTTGCACCTCCCTATATCCTTTTTGTGTACAGGACTTTGTTGTTTAAAAACAACAGTGGGACGTAATGGGTGTTATTTGTGGTTCGCATAGAGTACTACAGTTAGAAATTATATGTAAGAAAGTATGTAAAAATGAACAAAATTTAATTCTTTTAATTAATAAGAATATTATTGTAATTGTAATATTATGGAAGTCGTGTTAAAGGTCCTTACAGGATAACCCTATACCAATATGTATACACCGTAATTATACTAAAAGATCTAAAAACTGATTAGGCAAAATTAAATATTTGGGCTAACTCAGACGAGAGATGATGCCTCAATTAGTGGTGATACTGTATTATCCTTAGTAGAGGTGAACTTGAAGTCAAATCGTCTATTTCCAAGTAGTCAGCTTTCTTTTCTTGTAAGTTTCCGACAGATTTGAAAATGAATACATTTCTAGTACAGTTATCGGATCGGATTATTGATTTGAATAATCAGGGTAATTTAATTTCTCATTCAAGGACATGTTGATACAAATACTTGCCCAAAATCCTTGCTAGTTACCTTCAGAATATTGTTGTAGTAACTGTCGAAAGGCGTGAGCGGATCAGCATGTCTGCGGATCTGTTTTATGCTTCGTTGTCGTTCTTGTCTCTCGTCGAAAAGCTTAAAAAGCTGCATTAGAGTTGTCTTATAATGTCCTCGAAATGGGGCTTTTGGAGGCATGGGGTCAGGGGGATACCGAAGCACGTTATCCTCTTCGAAAGGGCACCACTACCGTCCGGGCCCATTCGAGATTGATAGGAATTCAGGCGCGAAATTCAACCCGACCAATTTAGGAGTAGTCCCGTTGTAGTAACCCTCAGGTGCCTTTTCGGCTGAGGAAAAATTAGTGGTGGGAGCAGCTACAGGATTATATTACATACTATGACCAAGTCCGTTGAAATTGAAATTGAAATAAATAAATAAATATATCCCATATCTGCTCGTAATTCATAATATTACCACCGGATCAAATGGAAATTGACAAAATTGCAATAAAATGCATACAAAGGACACAAGCTGACATTCTTATTGTTCATTCATAATTCTTATGGAACAAAGCATGTCGATTAATTAATGTATGACCATTCTAAATAACGTAAAAATGCATAATAAATGTTTAATTTCAAATTGTATTGTGTGGTGGTTTTCGATTCCTCAATAATATGAATCTTATTATTGATTATTGACGAATCGAAACCCCCCCTCCCCCCATTATAAAAAAAGCTTCAAGGGGGTGAAATCGATGAAATGTTTCATCTACGGATATTACTACATTTTTAAATAAATGCCATACATATTTAATGTGTACAATGCATTATTGGCGTGGATTTTTGATACACGTCTTTCTCAAAAGTATCACGGAATCGACACCCTCAAGTCCCACTGTTGTTTTAAAACCACAAAGACATGTTCATGCATATTACTATCAAAAACACGTTTTTTCGGTTAAAATTTTTTTTTACTAAACAGAAAACACTTCAGTGAATGGCATTATATTTTTTTCATCCCTGAAATTCGTAAAAATCTATTTTTTTTATTTAAACGAAAAATGCGAAATTTGTTACTGAGCAGTATCTCATACCTTAATTTACAAAAAATGACCAATTTACAATATAAAGGCAAATTATGAATACACCAGTAAATAATACTAAACAGAACACTAGTCGCTATCAAGTAACGCCAATTTTGTTTAGCAAAATTGTACATTTAGCCATTAGTAATAGTATTTGTAACGTGTTGTAAATTTACAACGTTGGGATATAAAGGGTTAAACGCTCTGTGGCTCACTTGGTTGAGTCGCACTTAACGATGCTAGTAACCTAGAGGTCCGGAGATCGAATCTCGGCGTGGTCTAGGAAATATGTAGTTCTTGCAACATTATATACACTCCGAAACTATATGCAATGTAACGTTGACTCGAAGTAGCCTATAAACGGCTGAGTGAACGCACCATGCCCCACAAGGGGTTACGGTACAGAGAAGAAGAAGAACGTATTAAATATGTATTTGCTTCTATTTTTTGTAATGCAACCTTTTATTATACCCTTCGCTCATAGAGTGAAAGGGTATAATAATAATAATCACTTTGTCATGAAGTTTGTAACGTATTGAAGGAAGCATCTCCGACCATATAAAAAGTATACATATATGATCAGCATGACTTGCGGAGTCGATTGGACGATGTCCGTCTGTCTGTCCGTCTGTTGCGACGCGTTTTACTCGGCCAATTTAAAAGCTATGAAGCTGAAATGCACAAATGCTTCTTTCAGCTGCAGGCGGTTTGTATGTTTGAATTGGTAAAATTGGATAATGGGGTCATGGGGCTGCCATACAAACTCGACTCCCCAAATTGGGTTCTTCTAAGAAAAACTTTTTTATTTGTGCACCAATTTCAACCAAATTTCACACAAATGTATTTCTATTGATAACACAAAATATATGTAAGAATGGATAAAATCAGACCCTGGGGTCATGGGGCTGCCATACAAACCCAACACTCCATTTTGGTTCTTCTAAGAAACATTTTTTACACCAATTTCACAAAACCTTGAATTCATGTGTCTTTATGAAAGCAAAACAAATGGAATCGTACTATGGGGCCATGCTCCCGCATTCTCCAATAAAATTTTCTGTGTAAGTATTTTTATTTGCCCACTTATTCCAACCAAACCCCACATAAATATATTGTTTTGTCGACGCAATCGAACTTTTGTGAAGAAAGAAGAAAAATAATGGGGGGGGGGGGAGATTTTTTAAAACAATACCATACCCACCATATGCCACTGAATTTTAGATCTTTAAAATAAAAAAAAGGTCCTGTCTACTGATGTCTGTCGCTTTTCGATACAGCCAGTGAAATGTCCTTCCACAGTCTGCAGCGCAGACAAAAGCTCTACTACTGTATAGTATAGCGATGAGCGACTTTGCTGTTCCTAGTTTTCGGGACAATCACGTTTGAAATTTCCGATCTTGTGGCATCCTAGAAATGTAAAATCCCCTTTTGACCTACACGAGTCAAGTGGATACTTCAGTTAGTTGTACTGTTATCGTAAAAACGATACGTGACGTTTCTTCACATATCTGACCTTTCTGCACTATTTCGCTAGAATTGGAAGGCGAATTTCAACACACCCGATCGTCTTAGTCCTATTAAAATGTTGTCTTCTTTATCTTGGACAATCAAGATTTGCTTGCATGCCGATACTAAGGGTCTCCGTATATTTACCGCTCGCGAACGCATTTTCTCGAATGAAATCTTGTTCGGTGTCCCGTGGTCTCCGCAATGATGCTAGTGCTGGAGATTGATGGGGGCGCACTGGACCCCACAGCCAGGATCGAGACAACGGCAGAGAACCCGTTTTCTTTCTGAGCCTCGGAGATGCAGCCCCTTTATTTAGTCTACTCGGTACACCTTGTTTTTATCTAGGCAATCACGTTAGTCCTCACGAGTCCGTGGACATCTCCCACCGACAAGCACAGTAAGTATACATTTTCATTGAGAAAATCGCAGCGGAATAAATTTCACTCTCGAGGTCTATCCATCTCTTAAGACGAAATTTCTATTGATCGCCAACAGAGAGGAGCTGCGAGTACACACACATTCAAGGCAGCTCACAAAACATCTTACATGATTTAAATTTTATTATGAAATATTTGAACGTAATATATTTTAATTTTATAGGTGTCATTGAAGGCGACAACGACGAGCCACAACCGATGGGCGACCCAAGCAAAGAGCCAACCGAAGAGGAGCAAGATCAGGCCAGTGAATTCCGATCTAAAGCAGCCGCAGCATTTTCCGAACAAAATCACCAGGAAGCCATTGATTTATATACAAAAGCAATCGAACTGAATCCCCAGAATGCACTCTTCCATGCCAAACGTGGACAGGCATATTTGAAACTTAAGAAACCCAATGCTTGCATTCGTGATTGTAATCGTGCTCTGGAGCTAAATTGCGATTCGGCCGCTGCCTTCAAATTTCGCGGTCGGGCCAATCAATTGCTGGGCAATTGGGAAGCGGCCGCCAAGGATTTGAGACAAGCCGTTATGCTTGATTTTGACGATGATGCCAACGAATGGCTGAAAGAAGTCACACCGAATGCCAAGAAATTGGAACAACATAAAATCAAACAGGAGCGTAAGAAAGCCGAACGAGAATTGCTTAAACGTCAAGAGCGAGTGCGAAAAGCCCAAGAGGCGAATCGTAAGGCGCAACAGGAAAACCAACAACAGGAACCGCCCCGACCAAATGCAGCTGGCGGCGGTGGAGGTATGCCGAATATGGGTAACTTGTTCGGCAATTTGAATCAGGCCGAGTTGCTCAGTGCATTCAGCGATCCTGAAGTAGCAGCCGCTATGCAAGATATCATGTCAAATCCTGGAAACATAACAAAATATCAGAATAATCCTAAAATTATGAATTTGATTACTAAAATTGGTTCGGCTATGGGTGGTGCTGGCGGTGGTGGTATGCCAGGATTCGGCGCTGGACCAGGAGGTTTTCCAGGTGCTGGCGGTTTCCCTGGTGCTGGTGGCTTCCCAGGTGCTCCACCATCTGCAGGCAATACAAATACGGGAGCTAGCCAGGACAACAAACCAACATTTACTGATGATGGACTCGATTAGAAATATTAATAGTTATGAATATACAACGTAGTTACTGATACATAAAACTAAAATAATTGTTCATTACTAATGAGACTTTTATACATACACTTTTGCAAAGAATGTGCTTTAATGTTCGGGCATTTATCATTTTAACCATTGAAACTATAATTTATCCGAAAAGGGTGTTTTGTGGTTTTCGGAAAGCAATCATACATTTTTTATGAACGAAAAATTGTAAATTTCGGCCATGAAATGAGAAATACACTCGTTTAAGCTTATTTAGTTCCAAAAAAGTGCGTTTCATTTAATGCATACCATACATCCAGGAAACTCATTTTTTGGTGAAAGATAACAAGTTCAAGTTCGAAATGACTACGATGAATCATCACCCTGCCTGCCACCCTGCAACATTGATACGTCTGACCTCAGAGAACCATTAAAATCAATGAAGTCATATGCAAGTAAAATAAACTAAAAAAGGTATTTGAAAATCAATAATGGTAGCACTATCGATCGATTACAGCCCAATTTATTATTATTTCAGTCACTAATAAGGTTCTCGTCAAAGTTAAGTTAAATAAGTTCTAACAAAATAAGATCGATTTCATCAAAATACGTATGCTAGAAGGTATTAAAAAAAGGTAAGTTTTAAAATCGTTTTCTTTAATCTGCAACTGACCTATTCAGATTTCTTTTGCACATTCAAGAAATCTTTCTGGCTAATCATATTAGTTGCCTAATGACATATTTAGAAAATTCATTTAATCAATTGCTACATGAAGTTTCGTCTTTCTACACCCAAATCATTGAATCTAATCAGCAGATGTGTTTTTCTTCAAGACAGCCTCGGGCTTTGGCCGCTTTTATCGTTGACTTGCATATCTTCCGTGACTTGTCCTCCAGTTTAGGAAGCCTTATCGCATATGGTGGGCGTCCTTTCCTATTAATTGCTCCTATCGAGCTCTCGGTCGTTCACACAATCTGGCTCCGTCCACGCGTTACGAGTGCATCCCCTTCTTTGCATGCGATTGTCATTCACTTTGCAATCGTTGCAATTTAACGATTTTCTACACATTTATCTGATCGTACAGCTGATACGACTCATCGCTGTAGAAGATGCGCCATTTACCACGTTCGCGAACGGCGCGAAGATTCTCTGGAGAACCTTTCGCTCGAATGTGTCCAACAGATTTTCAGAGTTTTGGTTTAGGCTCTATGTTTCGGATGATCGATTTATACAGATTTTTGCGCGCCAGCTTCGACTTTTTATACCCTTCGCTCGTAGAGTGAAAGGGTATATTAACTTTGTTATGAAGCTTGTAACGCATTAAGGGAAACATCTTCGACCATATAAAAAGTATACATATATGATCAGCATGACTTGGGGAGTCGATTGGGCGATGTCTCGGCGGGTATTGAAGTTAGCAAGCTGAAATTTTGCACAAGTGCTTCTTATTGTTACAGGCTATATGTATGTTTGAATCACCGAAATTATATCACTGGGTCATGGGGTTGCCATACAAACCTAGCCCCCGAATTTAAGTTCTTCTAAGAAAACCTCTTTTATTTATAAACCAATCTCAACCAAACTTTATATAAATGGATTCCTATTCATGTCACATAAAATATGTTAAAATGGATGGAATCTATCGATGGGGTCATGGAGCTGCCTTACAAAAATAAAAAAATAACAGGCGCGACAATCCAGCATTGGACTAAGGCCGCAGGATGTGTTAGTGACATCCTATTTCCAAGATCTTATCTGCTTTTTGTTGAGGTAATGAGATCAGCATCACGCTCAGCAGTGTTATTTATCCCCATAAATGGGTACTCGTTTAACATCTGAGTGAGATCATAGTCCGTCACAAGCTCGTGAGTTCGAAAAACACCATGGAACACGGTGAGATTCGAACTCATGACCCTGTGCATCGAAGGTGCGCGCACTAACCGCTAGACCAGCCAGACTGACTGCCTTACAAACCCAACCCCCAAATTAGGTTCTTCTAAGAAAAACTTTTTTATTTGGGCACCGATTTTAATCAAACCTCATGAAAATGTGTTTCTACTGATCTCACTAAACATGGTGTAAAAATGAATGGAATCCAATCATGGGGCCATGAGGCTGCCATACAAACCCAAGACCCTCAAATTAGGTTTTTCTAAGAAAAACTTTTTCATTTGGGCACCAATTTACACCAAACCTCATGAAAATGTATTTCTATTGATGTCACAAAACATATGCAAAAATGAATGAAATCAGACCATGGGGTCATGGGGCTGCCATATAAGCCTAACCCTCCAAATTAGGTTCTTCAAACAAATGTGTTTCTATTGATGCGACAAAACATACGTAAAAATGGATGGAAAGGAGCCATGCGGTCAAGGGGCTGCCATACAAACCCTCCTTCCCCCCTTTTGGTTCTCCTAAGAAACATTTTTTGCTACACCAATTTCCTCAAACCTTTTATTAATGTTATTCAACTTTGTTTTTGTCCCGATTAATGTGTATCAAAACAACAAAAAATGTAAAAACAAATGTACTATGGGACCATGTCCGTTGCTTTGTCTGGTCCGTACGTGTGTCGACTTGATGAGTAGGGTAGGCTCGAATTGCGTAATCCAGAGCCAGGTTCAAGAGCATGCGTATAGTAAACTGCAATCGATACTGTCATATGCCTGCTTCATGTCAACAAATATTTCATTTACGTCCAATCTACATACATATTCCCGATATTTCTAGCATTTCTGAAGTAGTTGCTTCTCCCTAAAAGCTGATAAGCCGTTGAGCAACCAGGCCCGAAACCAGCTTGATATTCGTCAATTATTTCATCTGCGGGTCTACGAACCGGAACGACGCCATCGGCATCGCCAAGAGTCGGAACGACTCCCTTCGTCGCAAGAAGGGGAAGGAAACTATGTATCGTAAATTACGGTTTTTCCCTCGGGGAGCAGTCATTACCGGCCCAGCTGCTCCTCATACTACTACGTGCCGGCATCGAATTGAATCCAGGTCCATGGATTTGCTCAGTCTGCGGTAATAGGATTTGAACCAATGTTCAAACGTCGGTCGGAGAATGGGTTTATCTAAAGACCTGCTCGGAACTTACCCATTATAATCAACGGGGACCAAATTACAGCGAGTCGGTGTAGAAACAGAGGGCGATGCTCATCATCAAACCCTCAACAGCCGCCCAACCAAGGTTCCCAACAATCATCACCTTCCATCCCGGCAAACGCTGTACGACCCGTCCAACCAAGTCCAAATTTGACCCCAGCTCCAAGTACCATCGATGTTAACTACACCAACACGAAAATCGTCCAACTAAAATGCAATGGACTCCAGCATAAAATCGTCGAACTTACTGAATTCATGGACAGACACCCCAGATTGCAGCTGATCAGGAAACTAAACTCAACTCCTACCATTCGCTCAGCTCACACGGGAACTATAACGTCATCAGACGCGACCGAGAAAGCAATGCTGGAGGGGGTTTGGCCTTCCTCATTCACGAACATCTACCGTACATCATCGTTGATATCACTTCCACCAATAACACCATGAAACAACAAGCGATAACCGTTAAATCGGGAAATATTGACTGTGAAATCTACATTTATATTCCACCTGTCTCCAGCTGTCCAGCTAGTTAAAAATTAATATTAGCTCTCTACTAAACGGCCAATATCGTCTTCTGTTTGGTGATTTCAATGCCCACCACAATCTATGGCACTCCACAACGACACCAGAGGTAACATCATCGCCGATCAGCTGGACGCATCAGATTTCTGTCTAATAAACGACGATAAACCGACTCGTATTGCTGGATCTAGCCCCCCCCCTCCCCCTTACTTGCGCCGCTACAAAGACAACAACAACCATCTTATGGTATGATACGAATACGGGGCTACCAAGAAATATTCTGTCCTGGCGATATAGTATTGCGTCTCTATACATATAAGGCTTAGGGCGGAGTTTATAGTCCCTTAGGAATAAACATAAGGAAATGCTTAGTGGCGCAATATGTTACTTCTAAAGACACCTCATTTAATAAAACAAGACCGAGCTTATCGTGCGAATATATATATACAGTGAGAATCAAAAGTGAAGGCACACTTTGAAATATGACCTTTGACTCAAAATATATCTGTAAGTTTCAAGAATTGAAAAGAGCTTAATGTCTCAAATCAAAGCCTTATTAATTGTAAATAAATTAACAAATGTTCATAAGAATTCGAACAGTAATTAACAAATCGCAAATAAAAATATGAAAATGGCGCAATTTTTAAGAATCAAAAGTAATGGCACACGTTGTTTTTATTATAGGAAAAAAAACGACTATGCTTAAAACTAATATTATGTCGGTCAACCTTTTGCTTTTATTACAGCCTGTAATCGTCTTGGCATAGACTCTGCAAGATTCATGGCTACTCCTTGCGGTATACTAGCCCATTCTTCAAGTAGAGCGCGCTTCAAATCTTCTTTGTTGAAAATTTGTCTCTTCCGAACACGCTGATCCAAAATTTCCCATAAATGTTCGATGGGATTCAGGTCTGGAGACTGAGGAGGATGATCAAGTTGCTTTGGTGTCCTGTACAATAGCCATTCTCTTACCAGACGGGAGGTATGTTTTGGATCATTGTCCTGTTGGAAGATACAAGTCCTAGGTAACTCGAGTTTTTGGGCACTAGGAGCTAAATTTTCCTGCAATATTGATAAATATTGCTCCTTTTTCATAGTGCTATCTATGAACATGAGATTTCCTGCCCCTGCCGCCAACATACACCCCCACACCATAACTGAACCTCCCCATGCTTTACTGTCGATGTAATGTTTTTTTCTTCAAACTCGGAATTTTTCTTTCGCCAAATTTTTGAGCCTTTTTTAGCGCCAAAAATCTGAAATTTGCTTTCATCGCTAAATACAGTCCGCCAGAAGTTATTTCCACAATTTCCATACTTTTTTGCATGCTGTCTCCTCTTCTTTTTGTTTTTATCCGAAATAAAAGGCTTCTTTTTTGGGGCTCGTCCTGTAAGCCATTAGCATTTAATGCCCGACGGATCGTTCACGCACTTATTAGCTGGCCGAAATTACGGGTAATATTTTCAGCAATTTTTACAGCCCTTGCCCTCGGATTAACTTTCACTTCCTTAACAATGTTTTTAACTTGAACCAGATTAAGTTTTTGAGGTCATCCAGAACGCGGAAAATTTTCTAGTTTTTGGCAACTTTTTTATTTCGAAATTATGTTTCTCACTGTCGAATAATGCCTTTTAACTATTTTTCCGATTTCGCGAAATAATTTTCCCTCCATCCATAAATTTATTATAATTTTTCAGATTTCCACTTGCGTTTCGGTCACAATTTTTTTAAAAACCCTTTTATACTGAACAATTGTAAAATTGACAGTATGGATTATTAAAAAACAAAATAGCTTAACTCGTTCGTCATAAAAATGCACCACCATGCTATGTGAATAACAAATACGGTTCAAAAAGATATTATTATTAAGGAAAGTTGCAAGTGTGGCATTACTTTTGATTCATAAAAATATGACTATTTTTGAATTTGTCCTTGCTAAATTAAAACTATTGTGTGTATTTGAATGAATTTTATAAATTTAATTTGTAATGAATATAGCTTTAAGATAAAACAATTCCCCATTCTCTAAAATTTACGATTATAAAATTATGTTGAATAAAAGATAGGGTTTCGAAGTGTGGCATCACTTTTGATTCTCACGGTATATTGTAGGATGCTTGGTGTTTTTGAAGGATTGTATTTTCATAGTAGGCCATGAAATTAAATGACAATTGAAAAATAAAATAAAATCGGTCATTTTTCCTAGTGGTTCGTCAAGCGCTTTTATGTTCCTGGTTTGGTTTTGTTATATTCCCGTGGTCAAATTACGCGACTAATCATCGACATTTAGAATTAGGTTTATTCCACACGACCGTGGTTCACGTCAAGTGTTTTTTTCGGGGTGTTTGTGAGGTGTGACGCGAGAAAATCCCTTTCAAGATATCACGACACATTCGATGGTTGTTGGCTGTTGCTAAGGTGTCGGTAGGAAAAGACGTTGTGCATAGGTGAGTACACTGAGCTTGTAGTTGCTTGTATTGTTGTTATAGTTGAAATAGATTGGATGCGTCAGCATCAGCATCGGCAGAGGCATCGGCATCAGCAGAAAAATTTCAATTTAGAACACACGCATTTGCCTTTGATGACCCACAATGACAGCAGCGGCAGAAGCAGAAAAATGCTTCTGCCGATGCCTCTGCCGTTGCTGTCAATGTGGGTCATCAAAGGCAAATGCGTGTGTTCTAAAGTGAAAATTTTCTGCTGATGCCGATGCCTCTGCCGATGCTGATGCTGACGCAGCCAATCTATTTCAACTATAATGCTAATTGTGTGAGATCTGATTTATGGCGGACTAGGTTTTGCTGTGTGTACAGCACCGAAAATTACCTACAGGTATTCTAAGATTCAGTATTGAGTGAGTGTTGTATGGAAAGGTTGTGGTTTCCCCCTTTCCGGAAAGATATGATAGTTTGAGGGGTTGTGGTGTCTCCCCTCTCAGTGAGATGTTTAGAGCCGTGTGGGCTTCACCTCGGAGTTGGTCCCCTCCGATTGAGTCGTTGAGAGGTTGTGGTCGTCCCGCTCTCAGCGTTGTGTTTGTAGAAAGGTTGTGGTGTCTCCCCTTTCTACTTGTGATAAACTCGAGAGGGTGTGGTGTTCCCCCTCTTTGCACAGAGTTTACGTTTTGGAGAGGTTGTGGTGTTTCCCCTCTTCATGTTGAATTGACGTTCGTAGAAAGGTTGTGGTGTCTCCCCTTTCTACTTGTGATAAACTCGAGAGGGTGTGGTGTTCCCCCTCTTTGCACAGAGTTTACGTGTTGGAGAGGTTGTGGTGTCTCCCCTCTCCTCGTTGAGTTAATGTTTGAAGATGTTGTGGTGTCTCCCCTCTTCGTGTTGTGTGTTTGAGAGGTTGTGGTGTTCCCCTCTCTGAAATGTGAGTAGAGGCGCGGTGCTCCGCTCCGGAGTTGATCCCCCTCTGTAATAGCTAGGAGGTTGTGGTTTCCCCCTCCGCAGTCTACCATAGAATACCTAATGAGAATGTTTTCGCCAGAAGTTGTGTGCCTTAGGTAGAAAGGCTTTACTTCTGGATATAGAAGAATGAGGATGGTAGTGAAGTGGGATTGAACCAAGGAGAAGCAGCCGAATCAACCGATACATCCATCCTGCGTCTACCTCGCATTGCCGTTTGAGTACCTGAGCCAGAATCAACCGATATAACGAGAAGCCGATGACCGATGCTGATACGACGACGCCGACAAGTGGTTCTCCTTCGCTCTCCTCTTCTTCCTGTTTGTTGGCCGGGCCAACATAGATATTTGAATTATAATTCGTTTACGTTTCAAATAACTTGGTATCTTCAGTGCATGTAACTGCAGGCTCATTGGTTGTCTTTTTCTCATTACAGATGGTATCAGGCGGTAAAGATCAGGTGAGTATCGTATTTTATGCATACAAATGTCCAGTACGCCATGTTCATTAAAAAAAAAATTATAATTATATATCAAAGTAAAGTTATAGTGTCTTACAATATATATATATATATTTATCCCCATGTACAAACCTAGGCAAAACACAAAAAGCCCAAACATGCAATTTAAATTTTTGAATTTATTGAAGAGGGGAAGTTTATATGAAAGTTGGGAAACCGTTGGTCCGATTTGGTCCATTTTCAATACCGTCCAAGATTTTACTAATACAAACATCTGACTTAAATTTCCAAGAGCCAGCTTAATTATTTCGGGAGTTGCGAACGGACAGATAGGCAGGACGGACTTATTCGAATCAGGGAGCGATCCTGATCATTTCTATATACAGGGTGTCCGAAAACGGCCGCATAAACACAGCGGATTGTGATTTCTTATGTGATTTCCAGCAAAAAAGTGGTATGCAACATACCCCCAATTCTTAACCCTTCAGCTGCCACTGGCATTTGAAAATTTTTGAAAAAATAATTTTCTTGTACGACTTAAACCTCAATATCTACAAGGCTAGACCAGCTAGAATAGCGAAATAACATGATTATTATAACCAATAAATTTACCTAAATAATGAAACTAACCACACTAAAATCGGATAAGAGGTTTGGTGTTTACAGAGTTTCAAAATCAATTTTTTGTGATTTGACCCAAAAACAATCTATTTTTCCATCACAATTTTCTCCAACTTCCGCCGAGGTGAGGTGCTTGTACGATTCTTTTAAAAATTGGCGCATAGTCTTGTAATCTATCTAATATCTTCCTTGCATCATTTTATTCTAGCTCCATTACAGTTTGGATACGTTAAGTATAGAAAACTCGGGTTAATTTTAACTTCTATCTATCTTCCGAGATACACCAGTTCAAACTTAAAAGAAATTTTAAAATTGTATACGATTTTCTCATTTGAATTTTTGATGAAAAACCAATTTTAAAACTTTATCGAAGTTTGAACGAGTGTAGATACGAGCAACTTCGTAACGGGCGAGGTGTGGTTTTATTGGATTTTATGCAGTTTCAGAAAGTGAAGTCATATCTCGAATGAAATGTTTGGTGGTGTGGCAAATTTTGATTTAGTTCGATAAGTCGGACATTTTGAAAAAAAAATGCTATTACATTGTAACGGTTAAAAATAGAGGGCCCCGTTGTACATTAATTTTCCCCAAATGAGCCACACTACCTACCATTAAAATATCCTCCACCATGAATGGGACACCCTGTATATCTCACTCACAGTTTTGAGTGAGATGAGAGTCCGTCACATGGCTAACCAATTTCAATGGCTAGAAGAGAAGAGAAGAGGTTTTTATATCTTCAAAGAATCTTAACAGTATGAATGGATCTACCAAAAGGAAATTTGCTTCCGTTAACAAAGTTACGCAAAATTATTTTATCTTTCCTGAAATAAAGTGTTTATTTTTGGACTCGTTTACGAATCTTTTTTGCTGAAATTAAAAAAAAATAGACAAATTTAAATCCCCAACCAATAACCAATAAAAAAGGCTGAATTTTAAACACCTATTCGTCAATCGAAACAAATTGTTACAGTTTTTTCAGCTTAGCCAAACTTAACTAACTTCTTTTTTTCGACAAAAATTGTTACACTTCACTCAAAACCAAAACAGTTGTTTTTCGGGTTGTTTCAAAAAGGCTTTTAACATTATATTGAATTGAACTTTTGTTTATTTTGCATAGTTATGCCAAATTTAGCTTGGTTACGCCATGGGACGAAATTGCGCAATGATTTTATAAGTTTCAGGTGATTCAATTTAATATAATGTAAAAGCTTTCTGAAAATTGTGTGCGTCTCCTCTATACGATAAGACTAACCATTCGATAAGATGTATGAGAAACTGGCCCTAAGATTTGCAGTGAAAATAACAAGGCTTTCATTTTTTCGTCTTTCTTTTGATTGCATATATATGTGCAAATTAGATGATTAATTTTTTTCTCGATTTTGACTTTTGGGACATTCTATATGTATAGTGTATAAATACATATGCATATGTATTTCACTACATAATACATTTCTTCAAACACTTCGGCAGCCGAAATTTTTCAATTTTTAATTCTCATGTGTCCACGACCCAATCGTTTAAAATTTGTTTGTTTACGTTGACAAACCATTTTTTGGCACGATAACATTTCCATCATAATACAAAATAGCAAACACATAAGGTTTATCCAAACAACAGTCCTGCCACTAAATATGTGCATATTGTATATGGTGTACTCGCAAATGTGATTTACTTCACGCATTTCTTTGAAAATATTGCGTAAACTGTACGAGAACTAATGAGAGATTCCTCCTATACCCCACAAACCTAGTAAGAAAAGCTTTTTCTATATCACGAAAATTCTCAAACGATACCACCAACACGATGTGTCGTACATTGCCCTCCTCATCCCCTAAAGTTCCAATGTTTTTGTCGGTCGGAAGTGTTTCCAGAAATAAAATTTATAAATGCACGAAGTGGCTGTGAGTCATGAGCTAAATGGGATGGGAGTATGTATGTAGCTATATGATGGCGTTTGTGTCAGACGACTTGTTGCATTTTCCATATGGCTTTGTGTTTGGGAAAGAAAATCTTATACTTTTTAGTATAAAGCTCAAATGCATTTGAAATGAGAAAAACAATAGAAACGTTTTCTGAGCAGGTTTTTTTCCCTCAGTCTCATATAATGTAAAAGGGTAGGGTTATAATAACTCACACAACGGTCAATGAGTTTACCATTTAGGATTCAGTCACGAAATGGAAATATGAATGTATTCTGCAAATATTTGACTTTCGAATCCCTCTCACTAACATATACATATTTCCAAACCCCTTGTAATCTTCAGACAAGCACACGCTCTAATCTGTTATCAATGCAGAGCTTTGATAAGATGGTGGTAACATGAGAACTCGATACCTCCTGGTCTACGGCTTTTTCACCAATCCATGGATTTGAACAGTGTGTGGCTTGTTCGGTATTTTGTTATCTCTTGATTTGCCCTAACTACTAGTGGATCATGGTGCGTTGACGACTACCGTGCGTAGTCGTAAACGTTTCAACGACAACTGCATTTGGAGTGTGATACGGTTGTCAGCCATACCACTTCCTAGTCGTATTGTTAGTTTATTATTCTACGATAAGAATATTTCTTATCACCTTCTAAATAATAAACTTGAGACGGGTCATGCCGAGTTTGGAAGTTTGGAGTTTCTCTATGAATCTCTATATCACAGAGTGGCGACATTTGGTTATATCCCTAGATAAACGAGCAGAACTGAGGCTGGTGATTTAGATAGATCGCACACCCATTCCCCGCCAATGATGCCATATGGCATCAGTAAAAGCCTCATATTTGGGAGCGCGCCACGGACACCCTGTAACATCCTCAACATTGTTTTTTTCTTTGTTACACTAAGTAATGTTTCTTCTATCTATTCCAATGTTCCTGGCTAGTATTTAGTTAGATTTGTGCCATTGGGAGCAGAAAAAAAAAGTGTCGCGAAATTTTTTTTTTAAAATGCGATTTTTGCGGGTAAGACTCCACAAAATTTCAAAAATCATATACTTGCGACCTGATTTTCTCAGAACAATTTGTGTTAAACAAAAGCCAGAGTAGCATAGATTAGAATAGCAAAAAAAAAAATTTGCAATAACGGTAGTTTTATAGGTAGTAACACTAAATACATTTTAGTGATGCCATATGGCATCATTGGCGGAAACCTATTAAAAAATTTATTTTTAATTTTATTTTTTTTTATATTTTTTCAATATGTTTTACTGCGTTTTTAATAATTTTCACTTTGTGAAAATTAATTTTATGCTGAAAATTCGTTTCTGAGGATTTAGAGTCCAAGTCCGATGATCGTTTTCACAATCAAATGCATCATTTTCTAAAGCGCACCTACAAACACCTTTAAAATATGGACGTATATTCCATCCAGGAGACTAACATACGATGCACTAAATAATAAACTCAGACACGTACGAGACCTCGTCAAAGAGTCAAATTACTCCTTTGACGTATCTGGTCTCAACAATGGGACTTTTTTCGGAATTATCCTTGTTGCTCTCAAGTGTGCATCATCCTTTACTCTGGGTGGTCTATATGCATGCACACTACACCCTGTAAACGCTCAAAGTTGCGTATACGCAACATTATTTTCAAGCGCTGAATCAACCGTGTTAATTATTCATCTTGATTTTTTTTTGAATTTCAAGGAGTTTGAAGGACATATTTGTCCACAAAAGCTTTGAGTCAGTACTTCGAAAGGCTTGTCTCGGTACAGAGCAAAAAAAAGTGTGTAAAAGTACCTTACCAAAATTCAATTTCCACAATGAGCATTTATCCGTTATTTTTTTAAAGAAAGCAATTTCAATCCATTCTTTTTCATGCATATTTCTTATGCAGAATGAAATTACATGAGGCGGTTGAATATCTTGAACCTATCATGTCGGATGATGAAAATGCTTGGATATTACAAATAAAGTCGGGGAAGTCACCCAAATGCAGTTCCGTAGGGATATTGCAACCTACTATTGTACGACTGTGGCTCATCAGATTTGGGTAGCACATACCACAGTCTTCCGAATGTTGCACGTATGATGGAATTGGCCATTATGTTGCGAAATGCAATCGAAGAAGATGTGCATATCCGCCCTGCAAAAGTCAAACTCGGACTAAATGCATCAAATGTGATACAGGATTATGTGTTAAATGCTTCTTAAAATTTCACACAAGCTCAGAATTATAATTAAAGAAAGTAAAAAGTGTTTTTCCAAAAAAATTTCAACGTTTTTATCTTAATTGAAAAAAAAATTTGTAATGGGTTCCCGCCAATGATGCCAAATGGCATCGGGCCTTTGCGGGAGAACGGAGGCACGTAGGAAAAAATGGTAAACGGTTTTGGATTCAGGGTGGCTTCTTTACCGTAAATACCAATTTTCAGGATGTAATTCGAAAAAAATGTGTTGGCGGGGAATGGGTTAAGAAGCTATTTAGCCTTCTTCGGTGTGACAGTAACTTCTACGTAGGTGTAGTAGTGCCGTGCTAGAGCATTGGTGGATGTCTGATCAACCTTGCGTCTTGTATGAATTCTATTGTTCTAATCTTAGGTGACCTCTCAGGAAAGAGTGACCCCAGATATTTCTGATTTTTTGATAGGGCGAAGCCGATTTTTTATGAGAATACCCTGCTGAGATCACCTCCGCCCGGGTAGGGCGTCCCAATCCACCAAGTTTTCGAAGTATTACTGATCCCTATTGTACTTCCTTGAAATGCGCCGAATTATGTTGATTCACTAAAGTTCAGTTTTACAGGGAGAGCGCGCCAGCTTCTTCGTTGAAAAATGTAATTACAAATTGGAACAACGGCCAGATGAGGGCCTCTTTGCAATGTGGCACGACGGTATTCCCTACGAGGGTTAGTATAAAAGTTTCTAGAAAATAAATGAAAACGATGGTTTTATTGTTTTTCAAAACATTCTTCATCTATACACTTTTGCATGCACTCAAACCAATTTGCGAAGCATTTTTTCAACTCCGATGGAGAAATCTCCAAAACATGGCTTCTGAACGTTTCAACAGTTGCTTCGAGTGAAGAAAACCGTTCACCATGTAATTTATTTATGTGTAGTCAGGCTGGTCTAGCGGTTAGTGAGCGCACCTTCAGTGCACAGGGTCATGAGTTCGAGTCTCACCGTGGATCATGGTGTTTTTCGAACTCACGAGCTTGTGACGGACTATGATCTCACTCAGATTTTAAACGAGTACCCATTTATGGGGATAAATAACACTGCTGAGCGTGATGCTGATCTCATTACCTCAACAAAAAGCAGATAAGATCTTGGAAATAGGATGTCACTAACACATCCTGCGGCCTTAGTCCAATGTTGGATTGTCGCGCCTGTTATTTTTTTATTTTATTTATGTAATTTATTTTTAATAAAAAATCATGCGGTGCCAAGTCAGGGCTGTAAGCCGGATGACCTGTCAATTCAATGTTTTGACCGGTTTAATAGGCGCTAGTTTGAACTGATGTGTGAGAGCTCGCATTGTCGTGATGAAAAATGATTCGTCTTCTCTTGTTCGTTTTGCGAATTTCCCCGAAGACTTCGGGCAAGCAGATGGTCGTGTACCACTGGGAATTGACCATACTACGTTCCTCAAGTAGAACAATGGCCACAGGACCCATTCGGCCGAAGAAGCAGGACACCTTTTGCCTCGCAGTGCGCTTCGTGCGTTGTTTGCTGCTAAAAATCACTAAATTATATGTTATGATATCCCCAAGGGCTAAATTCTATATCCTTCATTTATGTAACATTCTTGTGGGATTGTTTCGATATCGCTGGATATGCGTTCTTTTTTTTTTTGTTTCGGTTTTGGTATTTTATGTGAAAAGTGATGAGCCAAATCCCCACACGAATTTTCATACAGCAAAAGAAAGTTATAAGGTTTTTTTTGTCAAGCTAGAAAGTATTGATGGGATCCTTAAAAAAAACAGATCTCCCGACTAAATGCTGGCTAAATTTTGCCTCGAACTGTTACTGTTACGGAGAAATAGCATTATTTGTGAGTATTATCTAAAACCATGAATTCCTCTAAAAAAACCTTTATATTCTTAAATTCTCATATTCTGAAACTATATAAAATTTCTAATAAAAAGAAACATCGAACGTTTCGAAGCTCTTGTGTCTTCTGAGGTACAATCGCTTGAATATGTTGACCGTTACGTAAGCATTCGAACGACATATAAACAGTTTTGCCAGAATTAAAATATTTCTACTAATTGCGTAGTACCTAAGAATAAAATGAATTCTGGAAATAGATCAATGTGTTTTAAGCTTTACCTTTTCAAGGAAATGGAATTGATATTCACATGTATACATGAAGCGTTTCAATTTGAGGAGTAAGGAACTGACTTTCACCTGAAAAATTTGCAAAGTTATGGCCCTGGGATGGGATCGAATGAAAGGTAAAGGTGAGATGCTAAAATTAATCTTTTTCAAGCAATTTATCTCTGTCCTTGGTGACTCAAACTAAAAGAAAACATCAGAAATGGAATGTACATCGAGTACATGCAAAAATGGAATGTACATCGAGTACCCTTTGATATGATATCCAACATGCCTATCTTCGGCTAAATAATAGGCGAATAGCGCCCGCTCCGAAAAAATATTTAAGCAAATCTGTCACGTATTTTTAGAGTGAACAATGAATCCATTAAATAAAAATATAAAACAATTTTTAGGAGGCGAACACAACAAACTTTTTTTTTATTTGTTGGGACAATAAACTAGACTCAGAAGTGATTAGTTGTCGATAGGTACCAAAAACGAAAAAATACCAAGAGTTGCGCAGCAGACAATCGAAAACCCTATGTTTGCCTGGTGCGTGACAAAATTTATATTGAGGTATCATCTTCTACAGTATGTATATAAACAAAAATAACCTAATTTTTGGTATTCCTTGATGTTTTGAGTAACGTAACTACATAAAAATGAGATCGAAGCTAATTCGGCCCTGGCCGACATTTGGATACCCTTCACCTTCTTTCGGGCGTCCCTATGACTTGTGTTCTGGTTCCATTCGTTTCTGTTCTATTTCAATTCAACTTGCTTTTTGAATGCGGTTTCTATGGCAGCTCCATTAGCGCCATTCTTTTCCTTTCGTTCCTTAGAAGAGCGAAATTTGGGGAGATGGGCTTTTATGACAGTCCTATATGACCCCATTGTGTTTATATAATTATATATAATTTTTGCATTTTAAAGCTTTGAATACGCATAATCCAAGAAAATACGAGCACTGTATATTGTCAAGTTTATTCCGCCAAAGCTTAAAAAAATTATAGACAAACAAAAAAGTGATTATACTACTGAAATTCGTATTATGTACATTTACGTGGATATAGGGATGTGTCGGTATTCCTGTAACGGTAACTAGGAATCGATTACCCACGTGTAACCGTTACTACCAGTTCCTGAAAAATAAAAATACCGGTTCCCGAGTACTCGTGATTATAATACACAAGCAGGAAAATTTTATCTTAATATTCACACCTTGTATAAATCGCCACCTTACTATAACCATAACTACGATTTCAAATCCAAGCCAATCCCGGCTACAATCTATTGGTTCTAACCAAAACCAAATCTAAGTCCTCATACCAGTGGCCACTCGTACTAACTTACTATAACCATAGAATGACAAATAAACTGCAATTTTTCGTTCAAAAACATCACCCCTATAATCTATACCAACCAAAACTAAATTCACCCCCAAGATACGATACGCCTTTTAAACATTACACACAACGTATGTGTTCTTTCCAAACCCAGCCAAACACTCCGACTTCAGTCACTGCCCCATATAGACTTGTACTCATTTACTGTATCGGTATAGGATCTGCTTGAGTCACTGGTAGAGACTTGCACTCATTTGCTTTATCGATATCGCGTATCGGTACAGGATCTGCTTGAGTCACTGGTAGAGAATTGTACTCCTTTGCTGTATCGGTATTGGCGTAAGATCTGCTTCAGTCTTGTACTCATTTGCTGTATCGTGGACAGTGGACCGGTACAGAGAGGAGAGGAAAATCGTACTCGAAGCATGCACATTTCTGTTGCGGGTTATGAGTTCTCATTCAGACACACTACCACTACGCACGTCGCAAGAGCATATGGGCCGCAGCGGACAGTGGAGCAGCGGTCCAGAGAACGGTCGGTGTGTAAGGACACCACGGGTATCTGTTTAGGTTTAGAGGGATATTGTTTCAACGCTGAGGGGACGAAACGTGTGATTACTTAATTTCATGTTCATATTCTCTCATCGATGTGTGCGGTGGGCACTCCACTTGTATGCATGTAGATTAGCTAACACAGAAGGTGCATTGCATACGTGCAGCGAAACGTGTGTGAGATATGGACGCGTTGCCAAAGGTAATCGAAAGACACGTGTCGTGTATATTAGTAAAAGCTAATCTTAGGAGCTGTACCGGTACTCAGGAACCGGTACTTACCAGTAACTGTATTCGCTGTAACTGTTACTCAAAAGTACCGATATTGCCCATCCCTACGTGGATCACCATGTACATGTTTTGATACGGACACACTTAAGTGATGTATGGTCATGATTGCGCCATAGCTGACTGATTATTCAAACATCAAAAATTAAAATAAAAAGGCCACGGTGAAAATGTCGCATCGAATAATAATGTCTAATGCCACTCCTTTCTATCAGAATTTGGCCGTAAGGACTACATTCAAATTAACTAAGTATCATTCAAATTGGCGACTACTACCATATGTGCGCGCACATACATTTTTTTTGTTTTCCAACAGATCTAGGAACCGAATTGTCTCGTTTAATATATCTCCAACATTGCTACATACTTTGTTCGTATATAAAAATACAAAATTATGCTAACTTCACCCCTTCGCTTCATTACTTGGTTCATTTGCAAATTTAAATTTGCATTGAATTTACTACGTTTCGTATTTGATTTTTTTTTCAAGTCTTATAAAGCTCCCCATTCCGAAAACCAACGCCAAATCATTTCGTATAGCTATCAACATTGATGGACTTATAGAATAGCTTTTAGTTGTGAATCGTTCTCCGGTAGTGTTCGACCTACGTCCAAAGTGTGTGTCCCAAACATTTATTTACGTCCCAGCGCTCAGTTGAAACAACAGAGAGTCATAGTGAAGCACACTAGTTGCAGACTTAACTATAGTGCACGGTAAGAGAATACCAGTGTAGTGCGATTATAGTGTCTAGTGTACGATTAGGTGTGAAAATACATTTTATCTTCCAAAGGTTAAAAAAAATAACTTGAAATTTCTAGAGAATTTACTCTAAAATCGTACGTATTCGCCTTGATTTGAATTTTGCTTCGGAATCAAAATCGAGCATCAAATAGCAAAAAACTGGTGGGTGCGGTCTTTTATGGTGGCTATTTATAAATTGCGATGAAGTAATTCGAGTGCGTTCCATCTTCCATCCAGTATATCTTTTCATTTTTGACGATCTTTAGTGCACGATTTTTTTTTATTTACCATTTTCTTTACTGGTAAATGGTATGCCTATGCATGAGAGTTGGTCGTATCAAAGAACTCAACGAATTTACTGGTTAGCCATGAGGATCTCCAAATAGGGAACGAAGCCTTTTAGTCCATGTCTCCATTTTGTGTATATGCTTCAGTGTGCAACAGACCATTGGATGACGTCATTTTCAATAAAAATATATTTCTTACTGAAGCCATCTGAAGGAAACGATGTGTTATCGGACGACTATAAGTAAAACAACATAGACTTGTTGATGTCATAAATTTTGCACATGGTCAGTGCGTTTACCCACCTATAGTAAATTTGAGTGCAAAGGAAATTCGCCCATCAGTCCCATCACACGCACGACACTACTGCCAATTAATTATAATGGTTAATGTCGCCTTTAAGCTTTCCAAGGTAAACTTCAATACCGACGAATATATCAATGTGTATGACGTCATCGACTGGAGACTAGTCCTATTACTCCTGACCAGTTCCAAGCGAAGAATATTGTTTACACACATTGGGCTCACTGTTTACTTGTTTTTGTTGTTATTACGACCAGTCGATTCAGGTGGATTTTATATGCATCTGCTGAATGGGTAAGATAAGATATGCCTGTATATCTTGATTCATAAGAACACAGGGTTAACTTTTAGCCATGGCCTGGCCGTGGTATCTGTGGAGCGTCGTCTTATTATGATGTCACTATGATGGTTGTTTTATATGTATTCTGAAAAATGGAATTCTGTTTCCATTATGTCATTCATTTAGTTTTAGATGACTATGGCTTTCAGATTTTGTAATACATAAGATAGGCTTCCGGTCTTTGTACATATGACGAGTCCGGAGGAAGTTTGTAAAATAGTTGGCACGTTGATATAAATATGAATAATGGAAATTAATATCTGATAAGTGTTAACGAGTAGTCAGAAAACATGAAGATGTTATCGCGATACTTCTCGGAATAGAGCTATGAGAAATGAAAGATTGAGATACGATGATGTCACTCGATTAGCCGAGTTTTTAGGTTTTTTTTAGAACTGGAAAATGTGTGCTGATTTGTTTGTATTATGTTTGAAAATGGGGCCATTAAAGTAGTGTACGCAAAAGTATCTACAAATTGGTTTTATTTTTGGTTTGGCTTCAATGATGTACAGACAGATCAGAAAGCTTTTTTCACAGAAAAACCAACAGTCAATGAAGCCAAACTCTTAATTTTTCAATAACTTAAACTTATATTGCCATTGTTCCTTAATAATCCTTGAATGCAACAAAATTCAACGCCTTGTTTATCTCGGGATGACACACTAGTCTAACGGCTGCGCTGGAAGGAATCATTGGACTTTCACCACTACATACGTATCTTTAACAAAGAAACCGCAGCTCTGATTGCTCTTCGGATCAGATCAGATTCTTATGACCACGGGGCTTTTTTTTCGGTAGAACATTTCAGATCCTCATCCCAGAGCGCTCAGAATGGGAAAATGACAACCCCTTTCAGAACTGGTTTATAAAATTTGGTAAACAGACGGTTCTAAAACTGAACAGTTGGGTTGGATCCAGTACCGGGATCTCAGTCGCAATGGGTCCTTAACCTAGCGTTTTCAAGCCGAGATCCACGCCATCGAGGACTGTGCCAGGGAGGAGTCTTCGTAGCAATCTCTACGGTGCAAACATTGCTATCTTTACTAACACCCAAGCGACCATTATGGCTCTCTGCTCGGATAGCCTTACCTCAAAGTTAGTAAAGGACTGTTGCGTACTTCGCAATTTGGCAGATTTTTGGTTCACTTTGTATGGGAGGTACTCTTAGAGGGGATTTACCCTTTCAGAACTGGTTTATAAAATTTGGTAAACAGACGGTTCTAAAACTGAACAGTTGGGTTGGATCCAGTACCGGGATCTCAGTCGCAATGGGTCCTTAACCTAGCGTTTTCAAGCCGAGATCCGCGCCATCGAGGACTGTGCCAGGGAGGAGTCTTCGTAGCAATCTCTACGGTGCAAACATTGCTATCTTTACTAACACCCAAGCGACCATTATGGCTCTCTGTTCGGATATCCTTACGGGGGGTGCAATAACGTCAAGCGAATTAATGTCAATTGACGTTATTTCGTCGGAAAAAGGAAATAATGGCAATTGACATTAATTCCTTTTGCCAAAGGGAATAAAATCAGTTGATATTAATTCGCTTTTGAAAAAAACAATGTTCCCTCCCAGTAGATAGGCATGTATTAAATATATTTTGCTAGCCCATCACGAAATGAAGCTTTTATTTTATAAGCTCTGAAATTTCCGAATAAAATTTTCGCTTTAGTTGATATGATTCCTGGGTTCATGTAAACTAAAGTGGAAATCTGCTTGAAGGAACCGAACCGAAACAATGTACATACTTGTCTTCATTGGACTTCTTAGATTCCTATGGATTTCCGCTTTACATCAGCGGAAATCTATTAGATCTCTGTTTTACTTCGATCTGAGTGTTGTTTCGCCTCGAAAGCTCGAAGAAAAGCATCGATTCCGACAAAACAACAACATTGAATGACATTTTCTTCCAATAACACTTAAATATCTCTGTTTTACTTTGATAATGAGCCCAGAAACACAAAACAAGGTATGTACTTGTTCGTATTGGACTTCTTCGGGTCGTATTAAGTAAAGCGGAAATCTAATGGAAATAATGCGAAAGTAAAACATTTTGAAGCGCATCTACTTACATGACCAAGGAGCAATATGGACGATGAGCAATTGTTGATGTTAGTGGTCCTACTGGCAACCATTGCTATTGCATTATTATTTTGCAGTTGCAATACGCCTCTTCGGGGCGGACCACACCCGTTTGCAACAACAAACGGCCAAGAGTTGCCAAAACGCCTCCCTGGCAAGAGCCTCGAAGGTCTCGATGCAGGAAGGTTGTGTATGTCTGTGTATATGTATGGACTCGTTATATATGTTTTTTCGTCTTATTGGGAGCATCACATCTCGGCGCGGCTGCTCTCAATTCTCCTTTTACGCGCCGGCATTGAAACAAATCCAGGCCCTGTTTTGGTATGGATGTGTAGTGTCTGCAACCGACGTATCGGTTCTAATGCCAGGTCACTTCAGTGTAGTTGCTGTTCGGAGTGGGTGCATTTTAGATGCTCCGGTTTGAGAAGGATGGGTCATTACATAGAAGGGACATTTGTTGCTCCAGGCTGTAGGAATACTGGGCAGCCTCGGGTAATACCAGGCCCCTCCCCTCCACCAACGCCCCCTACTCCCCCCAATAATGTTGCCTTGAACGTAAGACACAGCTTAACTCCCGCCACTCCGCCAGCAATTTTTACACCGGTGTCCATATTGCAGTTCAACTGTAATGGCATCCTAGGGAAATTTCCTGAAATCACAAGCTTCTTGAGAAAGTACAGAATCCTGATTGCAGCCATCCAAGAGACGAAACTCCACGCGAATTCACCATTCAACGCTGATGGTGAATATATCATCTTACGCAAGGACAGAGAAGGCGCCACGAATGATTCTCACCCTGGAGGTGGACTTGCCTTCCTAATACACAGGTCCGTACATTACCGTGTATTAGATGTAGTTTCAGACGGTACGGCGGAATTGCAAGCCATCTCAGTTTCATCAGGGAGCACCAATATCGAAATTTTTAACATCTACATACCACCACACTCTAGTTGTACAAACTACCATTTCGATATTGGTCCTCTTCTTAATGGAGAGCACAGGATCATTCTTGGTGACTTCAATGCCCATCATGAACTCTGGCATTCCGCGCTTCACAACGATGCCAGGGGTCAAGCTATCGCCGAATCTCTGGACGCATCAGGTTTCTGTACCCTCAACGAAAACTCCCCAACCCGTGATGCAAACAATTGTATTAGCTCACCAGACATTACAATTGTCAGCGCTAGCCTAATTAGTGAGACCTCCTGGGAAACACTTACCGGTCTTCCCTCTGATCACCTCCCAATCATAGTCAGAATTGACAAACCAGCTGACCTGACCAAGTCAGAGAAGCGAACTTTTGTCAATCACAAAAAAGCTGATTGGGAAGGTTTCAAAACATTCACGTCATCGAAGTTCTTCGCGCTTCCCCCTCCCACCAATATACATAAGGCCGAACGTAACATTAGGAGCGTCATTGCCAAAGCTGCGGCACGGTTCATCCCTGCAGGGCGCATTCCAAAGGTTCGTCCAAACTTCCCAACAAGTGCCGCAAGGTTAGCTGATGAACGTGACAACATTAGGCGCGCTAACCCTGGTGACCCCAGAATTCGGGAGCTCAACATCCAAATACAGCGACAAGTTAAAGACTACAAGAAGGCCAAATGGAACGAGCACCTCAATGACTGTAACCTTAAAGAAGGTGCAAGTAAGTTATGGTCCACTGTCCGTGCCCTTTCGAACCCCACAAAAGATAAGGGCAATATAGCCATAACCTTCGGCAAAAAAGAAACTAGCAATCCTCTTCAGTGTGCGAGCCAGTTCAATAAACAATTTATTGAACATCCCAAGTCAGATGGCCTCAAGCGCAAAATTAGAAGACGGATTCGCAGCCGAACTGTTGACTCCGTACCAATTTATACTCCGGACCAGGTTAAAACAGTCATTGAGAATGCAAAAAATTCTAAGGCCCTTGGACCTGATGGCATTTCAATGGCCATGCTCAAACACCTCGGTCTTCCTGCCATTGAGTACCTCACGGCAGTCTTTAACTTGTCAATGTCTACGCTCGTCATCCCCGACATATGGAAACAAGGTCGCATAGTCCCATGCCTTAAACCAGGGAAAAGTGCCAAACTAGGAACTTCCTACAGACCGATTACGATCCTGTCACCTGTAGCAAAGACGCTGGAAGCCCTCATCCACCCCACACTCGTTTCACATGCAAAGCTAGATCCCCATCAGCACGGATTCCGACGCATGCATAGTACAACCACCGCTCTGGACGCGATCACTACACGTGTAAGAGACGGACTAAACCACAGTACACCCTGCCATAGAACTATCATGGTGGCGATTGACCTATCAAATGCGTTTGATAAGGTTAATCACTCCATGCTTCTGGCAAATCTCCTCAATATGCATGTTCCGACTCAAGAGGTAAGATGGATTGCCAACTATCTAGCTGGTAGGCAATCCTTCACCGAGTTTCGAGGCAGTCGTTCTAAACTCAGAAAGATCAAATTAGGTGTTCCACAAGGTGGGGTTCTTTCTCCCACCTTGTTTAACATCTATATGGCCGGTCTCCCAACACCTCCGGACGGCATTGAAGTTATTTCTTATGCCGATGACTGCACTGTACTCGCCACGGGAGCGGATAGGGATGTCATGCGTGAAGATATCAATAGATATTTAGCGCGACTAGAAGCCTTTTTCCATAGCAGAGGCCTAACCATCTCAGCGTCCAAATCGTCTGCGACCTTCCTTACCACCTGGTCAGGTGATTGTAAGTGGCCGGTTGGGGTACGTATTGGCAACAAACCAGTTCCTGCTGTTGCAAATCCAAAAATTCTCGGGCTTCACTTTGAGAAAATGATGACTTCAGCTCATCACGCGGAAGCGGTATGCGAAAAGATGCGCAGCAGGAACAAAATTCTTAAAGCACTGGCTGGTAGCACCTGGGGCAAAGATAAAGAGACAATGCTAGCCACTTACAAAGCGGTGGGTCGAGCAGCGGCTGATTTTGCGGCGCCAGTTTGGTCGCAAGGTCTCTGTAAAACAAGCTGGAACAAAATCCAAGTCTGCCAAAATGCTGCTCTACGCACAGCTACAGGATGCCTTCTGATGTCTGCCCAGGACCACCTACATCAGGAGACACATTTGATGCCAATACGTGACCACAATCGACTACTTACAAAACAATATTTAGTAGGTTGTTATCGAGAGGATCATCCTAATCGTAACCTCATGGACAAAATTCCCCCCCCACGTAACATCAAACGTGGCCCTCGTGACATTGAGGGAGAAGTCCAGGGTTACAAAAGGGATCCTTTCGATGAAGATTCATACCGGGCTGCCATCGCAATGATTCACACTGAGGAAGTGAGTAGGTCTATTGCGAGTTTAGGTACGAACAGAGTCCTCTCAGCGATTCCACCACCTATTTCGCCTGAGGAGATTAGGCTCCCGAGAGCCACCAGAGTGACTTTAGCCCAACTTCGGTCAGGCTTCTGCTCACGCCTAAATTCGTATCTATCTCGCATAGACTCAAATATACTAAACGTATGCCCAAACTGCGCTGGCACGCCACACGATGTAGCCCATTTGTTTCAATGCCCAGCTGCACCCACTAATCTCACCCCCCTCTCACTATGGGAAAACCCCATTGCAGCTGCCACGTTTTTGTCCCTGGAGATTGCGGACGAAACCGATGACGAACTATAAAACGAGTCCATATAGATACACAGCGGTTCACACCTTTCTGTACCGCTAAAAGAAGAAGAAGCAATTGTTGATACCCGCAGGATGGTATCATTCAAACCCAACTGATTTACAAGCCAATATCAAGAATTGACTTTATTTCGCTTTAGTAGTTGACAGTACTTCGTTTTCAAAAACGAATTAATGTCAATTGACATTATTTCGCATTTGGGTGGGAAATAGTGTCACTTGACATTAATTCGCTTGACGTTATTACACCCCCCCCGCAAAGTTAGTAACAGACTGTTGCGTACTTCGCAATTTGGCAGATTTTTGGTTCACTTTGTATGGGAGGTACTCTTAGAGTGGAACCCCGCCTACTAGACCAAATCGTGTGTCATTAAATTCAAAATGCATCGCGGATTGTACTTGCATCATTCAAATTGCAGTACAATATGGTACAAACGTTAACTAAATCTAGGATTAAGTAAATCTTGTCGGTAGTCTGTATCCCCTTTTAGTTTTAATCCGATCGAGAGTATAAGGGTTCTTGCCCTGGGCACTCAGGCGAATTTTATTTCCTTCCTTCCTTGCCTCGTTCTTTATACCGCTCCATGGTTCCGCGTTGCTCGACCTGCGGTGTAGGCACATCGCCCGTTTTGGCGATAATTTCTCAGCATATTTCTACAGGCAGCTCTATCTTGGATCGTGTCATCGCCGAGACCAATGCGTTGTTGTTGCTTTTTCATTTGACACATCCAGGTGTTCTTCGGTCTGCCTCTGGCCTTGGGTCCATCAAGTGGAACTTCCATTGATATCGCTCGCTTTGCGGGGTTCTCAGGCGGACGCCTTTGAACATGGCAATACCAATCCATTCGTCGGTCTTCGAGCTTTTCGGTTATTGGTGGGTCTATGGACAAGCTGCCTCGAATGTAGCTACTCTTGATGTGGTCCCTTTTGGTAACACCAACGGACATCCGTAACATTTTCATTTCAGTCGCTGTCATTTCTTTCGCGTAACCTTCATACATGGTCCAGCATTCTGATCCATACATGAGTGCGGGACGTACAACCGTTTTGTACAACTTGCCCTTTAGCTTCAGTGGCATTTTCTTATCGCAGAAAACTCCAGAGTTTTCTCGCCACCTCATCCACCCAACCTTTGTGCGATGTTTGATGTCATCATCGCATGTAGCTCCGCTGTTCACCATCGAGCCAAGGGACTTGAACTTGGTACAAGACTTAAGCTGCTCTCCTTTGACGTGCATTTCTGGTATCGGTGCATTTGGGTCTGAGAATTGGCAGCATAAGAACTCAGTCTTTGTTATACTTACCCTCAGTCTATGCTCCTCCAGAATGTCACACCATTCTGTAAGCGCAGCTTGCAAGGCAACGATGTTTGGGCTACTGAGGACTATATCATCAGCAAAAAGAAGAGATATTTCTAGGCCGTCGGAGACACGTGTTAATAAGTAGCACATGATGATGTTGAAGAGCAACGGACTCAATACACTGCCCTGGTGTACTCCGACATTCACCGGAAATTCTTCTGATTCACCGGCTGTGCATCTAACCTTAGTCGTAGCTCCATCATACATGTCTCGTATCATCCTGACGTATGCCTCGGGGACATTAAGTGCTCTCAAGGCCAACCATATCAGATCACGAGGTACTCTATCGAATGCCTTCTCCAAATCGTTGAACACAAAGTACAAGTCCTTTCGTGCTGCTCTATACTTTTCCATCGCAATACGAATGCACTGAATCGCATCGACTGTAGATCGACCTTCAACAAAGCCGCATTGATTGTCATTCAACCGCACAATCTTTCTCAATCGGTTGCAGACAACTCGCTCGTAGATCTTCAGTGTATGAGGTGTTAACTTTATAGCCCTATAGTTGTTGAGTTTGCGCGAATTTTATTTGCCTGGCGTAATTTAGAAGAGAATAGTTACAGGAATGTCTTCTTGAGAAATGTTCACAGGAGGGTGGGAGATGTTCTTGCCCCATTTTTGGTATAAATTAAATACATTTAATTGGCAGCACCAGCACCAATTCTTATAACTCACCTTTTTACTGTGTTAAAAGTTACAGTGCAAAATTTAAATCTCAAAAAATGTAAATTCCACATAATACTTTTGGGTCTAGCGTATAATTTTCCAAAAAAGGTATGGAGTATTATATATCATTGCTAATGAAATTGGATGTAGTTTATTCTGTCTTTTAGGATAGTTTACGATCGGACGAATAGTTTTCCAGATATTTACGGAAAACAAAACTTTCCCCTCTTCGTCACCCCCTATAGAGGGGAGGGTGTGCAGCAATTTGGCATCAAAACTTTCCTCTTTTTTTTTTGATGTTTGGTTTGGGTCTAGAGCTAATTCCACTATATTATTTTATATTTATTGTATTTCTATTTTTTTTCTTATATGTAATTGAAAAAAAAAACAACAATATTTTTGCAACGAACTTGAAACTCTAAGATACAGTTGAACCTCTCTAATTCATATGACCTGCCAAGAAAAGATGTTCTAGTAATGGAGAGTTCGACTAATGGAATTAAGTTGTCAAACCATTGAATCATAATATCGAATCTGTTTACTAAAAAGAATACGCAATTTGTTGTTGTGTTTTACATACTCATCGGAACATTTTCTGTTACTTCTGATAGAATCACGGCTTTAAAAGTAAAAATCATTGCTGGAAAAATTAATATGTACACAAAATGGCAATGGAAAATTATGAAACCATTTTCGGCTTTTAGTTTAATAGAATTCCCTTGCTTTTCCGACAGAGTCTACGACAGTAAAAATGCATTTTCATTGGATAAATTGCAGCGGAAAACATTCCTATTTCATTTCCAGGTCTAAAAACCTCATGAAATGAGTTTGAAAGGTTTTCGGCTTAGAGAAATTCGAGTTATTGGTTACATTTAATATCCGCAACTGATGGGAACGCCGGTGATGAACTCTTGAAATTAATAATAATTCTACTTAAAGAGATTTCGACTTGACTTAATCAAAGACAACTATTGTATATGTTACCGTTATAGAAAGAATTCCAATAATTATTTCCACACTTGATTTTTTTAAAGTTAAATATGAAAAGCACTCCTTTTCATTTATACGATCTGAGTAAAAGTAGTTACTCATATTCACTCTCGTCGTTCTAAAATTCCCATAGTAACAAATAGCAACCTCTGCGAGTGAACTGTTGTTGTTTTATAATTAACGACATTGGGCTGCCATACAAATATACCCGCCCCCTTCCGAGGCAATGCTCGCTTTTTTATCAACTGTAACATTAATAAACTACACTAATTGTGAATGCCACCGAATTTGTTTGTTATCGACTCAACACAATTTCGTATTTCATATTCATATTTCCCTTTTCGTTGAAATCATTGTTGATATTTCATTCGTTTCTTGATTGGTGAATTTATTTTGTGAAAATCTTTCTTTTGAATGCAACGGCTATCGTGACATTTCCATCTGTTCCCCTGAAAGCTCTCTTATGCCGCACACACACGGTCAGTAAGAATGCATTTTTTGGATTTTCATAAATATATAAATCAATCAATTCTGGCTCAAGTCGTGATCCCTTACAAAACACGATGTGACGCCCATATCGGTCTATAACGATGTTATAGGGCTATATGATAATGTTCAGATCGAAACTTCAAAGACAAAAACAATTAGTTAATATCTTACAAAGTAAACTTGCGGAGGGGTGTGATAACGTCAAGCGAATTAATGTCAATTGACACTATTTCCCACCCAAATGCGAAATAATGTCAATTGTCATTAATTCGTTTTTGAAAACGAAATACTGTCAACTCCCAAAGCGAAATGAAGTCCATTTTTGATATTAGCTTGTAAATCTGTTGGGATTGAAAATACGGTTATATATTTTTGAAAAGCAGGTAATTCGGCACTTTATATTCAGTTTTTTGTTTGGGTTATTGGTGTATGGAAAACGGGCGCGAAGTATTGTTGCAACCCTGCAACCATGTAAAAACTTGCTTGGAATGTTTTGAGGAAATATCCCAAAGAGCAGCCGAAACAAACTCAAGGCTTTTGTGCCCTTTTTGTAGAGAAATAGTTGAATCCTCCACGAGAATTTTTTTGTAAAATTTCATTTTATTCAAATAATAAAGTTTGGTATTAAGCAGGAAACATGCTTTTTAGAAAGACAATGCATTCTCCATTCATCGCAGACGCCATAAAAGCTTCATTTCGTGATGTGCTAAAAAAAATATTTAAAATATGCCGATCCACTGGGAGGGAACATTTTTTTCAAAAGCGAATTAATGTCAACTGATATTATTTCCCTTTGGCAAAAGGAATTAATGTAAATTATCAGTATTTCCTTTATACGACGAAATAACGTCAATTGATATTAATTCGTTTGACTTTATCACACCCCCCCCCCCCCCTAAACTTGCGCCAATGAACTTTAGATTGCAACTACAATTCTATGCAATCTATACACCCGCAGTTTCTCGCAATTAATTCGCAATTTGCAAAATATCCTAACCACACCCTTACGTTGGTATGTTGTTTTGTCTTGTCATTACACATCTGATAATAATTCTCAAACCATATGCCGATATGTAGAAGGGTTAATATTTGCGCAATTAATGATGGAGATATACATCATTGCATTGTAATTATTCTATCACAATAAATGCTTTGAGTAATTCGAAAGAAATGTTCAAAGCCAATCACGTAGTAAGGTTAACACACTGTTACGTATATAGAATATGAGTAATTGTCATTCATTTTGATGAGTAAAGAAAGAATGTGCAATAAGTGTTAATGAAATTATTTGAATATGATATTGACATCGTTTTGCATGTCTTTTGGATTTCAACATCAATATTTTTAAAAATGGGTGTAATAATGTGATTCAATAATGATCTTGAAATTATTAGAGGTAGATTTAAACCGGGCGGTTGCCCGGGGCCCCAAATTTTTGGGGCGGCTTTTTGGCTACCTTCTTCTTCTCAGTACATACAGCCCCATGCGGGGCCACGGTGCGTTAAATCAGCCGTTTATAGGAAATTTCGAGTCAACGTTACATTGCATATAATCTCGGAGTGTATATAATGTTGCAAGCACTATATATTTCCTATCCGCACATGTACGGAAATTTTTGGTCCACGCCGAGATTCGAGCTCCGGACCTCTAGATTACTAGCATCGTAGAGTGCGACTCAACCAAGTGAGCCACAGAGCGTAAAAAAAAGGGCTACAACTCGAGTAAAAAATATGGAGAACCCCAGAAGGAAAAATTCTAAATCAACTTCGATTTAATGGAAAGGAAACCCATAGATGAAATAAAAAGGGGCAAAACACTGAAAAAATCATTTCCTAAAAACAAGAAAAAATACTACAGAAAACAGCCAAGGAATAATTTTTCCTAATTTAAGATGTATTTTCTTGTTCCAAGAAAAGTCTTTGCTTAAAGTAATGCTTATTTATTTATTTTAAGCCAAGACTTTTCTTGGAAGAAAATACATCTTAAATCAGGAAAAATTATTCCTTGGCTGTTTTTTGTTGTTTTTAGCAAATGATTTTTCCAGTGAGAATAAGGCATAAGGTTTTTTTTTTTAATGTAGGGAACCATATTGATTTCTTAATTAAAAAAAGACGTTAAAAACCGTTATCAACTGTATCTTTAATTCTCCTATGAAAGTTGTGTTTTGAAGATGCCATGTCCTTGTGAAACGGTGATGCATTTAGAATACTAAAATGCTGAGTAAGAGTTACGTCCTACTTCCGAAAATCACAGTGTGTCGGTCAGTTCGCTGAGTTATGCGCTAATCAAATTTTTCTTTAAAAAAGAAACTCATGGGAGAATTAAGTGGTAATTTCGTCCTCCTATTAAACACTTAGTACCTTTTCTTTTGAACAGCATTAAGGATTATAATTTAACCTGCTATGCATGATTCCTAGTTCTTACCCAAGGGGAGGGCCATCTATTTTTAGGGTTGTTTAGAAATTTTTTTTTTTCAAAAAACCCTTATGAAATCAATTTTGTCCGTCCGTCCGTCTGTTCACTAAATAACTCGCGAACGGCTCAACCGATTGTCATGAAATTTGCTAGGAATGTGTAGAATGGAGACAGTCTTTGGCATAAAGAAGTTAGAAGTTGGTAGGAAGAAGATAACAGGGTGTCCACAACGTTTGAAAAAATGCGACTTTTTTAGTTTTTACCGGAGATTGACGTATGGGTATTTAAGTTAAAGATAAGAGTACATCTCATATCAGTTAAAATTTTCCAGTTTCGAGTAACGGTAAAAAAGTCATTGGCTTTTAAAGTTAAACTTATTTTTCGACCTCCGTTTTTCTAAACCGTTATAGGGATCGATATGAAACTTTGCACAAAGATTGGTCAGTATGGCCTTATATATGTACGTTAAATATTAAGATTGTTGACTTTTGCTAAGGAAAAGTAAATAACAGTAAATTTGAAAGATTTCAATTTGCTCGTGTGTAGCCCCTCTTGGGTTTCCAATTATGAAAATTCTGCTAAGGGTTTTTAGAAAATTTCATTTGCACAACTGTATCCAAACCGGAAATATAGCCAAGTAAGTACATATTTAGTAAGGGCCTTTCACAATGCAAGGGAAGCCTCTTAAGCATTTCTTCAATATCTATCTATATCTAGCATATCTTTTAACTTGATGAAACAATGAACATGATATTTGGTGGAAATGCATAGAATGGTAATAGGGTTTGCCACAAGTATTTTTGAAGTTTGCAGGACCAAGTTAACAAACATTGTAGATTTACAGCTAATAATTCAGTTCATATATAAAGCGAAGCCACCCTTACGTTTGCCTGATTTTTTTTTTGCTCAAAGGCTATCAGATATTTTAAATCGAAAAATGCCTGTAGATTTGCCTTGGAGTACTTTTATACAAACTGGGTAAATAGTAAATAAACGCGTTCCAGAATGAAAGGCTAGCGCCTTTGGAAGTAATATTTACCAAATATGGGCAGTGCTCTACAAGTCTACCAAATTTCAAAATTCTGCTCAAGAATTTCCAAATCATGGACGATTTTCGATCAGAAAACACAAATGTATAAGTCAGGAAGAACAGTACAGTACTCTACAATTTTTCTAAATTTCAATATTTTCCCCTCACGAATTTCCGAGTTAACGTCGACAGTTTTTGGAAAACTTAAAATTGCGATTTAGGCAGCTGTAACTTCCGAACGAGGATAGGTAGGAACGTGAAATTGGAGGAAATGTGTGCGCCAAGTACAAGTGTGCTAAATTTCAAAAAGATCGGGGAGAGTTTTCACAAAAACAAAAATGAACGATTGCCAAACAAAATTGCGATTATTTCGCTAAACACGTATCGATCGTACTGGGTCGGGTAAATCTTAAACCTTACAAGCTTATTATGTAGTGAATTAGGTTTCAGTCTGTGGCATTCGGAATGGTGTTCATTTTGCTGTACTGTACATCAAGATGCTGTACTGCTGGTCAGCTTATACTATAACATCCCTATTAAAAAACGAGACAGAGCCTAATTTCGGGCGCGGCCGAAATTTGGATACCCTTCGCTCCCCTCGGACTAAAAGAAATACATTTTTGTGAAATTTGGTTGAAATTGGTGTCCAAATAGGAACATTTTTCTTAGAAGAACCTTATTTGGGGGATAGGTTTGTATGGCAGCCCCATGACCCCATGGTCCGATTTAATCCGTTCTTACATATGTTTTGTATCATCAATGCAAACACATTTATGTGAAATTTGGTTGGAATCGGTGCACATTTCAAAAAGTTTTTCTAAGAAGAACCTAAATTGGGGAGTTGGGTTTGTATGGCAGCCCCATGACCCCATTGTCCGATTTTATCGATTCAAACATACAAACTGCCTGCAGGAAAAGAAGCATTTGTGCAAAATTTTAGCTTCATAGCTTTTAAATAGTCTGAGTAAAGCGCGTCGCAACAGACGGACAGACGGGCATCGCCAAATCGACTCCCCAAGTCATGCTGATCATATATGTATACTTTTTATATGGTCGAAGATGCTTCCTTCAATGCGTTACAAACTTCATGACAAAGTTAATATACCCTTTCACTCTATGAGCGAAGGGTATAAAAATATAAACTTAAAACTTATATCGCCTTTTCACCATTCTTGAAATAGAATGATGTGTGAAAGTTTAGGGACATAATGTAGAACTTATATTTTGATCATAACTCAAAGCCCCAAAGAAGACATATTATACCTATATGTTTATCTAATATTTATCCTGTGAAATAGCGTTGACAAAAAATAGTTTTGTATCTATGTATGTAAATCAAAACTACAAGATTCGAGTTCCGTAACACGAAATAAGAATTTTTATTTCAACCGCTATAGAGTCACGAACAAATCATAGTTTGGATCAGCATTTAAAAATAGTAAACCGCAACATGTTTCGATTAACAATGAAATTTAGAAGCAAATATGTATACGCTACATACTGGTATACAACAATATGTATGTACATATTTTCAGCTCATGTAGACTCTAGTAAACAAAAATAGTTTATTCGATTACATACAATATAAT
Organism: Microchrysa polita; assembly: GCA_949715475.1. NCBI lineage: Eukaryota > Metazoa > Arthropoda > Insecta > Diptera > Stratiomyidae > Microchrysa > Microchrysa polita. The sequence goes on from OX454417.1 coordinate 51,456,725, forward strand.
GCAATTTCCGGCTATTTTAATGATATCATTAGTTCGGATTTTTATACATATACATACATACATCTGTATTCCAATAATAGAAAAATGCAAATGAATTTTCATAAATATTCTGAAGACAGTTTTGACATCTTTGAAAATGAGCAAGTAATTAATATTTTATTTTCCGTTGTTTCTTGTAGATTTTCTTCAATTTATACTATTACATAACCATCCAGAAAAATGTCGCACACTGTCACGATTACTCGTACAACAACTACTTCCGGTACTACATCGGCACTTATTATTAATACAGGATATCTGAAGACTATTCCAGGTCTTCTAAAGCTTTTCCAATTGGTAAGTACGATTTAATTTTATTCTATGATTCGGTATTTTGGGTCTCATTATTGGATTTACATGTACAGTTACAGTATATTCTAACACTGACACTATCTATCTAACCATAATTGAATAAGGATGTCTTTTTGTTATAAATGTCGTGAAATATCAATGTTGATGCATGTTGCATTGTACGGATTGGATGGAATTGTTCAGACTTTATTCCAAAGGACGAACGACGAAAATTTTGGTCAACCTATATACGTCCTCTTCTTTTACTATTCGTATTATTTGTAACCGTGTAAGCTGAGCTTGCGAAAGGTGTGAAATTTCATAAATTGAATAACACATCCATTGCGTGTAGGCAGGACATGCATATCTTCAGATACCTTCACATTGTACTTTGCCTCTTCAGGGAAAACACGATCAACAGCGAATGACCAAATCAATAATGCAACTAACACCTAATATCTTATATAAAACTTAATAATGCAAGGTTAGTCTGCGGTTAGGCATGTTTCAGGATGAGTCAATAATCTAAAAAGCATATTCTATCCTTATTTAATACTAATAAAATTTCAGTTATACTTTAAGCAAGCTTGATTAACACTTGAAGAATATACTCGTATCTGGTGAGAGTAGATGCTATAATGTTGTTTAATGGGAAATATGCTCGTACTATACGTAGCTATACAGTGCTTCGATACATACATACATGTCCAAACTCCATCGTTGCACATATACACTGAAACACACATCCTTCTTTCACAATCATTGGTCTGGGGTCTCCTTTGAGCAGTATTCTCGTATAACCCGTTGATCATGTGTGTACACGAATTTTTTTTTAGCTCCTGGGAGCAGCATGCACCGGTGTCATGCTGTGGTATTTTGACCGCTACAACATCAGAAGCTCTCCTCAATTGTTTTTCTTGTTGATGGCAGTCACATTTATGATAGCGACATTTTGCTTATTAGCCTCGTGTCTAGTGTCGCTTAGTACGGGCGGTATAATTTCAAAAACCATTTATGTAAGTTTTAATTGGATGTATATGTGCTTCAAAATTGGGAACTCTTAAGAAAATGTTTTTAATTTTAGGAACTTATTTATCACACAATTGGTTGTATTTTAATATTGGCAGCGTCATTGAATTTTATCATCCGAATTGACGACTATAAACGTTCCGAAGTGTATGAGCCATTTATGGCAGCTTCCGTGATGGGGTTAATTAATGCTATCCTGTATTGTATTAGTGCTATATATGCCAGGAGATCATATCGAGGAATTTAAATTTAATATAGGATTGTACCCTATATTAAAACCAGATTCTTCGGAAATGCATTTACAAATAATATAAATTAAGAAAAAAAAATTTATGAATCAAGTATTTTGCTCAAATGTACGAATATACACACGATCAATGTCTCAATTTTATTGTTTTTAAAGATTTTATACTTTTTATATTTGAATAAAATTTGAAAAAAAAGTAAGTTAATTTTTTTATTATCTGACTTATCATCTTATTTTGACGATTGTTTATTTGTACGGAAATTTAGCAACGTCGGAATTCGATATATGTATGTATATTCATGTTTTATAAAGGGTGTCCCAAGTAGAGCGTCGGATACTATTTTTTATATAAAACATTGTTGTTTGCTGAAAATGTATGAAACTTTTATTGAAACATAAAGTAGACATTATGAGGTTATGTTTGGAATAACACATCGAGTAAATGCTTATTCTCATGAACCTGTGACTTTCAGAAGATCTAGGCGGCCTGTTGTGGTCACCAAAACGCGAGAGGACACGACCGGGGAATGACTGATGCAGTAATTGGACTGTTTCCCGTGCTGTATGGCATGTAGCACTTTCTTGTTGAAACCACATGTCCTCCACATCAATATCTTCAAGTTTCGCCAAAAAAGGTCTGGTTAACCTTCCACGATAACGAACACCATTCACGGTGTGTGTTTGACCTGCTTCATTTTCGAGGAAATATGGACCGATGATGCCTTTAGCCCAAACTCCACACCAAACGTTCTCACGCTGTGGATGCATTTGTTTTTCATAAATCACTCGTGGTTTTTCTGAGCCCCAAATGCGACGATTTTGCCTGTTAACGAAGCCATCGAGATGAAAATGAGCCTCGTCACTAAAGATGATTTTGTCTTCAAAATCGGCATTTTCTTGTTGTTTTTCCATGAACTAATTGATTAACTCTCTTCGCTGTGCATGGTCTGCAGGCTTCAGTTTTTGATTTCAATTGCACGCATGAAAATTCTAATTTTTTGTCAAAATTCGTTGCATTGTGGATCTGGAAACACCGAGTTCATGCGCTCGGTGTCGATTTGAGGTGGTTGGACTTTCAGCGACACTCTCATGCACTGCTGCGATATTTTCGTTTGAACAACCTCGACGAACACGCGTTAATGACCGACCCACTTTCATTGATTTTTTTAATTAATCTCTGCACATTTGCTTCATTTGGGCCATTATGAATACCCCAAATTAAACTCAGTTTATTTTTCACTATTTTGATAAAAAAAATTAAACAATGAGAATGCGTTATTCTTTCGTTTAGCGCTCCATGTTTTAAATAACCTCATACTGTCAACGATCGAGCGGCCATCTATGTTTGAGTTTCAAATGTGAAACCTAACAATAGCGCGAAATTCAAATCCGGCGCTCTACTTGGGACACCCTTGTAGAGCGTCTCCCCTAGTCAGTTTACACCTAGTGGGGCATAGCGTGTCAATAACATCTTCTTGCCATCGTACTCGATCCTTGACTGAGGTTTGCACACAAATGTTCCTCCAATGAATGCAGTTAGGCTGCCCTTTTTGGAAGTTTGATGGTTAATCCCTCCTTTCATTCGGTGGGGAAAGTTTCAGTACTCCACGCCCTGTTAATATAAGTGGGTGCAGCAGCTCGGCAGCTTTGTCGGGTGCTGCAGGGATACCATCAAAACCGGCTGCCTGTCTTTTTTAAATAATTGCAGCGGTAATCTCTCTCACGTCGGGCGTAGGCGCAGTATATGCACGTTTTGATGTTTGGCAACATTATCTATAGATTAAGAACTTCGGTGAAGTGAAGTGAATGATGGAAAGAATCCATCATCTTATTTGCTCTTGTAAGATAAATAGTTTTCCATCAGTGTCCTTTAGCGGATGTTGCAAAAGTTACTACCACCTGTATTCTCTTTTATGATACTGTATACGGCGCCCAAGCTACCGATATACTACCAAAAATCGCTGCGCTTTACAATGCCTGAAGGCGTAAAAATGCGAGTTTGATTCGAGGCACTTCTGCTGCTGAGACTGTAGTCTGGAAAACTAAATTATTTATAGTTTTCTGGCCCTTGATATCCGGAACTGGGATACCTACGTGTGAGCATCATGAATCGATGACATTATTAGATCAGAAAAATCTTTTCTTTAGGGAGAATTTTTTTTCTTTTGCGAGAATCTCATATTTTTCTGCGTTTCATTTAATGGCTTCTGAGCCGCAGAACACAATTTTAACCGTCACATGCATAGATCCGGGAAGGTAGTGGAACTTAACTTCATACCATCTGAAAGGGATTTTAGTGACAAATGGTATACAGCTTAGCCTAGTTAGGAACCTTGTAAAGAACGTCTTTTCCATGTTTTTCAAGTTATTTTATCAAGATTACAAAATGAATCGGTATATTACGCTTTCAGGTCCCCAAGGGAAATTTTTCTTGTTCTTCTTATCGACACTAGCGACACTTATCTTACCGTCCGCCATATAGCGGACACATAGCGGAAAATATCGGAAACATCAAAAATTTCCCTTGGGGACCTGAAAGCGTAATGTACCACACGAACAAACAACAAAAACAAGTAGTGACGTAATAAAAAGCAAAAACAAAACAGTGCAACATTGGCGAACATAACCTAAAACTATAAGCTGATTTTGACGTCTATGATTCTACATTGCGGCCTTAATATCTAGACGGCGTTGAATGTACCAAAGTCTTAAACACGTGCAAGGGCATTTTTCATTATCATTCTCGACTGTCCTTTCTTAAAATTTGGCACTAAAATTTGCCCAACAATATTTCCGCGGCCAACAATTTCAACTCCTAAGAAAATCATGATGTTCAAAAAAATTCGAGCTTCGAGCGTAATGGATGTTCGATCCTATCGTGGAGCAAATATTGATTCTGACCACTATATGGTGAAGGTGGCTTATAGGTGCAGAATTTCTTCGGTGCATCATTCGAGATTCAACCCGGCAAACATTTTTGCGGGTCGGATGATGCCTCGGTGGTTGCTTATACGACTGCCCTTGAGGAGAAGCTGACGCCCTTGTTAAATAACATCAGCAATGAAGTCGCCCTTGAGATCTGGGATATACTCAAAGACACCATAAAAGGGGTCGCAGAGGAGGTTGTGGTTTACAAAGCCCGGCGAGCCCGAAATAATTGGTTTGACGAGGAATGTCAAAATTCGGTAGATGCGAAAAACCAAGCATATCGCCAATGGACCGAACGCGCAACTAGAGCAAAAAAAAAAACAAAATATGACAAGCTTCGACGATTTTCGAATAGGTTAATTAGGCGTAAGAAACGTGAGCATCTTGACGAGCAGTTGATGCAAATAAACCATATACTAGCTAGTAGGAACAGTAGACAAGTGTACAAGCTAATTAAATCAATTAAAAGTGTATACCAACCCAGGACCAGCCTCTGAAAGGATAAGGATGGCAATATCATTAGCGACACCGATTTTGAAGAGCTCCTCATTGTTCAACCAAACAATCCCACACAAGAAGGTCTGGAGCTGATGGCTGAAACAGGCCCTCCCGTTCAACCCCCAAGAGTAGAAAAAGTTGATCTTGCCATGCAATCACTAAAACATAATAAAGCCCCGGGCGCTGACAAGATTCCAGCTGAAGCATGGTGGGGAGAGCCTTGTTAAGGCTATACACACTCTTATCGTTTAAGTATGGAACGACGAAATAATCCCGGAAGATTGGCGTAAAAGTATCATTTGCCCAATCCACAAAAAAGGGGATAAGTTGAAATGTGAGAACTTCAGATGCATCTCATTAGTTTTTACGACTTATAAGATTTTATCTAAGATTCTAGAATATAGAATAAATCCGTACACAGAAGAAATCATTGGCGAGTACCAAGGCGGCTTTAGACCTGGTCGTTCGACGACAGATCATCTTTTTACAGTGAAGCTTTTACTCCAGAAGTGCTGGGAATACAACATCGACGTATACCAAATATTTGTCGACTTCAAGCAGGCATACGACAGTATTGTTCGAAGCGTACTGTACAACATTTTGCTGCATTTTGGAATACCGGCTAAGCTAGTGTGACTCATAAGTCACTGAGAAAAAAAATCCTGTAAATTCAAAAAATACGCATATGATTCAAAGAGATTCAAATATGATTTTGCTTCATATTTGTTTCCCTTTGAATCATTGTATAATCCCTTTATTTCAAACGGATTTCCCTTTGAACTAATAAGATATTCCTTTTGAAAGTCTATCTATAATCACTTTAAATTAAAGTGATGCAGTGTCAATTTAATCAGGTCACAACCATAAATCGAAAGGATTTCCTTTTAATTTAAAAGGATGGACTCTTTGTTTTAAAGGGATATCATTTTATTTAAAATTAAAGGATTTTTCTTATTATTTATCCAAATGCATGAACTCAAAAGAATACTTTAAATTACACCAAAAGGTGTAATTTAATGAGTTTTGTATAACTGACCTCGCTATAGGTGTTGGCGACATTTAATTTACCTCTTTTCGCTCTAAAATGCATAATAAATTACCTACCTACAGTGGGATTCGATCCCGCGACCCTATGATTTGAAGACTAACGCCCCTACCTACTACACCACACAGCCTATACGGGACGACGTTTATAATTTACACCATACATTGTGACATCGCTCTACCACACTGCCGACCAACTGCGAGTGTAAACAAAAAAAAAATCCTATTGAAAATTTGGATTTAAAGGATTCCCCATTAATTTAAAAAGATTTCCTATTGAAAATTTGGATTTAAAGGATTTCCCATTAATTTCAAAAGATTTCCTATTGAAAATTTGGATTTAAAGGATTTCCCATTAATTTAAAAAGATTTCCTATTGAAAATTTGGATTTAAAGGATTTCCCATTGATTTAAAAAGAATGAGTTTGAATTAAAGCGATATATTTAAAAGGAAAGGATTATATTTAATAGGAATGTAACTCGATTTCAAAAGGATATCGAGTTAATTTTAAGGGACGTTATTTTTCTCGGTGTATGACGATGACTAATACCGTCTTGCAGGTCAGAGTTCAGAACAGACTCACTGACCTATTTGAAACTCGTACTGGACTCAAGCAAGGCGACGGACTGGCGCCGACGCCCTTCAACCTGGGTCTGGAGTATGTAATTCAAGCCATGAATTTGGACAGCAGTGGAACGCTACTCATTAAGTCGACTCAACTAATAGCGTACGCCGACGACATCAACATAATGTCTCGAAGATTTGGTGATGCAGAAAGCCTTCTGCATAATCTCAATAACGCCGCAAAAGAAGTTGGGCTATACATATCAACGAATCTAAAAAAGCATCAAAGTGGGGACCTCAATATAGGGTATGTAGACAACTTCACTTACCTGGGGTGCAATTTGTCAAAGGACGCCAACGAAACAGATGAGATAAAGCGACGGATACAACTAGCTAATAAGTGTTATTTTTCAGTCCTCCCAATTATGAATTCGAAGCTGGTGCACAGGAACACGTGGCTCCACGTGTATAAAACCATAATCCGACCTGTGCTATGCTATGGCTGCGAGGCATGGACCCTAACCCAAAACTCTGAACACCTGTTGGACACATTCGAGCGAAAGTTTTTCCGAAGAATCTTCGGGGCCATTCGTGAACGAGGTGAATGGTACATCCGGTACAACCTGGAGTTGTATCAGCTGTATGATGAGCTACAGGTGTCGAAAATCGTGAAATTGCAGCGACTGCAATGGGCGGGACATGTACAAAGGATGAACGACGATCGCATGCCCAAAAAGGTAATGAACGCGCAACGAGTGGACGGAGCCAGATTGCGTGGACGACCGACAGCCCGATGGGAGCATTCTGTATGTGAGGACGCCCATCAGATGCTAGGCTTTCGGAACTGGGGAACAAGGTCGCGTGACCGCGGCCAAGGCTCGACGTCGGGCTATCGTACCATAAAGAAGACAGACTCACTGACCTATTTGAAACCCGTACTGGACTCAAGCAAGGCGACGGACTGGCGCCGACGCCCTTCAACCTGGCTCTGGAGTATGTAATCCGAGCCATGAATTTGGACAGCAGTGGAACGCTACTCATTAAGTCGACTCAACTAGTAGCGTACGCCGACGACATCAACATCATGTCTCGAAGATTGGATGATGCAGAAAGCCTACTGCATAATCTCAATAACGCCGCCAAAGAAGTTGGGCTACATATCAACGAATCTAAAACCAAGGTCATGATGCAATCAAAAACTAGAACGCCAGTAAATTCAAGCATCACAGTGGGGGACCTCAATATAGGGTATGTAGACAACTTCACTTACCTCGGTTGCAATTTGTCAAAGGACGCCAACGAAACAGATGAGATAAAGCGACGGATACAACTAGCTAATAAGAGTTATTTTTCAGTCCTCCCAATTATGAATTCGAAGCTGGTGCACAGGAACACGAGGCTCCACGTGTATAAAACCATAATCCGACCTGTGCTATGGCTGCGAGGCATGGACCCTAACCCAAAACTCTGAACACCTGTTGGACACATTCGAGCGAAAGTTTCTCCGAAGAATCTTCGGGGCCATTCGTGAACAAGGTGAATGGTACATCCGGTACAACCTGGAGTTGTATCAGCTGTATGATGAGCTACAGGTGTCGAAAATAGTGAAATTGCAGCGACTGCAATGGGCGGGACATGTACAAAGTATGAACGACGATCGCATGCCCAAAAAGGTAATGAACGCCCAACGAGTGGACGGAGCCAGATTGCGTGGACGACCGACAGCCCGATGGGAGCATTCTGTATGTGAGGACGCCCATCAGATGCTAGGCTTTGGGAACTGGGGGACAAGGTCGCGTGACCGCGGCCAGGCCCGACGTCGGGCTATCGTACCATAAAGAAGAAGAAGAAGATATGTAATAACAATAATAATCTAAGCGGAAATTGAAGAAACCATTCAATTTTAACGTCATTCATAGTGACTGGCTACTTCCTATTCGTAGTCATTCATTTTGTTTTCGCGTTTACGATTAACTGAAAGTCCTTGGGAATCAGGGGAAATCAGAAACATGTCAGGTCTCTCATTCTCATGTCAAACACTCAAGATTCTGGTTTATTTCCTTTTTTTTCACAGCTCACACGAAATGGAAATGGATTCGTAAATTAATTTAAATTTTCAAGTTAGATTGACTTAAGCTTAAGTTCTTTGTTGTAGTACTACTCGGCATACGCTTATATCCAACATGTAGCACAAAACTCACTTTGATGAGGTATCAGAATTCAATTTCATTTAAATTTAGCCTTCCAAAAAGAATCGGTCGTTATCTCCGGAACGAAAGTCGTTTCGTTTGAAACCAGTGCCAAAATCAAGGGACCTGAATTTTAAGTCGAAGTGGAAGTGCGTTTCGTGATTGTAATATTGTAACGACAACCCATGAGCCTGCGGATTATCGAGAAACAACTTAAAAACTGAAAAACTAAAAGATAGGTTTATCAGAGATGGGATAAGGCAGTAACGGGTAACCAATCTTGGACTCAAACTCTCATAATGAACATCATTCAACTGGTACACCGTAAATTTTGGAAGTAAAACCACTGCAGGATTCAATTTCAGCCGGGAAGCGGCGTAAATCACGACGATGGGCGATGTGGTCGTATGTATTTTACCACGGGCTCAACGAATTCCAGTTCAATCGTTTATGTATTATGGTCGGTTAAGTAAAAAAAATCAAATCTTTACTTGCACTTGCATTTGGAGGTTTTGGAGTCCCTGAATTACGAAGGTGTACTTAGAAAACGTCTATGCAATAGGTGAGATAATTTAATTTCAATAGGATTAGGAATCCTTTTTTATACGCCCATAAATACAAAGCCAAAGCCCGACGTCGGGCTATCGTGCCACATTGATGATGATAAATACAGAAATCATACACTAAGATGTCGTATTTTTAAATGTATAATAATACATAATACTAAAACTTTTCACATTTATGTCGCATGTTTCTAGTACTAAAACCTTGTCATTTCTCGATAATAATAATGAATTGTATTATGATCCAGTATGGAATTATTTAGTCAGCTTTCAATTCGAAACAAATCAATATGTTTTATAGATAATAGGAGCTATTTGCACTGGTATCATATTTTGGTACATTACCAATGCATACATTCACACTGGCCTGCCCGAATTCTTCTTCATGCTAATGGTCGTGACGTTTATGATAGCAACATTCTGTTTGCTGGTTTCGTGCTTATTCTCGCTGAGCACCGGAGGAATTATTTCGAAAACGATATACGTAAGTTTACTTCTCTTGTACTATACGAGTACTGAAATATCGCTTTAGTCACATTTATGAAATATAAATATTTCTTTTTTCTTAGGAGCTTATATATCACACCATTGCCTGCATCCTTCTTCTGGCAGCATCCTTGAATTTCATTATTCGAATTGATCAGTATAAACGCACTACGCGCTTTGAACCATATCTTGTTGCCGCTATTTTGGGACTTGTTAATTCGGTGCTGTACTGCGTTAGTGCTATTTATGCACAACGTTCCTACAAGGGAATTTAAAGTGTGAAAACTCGCAAAGAATCTCATTTCTGAAATTTTTAAACAAAACTCTTATCAATTTACAGGAAATATGGTTGAAAGAAACAAATATGTGTATATTTTAACATTTCGAAACGGTTTAATATTATGTTTTGTTTTTAGTTATAAACCTTTAAATCTCTATTCACGCGTTTTCTATGTTATATTGTTTAAGTTTTACTTATAAGTGTTATCAACTATCTTATTACATATATTTTTTCGAAGTTGTTGATTTTACATTTTCATACTTATGTCAACCATTCATTTTTACAGCATAATTACGACATACCGTTTTATACCCAATCAGCCAGCTATTTTAATAAATTTATAACACAAAGGAAGAGTTTTTTTATTTGGATATTAGAATAAGTTCTGCTTGTTTTTAGGTTAAGCCCACGAACTGTAGTATGTATTACTTGGCAGAAATTGGCTTAATCAGTCAACGGAACACTAGAGTTGTCACAAGTCAACCAAATGTTGCTCCTGGGTAAGGTATTATTGACTCATCCTGGTCGCCAAACTAATTTCAGGGGTCAAATTAGACTCATAGTTAGATTAATTAATGTAGAGAGAAATTTCGACTGCAACCCGTGGCCAATAGAATCATCTAGCAATAACCAACTTTTCATAGAATTATGTTGTCAGATATTCATAGGGTGGCCCACGTAAAGTAATACGATTTGAACATTGCATAACTTTTTTGTTTATCAATATTTTTTTCAAATTTACTCCTACTATTCCTATTAGTAACCGGTTTCATATTTTGAAATAAATATGGCGCGACAGTCCAACATTGGACCAAGGCCGCAGATGTGTTAGTGACATCCAATTTCCAAGATCTTAACTGTTTTTTGTTGAAATCAACAGTACACTAAGTAGAATTACACGGGAGAAAAATTTTGACACTTTTTTCTGTTTTCTTGAATTTTGCATCTAATTTATAGTAAAACGGCCTCGCTGATTCCAAAAATGCAATCCGTTTTTCCCCTATAGGGGGTCAGGTTTTTGAGATATCGGTTTTTTTTGTAATTTTACGGAAAATGACAAAAGGCCCCCTTAAAAAACAAAAAAAAACAAAAACATCCCTTACGGGGATGCAGCCTTGTGCAGGACCTTCTAGTACCTGTATACAATCAAATTAAAAACGAGACCGAGGCTAATTTCGGGCGCGGCCGAAATTTGAATACCCTTCACTCTCCTCGGGCTAAAAGTTTTTTGGGGTGAACCTATGACTTGTGTTTAATCCTTCCCCATTCTTTTCCTTCTGTTTTCGCAAAATATTTGATATTGACAAATTCTGTGGCGTCGATAAAAAATATTTGTGTGAGGTTTGGTTGGAATAAGTGGGAAAATAAAAAAATTAGCTCAGAAAACTTCATCGGGGGGATGCGGGAGCATGGCCTTTAACTTTTTTTGTTTTGATAAGATTTGTTGGAATTGGTGTAGAAAAATGTTTCTTAGATGATCCAAAATGGGGGGGTTGGGTTTGTATGGTAGCCCCATGACCCCATGGTCCAATTCCATTCATTTTTACATATGTCTTATGGCATCAATAGAAATACACTTTTACGAGGTTTGATTCAAATTGATGCACAAATAAAAAAGTTTTTCTTAAAAAAACTCAACTTGGAGGTTGGGTTTGTATGACAGCCCCATGACCCCACAGTCTGATTCCATCCATTCTTACATATGGTTTGTGGCATCAATAGAAACACATTTGTGTGAAATTTGGTTGAAATTGGTGTACAAATGCAAAAGTTTTTCTTAGAAGAACCTAATTTGGGGGCTAGGTTTGTATGGCAGCCCCATGACCCCATAGGCCGATTTGATCCATTCTTACATATGTTTCGTGTTATCAATAGAAACACATTTGTGTGAAATTTAGTTGAAATGCGTGCACACATGAAAAAGTTTTTCTTAGAAAAAACAATTTTGGGGGGTTAGGTTTGTATGGCAGCCCCATGACCCCACGGTCCGATTTTAGCGATTCAAACATACAAACTGCCTGCAATAAAAAGAAGCATGTGTGCAAAATTTCAACTCGATAGCTTTTAAACTGGCCGAGTAAAACGCGTAGCAACAGACGGACAGACGGACAGACAGACAGACGGACATCGCCCAATCGACTCAACTCGTCATGCTGATCATATATACATAGTTTATATGGTCGGAGATGCGTCCTTCAATGCGTTACAAACTTCATGACAAAGTTAATATACCCTTTACTCTACGAGTGAAGGGTATAACAATAAAAGAAAGTAATTTGTCGCTAACTTGATTTTTTGTTAAAAGTTGTAAAATTCTTCGGCCATTTTTAAGGCTCTTTTATGCAAAAACAAAAAATGTATTTAAAGCCTCTGTTCCAGTAGATTACCCTATTATTGTGCTCTTAATTTGTGTAATGGAAGCCTCTACTATCCCTCGTCAAAATGTCTCAACACCCCGGACTCATTTTGCTATATGTGGCAGTTATACATTTCTAAGTCAGAGGGCAAAAATAGGCCCCTTTGTCCACCAGGCATATCTTGCCTACTTCAAAGCTCCAATTTGCAATCAGGATAAATGGTGGGTCCCTTATAAAGTGTGTAACGTGGCTATACAAAATATCCGCGCTTTTTGTGTATGTACGATAGCAGAGCTCGCGATAAACATTGTACACAAAGGAATTGGCCCCCGAGATCTGATCTGAAGGCTGGTGATCCGAATATTGTTCATGAACCGCTTGTGGATCGACGAAAAATAATTTCCCCGCCGTTGCATACATGGTGTCCCGCATTGGGTGGTCAATACTGTAAGGGTTAATAGCGCAACTTGTTTCAGCAAGAAAATTACCAATACAATCGGAATTTTTTTTACCGTTACTTTGTTATCGCTCTTTTTGTGAAAGTCATCGAAAATCGTGATTTGTCCTGCAAAATCATAATTTGCAGCCACCCTGATAACTTAATCCAAGATTTGATTTCAGTTTCAGAAACTACATAAAATTTCACAAAAACTGAAGTTTTTCCAGTTGCCTACATTATCGCCACTTTCAAAATACAGTTACTCAAACTTAATATACTCCTCAAAACAAAATAAGGGCCACTAATAATTTTCTGATTATTTTTTTGTGGAAAAGGAAAATCATAGTTTTGTTGGTCTAATTTAATAAAACAATATGTTTTTCATTAAATCTAATGAATTTTATTGAATTTTGACCAAAAGTTACACTTTTTTTAGCATTTTTTCGGATTGCTTACTTTTTGCGATCATGTAATCGTAACAATAACAGTTAATTTGTATGTCTAATCTGTAAAAAATTGATTCTTTGTTTTTTTTAGTATCGAGTATGGCCTCCACTTTTTGATATGCAGTCTCGAAGCCTGGACGGAACGCTTTCAATAAGCCGATCGACGCTTTCTATTGATATCTCGTCCCAACACATTTTTAGCAATTGAATCAGCTGCTGCTGATTGTGTATGTCCTTTTAAACGGTCCGCATCCGGCGTTTTAATTGATCCCAAAGATGTTCTATCGGATTTAGGTCCGGACTGTTGGCAGGCCACTCCATGACCTCAATATTGACCTCCTCGAAAACAGACATTGTCGCCCGGCCAGTATGTGGTCGTGCATTATCCTGCATGAGGATAAAACCATCCAACGCCTGTTGTGAAAAAGGAATGATATGCGGCCTAACAATCCTTTCAATATAACTTTCGGACGTAATTGTCCCGTTATTTAGGATAACAAGGTTAGTTTTGCCTTGCAAGCTAATTCCGGCCCAGACCATCACACTGGGACCGCCTTGCCTCTCAATTTGATTAATGCAAGGATCCAAAAATGCTTCTCCGATTCTTCGCCAGACTCTTATGCGTCGGTCGTCACTAAAAATTTTTACTTTGCACTCATCCGAAAAAAGCACCTTGCGCCATTGTTGCATGTCCTATTGGATATGTCGACGAGCAAATCTTAAACGATTCGTACGATGCGTCCTGCCCTGTTCTGTTCTGATAACACGTTTCCTTGACCACTGTTAGTGTTCGTGCAAACGATTTGTGATTGTTTGAGGGCTAACAATGGTCCCAGTCGTCCTTAATAGCCTACTTTATAGTCCTCGAGCACTAATGGTACGATCCCATCGCACACAAAGTCTCACATATCGGTCTTCTGCGGGGGTGGTTATTCGAACTCGGCCTGAACCATGACGACGGGAGACATTTCCTGTCTCCTGGTAACGGTTCCAAAGATTTTAAATGGCTCTTCGCGGATACCCTGATTGCAGGGCCACAGAACGTTGCGAACGACCTTCCTCCGACATTTCTAAGGCTCTGGACGAAGCATTTAAATTTAAATGGCACCGAATTGTTGGTATTTTGTATTTTACAGATTCTCCTTATCTTTGAAAGTGCAACAACTAATGTTGCATTTGAAGAACTTGGCGAAAACTAATTCCTAATCAAAATGAGAAATAAACAAAACTACCAAATGTATGACTCGTGACCTCAAAAGTACTGTTTAAGACAGTTCCGTTAAAGATAATGTTAACGAATACTGTGATAACTCACATCACATTCAGGTACAGAATGGCATTTTTGAAAATAATGATCACACTAAAAATTCGCCAAAAGGCGTTGTTAAAGTCAACGGACATAAGTGGCCCTTATTTTGTTTTGAGGAGTATAGAAATTTTAAAATAGATTTTTCATCGAAAATTCAAATAGTAATTTCATAACGGTGCTTTATACGTACAACTCTGCAAAGTTGATAAAAGTTGCTTCAACATGTTGGCTTTCCAACGGTATATCACTTTTCATATTTACATTGCATAATTTTAGAGAAACACGCATTTAATGGTAAAAATCAAGGTAATTATTTTCTTATCGGATTATTCAAACTGAAATTTTATTCATTAATTTTTCATATTTTAGTATCGCAATTTTGAAAATTTGTTAAATGAAAATGGAAATAAAGTTTTAAAAATGGGAAAGAACCAATAAACTAAAAATATTAACTAATGATTAAATGGGTCTGTTTGATGAATTGGAATAATGCTGCTGGAATTGGCCTCTAAGGCAGGCTCTGGTGGCAGATGGACGGGTGCCCCGCTCATAATGCGAGACCTATCAAAGAATGTTTAGAAAACGAATTTCCCGGAAAGTGGATTGGCAGATTTGGGGCAGTTGCGTGGCCTGCGAGAAGCCCTGACCTTACTCCACTAGATTTTTATTTATGGGGTAACTTAAAAAACATTGTCTATTCCGAGCCGATTACCTCTCGGGAACACTTGCTGCAGCAGGAAAACTCTCCTGAAATCCTTTGGACCGTTTCTTCCATGAGCCGAAAGTGTCGAGTCTGCATACAAAATGGAGGAGACCGATTCCAGCAGCATTATTCCAATTCATCAAACATACCCATTTAATCATTAGTTAAAATTTTTAGTTTATTGGTTCTTTCCCATTTTTAAAACTTTATTTCCATTTTCATTTAACAAATTTTCAAAATTGCGATACTAAAATATGAAAAATTAATGAATAAAATTTCAGTTTGAATAATCCGATAAGAAAATAATTACCTTGATTTTTACCATTAAATGCGTGTTTCTCTAAAATTATGCAATGTAAATATGAAAAGTGATATATCGTTGGAAAGCCAACATGTTGAAGCAACTTTTATCAACTTTGCAGAGTTGTACGTATAAAGCACCGTTATGAAATTACTATTTGAATTTTCGATGAAAAATCTATTTTAAAATTTCTATTAAGTTTGAGTAACTGTATTTTGAAAGTGGCGATAATGTAGGCAACTGGAAAAACTTCAGTTTTTGTGAAATTTTATGTAGTTTCTGAAACTGAAATCAAATCTTGGATTAAATTATCAGGGTGGCTGCAAATTATGATTTTGCAGGACAAATCACGATTTTCGATGACTTTCACAAAAAGAGCGATAACAAGGTAACGGTAAAAAAAAGTTCCGATTGTATTGGTAATTTTCTTGCTGAAACAAGTTGCGCTATTAACCCTTACAGTATTGACCACCCAATGCGGGACACCCTGTATAAAACTAGGCCTGATGAAACAATTTGTAAAAGCCTTACCAACAGAAGGAAATTGTTTTAAATATATTCTGTCGGTATTTCCTGCGCTATCATACGAGAAAATATAGGCTTGTGTATTTGACGGTCCACAGAGTCTGCAGCTTCTTAGAGATAGAAATTTTATTGAATCAATGGAAGAAAATGAAAAGACAGCATGGCTGGCATTGAGAGTATAGTCAACAAATTTCTAGGCAATATACGTGTATCAAATTATGCGATAGTAGTCGAGCAACTATTGGACAGTTTTCAAAGGCTTGGCTGCAACATGAGCATCAGACTCCACTTTTTACACAGTCATCTAGATTAATTTCTGGAAAATCTTGGAGAAATCTGGAGAGCGATTTCATCAAGATTTAAAAATCATGGAAACTCGATATCAAGGCAGATGGGATGCGAATATGATGGAGGACTATTGCTGGGGCATAAAACAGGACTGTCCTAAAATTGAACACTCCAGAAAAAGCTATAAACGAAAATTTTTGCAATCATTTGTTTTTTAATTCTTAGGTAATATTGTTAAGATGTAAAATCAATATTTATAAATTAAAAAAAAGTAACGAGTTTCGTTTGCTTTGATTTCAATGTAGGGAAAGTTGTATGGGGGCCAAAAATTTGAGCCCCTGTATCTCAAAAACTGGACGTATAGGAGAAAAACGGTTAGCATTTCCTGAATCTACGACCAAAAATTAGCTAGAAATGAATATGTATCAAATCTAAATAAACAAAATACTGTTCCCCCGTGTTATTTATCCCCATAAATGGGAACACATTCAACATCTGAATGAGATCATTGTCCGTCACATGGGTCGCAAGTTCTAAGAACACTGAACTTTGCTCACGGTGAGACTCGAACTCACGACTCTGTGCTCTGCAACAGTCAACTTGAATTTTATGCGTTTTTAAAATAAAGTTCATAAATAAATGAGAAATGTATTACCGAGAGGAGGAAGGGGGAATTTATTCCTTTGATCCCCCTTATGCCACTGCCACGAAGAGGGATTCCGTGAGAGCATTTGGTAATGACAGAATCGTTCAGGATTTTGTCAATTTACTGAACACGGGCCCATGTTTCTGCATAGAACACAAGATATTTGTGAAACGTTACGCCACTGGTGGTGGTCAAATTTCAGCGATTTCGGAACACTGAAATGTGCAGTGAGACCTCGATTTAATATGGAGCTTGTAATGCAAAGGTTTGCAGAGGACGGTTAAACATCAACACAACACGGTTGGCGAGCAAAACGTTGGACGATGCGCCATTATTAAAAAGGACTTGCCCAATCCGTTTTAATGCTCTTGATTTTTCTTGGAGAATTATAGCCTCAATCTAAAATTATAATAAGCCATTTACATTTTTTTCCGCATTTACACGGCTTGTCATCAGAATGGCACACCCCTTCGCATGAATAGTTTCGGCTGATTTCCAACCAAACCTAAAAGAGCTAAAATTTCAAAATTATAGCTGTTAATAGTCTATTCAATTCTCAATTAATTGAAACAGTTTTCGTTTTTTTATATTGTTTTATAATAGTTTTTCGAAAAAGAACACACAAATAGCCATTTAAAATTTGTCATCAGGATAGCACATGCAATTTATTTTTTGTCGATCTTCCACAATTTTTGTTGTTGTTTGAGTAATATATTAGGTTTAATTTGGGTAAGAGAAAATTATTATCTGCGGAATAGTGATCAACATTTAAGGCTTGCAAGGAGTCAAGGCGGTCAAAAAGTGAAATTTCGAGAAAAAATTAATAAAAGTCCTTCCTAGCAAAGACACTGGAAGTAGACATTGTAACTGTGTTAGTCATCTAAACTGAACTTCTTTTTATCCAAAAAGATAACATAGCGCCATTCTTTGTTCCATATTAAGTGGTTTCATGATTAATTTAAACGTATTTTCCTTGGAGCAAAGTTAAGTTAAGGTTTATTCTTTAGTTTTAGTTTCTTTAAATCGTGAGTTTTCTTATCACTGTTTGAACAAAAGATAGGCTCGCCTTAATGTCAAAATTTACCCTAATCCTTGCGACCGAGTCATGAGGGCTCGATCCTTCTCTTAAAATTACTCTCTCATAAGGATTGACATGCACTCAATTTTTATCGCCTCTATTATTTTTGGCTTAACGCTACTTATTACACACGAATTCGGATTGAACTTATCGACTTTTATTAATTTTTTCTCGAAATTTCACTTTTTGACCGCCTTGACTCCTTAAATTTTGATCCCTATTCCGCAGATAATGATTTTCCCTTATCCATATTAAAGCTAATATATTACTCAAACAGCAAATTGGGGGTCATATCTCCTCAATTGTGGAAGATTCACAAAAAAGAAATTGCATGTGCTATCCTGATGACAAATTTTAAATGGCTGTTTTGTGTGTTCTTTCTCGAAAAACTATTATAAAACAATATTAAAAAACGAAAACACAACTTTCAGTTTCAATTAACTGAGAATTGAATAGACTATTAACAGTTATAATTTTGAAATTTTAGCTCTTTTAGTTTGGTTGGAAATCAGCCGAAACTATTCATGCGAAGGGGTGTGCTAATCTGATGACAAGCAGTGTACATTTTGCACTCTAACATTGAATAAAATGCAGATGACGCTTACCCATGATTATTACCGAAAACGGATTGCTCCAATCTACGCACCTTTTACCCAATTAACATTTTTCAGAAAGGCATACTTAGCAAAGTAAAATTATTTCAAAACGGTAAGAGATACAGAAAAATGGTCTGAGGACGAAAAAAAACTACATAAAGTTATCTGTGCAATGATATATAACACATGAGAGTTTAATTGCATATTTCGGAGTTAGAATAGAACATAAATTAGAATATTTTCATTTTAGACCTTTTTTAAAAGCTCCATAACTTTTCAAAGAATGTTAGTTCAGCCGTACAATTTTGTACAAGTATTAACAGCAAGTTTAAGATAATTTTAACGTAAACGCAGAGTCGCTCCGGTCAAGGACCCCCATTATCCCCCCATTTAAATTTGTCAAAACGGCATGTCCATAACTCCCCCCAAAATTGGAGCAGAGTGCTAAATTTTGGTTTGTTGCGATTGGAGGTCATAGTCACCCCACCCACCAAAAATCAGCTCATTTGGATAAAAACTAAGGGTACCTCCCATACAAAGTGACCCATGACAACTTTGTTCTACAGTTTATAAAATGATAGTAGTACGTTGTACGTAGAACAAACTCTTGATGGGTCACTTTGTATGGGAGATACCCTTAGTTTTTATCCGAATGAGCTGATTTTTGGTGGGTGAGGTGACTATGACCTACAATCGCAACAAACCAAAATTTAGCACTCTGCTCCAATTTTGGGGGGAGTTATGGACATGCCGTTTTGGCAAATTTAAATGGGGGGATAATGGAGGTCCTTGACCGGAGCGACTCAATGTTTACGTTAAAATTATCTTAAACTTGTTGTGAGTACTTATATAAAATTATACGGCTGAACTGGCGTTCTTTCAAAAGTTATGGAGCTTTTAAAAAAGGTCTAAAATGAAAATATTCTAATTTATGTTCTATTCTAACGCCGAAATATTCAATTAAACTCTAATGTGTTATATATCATTGCAAAGATAGTTTTATGTAGTTTTTTTCGTCCTTAGACCATTTTTCTGTATCTCTTACCGTTTTTGAAATAATCGCAAAAAAACGAAAAATTGCCCCCCTTTCCCCCCTTTTTTAAAGGTTGCGGCACCTTTTTTAGGGTGCAAAGTTCATAATTGGAATCAGCGCCCCATAATACATAAAGAAAGAGTGAGAAAAAAACTTCTGTATTTTTTTCACGGATTGGTACTAAATCGACACGATATTACTGAACATCATTTAATACAAAACGCTTTAAATGCTAAACATTTTCTTTCAGATTCTTGGAATTATCTGCACTGGAATTATTTCATACTACTCATCTCGTGGTTATATCCTGCAAGCGGCACCAGAGCTATTTTTCCTTTTAATGGCTGTGACTTTTATGATTGCAACATTTTGCCTATTAGCTTCCTGCTTGGTATCACTTAGTACGGGTGGAATTATTTCAAAAACAATTTATGTAAGGCAGTGAAGTTTTTTTTATAAATTCATACCTTTGTATCTTAATTTTTTTTTGCAGGAGCTTATCTACCATGCAATTGCTTGTATGCTCCTGTTGGCGGCATCTTTAACATTACTAATCGAAGTGAACAACTACAAGTACACAAGCCTTTACGATCCATATATGGCCGCATCGGTTATGGGTTTGGTTAATGCAGTTTTATATTGCGTTAGTGCAATTTATGCGCAACGTTCGTATCGCGGAATTTAATTTTTTTCGGCAGGTTAATCTCATAAAAACTTTAATCTTGAGTTTGTTTTGATGTTTTGGAAAATAACTTAGAATCTTCAACGAATTGTTTTTAAGTTTATTGATATTTTTGATAATTAAGATTTGTATTTTTTAAGAATCTGAATTGTGAAATAATAAATAAAACTAAAGTGAGGACTGTGACGCTCTAAAACTA
Organism: Microchrysa polita; assembly: GCA_949715475.1. NCBI lineage: Eukaryota > Metazoa > Arthropoda > Insecta > Diptera > Stratiomyidae > Microchrysa > Microchrysa polita. The sequence goes on from OX454417.1 coordinate 51,477,486, forward strand.
ATATACGAGTACTTGTTACTTTACATGGCAGCCAGTTACTTTACATTGCAGCCATTTCATTTTATCCCAATTTCATTGCTATTCAATCAAAAACAGGCCCATTGCCCACCCTCCTTTTATGACTTTTATTACGCAATTTTTGTCGATCAATCGTTGAATGTTACGTCTATTTTTTACACTCTAAGAAAAATTAAAAGTAATTATTATTTTAAGACTGGATAATAAATGGAGTCATGTCCTAAAAATAATTTCAACGCGCGCGAGTGTGGTTTTGATAATTGAATTTAAGAAAACCTCCAAAATTAAAGTTTTATTAAGTCATTTTCAGGATCTATTTGGTAGCTAGTGTTGATGCTAAGTAGCTGCCAAATGGCCGCCAGTTTTTGCAGAAAGTTCTCTAGTCACCATTTACTCGACTCATGTAAAACGCGCTTTATCGCTAAAATCTCGCTAAAATCTCGCAGTAGCAACTTGACGCCGTTTAATGGAAATGAATCAATGAAATTTTCTGGTCGGTTGATCTTAGCCGCGTCTTCTGTACCTTCAGTAGGAGCGTGCGGATTGATGAGACAAAATTAAAGAACCGGAATTTGAATCGCAAACAGCCGTTCATTGATAGGTTTGAGATCGATTGGTTGATTGTTCATAATAAATGTTACTCCAAGCTCCTCCGATAGTCAATCTTGCTACCGAGCCATTCGTTTCTTAAGTGTAAAAGTATTGTAATGTGTCTAGGCTATACGTCCACCCTTAGTTTACACCAAAGGGCGCTGATGTCACTAACGAGAAATAACGTTGACGTATTAGCTTATACAACAACCCAAATTGTATTTTGGTACTTGGCACCAGATGGCGGTAGTGTCACTAGCAAGAAATACAACGACTTTCCGGAAGTTTCCAGAATAGTGGAAAAGTCAGACTAGAGTCAGTCAGTGAGTATAGTTTTACTCGTGGATTATATCGGATCAATAACTAGTCAATAATTAGTGAAATTGTAAATCATGTATATATCCGTGTGTGTTGTAATAAATAGTGTTACAGTAAAGCGAGTGTACGCGAAAATCTATCGAACCCACTGGAACGTCTAGAAAAGACGAGACAAATATAACAGTATGGTTAGCTTGTATCTTTCGATCTTTCTAAGAGTGGGGCCTATTCAGGGAGCACATATTCCAGGCTTGCGCGTCGAAAGGTGTAAAGATTTAAACTTCAGTCAACAGTTGTTGTATTTCGAGATGCCATTGTTGAAATGGACAAAAGGTTCTGAATATGAGAAAAGGTTAGCTCAAACAAATCTAAAATAGGTGTGTTTTTGCACCCCGGTTAGGTTAGAATAGTGTACCTAACTGGAGTTAGAATAACAACATGACCCATATATAGGTTATGTTGTTAAAGTAACCCTATGTACATAGTTACACCATATACAAACCATACATATATGTAAATCGGTACCATTTCGTTTTGGCCAAATTGCCTAATGTAAGTCCCACGTCACGAAAACAACCAAACAGATACACGTATACAGGAAATTGCTCTTTTGCTACACAGTTTAAGTTGAAGAGAGTTTAGATTCTCTGCCAGAGCAAGATTTCGGGCATTTGTCGACTTCAATGAGTGTATCTCGTGTATCTCCTTCCGCTGGTCACGAGTCGCGGTGGTTTACGGAAAAGAATCTCATGCGGTATCTGCGCTTGCGAAAACTGCATATAGAAAAAACATGAAAGATGACGCAGAGAATCGCTGATGCCACGCCGGATTTGATGACAATGACCGCTTATTATTTATTTATTAGACAAATTTAAATTATTTTTGGACGGCATATACGGGGTGCACTAACTAATCGAAACTAAATTTAGTCCCGCTTGCAACAGATGGCAGGGTGCTTACCAATCCATAATGCCTAGCCAAGCGACTGTCTCTGAAATTTATCCAGGAAGAGCGAAGTCGTCTTGTTACTGGAATGATATCGTTTTCGATTTTCGTTTCGCTACAAAGTTTATATGAAATTCCTGGTTAGAAAAAACGCGAGATTAACAAATTCCAATCATAATATTGTCCAAATAATCGAAATGTCAGATAAACCATTTCTAAACATCTGCACATTCCACAACCAATTCGAATAAAAAGAAGAAGAAGAAAGTTAATACGCGAACTAGACTAGGACGGTATATTCACCCTATGGAAAAGGTACTATCTCCAAAAATGCTTTAAGATAGTTTAAATTAAGAGCCGGTATATAAGCGCTCAGTGAATTTCTTTAGGTTGCGAAATAGGTTGTGTTCGTTGACCTCATTAGTGCGTTTCGTAAGATGCATGCCCCAGTGTTAATGCAACGTACCGGTAGCATGCGGTAGAGTGAGTGGATTTAGTTCAGAACAAGACAGTACAACTTCCATAAACAATTGAAAAGATTTTTTTTGTATACAGAAAAGCAACTGCAAGTGATGCAAGTGGTTCTGTTCTGTACTGTACTTGATTCAATTGGAAGGATATGAGTACGAGAATAAGTGGCTGAGTATTGATCAATTAAGAATACGATATTTGGTCGGCAAAAAGCCTATATCGCAGGATTTTTGCTGGATGGTTGGTGATGCTCGTTGGTGATGATTATGGAAAAAAAAGTCCCCACCGATTAAAAGCCAGCAACTTTGACAAAGGGGGACGAGCAGAAGCAAATATTTCAAAACCGGCGAAAGATACAGGAAAACATTCTGAGAACGAAAAAGACTCTTTTTTAACACATGAAAACCATTCTTAACTAAAAAAGGAAGACAAGAATGTGTTTTTATATTTTTTGTATGTGTTGTTTTCTCATTATTAAGTTTATTAATAATTTCTCTTTCTCGAATCTACTTTCCACTTATTGAAACGAACTGATTTTGTGATGTTCACATTATACATATCAAACAAACGTCAGGGTTTCGCTAGAGTGCAGTGTCACACCCGGCGTTTTCTTGATGCTGAAGGATGCAACGGAGACGAAAATTGCAAGTGGTTCTGTTCTGTACTGTACTTGATTCAATTGGAGGGATATGAGTACGAGAATAAGTGGCTGAGTATTGATCAATTAAGAATACGATATTTGGTCGGCAAAAATCCTATATCGCAGGATTTTTGCAGGATGGTTGGTGATGCTCGTTGGTGATGATTATGGAAAAAAAAGTCCCCACCGATTAAAAGTCAGCAACTTTGACAAAGGGGGACGAGCAGAAGCAAATATTTCAAAACCGGCGAAAGATACAGGAAAACATTCTCAGAACGAAAAAGACTCTTTTTTAACACATGAAAACCATTCTTAACTAAAAAAGGAAGACAAGAATGTGTTTTTATATTTTTTGTATGTGTTGTTTTCTCATTATTAAGTTTATTAATAATTTCTCTTTCTCGAATCTACTTTCCACTTATTGAAACGAACTGATTTGTGATGTTCACATTATACATATCAAACAAACGTCAGGGTTTCGCTAGAGCGCAGTGTCACACCCGGCGTTTTCTTGATGCTGAAGGATGCAACGGAGACGAAAATTGGGTATATAGGTACTTCCTTCCTTGAATCAGATCAGAGCCGCCATATATAATGCGATTGTAGTAGCGGTGTAGAAGGGCGTGAGCCGCTGTGCATGTCTGTGGATGTGGTCTAAGTTTCGTCGTCGTTCTCGCCCATTGTATAAAGCGACAAGAATGTAGCAGCTGCAATAGGGTTGTCCCATAACGCCCTCGAAGTGAGGTTAGTGGGTGCAGCGGGGCATCGGAACAGGTGGTCCACATCGTGAGGCGCACCACCGCAGCTCTGACAAATGTTCTGAATGTCTAAGTCTATTCGAGATAGGTAGGAATTGAGGTGCGAAGAAAAACCCTACCTAAACTGGGCTAGTGTCGCTCTTGTGGCTCTCGGGAGCCTATAGTCTCTTCAGGCGATATAGGTGGTAGGGTCGCTGAGAGGACTCTATTCGTACCTAATCTCCCTATTGACCGATTCACAACGGTTATGTGAATATCTGCGGTGGCCGCATGGTACGTTGTGTCATCAAATATAGCCGGAGGTACCCGTTTGTATCTCTGGACGTCTCTCTCGAGATATCTCATTCCACTCCTGACATGTCGTAGAGGGGGAGTATTGTCCATGAGATGATGGTTGGGGTGATCCTCTCTATAGCAACCGACCAGATATTGTAAAGACAGGCATGTCTGGATCTTATTCCAGTTTGTGTCACAAACGCTTTGTGACCACACCGGTGCTGCATAGCTGGGAATTGATCTACCTATTGCTTTGTAGGTGACCAACATAGTTTCCTTGTCTTTGCCCCAGGAGCTCCCGGCCAGTGCCTTTAGAACGTTGTTTCTACTGTGCATTTTGTCGACTACATCTTTGACGTCTTTCTGACTTCATCATGGTGTCTTAATAGACAGCAAGGATCTTGGGGTTAGTTACAGTAGAAACAACGTCGTCATCATGCTTACCAGTACGATACCTACGCTCCTCCAAAAATTCCTGCGTCCAGGTGGTGAGAAGTGTTTCAGGGCATTTAGACGGCGATATGACTATAGGTTGCAGATACTGAAAAACTCCATCATTTGTCAATATAGTCATTCAGTAGAGCACACATACAATTTAAATCATTCCCCGTGGTGAGTATGGTGCAATCGTCCGCATAAATTAGTTCCAAACCTTCCGGAGGTGTTGGAAGGCTCGGCAGGTAGATGTGGAACAATGTAGGAATGAGGACGCTACCCTGTGGAACTCCCTGGTTAATTTTCCTACGCTTTGAACAGCTGCCACGAAACTCTGTATAGGATTGCCTCCCAGCTAGATAGTTGGCAATCCACCTAACCTCTTGTGCAGGAATATGCATATTGAGAAGGGCGGCCAAAAGCGGAGAGTGGATGACCGTGTCGAAGGCTTTCGATAGGTCAAGGGCCACTAGGACGGTTCTGTCACAGGGCTGTTTCTGATTGAGGCCTTTATGGATGTGATGGGTGATCAGATCCAGAGTTATTGTGGTACAATGCATCTTCCTGAAACCATGCTGGTGAGAAGCTAGCTCAGCATGTGATACAAGGGTGGGATGGATGAGTGCTTCGAGCGTCTTTGTAACGGGTGATAAAATTGTGATTGAACGGTAGGATTCGGCGAGTTTCGCGCATTTAGAAAGGATATGATTCGCCCCTTTTTCCAGAATTCAGGGTTGACAAGCGTGGATATCGACAAGTTGAAAGCCATCCCCAAGTAACAATTTCATTCCTATAATACTTCGTAAAATATTCTCTTCTAGCATTAATAGGGGCATTTTACAGGGTATAACCACTGAATAACACTCCAATAATGGCATTTGGCGCCGTTTTTTAATCCAATAGAACCTTATTGTAGCACTAAATTATGCTTTAAAAAGTCGTACGTCATTTGATTTATATCATCATTTTCTGTCATTGAACGAATTTGCAAAAAAATAGAAAAACAAAATTTCCGCAGCTGGCATCGAACCAATGTCTGTTGATTGCCCGTCCTACACGCTACCACTCAGCTAACCTCACATATGGTCGGCATTGCTCGGAAACACTACATGGTTGTTGCTACTATAGAAATGCTTGACAATTCTTTATCGACTCTTCTGCAAATGTACTCTATCATACATTTATCAATAAAATAGAGTGAATTTCTGCGCACAGATCACCTTAATTAATTTCGAAGATAGCAATGAGTGCATACGTGTGCGTTTCATGCAAGATTTCAAGGATTTCTAATGCAGAAATTGTGTATTTCAGAAAACTGTGTCAAGTGTCAATTCATTAAAAAATCACAAAGTCCATCCTTGTATAAAACTACGGTGAACAATTTATTGGATGTCACGAAATTTATTGGATGTCATGCGAATGTCACACTATAAAAATGACACTGACTGTGCTATAGAAGAATATTATGCATGTGTGTGAGTTAACTTAGAGAGACTATTGCATGTGTGTGGTGTATCATCCAATAAACACAAGAGTGGAGTATTTAAAGGAGTGTCTTTTTTAGGTTAACGTTTAGAGACAGTTTTATCGAAGTTTTATACAACCATCTTTAAATTTATTCCATAATGATGATAAAAGCTTTCCGGAAAATACTTTAAGGATGTTTTATCGGATCAAAACATTACTTTAAGCGCTGTTACACGATAAATGAATTTCGTGGTACTATATGATTGCTACAGTGTGAAGTGCTTCTTTAAAGCAAACGAATTGTTGCTTGGGTCGTTAGATATTCGATGGACGGAAGATCTAGATGTTTCAGCGTGACCATTGAAATGCTATCTGGTCCAATGGCCTTTGAGTTTTTGGCGTTCTGGATAGCTGCTGAAACTTGGTCCGCTGTATGAGGGGATGATGTCAACCTTCGGTTTCGAATCCTTCTTTTTATACCATTTGCTCGTAGAGTGAAAGGGTATATTAACTTTGTCATGAAGTTTGTAACGCATTGAAGGAATCATCTCCGAACATATCAAATATGTATATATACAGGGTGTCCCACGACTGGACTGGATGATAGCACAACTTATCTGAGTAAAATTAATGTCCCACATGAGTCCTCTATCTTTAACCGTTATAAAGTTTTAGCATTTTTTGTAAATAGTATCAAAAAGCTCGACTTGCCGAGCAAACTCACTATTTGCCACACACCCAAATATTTAATCCGAGATTTGACTTCATTTTCTGAAACTGGGTCATGTGGAACAATAATTCAACCCAAATGAGTTGTGCTATCATCCAGTACTGTCATGGGTCGTGAGACACCCTGTATATATATATACTATTTCCCAATTGAAAACATCCTTATCCCAAATGAAAAAATCCATATCACAAATGAAAAAATCCATATCCCAAATGAAAAAATCCGTATCCCAAATGAAAAAATCCGTATCCCAAATGAAAAAATCCGTATCCCAAATGAAAAAATCCATATCCCAAATGAAAAAATCCGTATCACAAATGAAAAAATACATATCCCAAATGAAAAAACCCTTATCCCAAATGGAAAAATCCGTATCCCAAATGAAAAAATCCATATCCCAAATGAAAAAATCCGTATCCCAAATGAAAAAATCCGTATCTCAAAAGAAAAAAATCCTTATCCCAAATGAAAAATCCTTGTGTGCGAATTAAAATAAAATGAATTTAAGTGTTTTAAGTTGTTTCTTGCATCAAATTATGAGGTGTGGTTGATGTTATTGAGGATATGTGTAGAATCGGCTTCGTGGGGTTGGCTAATACAATTGCCGTGGTTGGACATTTATGAAATTGCAACATTAGACAGGGTGTCCGGAAACTGCCGCATAAACGCCCCGGATTATGATTCCTCAATTGATTTCCAGCACAAAAGTTGTATGTAACATACCCCCTATACTCTCTTTAGCTGCCACAGGCATTTGACGATTTTTGAAAAAAATCATATTTTTGCGCAACTTAAAGCTCAATATCTCCAAAGCTAGACCAGCTAGAATGAGCAAGGGAGGCTTGCATCATGCTGCCCAACATTTATGCTCTTAAGCTTTTTCTTCTCTTGATTGAACATGAGTTTGATTGGGGTAGCGAGATTGATGTTCAACTTTGCATTGTACACAGTTCAATGCCATTGTTGTGCATTGTTTTGTTGAATGTGGGCGTTTATGCGGCAGTTTCCGGACACACTGTCTAATATTGCAAGCACTATATATTTCCTATGCGCACATGTACGGAAATATTTGATAACGTCGAGATTCGATCTCTGGATCTCTAGATTACTATTACCACTATTACCATTCTATGTGTTCACACCAAATTTCATGTTCATTCTTTGGTATAGTTATTAAGTTATTCGAATTAAAATTTTCCGGCCTCTTCTTATGTAATTTTCTAAAAAGTCTCATCATAATTTTCAAATCTGCAGACCTGGGCTACACACGCACAAATAAAAATTTTGATTTAAGTAAAAACCAAAAAGGTCGACTTCGATTTCAAATCTCCGGGGCACCCTGTTCTCTTTGCCCTACCAACTTCTAAGTATTTCGTGCCAAAGACTGTTACCATTCTACACATCTCTACCAAATTTCATGACGATCGGTATGCGTATGTGATGAAGATCAAAAGCCAACCACACGCAAGGAACTTAACTTACGAGTATACAATTTCATAAATGTCCAACCACGGCAATTGTATTAGCCAACCCCACGAAGCCGATCCTACACATATCCTCAATAACATCAACCACACCTCATAATTTGATGCAAGAAACAACTTAAAACACCTCTCAATTCATTTTATTTTAATTCGCACACAAGGATTTTTAATTGGGGATAAGGATTTTTTCTTTTGAGATACGGGTTTTTTCATTTGGGATACGGATTTTTTCATTTGGGATACGGATTTTTTCATTTGGGATAAGGATGTTTTCAATTGGGAAATACTATACATATATACCAAAATATGTACAGTCAAATGAGAGCAGCTTAAGTCTTGTACCAAGTTCAAGTACCTTGGCTCGATGGTGAACAGCGGAGCTACATGCGATGATGACATCAAACATCGCACAAAGGTTGAGTGGATGACGTGGCGAGAAAACTCTGGAGTTTTCTGTGATAAGAAAATGCCACTGAAGCTAAAGGGCAAGTTGTATAAAACGGTTGTACCTCCCGCACTCATGTATGGATCAGAATGCTGGACCATGTATGAAGGTTACGCGAAAGAAATGACAGCGACTGAAATGAAAATGTTACACATGTCAGTTGGTGTAACCAAAAGGGACCACATCAAGAGTAGCTACATCCGAGGCAGCTTGTCCATAGACCAACCAATCACCGAAAAGTTCCACTTGATGGACCCAAGACCAGGGGCAGACCGAAGAACACCTGGATATGTCAAATGAAAAAGCAACAACAACGCATTGGTCTCGGCGATGACACGATCCAAGATAGAGCTGCCTGTAGAAATATGCTGAGATATTACGGCCAAAACGGGCGATGTGCCTACACCGCAGGTCGAGCAACGCGAAACCATGGAGCGGTATAAAGATCGAGGCAAGGAAGAAGAATATATACTTATTTTGGTTGTTCTTAGAAGCATTTCTTTGATACCCATTTCACAATACCTTGTATTATGTGTCTTCATCAATACAAAAAAAAAACTGAAAACAAATGGAATCGTTCTATTGGGTCATGCCCCCGCATCCCCCAAATACAATTTTCTGAGTTAATATTTTTATTTGCCCACTTATTCCAACCAAACCCCACACAAATATTCTTTTGTCGATGCAACGGAACTTTTGTGAAAACGGAAGGAAAAGGATGGGGGGATTAAATACAAGTCGTAGGTACGCCCGAAAAAACTTTTAGCCCAAGGAGAGTAAAGGGTATCCAAATTTTGACCGCGCCCGAAATTAGACTCGGGCACCAGGAGACAAAGATGATGACGTTGAGAAGCCACAATGAACTTCTTACTAAGCAATATCTACTCGGATGTTATCGAACTAATCACCCGAACAATGAACCTATGGACAACACACCTCTGCCACGACGAATCAGACGCTCTATCAGGTACAAAGAGCGCGAAGTCCAGCGATACAAAAAGGTTCCCTTCGATAACTCCGACTACAAGGCGGCGATTGCAGACTTACACACACAAGCACCGCCGTCTCTATATTAAGGCCGCAATGTAGAAATCTTTCGCCCACTGTTTGCACTGTTTTGTTGTTACTTTTAACGACGTCATATGCTTGTTGTTGTTGTTTGTTCGTGTAAATCCAAAACTTAGTAGGCAAACTATGACGGCATGGAACGGCTGAGTTACGGCCTTGATGTATCTAGATGGCGTTGACACAAGACGTTCTTAAAGCTACTGGTTGAAATAGATTACGCGCATCAGCAGCAGCATCGGCATCGCGAAATGTCAAGCGCAATGCATTTTACATTGCTGACAAAAAAGTTGAGCAGAAGACTTGGCATTCAGCATATTTGTCAGCTATGAAATTCTGCCGATGCTGCTGCTGATGCGCGTAATCTATTTCAACTGTCTCGCAAATAATCGTGTACTTGGCACCAAATCTTCAGCCATATCTCCTGATGAAGAGCAACTACCTAGAGCCACCTTAGCTCAGCTCCGATCCGGTTGGTGCCCGCGACTCAACTCTTATTTATCACGAATAAATAACAAAGTTGCAAACACCTGCCCAGCCTGCGGAACCAGTCCACACGATGTAGACCTTACTTTTGAATGGCCAGCTGTTCCCACGCAACTTACACCACTTGCGTTATGGTTACAACCCATTAAAGCAGCTTTTTTCCTCAACCTCGACCTCGAAGATGGAATGCCCAACATCTTTGAATAACTATTATGCAACATAAACTAAACGTTTCCTGTTTGTGCCGCTAATACAACAACAACAACATGACGAACCATAAATCGACTCCATAGATGCACAGCAGTTCACACCTTGCTGTACCGCTAAAAGGAAAAGAAGAAGAAGCCTAGTACGAAAGTTCCGATCATATTGCTTCCAATAAGTTTGGAAGCCTTTAGTGAAAAAAATAAAGCAATATTAGGTGTGTTTTTTTGGTTATCCCGTGTAGGTTTGGGTAACGAAACTTCATATAAAAAAATGACAGGTGCGTCAGCTGTCATTTTTTTTATATGGAGTTTCGTTACCCAAACCTGCACGGGATAACCAAAAAAACACACCTATTATGTATCAATAAAACCGCTCGTATCTACCGTGTGGACACCATACAAAATACTAATGTGAATGACTAAACTTACCGAAATTTTCAATTGGCTATAGTAAGTTGAGAGATGGATTTAGTTCGCCTGCAGAGCCTTATGTTTTTAAAATCTCGACAATATGTAATAATCCTAATATAAACGAATTATGAGATTTATATGATCTATATGTACATATATACTGTTCAGGGGATCCTTACTTGACTCTTATTTTGCCTTTATGGTGATTCTAATCGTTTAATGCTTATTTGCCCGTAAATACTACAAATTTTCTTTATTTTTCGGCAACAGTCAAAACACTCCCAAATAATTTGGATCTAATCCTTATTTTTCAATTCAGACAAAAAGCACATTAAACATAATATCGCTTCAGCAATTAAAACACCACTTGTAACGATTCCTAAACCTCCCGATGTCTTCATTAATATTATTTCCATTGTACTCCAAATATCAGATTCATATTCAAAAATCGTTTCTTTTGAAAATGTTAAAATCATTGCAGACGATATGAGCAAAAAGAAGATTCCATGAAATGCACTTACAGCAGTAAGCTGAAAAGACAAAAATTCAATGCACTTACATAATTAGTTTGTAATTATATATTTTATATTTCATCAGTTTTACCAGAAGGAATGAATTTTCTCCATTGTCCAGAAAGAATCCTATAACATATGCCAAAAAAATAAAAGCAATTGCTACAGCTTCAAGTTCGAAAATAAAGGGTAGAAATACTCGTGGAAATTCGTAATGAATGCTATTAGCGATTATGCAACATACTGACAGAACCTTTAAAGATAAATTCTGCTTATCAAGCATATAGGAATAAACGAAATAATTTGAATTACCAATGTTACAAACTGAAGTACAATTATTGCGGTAATTTTGCTTGCGGGTTCCTCCATTTTTGCAAATATAAACAGAAAGTTTTCGAAATGATTATGACATGTAGGAAAAAACAAATTGTGAAATAAGTTTTTGTCTGGATTGCTTTGGGTCTAAATGTCGTATATTTTCCATACAACTTGAAAGATATGTTTCATTTTTGTTTGCGTTTTGTTGTAGTTAGCTTAATTCCACATTTCTTAAATTACTGTCTAATAAGTTATCAACTAATATTAAGTTGTTCTTTGAAAACTATCCGTTAGAACATCCAACATTCAAAATTAGTCGTTTTGCTAGAGTTTTATACATATTATACATATCTGACATGACTGCCTAAAATGCCAACCCTATATTTGAATTTTATAAACAGAGAGAGAAAAACAGCGAGAGAATTCAGCAAACAGCTGATGACCGGCAATTTTTTTTCCTTTTACAAATTGTCACCTTGTCAGTCAATTTGTTGCTCTCGTTGCATTTTCTGTGCGGGAGGTTGAAGAAGGTACGGTACGGTATTTTAGGAAGCTTCTTTGCTTCAGTAAATGGGCAAGAATCTCAGCAATCTCTTCAATCTCCACTTAGTATACAAGACTGTGGAAATGTCGGACGAAACAATTTGTAAGAAAGTTGTTTAGTAACATATGAATGCAGTCGCTAAATTTACTTATATTTTTAGCACTGATACGCGCTGAAAGGCTCCCAAATGAGTATGGGATTCATTCGGAAGAAGCTCAGATGACGCATCGGAAAAAGTCAGGAAGCGGTTCTATACCAAAAGAGGATAAAGATGAGTCGAATACTCCAAATAAGGTAGTGGTGAGAATTCGGTATTTTGATAACCACGAATAAATAATTTGCATGCTTCTGCTAATTTAATTGTAGCCATATTTGGTCATCATCTTCTCGGAACGAGTGAAGCGATCCACGGTGGAAGATATTGAGCGAATTGTACAAGAGTTTAATATGATAACATGTCTGGAGATATTGAGGTAAGACCCAATAGTTTAATTTGTATCGCATGGCGCATGGGTACCTGGCGAAAAAACTCTGGAGTTTTCTTCGATAAAAAATGCCACTGAAGCTAAAGGGCAATTTGTACAAAACGGTTGTACGTCCCGCTCTCATGTAAGGATCTGAATGCTGGACCATGTATTTTCAAAAAACTTATGCAGGGTTAAGTTGGAAAGTATTAAATTTCCTTTAATTTGATACACATTCCCTGTTGGTTTGTCTCCAATCATTCGAAAGTTAAGAGTCTCCACACAGTAATATTCTTTATACATCGGAATGAGGACAAACGTTGTGACAAATTGGGAGGGGGTGACGGTTTTTTATTTCTCGGATTTAAAAGGTGTAGTTAGGAGGAGAACATACTAAAAGCACGCTGTCGTGGGGAGAGGGGGGAAAAGGATCCTATTTTGGATGCTTTCGCCTTTAAGCCTAGTACTGACATCAAGAGTGAAATTTTTGCCCGCTGCGATTTTTTCAATGAAAATGTATTCTTACTGTCGTGGAATATGTGGGGAATGCTGGAGAATTCCATAAGCTACAATCCGAAAACAGTTCCATAATTTTTCTCGGCCGTTTTATGTATTTTTTTCGATTCCCCGGTTATTTCATCGTGAACTGTCAAATGACCGTGGAATCGAAAAATAATACATAAAATGACCGAGGAGAATATTATGGAACCGGTCTCGGATAGTAGCTTATGGATTCCCCACCGTTTGTGACATATTCCACCGCAGGCATTTTTATTGATAAAATCGCAGCGGGAAGAATTTCACTCTCGATCTTAATTCAGCCCTTTATCTCGGAATTATCTGAAAAACGGCGAGTCCTACTGAAATTGTTTGTATGGTAGTATTAAAGTCCATTTACTTTCTTAAAAACTTGTTCCACATACATATATCGGATTCCTAACGGTTCCTCCGATTTAGCCTCTTCATATCCAAATCCGTTCACTCAAAAATTTTGCGGAAGGATTTCATTACAATTGAATCAAACGAAATATGATCCTGGTATCACTCCTGCGAAGCAAGGAAACGACGCTTGTTTATAATCTAAAATTTGAAGAGGCAATTTTGATGGTGGGCGACGAATTTCAAGTTGTTTCAAATGGTTGCATTTGGTTCGGATTACCCGAAGAGTCGGAATACCGAGCGTCGAATTACCTAAGGTGATTATAATTGGCCTATACAGGGTCAATTTGTATGAGCAGCCACGATCGGCCCAGTTGCTCCAAATTCTACTCATACGCGCCGACATCGAAACAAATCCTTGTTGATAGATCTGTTGCGTGTGTGGGAAAAGGATATATACTGACGTTCGGGCTTCAGTGGAACGTATGTGCTGCAATGAAATCTGAAAAACTGTTTTGGACTAAACAACACCAATCAACTGGCAAACACCAATAAAGCCTCCCGTTGTAAAAGCAACGAACCAATCAATGTCCGCAACTATCACCAGCTACTTTGAATATTTACACTCTTCCCGGTTACAGCAAGGCATTACCTCTGCCTAACAACTGCACCACCATGATTTCTCGTCTACTACCCAAATAGCACGAATAAACTGCAATGGTATGCAATGTAAAATTGCTGAACTTACAGACTTAATGGGCAGGCACCACATCCAAATTCGAGCAGTTCAGGAAAACAAACTCAATTCCAATTATATCTATGCAACTTTTGTGTTGCCTCCTGTGATTTAACCCGTAAACGATTAAAATACCAAAGTTTTTTGTTTGACCTATATATTTCATCGCTTAATTCCTACGGAAATTACCAGCATCATCCGATGCTATCTGGTTGCAAATGCGGGGGGAGTCCCGGCTTTCTTGATACACAATTCGGTGCCATACACTGTCATTGACGTCACCGCTGCCAATACCACCATCGAGATACAAGCGACATCCGTCAAATTCTCAGCATTTATATAGCCCCAGTTTCAAGCTGCCCCGTAGGATTCCATCCTACTTACCATACAATATCGTATCTTACTAGGTGAGGATGACACCAGAGACGATCACATCGTAAACCAATATCGAATGAATTAGACTTCTTCTTTTAGCGGTACAGAATTATACTGAATTAGACTTCTGCCCGCTCAACGACGACATGACACGAATTCCATCTACCTGTCATCTTTCCGGATGAATTGCAGTTACTCAAAGCCACCTGCACTACCCTGGCTCAGCTCCGAAGATTCCCATGATTAAACTCATATCTGTCTCGAATAGATAATGGAATCGCGAACACCTGCCCAGCCTGCGGAGCCCGTCCACTCGATGTGGACCATATTTTCGATTGGTCAGCTGCTCCCACGCATCTGTCACCACTTGCATTATGACAACAACCAAATGAAGCAGCTTTCTTCCTAAACCTCGATCTGGATGGCGGCATGTCTTTAGGGAGAGCAATGTGGGATCATGATAAATCCCAAAATAGTGAAGCTAGCGTTTTGAAATTTTGGTCAGATGGTTGGACGCTATTGAAAACGGTCCAAATCGAACCAAGGGTTCTTCCCATACAAATTACCCGAACATTATAGTTTAATTCGGCCATAATTTCCGAGAGAATATCGCTATTATTATATCCTATTGTATTTCTCAAGTTCGCTACATTCCGCGGAGCCCTCAGCTCTGATGCTGGTATGATTTAACTGGATGCAATTCTCTTCTTATAATAAAAAATATGAATGAGGAGGAAGACGATTTACGAACGTTTTCGAACATGCACAGAGCCAGTTGGAAACCTGGCTATAAGCTAGCACGATATGTAATTGCAAACGTTCGTAAACCTAATCCTATTCATTCCTTGTTTTCATTCATATTTGCCGAGTACCACTGATGAACGCTACAAACATGCCACATGATTGCAACGACCAAGCATGTTCCGTTTCGGCAAGTTCAGCCTAGTAGAAGCGTCACGCTGTGCAGCTCCCAGGACGCCAGCAGTCAACTAAAATCTACTTTAAAATTATAGTTAAGTATTTATTTTATTTTTATTTTCAGCAAAACTGAAAAATTTCTCTATATCTGGGCCACAACCGACACACTTCACAGATTGGCCGATGAAGCGGAAATCATCAAAAAGACCGTAACGGGTAGTATGCAAAAATTCAATTATTATAGCAAATCCGATTATATTATCGGTGATATGACGGAAGACGATATTTTAACAAACGGTGAATGCTCCGTCCTAATAAAAGATGCTATCAAACCGTCGTTAATGCCTTATATCCGAAATGGTGCAATCGAGCATTTGTTTCCAACTCATGACTTGGTAAGAAGCTCACAGGTCCCAAGGTGTGAATGGTTACAAACGTTACTCTTTTCAGGAGTATATGGAAAAGTTTAGAGTGAAGCTTGGTCACAAATTTGCTATTGAGGACATTCAAAACTATTTCGGTTCAAGTATAGCAATTTATTTTGCCTTTATCCAATTTTATACGACGGCTCTCATTTTTCCTGCGCTCTTTGGTATTTTGCAATATGTGCTGCAATTTAATTTGACAACGGTATGCGGTTTCTATATGTTGTGGACAACGGTAATTTATTGAAATTATTGATTTATGGGCCAACTTTAACTTAACTTTTACTATTTCGTATACTTTACATAGATATTTTTGGAGTTATGGAAGCGGAAATGTTCTGGCTTGGCGTATAGATGGGGTACAATTGAAATGACCAGTTTAGATAAACCTAGAACGTCATATCACGGTGAATTAAAGCCAGATCCTGTTACAGGTTTGTAGATACATATTTTATACCTTTTATTGAGACCGTTAATTTTTTTCTATTTTTTTAGGAAAATTAACTTTACAATATCCAATGCGATATACCTATTTGCAAATGTACTGCGTGTCCTACCCTGTGGTTGGACTTTGTGTTGTGGCTGCAATATATTTTGCTCTCTATCAATTTCAAATTGAAGCCGAAGTACTACAGGATTTCGGTAAAATAAAATAGGTGTCAAGTGTAATTACTTTCTAAAATCCGTCATTATTACAGGCACTGAATCCCTGCTCCTGTATGTTCCTGGTATTGTACAGTCCATACTGATTGCAATTTTCTCCTGGGCCTATGAGAAACTGGCAACATTTTTAACCGACAACGAGAATCATCGTACGCGCAGTCAATATGAAAGGCATCGTGTGAATAAATTGATGATTTTCGAAATTGTCAATAATTTCTTTTCGCTCTTTTACATTGCGTTCATTCTGCAAGATTTGAGTCAGTTAAAATACCAATTGATGACTCAGTTAATAATTTTCCAAGTATGCTCTTTTTCAATTAAATTTGCATATAATGTTCTGAACAATCGTTACTCATTTAAGGTTGTCCAGCTGGTACAAGAAATAGGATTCCCGCTCATATCGGTGGCTAAGCAAAAATATACTCAACATGTCAAAGAGATCGATGAATCTAAAAAGGCGCTTATTGGTGATATTGATCGGTATAATCAGGTTATTTGGAATACAATAATCATGTAATAGGCATTTAATGCTATTGATTGAAATGTTATTAGGCCTGTTACGAGAGTGGCTTGGATGAATACAATAGTACATACGAAGACTATCTACAGATTTGCACACAATTCGGCTACGTTGTGCTGTTTGCTGCGGTGGCTCCTTTTGCAGCTGTGTGTGCTCTAGTCAATAACTTTTTCGGAATGTCAATTGATTTATTCAAGGTAGGCACTAATCGAGTACATAGTTTTTTCCGCCATTTTTATTATTGAAACGGGTTTTGTTTCGTATTGGTTTTAGATTACACATTTTTACAAAAGACCATTCGCCAGACGCGCGAAAAATATTGGAGCATGGCAATCGGCCCTGGAGTTACTGTCTGTTTTGGCAATTTTAAGCAACTGTGGTCTTGTATACCTGCAGTCGAGTACAAGGTATGTTTATTGGTACAATCTCAGTAAATAGGCGAAACGCATAAGAACTTTTTACGGTGGGATTTTTGCAGTTTAATAATAATTTATTTATGTTTTCCATTATTTCAGAGATTACGTAGCCAGCTTGTTTCCACTAACACCAACTTTCACATTCATTATATTCGAACATATTCTCCTTGGAATAAAATTTGCCCTGCATAAGGCTATCCACGATAGACCACGTTGGGTTCGTATTGCAATGGCCAAAGAAGATTATGAGTCTGCTCAGGCGTTGAAGCATTTGCGAAGCGTCGTTTCGGGAAGATTGCTAAAACGCCATTCAACGTAACTCAGAGGATTCTATTAATATGAATTAAAAAGTTCGCAAAAAATAGACAGTGATTCAAGTGTGAGGTTTATAAAATTGCTTGCATAAGCGGCAGGGTCGCTTTAAAATATGAAAACGGTTTAAGTTACACGTGGCCTTTTGTATATTTTTGAAAAGATTGCAAGAAAAAGTTCTTGGTGCTAACAGTGAATTTCAAAGTGCTTTAACAAAGAGAGTGTTTGTATTATAACAACACAAAAGCTATGAATAGTCAATGAAAAATCTCAAGGTATTTATTCTTCTACACAATTTTTTGTTAATATTGTATAACTTTAGTAAATAATTTGTGGTATATATGCACAACGTTTACATTAGTGCATTTCCTTTTCAATAAATTATGCAGTTGATTGTAACTTTGTAATCAAATTTATTTCTTCGTTGCTCTGTGAATGCACATCTCTCCGGGGCTACTGCAGAGTTGCCTTAGTTCAACTGGATTAAGCAAAAATGCCTGAAGATTCGTAGCAAGAATTTTGTGTTTGGTTGTGTGTGTATGTCTATGTTTTCGTTTGCTTTTTAGCGTCATTCGAACTCACGTCAACGTAAGACAACTTTGAAGTCCATTGTGAAAAAAACGTGAGGTAACATCAGAATCATTAGCCTGTTTTGTTAATAGCGGATCATTATTTCAAAATGATAAATTTTCCGGTAAGTGAATATGTTACCTTTCTAGAATAAGTAAATGCTATCGACAGTGACAATGAACCCATGGGCCATACAACGCATACGCATGATGCATTAATATAGTCACGTCTTATCAACTGTGCGTATTTCTGTATGGTTAGTAATACACAATTAGCCACCACAACACTTTTATCTAATTTAATTCAATAACTCACGCGGACCGAAGTGATCTTCATTTTCCACACGAAATTTTATTCATGACCTGAACATACTCACTGTCGTATTTATCACCACACAACGTGACGGGGAACCCCTAGCATTTTCTTTTAAGTTCGGTCTGCTTTGACCACTATCGTAAACAAATCTTATCTTTCACATTATAAGACGAATATTTCTGACTTGAAAGTTTTTTAATACATATATCTTCATAAGCAACATGATAGCAAAACAGATCTCTTAGAAACAGCGTTTTAAAATGTTCTTTTATAATCTTGTAAACCCAATAAGGAACAGCGAGTTTCATATTCTGGCTTGAAACGACAGCCAATTTGATAAACGGCAAACCGTGTAAAATTGTGTTGAATTCTTTCTATAGTATTTCCCAATTGAAAACATCCTTATCCCAAATAAAAAAAATCTTATCCCAAATGAAAAAGTCCTTATCCCAAATGAAAAATCCTTGTGTGCGAATTAAAATAAAATGAATTTAGAAGGTGTTTTAAGTTGTTTCTCGCATCAAATTATGAGGTGTGGTTGATGTTATTGAGGATACGAATAGCATCGGCTTCGTGGGGTTGGCTAATGCAATTGCCGTGGTTGGACATTTATGAAATTTTCTACTCGTACGAAAAGTTCCTTGTGTGTGGTTGGCTTTTGATCTTCATCACATACGCATACCGATCGTCATGAAATTTAGTAGAGATGCGTAGAATGGTAACAGACTTTGGCACGAAATACTTGAAAGTTTGTAGGGCAAAAATAACAGGGTGTCCCGGAGTTTTGAAAATATGTACTCGCGAACGGTTCAACCGTCATGAAATTTGCTAGGAATGTGTAGAATGGTAACAGTAAAAATGGAAATACTTAGAAGTTGGTAGGGCAAAGATAACAGGGTGCCCCGAAGATTTGAAGTCGAAGTCGACTTTTTTAGTTTTTACTTAAATCAAAATTTTTATTTGTGCGTGTGTAGCCCAGGTCTGCAGATAACGCCTGTGTATGTTTCGTATAACTTTTTTGCTGGAATTTACACGAGGAATCACAATCCGGTGCGTTTATGCGGCAGTTTTCGGACACCCTGTATAATGCTCAAGCACTATTGTATATTTCCTATCTCTCTCGATTACCGTAACTCCTAGTGGAGCATGGTGCGTTGATGACTACCGTGTGTAGTCATCAACGTTACAAAGACAACTGAATTCGGAGTGTGATGCATTCTACGATAAGGATATTTCTTATCATCTTCTTCTGAATAATAAACTTGCGACGAGTCGTGCCGAGTTTGGAAACTCGTTTCTCTATGAGTGTCTATTTCACAGAGTGGCGACCGAACGATCACGGCCACAGAGCACGACAGACAGACAATATAATAATATATTTCCTATGACTGATCATCATTTTCAAATTTTCAGACCTGGGCTCTCTCTCTCTGTACCGTAACCCCTTGGCATGGTGCGTTCACTCAGCCGTTTATAGGCTACTTCGAGTCAACGTTACATTGCATATAGAGTAGTGTATATAATGTTGCAGGCATATATGTATTTCCTGGACCACGCCGGGATTCGATCGGACCTCTAGATTACTAGCATAGTAGAGTGCGATTCAACCAAGTGAGCCACAGAGCGTGTCAAGGCAGACCTGGGCTACACACGCACAAATAAAAATTTTAATTTAAGTACATAAGAACTAAAAAAGTCGACTTCGACTTCAAATCTTCGGGGCACCCTGTTATCTTTGCCCTTCCAACTTCTAAGTATTTCCATTGTTACTGTTACCATTCTACACATTCCTAGCATATTTCATGTTGGTTGAGCCGTTCGCGAGTAAAAATTTTCAAATCTCCGGGACACCCTGTTTTTTTTTTGCCCTACCAACTTTCAAGTATTTCGTGCCAAAGACTGTTACTATTCTACGCATCTCTACCAAATTTCATGACGATCGGTATGCGTATGTGATGAAGATCAAAAGCCAACCACACACAAGGAACTTTTCGTACGAGTAGAAAATTTCATAAATGTCCAACCACGGCAATTGCATTAGCCAACCCCACGAAGCCGATGCTATTCGTATCCTCAATAACATCAACCACACCCCATAATTTGATGCAAAAAACAACTTAAAACACCTTCTAAATTCATTTTATTTTAATTCGCACACAAGGATTTTTCATTTGGGATAAGGATTTTTTCTTTTGAGATACGGATTTTTTCATTTGGGATACGGATTTTTTTCATTTGGGATATGGATTTTTTCATTTGGGTTAAGGAGTACTCAAAGAAGAGCGGAGTTTTCAATTTATACGAGTACATCTATGCTAAGTACTTTACATTTACTAACATTCAAATTTAAATTATTATCGCAACACCAAAATTGCAGCTTTTCTAAATCGGATTGTAGCTTAAGACAGTCATCTATGTTGCGTATTCTCATAGCGATTTTCATATCCTCGGCATACTGCCATACGCGCACAAATTTAAAATTTTGGAAGATATCGTTTACGAAACCTAAAAAGAAAAGTGGTCCTAAATGGCTTCCTTGCGGAACTTCTGACGAACACTTCATAACAGAGCGGGATGTACAGCCATTTAACTTCACCAACTGAGTCTTATCCGTTAAATAGAATCTCACCCGACTTAGAAAAATTGACTGAATATTTAAATTTTATTATTTCTTAAATAAGACTAGGGGGCTTCGCCCCTGCTCGCTACGCTCACCAACCCACCGTTCGCGCAATGCGCGCTCTTGTTATACCCTTCACTCGTAGAGTAAAGGGTATATTAACTTTGTCATGAAGTTTGTAACGCATTGAAGGAAGCATCTCCGACCATATAAAATATGTATATATATGATCAGCATGACGAGCTGAGTCGATTGGGCGATGTCCGTCTGTCTGTCTGTCCGTCTGTCCGTCTGTTGCTACGCGTTTTACTCGGCCAGTTTAAAAGCTATCGAGCTGAAATTTTGCACACATGTTTCTTTTTATTGCAGGCAGTTTGTATGTTTGAATCGCTAAAATCGGACCGTGGGGTCATGGGGCTGCCATACAAACCTAACCCCCCCAATTTGGTTTTTCTAAGAAAAACTTTTTCATTTGTTTACTAATTTCAACGAAATTTTACACAAATGTGTTTCTATTGATAACACAAAACATATGTAAGAATGGATCAAATCGGACCATGGGGTCATGGGGCTGCCATACAAACCTAACCCCCCAAATTAGGTTCTTCTAAGAAAAACTTTTTCATTTGTGCACCAAATTGAACCAAATTTCACACAAATGTGTTTCTATTGATGCCACCAAATATATGTAAGAATAAATGGAATCAGACTGTGGGATCATGGGGCTGTCATACAAACCCAGCCCCCAAATTGAGTTTTTCTAAGAAAAACTTTTTTATTTGTCCACCAATTTCAATCAAACCTTATAAAAGTGCATTTCATTTGATGCCACAAAACATGTGTAAAAATGAATGGAATCGGACGATGGGGTCATGGGGCTATCATACAAAGCCAACCCCCTAAATTGAGTTTTTCTACGAACAACTTTTTTATTTGTGCACCACTTTCAACCAAAACTCGTAAAAGTGCACTTCAATTGATGCCATAAATAATCGGACTATGGAGTCATGGGGCTACCATACAAGCCCAACCTCCCCATTTTGGATCTTCTAAGAAACATTTTTTCTACACCAATTTTAAAAAAAACTCAATGCGTCTTTATCAAAACAAAAAAAAAAGTAAAACAAATGGAATCGTACTATGGGGCCATGCTCCCGCATCCCCCCAATAAAGTTTTCTGAGTTATTTTTTTTTATTTTACCACTTATTCCAACCAAACCTCACACAAATATTGTTTTATCGACGCCACAGAATTTGTCAATATCAAAAAAACCCCCCAAAAAACTTTTAGCCCGAGGAGAGTGAAGGGTATTCAAATTTCGGCCGCGCCCGAAATTAGCCTCGGTCTCGTTTTTTGTTCAGGTCGTAGGCGACGACAGAAGAGTTAATAAATAAATTCGCGGACCACACAGCTTATATGGGATGACAGCTTTATTATATTTTAACAGCTGTGTACGTTCCATATTTTACTTGTTTCAAGGCGACGTTGACAATTTCGCCGAAATAGTCAAATGTATGAAAGTTCGCAGCGGAAGTTAGTCAGGGCGGACCTTAATAACTCCTGAGTCTGCGTTTTCAGGACACATAAACGCAAAAATCAATGCACACGAGATTTCCTATCCATTGATACTAAATTTATACAGATCCGACCATATTGACAAAATGGCGCGCTAAGTTCACATCCGGTGTTCACAATACATATATCACTCTTAGTTAAGATTCAAACCAGGCGTTTTTTTTATTAATTTTTTATAATTAATTACTATTGTGTCCTTGCGTTTTCAGGATGCATAAAACGCAAAAATCAATGCACAAACGATTTCAGATCGATTGATGCCAAATTCATACTTATCCGACCATATTTATACCCTATACCCACAAGATGGTATAGGGTATATTGTTTTTGTTACGACGATTTATGTAACACCTCAAAGAAGCCCCCGGAGGTATGGCAAAGTATATATATATATATGATCAGGGTCGGTCCCTGATTCGAATAAGCCATGTCCGTCTGTCTGTCTGTCTGTCCGTCCGTGTGTCTGTCAGTTCGCACGATAAATCCCGAAATAATGAAGCTAGCGTTTTGAAATTTTGGTCGGATGATTGTTTTGATAAAAGCTTGGATGGTATTGAAAATGGGCCAAATCGGACCAAGGGTTCCCCTACCTCCCATACAAATGACCCCTCCGTGATAGTTTAATTCGGTCATATTTTTCGACAGAATATCACTTGCGACCTGAAATTTTCATCAATGCCAATTGTGACATATGCTTGAAGTTGATGGAAATTAGGGAAGGTCTGACTACCCCTACCCCTACATCCCCTACAAAGCAATATTCCGCCATATCTTTTGATAGAATGCCGCGAAAAACTTCAAACTAGTATCAAATTGTAGCCCTTGGATGCCTTGATAAGATAATAAAGATGTGCCAGGTCCGGCCCATCTACCCCTCCCTCCCCTACAAAAAATATGAAATTGAAAATTTTGGGTTTTGCGCGCCTTCTAGGTCTGTACATAGGTATAGGGTATATACTCATCGTGCTCGGTCTCGTTATTTATTAATTTATTAATAGATCAACGGACGGTAGTCCTTTTTACAATATTTTATAATGTTGCTGTCATATCATTGAAAATTTTATCGAAAACATAAATTTATTACTATTATTATTTGTTTTTAGTAGCTAGGTAGTAAAAAGAAAAAGCAAAAAAAAAAGAATATAATATATAAAGTGCAAAAAATTCAGTAGTTCCAAGAATGCTAAACCGTAAAAAAAATAAAATTACTCTAATAATTTAAAAACTATTCTTTTGAATTCATATTCATTTGTGTTAAAAAATCGCAATGATTTGATACTAAATTTCCAATTGATTTCAATCGCTCAATAGGGGAATTACATAGGTAGTTGGAACCAAATGTAAGTTTTAGGAATAGATCGTGTTTCCGTGTATTTCTAATAGGAATTTTAAAAGATATATGGTAGAGAATATCTGGTGCATCAATATTACAATTTATTAGCTTATGGAGAAACATAGCATCAAAGTAGCTTCTACGAGCTTCGAGGGAGCTTATTTGTAATAATGTTTGAATTTCTAAATAATTTATATTATCACAAGGTATACGTAGCTTATAGGCAATATATCTTAAAAATTTATGTTGAATCGTTTCAACAGTTTTCGTGTGACAATTGTAAAATGGATTCCAAACCATAGATACATATTCCAATTTACTTCTTACTAATGAAAAATAAAGGGATAAAAATAAAGCGCGTGGATGTTACTGAACTCAGATGAATTTCTCATTATAAATCCAAGATTGCGACGAGCTTGTTCATCAATGTCGTTAATATGTTCGTTGAAATTCAGATGAACATCAAAAAGAATTCCCAGATCTTTAATTAAACTAACTTGAGTGAGTGGAGTATTGTTCAAATAATAAGTGTAATCAAATTTAGTTCTGCCTCTATTAAATATGATGAATTGACACTTGGACAAATTAAGCTCTAGTAAATTATTGGTGCAATAAGTATGAAATTTATTCAAATTATTTTGGAGAGTAGAAATATCATCCCAATTATTTATTTCTTTAAAAATTTTGCAGTCATCTGCGAACAACAAAAATTCTACATTTTCAAAAATATGTACTATATCATTGATGAATAATAAGAATAAAAGTGGACCAATGTGTGATCCTTGCGGAACGCCTGAGGTTGGGAAAAACTGGTTGGAATGAGATTGATTTATTTTCACAATAAGGGAACGGTTACGTATGAAATCATCTATCCAATTGATGATGGGATTACTGAAGCCAAAGTTTTTTAATTTAAGCAATAACAGATCGAAATTAACTTTATCAAATGCTTTTGTAAAGTCAGTGTATATCGAGTGCACCTGTGATCGATTTTCGAAGGATTTAAAGATGAAACATTCATAGCTTATAAGATTAGTAGCTGTAGATTTACCTTTACAAAATCCGTGCTGGTTGGGAATTATAAGTGGTCGAACAATAGAGGTTAAACAGTCAGTTACAATATTATCAAATATTTTTGGGATAGATGAAGGAATACTAATTGGCCGATAATTCTGTATATTAGATCTGTCACCCTTTTTATATATAGGCACGACGTAGTTGAGCCCCCATTGAATAGGAAAGTGTCCAGAAGAGAGTGATTTGTTAAAGAAATATTTAAGAAATGGCGGCCAACTTCACATTCCAAGTTTTCCGATGTGCTATAATTAAACAATTAGCGATTCACAAACGAAAATTATTGTCGCACAATGCTAAAACACTGTCGGTCGAACCGCAACTTGACCGAAGGGATCGGCCAACCAGTTTGAAGGTGCTATTTTTTTTAACCCTAGAGAGATAATCATATTTTTTACCCCTGAAAAGATAATCCTACGTCGATTCGACGTGTTGCTAGTTAACATCCTTATAACTTCTTTGTTAAGAGTAACATGTTGCTAAAAGGTAGATATATAATCATTTGTATTTAATATTAATCTGTTAAACTCGTGGTTTTGCAAAATTATCATTTGTTTGTTTATATAATATTAATTTTAAAAAAGTGGTACTAGGAGAAAGTGGACTGTCCTTTCAATAGATTAAAATAAAGGATATCTTTATCGAAACAGGCTTTTAGTGGTTATATCCAAGTGAATACACATTCACATTATGAAGATTTATAAAAATGTCAATTCGGGGCAATTAAAATATTTTTCAGTACAAATTTGTTAAAGATAATCATACGTCGATTCGACGTATATTTGACTTATGACCCCCAATATCTTAGGCTGTGTGGCACCCAAGCCAATAATTTTGCCACGTAATTACGCCTACAGTAGTTTAAAAGTACGATTCTCTATCGAATAAAAAAGGTTCGATTCGACAGTTCTGACACTCCAAGTTGGTACTTTCAAACTGGTTGGGCGAATCCTTCGGTCAGGTTGTGGCTCGGACGACCAGTTTTTTGCATCCTAAAGTGGTCCTCAATCGAATAGAAAAGGTTCGATCCGACAGTTCTATACCCGGACAGTTTTAATTTTTGCTTATACATAATTAGTATAATTACGCAATTCTGGTCAAGTTTTTCTACGGCCGACCAACGTTTTCGATATAACCAAAACTATACTCAATTTTTAAGATAGTTAATTGCCAAAAGTTCAAAAACCCCAGTTTTCAAAAGTCGGAGCGAGTCTTGATTGCAAGTATGATATTACATTGAAGTTTTCGCGTTGCTTAGCGACGAAAAAAATAACATGTGTGAGTGCAATGGGACCAAAAAACACCTAGAAAATAGCACCATCATCAAATTTGCTTCAGCAGCCTTAGCTTTAGGTCTTATGGCCTTAGCCCACCCCCAACAAGGAGGTCAAATTTTCTAAAATGCCGATAGTCTCGATTTTACAAGTGCTCTGATGGCTTCATATTATTTAATGCATTGAAGGAAGCATCTCCGACCATATAAAAAGTATACATATATGATCAGCATGACTTGGGGAGTCGATTGCGCGATGTCCGTCTGTTGCGACGCGTTTTAAGTGATGCCCACACCGGCGCGTCAGCGAATATTCGCGGCGAATATTTCCGCGGCGTCAAAATTGTAACACACTGCGTTGTATGGAGATGCCCATACCAACGCGAATATTCGCCAGTTTTGCAGTATTTTTTCCGTCGCGAATATTCCCAACCTCAAGTCATTTTATTCAAATAATTTTAATTGACATGTGCAGTGTAGTACAACTCGATGTTGGTTGGCCATGCTCCCGCATCCCGCAATAAATTTTTTTGAGTAAATATTTTTATTTGCCCAATTATTCCAACCAAACCCCACACAAATATTGTTTTTTCGACGAGACGGAACTTTTGTGAAGACAGAAGGAAATTAATGGGGGGGGGGGATTAAATACAAGTCGTAGGTACGCCCGAAAAAGCTTTTAGCCCGAGGGGAGCGAAGGGTATCCAAATGTCGGCCGCGCCCGAAATTAGCCTCGGTCTCGTTTTTTATAAACCAATCTCAACCGAACTTCATATAAATGCATCCCTATTGAGGTCACAAAAGATATGTAAAATTGTGTGGAGTCGAACGATGGGGTCATGGGGCTGCTATACAAAAAGACAAACCCAACACCCCAAATAAGGTTCTTCTAAGAAAATTTTTTTTATTTGGGCACCAATTTCAACCAAACTTCATGCAAATGTGTTTCAATTGATGCCACAAAACATATGTAAAAATCGATGGGAAGGGGCCATGGGGTCATGGGGCTGCCGTACAACCACCCTCCTCCATTTTGGGTTCTTCTATGAAACATTTTTTATACCAATTTCACAAAACCTTGTTTTAACGTGTCTTTATCGAAACAAAAAAATAAAAAAAAAAAACAAATGGAATCGTTTCCCGGTCGCCGGAAAAAAAGCCTGCGGAGAGTGAAGGGTATCCAAATTTCGGCCGCGCCTGAAATTAGCTCCGGTCTCGTTGTAATGAGAGGAATTCGATTCACATTTCAAAAATAGAGACAATGCATTTGCAACGCATATGTAGTTGACAGAAGCTTTCACATTTACGCAGTATCATCTCATCTAGAGTCATACAAACCATCCTTTTCCTTTATAATTATTATATTTCCGGCAAAAGTCCCTACGTATTTCCATAGATGCTACGAAATCTTAAATATGTACATACGTATAGTAAAATATGTCTTACCACGTCTGCTTGTCTATTAATAGATCTACGCAGGGGTGTTTCATTTTTCGAATAAATTATATGTACGTATACCTTAGAATGCGACAAGTTCTATAAATATATCATTCCAAATAAAGTCAACTCCAGCAACGATGCAGCCACGATGGTCTAAAAGTATCGTTCCTTTTTGTCGTTTGTCATCTTTAAGAAAGCGATGCAAAGGACAAGACACATATCATGAATTATGTATATTACCAATATTATAAATAAATAATAAATATAAAATACAAAAAAATTATAAATAGTGAAATTTAAATGCTATCGTGTTTATCTTCAATATTAACGTCGTCCTTTGTAATATTTATATGCCGTATATGCATCGATTCCATAAATGATTGCTGCTATGTAACCCATCCACTGTATAAATAAATAGTGTACATAAAGTACGAAATAGAAAATATGTACTTTTCTTGATGTCGAAAACGAATTTTATGTGCCAACTTACATACACTCCCACCATGGCCGGATACGCCATAAATCCAGGAACTATTAGAAATTGCGGATACAGCCATAGTATTGTTGTGGTTGCCATGTAGCTGGATGAGGTTGCGTACATAAAACAGGAAATGCCATTAAAAAGGGTTTCCTGTAAAAAAGGAAAAGATATAGGAGCCATTTTATATTACTATATATTAAATAAAATAACAATATATAATAATTAAAAATCTTAACTACTCGTTCTAAAAAATTTAAGGTCGATCCACATCAGTCACATTCATCAGCCACAGTTACATTCATCTTCCATACAAGTTGACAGATTGTCAGTTAATTGATTGACTGACAATCTGTTAACTTGTATAGAAAATGATTGTGACTGATGACTGGAAAGTGTATCCAGTGTATCCTTTAGGGTATGTTACTTCTCCTTTGCTTACTTTTCACCATTAAGGATTATATTATATTGATAAAGGAATGAATGGACTCCGTCTGAAAACGGTTTTAACAGCTGGGATGTTCAACTTAATATTTAAAAGTGCAACATTTTTGGGGCCCCTGGAATCAGCAGTGGGTAAAACCTCTAACGGCTAAGTGAAAACACTATAGTGATGCGACATTTGGGAGAAGCAGCGCTGCGTCAAACGAACAACTGATTACTTTTTCGGATCCTCGAATCTACGCTCGCTGAATAGACGCTCTTCTGGATCAGGTAGAAAAATACAAGCATAGTTGCAATTCAGAAAATGGCTCGCTCGCAACTCGCACACTATTTTTACGAGTGGTTAAGAGCATCAAGGAGTTTCGAGTCGCTTTAATCCTGACTAAACAGCTCGAGGATCACGTTAACGGTTTCAAACCCACAAACGAGCGCCTATGTGCGATCCGCATTCAATATCGTTTCGCTATGATCTCCGGCTCATCAATGCGCATGCCCCTACTGAAAAAAAGAAGACACGGTTAAGGACGAGTTCTACAACCACGTAGAAACACTCTTCGACCCACTTCCATCAAACGAAGTCAAGCTGCTGCTGGGGGACTTTAACGCCAAAGTCAGAAACGAAAGCTGGCATAGGTCACAGCCTCCACGATGAAGTCAATAATAAGAGTCAGCGACTTATCTACTTCGCGAGTGGCAGAAATCTGCTGATAAGCTCTACATGTTTCCCTCATCGACGCATCCATAAGCAGACCTGGGCATCCTCAGATGAATACACTGTGAACCAGATCGACTACGTCCTTATCAGTAAGAGATGGGCTCTAAAAATGTCTAAGACGTTCGATCCTATCGAGGAGCTAACTGCAACTCGGATCAATATTTGGTGAAGACGACAGGTGCAGTATTTCTTCGGTATACACCCATCGAGAATCAAACCTGCCAAGTTTTTCGAGGTTGACAATCTGATCAAAGATGCCACGGTGGCGGCCGCGTACACTACCTCCCCTGAGGGAAAACGGTCGCCCATGTTAAATAACATTTGCAATTAAGACGTTCATGAACTCTGGGAGAAGCTCTAAGACAGCATCAAAGAAGTTACAGAGAAGGTCGTAAACGAACAGACTGGTTCGATGATGAATTGAGGGGAAAAATTAAGCGTAATCGAATATATATATGTATATACTCCGAGCCAAGAAAGAAAAATACAAAGATTTTCGGCGAGTACATATATATAAAAAGGTAATAAGACGTAAGAAACATTTTGACGAGCAGTTACAGAAAATAAATGAAAGATTAGTCAGCAAGAACAATAGACAAGCGTGGAAACTATAAACACAATTAAGAACGGCTATCAACCCAGGACAACCCCGAAAGATTGGCGCAAGAGCATAATCTGCCCAAACCACAAAAAGGGTGACACACTCAAATGTGAGAATTACAGGGGCATCTCATTAATTTGTACGACTCATAACATTTTATAAAAATATCTGGAAAACGATTAATCCGTACGCAGAACAAATCATTGGTGAATATGTATAGGCGGGCATAGACCTAAATCGATCAACAACCGATCAGCTCTTTACTGTGAAGCTGTTACTTCAAAAGCGCTGAGAATACAACATCGACGTGTACGTGTACCAAATTTTGATCGACTTAAAGGAAGCGACAGTATTGACTCTACTACGTACAACTAAACAGATTAATAAAAAAATTAATTAATTTTGGTTATTTTTAATTCAGTAGACTACAGAGGCTTAGCAACTAATTTAGCGATAAAATAAATAGTGGAAGGGTTAAAAAAAGGCCATGAGTTGAGATTTAACCATGTTGAGTATCATATCATATCAACGGGGACATCGAGTACATTTCATTTCGGATGTTTTCTTCTAGTTCCAGATACCGTGGACGGAGGAAACTTTTCACAGTAAGGCATGGTTTTTGACATGAATCACAAAAAAGCCTATTTCCCCGTAACAATAAAAGTTATCTAACTTAGACTTCGACAGCATTTTTCTAGTAAAAAACTGTAGAATCTACACTCAGGAAAATGAGTCCAGTAAACCTAAAAGTTTTTGTCCCATTATTTTATTGTCGAAGCAGGCGTAAAATAATCCGATCTATTGCAGTGCACAGTGAAAAAAAGGATATCAGTTGGAGGAGAACGAAAAAACCGGTAGAAGCTCAACAAGCCTGAACGGCTTAATATGACTGAACATCTGAAAGAAGAAGGAGAAAATCAGGTATGCCGTGCACGGGATATCCAGTTCCCGAAAGTCGTCGTACAGATCCGGAAGAACTTTGTTTTTCCCTGGCTAGTTAGAGCTTAATAGTTTAAATGCCGATTTTCAGATTTTTTATTAAAGCAATAAATTTCGACTAATGTTGTTATATGAATGGCTTTGCCTTTATTTTTTCAGCTTAGACCACCATGTATTTACATTATAATGAATACAATTTTTGCCGATCAGTGTATAGGAACCAGCCGATTTGGAGTATAGAAAGGAGATGCCTAATGGTGATAGATAATAATATTTCAACCCAAACAAGGGCGAACTAGAGCCACATAGGGATTTGTATTTCCAATACTTACAAATAAACTCTGGCGCACTAAATTAAAGGATTTTTCCGAAAAGCAGTACACTAGAAGCAGGATCACAGTCGTTGTATATGTACTAGCCGTCGCGGCTTGAAAACTAAAGAGCGCCTTTCCAATATTACTGGCGTACGGTATCCCGAATTGCACAAGAAGTGTTTCACAAAAACTCGCTAGCAAAATTTCACTCAACTTCATTAGGCCAAAACGGGAAGTTAGAAAACCAAAATTTACACAAGTCAAAATTTGACAACAACAAACATTTATGCCTCGTCCTCCGTTGCCGGAATACGGATTTCCGTTATGTCGACCGATTGCAATCGTAGGCATCTTGCAGGAATCTTTGTACGATACTGACTGTAAAGTCTTCCAAGGGTGTCCCAACACCCAACAGATATTCCATCACACATCATCAATGCAGGGATCCGTCTTTGTATCTATAAATACACTTTCTACAATTTCGTCGCGTGGATGAATCTTCAAGTGCATGTTCTTGGTAATGTTATAGAATGCCGTGTACATACATTATGCACATATGTATTTCCTTTTCTGTTTTTCTGAGTATGCATATTGGTTAGGAAGGTGAATGAAATTACACATTATCATATCGTACTCATTCGAGCGAGATCATTTATTGTGATCTCAGTCTCGGTTAGCAGATTGAAGTAATTTAATTAATCTCATCGTCTGCAGGAGATCATATTTAAAATAATAACTAAATTTAAGCAGAACGAGGGGTCAAACCTTGCATTTATCTTATCTTCATTGAAACAGTTTGTTGCTTATAAACAGATATTGTAGATGGCTATAATTCCATGCAAGTTTGAGGAGATATTGCCATGGAGTTTCGTAAACTTCATTAAAATCTATTCAATCGATCTCCTTCAACAAATTAATTAAATTAGACCAACAACGTATTGATCTCGGTAATGTAATGTAATGACACTATCCAAGATAGATCTGCATGTAGAAATAGGCTGAGACATTGGGTGCGGTTCTCAAACGCACCGGTCGCATATGTTCCCACAACATGTTGTCCATTCTGATCCTATAACTGCGGTTTCGCGGATCAGCAATAACTTTCGGTGTTTTCCGTATGTCTATGTCTATGTGTAATATGTAAACGAAAAGTTCCGGAGATTTCTTATTCGTAAAATCGCAATTAGAGGATCAGAATGGACAAATTGTTGTCGAGACATATGCGACCGGTGCGTTTCGGAGCCGTACCCAATACCGCAAGAACGGACGACGCGACGACGTCACAGTGAGGCAGTAGTGGAAAAAAAACAATACTATTGGAGAGCTTTGGGTGAATGATTTATCACATAGTAAACATTTTGAAGTTGGTTTCTACAAAAAATGTCTGGCCGATATCTGTCACAGTAAGAAATCAACGGCTCTCAATGGGTTTAATCATTGAAGGTCAAATTGACCCTAACTGGATTTTTGCCCAATCAATTGGCGATGGAAGATGGACATCCATTACTACTTT
Organism: Microchrysa polita; assembly: GCA_949715475.1. Lineage (NCBI taxonomy): Eukaryota > Metazoa > Arthropoda > Insecta > Diptera > Stratiomyidae > Microchrysa > Microchrysa polita. Next base: position 51,510,519 of record OX454417.1, read on the forward strand.
TGATGGAGAATGACTGCCACAACCACAGCATGAATAACGACCACAGTTTTGTGTCAAAAAATCAGCAACTGAGAACAGATTATTGTCATGACGGCTTGTACGGAAAATTGCATGGCAATACGCTCCACACGTCAAATCAAAAAAGTGAATCCGATGGTCACATATACCTTCCGATTTAATTTGCAATGAAAAAATCTCGCCAATCTATCGGAGGTCTGTGGCGCTTGTTAGACACGATTTTTGAATGTCTACTGTAAAATATGTTGGGTTCTTTGAACCGGAGATAGCCGTAGTTTTTATCCTATTGAACTAGTTTTTGGTGCAGAGTATAAAGGAGGGACTCTGTCTTAACGTTCAACCAAAATTTCCCCCCTCACTTCCCCCCGGGGAGGAGCTATGGCGTGTCGGCTTAAAAAGTTCTAATAGGCGAATCAGGTGTGTCCTTGGTCGGAGCAAATTTTTTGCCAAAAGTCAACTTCATTTTATTAAAAACATTTCCCTAAATCAACCTGGCTGAACAAGCATTTCTTTCGGAATTAAAATAAAAAATGTAAATGTTCAAAAATGATAGTATCCCATTTTATTTATTGGTCTAGGGTATAATTTAGCGTAATAAGTCAATTATATTATATTTCGTTGCAAAGGTATTTTTTAGGGATGTAACGGATGTGGTTTAGCGGATGCGGATGAATGAAAATGTAAATTTGCGGATGCGAATGCGGATGCGGATGTCATAAAATTTGCAAATGCGGATGCGGATTAATTAAAAAATATATGAAATGAATTTTGCTAATACCGAAAATCAGATACTATTCAGTTTTCAGGAATATTCGACATGTTAGAAAAAAAAAGTACAAGGAAGGGCCAGCTTAGCAAAATGTGAAATCATTTTGCTTCATTAAAAAGCAGTGTCCTAGTCGAAAGCCTTTCTTTTCCATTAAATTTTTTTCATTTTGGACCTTTTTTAAATAAGCTCCATAACTTTTTAAAGAATGCTATTTCAGCCGTAAAATTTTGTATACGTATTCACAATAAGTTCAAGATCATTTCAAGGTAAACATTGAGTCGCTCCGGTCAAGGACACCCATTATACCCCATTTTTATTCGTCAAAACGGCATGTCGATAACTCCCCCTAAAATTGGAGCAGAGTGCTAAATTTTGGTTTGTTGCGATTGGTGGACATAGTCACCCCACCCCACCCACCAAAAATCAGCTCATTTGGATAAAAACTGAAGGTATCTCCCATACAAAGTGACCCATCAGCAGTTTGTTCTACGAACTACTCATTTTATAATCTGTAGACAAAGTTGTCTTGGGTCACTAATAATTTGATGTAGTTTTTTTCGTCCTCAGACCATTTTTCTGTATCTCTTGCCGTTTTTGAAATAATCGCAAAAAAACGAAAAAATGCCCCCCTTTCACCCCTTTTTTTAAGGTTACGGCCTCCAATCGGTTGGGACTTTTAATGCCATAATCTGGGGACCATCCCCAACCATAATCAAAAAGAAATTTCCGATGTAGGTTTTTTGCCGTTCGATGGCCATATTGTGGCCCAATTTTCTTAGACTAATATCTACATGCATTAGATTTGGTTTCTTGCAATCGCTATCAATTCTCTATTCTATGAGTGGTTTAGAATGTAGATGATTAGATGGGAAATTTGTTTTTTATTGATATCCGCATCATATCCGCATACAAAAATGCGGATTGCGGATGCGGATGAGGATGTCAACATGAGGATGCGGATGCGGATGTAGAATTTGATGCGGATTATCCGCAGTTTTGGTGCGGATGCGGATATCCGCAGCATCCCTAGTATTTTTGTGTAGTTTCATGTGTCCTCGAACCATTTTGCTGTAACTTTTACAGTTTTTGAAATAATTAAGAAAAACTGAAAAATGATTCCCTCTCCCCCTTAAAATCGGAATAACTTCAAAACTATCTGCGTGCAACCTATTCCATTCGATTTGGAATGGCTAAATGCATTAAGATTGACTTGTTTTTATAATTGTTTCCAGAATTTGTTTGCCCCACTGTGCGACACGTGCCGATAACGTAGGTCGAGCAACGCGACGCATTTGAAGATTTTTGAAAAAATAATTTTCTTGTACGACTTAAACCTCAATATCTCCAAAGCTAGAGTTAATTTTGGCTCGATTTTGACATAATTTGAATAAATTTTACTAAACTTCAGAACTTTAGGGGCAGTTTGAATTGAATTGAAATCGAGCTAAAATTAATTCTAGTTTTCCTCACTTAATGCGTTAGAACTGTTAGACATAATGGAACTAGAATAAAATGATTTCTTACATATGATCGGTAAGACTATGCGCCAATTTAAAAAAAAATCGTATGAGCACCTCACCTTGGCAGAAGTTGGAAAAAATTTAGATGGAAAAATAGATTGTTTCTGGGTTAAATCACAAAAATTTGACTTTGAAGCTCTGTAAAAACCAAACCTCTTATCCGATTTTATTGTAGTTAGTTTTATTTTTTTAGGTAAAATGGTTGGCTGTAATAATCATCTTATTTCGCTACTCTGGATAGCTTAGCTTTAGAGATATTGAGGTTTAAATCGTGCAACAAATTGATTTCAAAATTTTTCAAATGGCTGTGACAGCTAAGGTGTTAAGAATTGGGGTTATGTTGCGTACAACTTTTTTGGTGGAAATCACATGAGGAATCACAATCCGGTGCGTTTATGCGGCAGTTTCCGGACACCCTGTATAAATGAGAAATTCACATAACGGCTTTGTTATACATTTATTAAAAAATAATTCACAATTAATCATATCGCATTGACTGCTTTAGCTCTCGAACGAATTGGCATAAACTGTAGCCCAATACTAGAATCATATCCATTAAGTAAAGACCAGCTGTTATGAACCCCCAAAGCTAAAAAAGACGAAAAATACATTGTCATTTACGAGTGCGTATAGATGTTCGTTCACTCTACCAAACATTTATAGTATTTGTCCTTTTCGCCATTAAAGTATTTTTTTCCAAAACATGAATATGTGACATACGCGTAAAGTACAGTTCCACATCCAGTTATCAATAATTCCTGTAATTATTAATAAATAGATAATAATTCAAAAGAAACTACTACGTCATATTGGGTGAATGGTATCCGGCCACAATAGAATTTATCTATATTTTCTCGTTTCTCATTATATAGTTCGCTCGAATTAACATACGAAATTTTCTTTTGCACAGTCTGTCTATTTGAACCTTTTTAGAACGATACTTACAAAGAAGCACTGCCGCATAATACGGAAAGTCCTTATTGACATAAATGAAATCAGCGTAATAACTGTTGTGGGCGCAATAATGGACATAACATATTGAAGCTGATGAAGTTTGTACTTTTGGATTTCTATAAAACAATCGTCACAATGTCGTAGTTCACAACTTTTGAGAATTTTCAAAGCACTTTTCAAAATTAACGTTGTGGTCACTAGTTCGGCCAATTTCAAAAAAACACATATGGACAAATGAAATTTGTCTGAATTCCGTATTCGACGACAATAGTTCCCAAAACCGTTCAGCATTTCGATTTGGTATGTATAGTATTAATTAATGCTCAAATGAAACTGTAAGAATCACAATTTCATACTAAACTAATACTCATACTAAACTTCATCCGATTTTGTGTTTGACTATGATTCATTTATTAATCGTTTATAATTTCCTTCCATGTGTTATTTATCTTGGAAATATCAACGCAATATTACAAAAAAAAATGAATAATTTATTAATAATAAGCGGTAGGTTGCTAAGCCTAGATAAAGAAAGAAAACTTTAAGTTAAAATGAATTCAAAGTAACGAGAATTTAATAATATTACGAAGTATAAGTATACATAGGTCCAATATTTTACTAATACTAACATATGACAAAAATTTCAAAAACGCTATGTTAATTATTTCGGGAGTTATACCCTTTTGGGGAATTTTCGGTTCAATATTTTTTCTTTCATAATAAGTTTTAAATGGCATTCAGACTATCGACTAAATCCTAGATTTAGCTAACAGTTGTACACTTGAATTTAATGACATACGATTTAATCTAGTAGACGGGGTTCGACTCGATTAATTTAGTGGTCTTAGTAAATCCTGTCAGTAGTGTGAATTGGGTCCCTACCGGTTCCATAGAGACCGAAAATTTAGAATATACCTGGAGCTTACTGTTAAGTCTTTTGATGAAGTAGTAATAAAAATAAATGCAGTTTTTAGTATGTGAACAAAATAATTTAAAAAAATAAGAAAAAGTAGGTTATTTCATCTTAAAAATACTTTTTTTTTAACTATAATTTTCTAATCTAAGGGCTCCATTACACATTCATAGTTCTGTTAACATATCATAACTCGATTTCATTTAGTGCACGTGTGAAAAATTAAACCAAATGAATGGAGTAGGCTTATTCATATGATAATAGAAATATCTGTGTAATGAAGACCTAAGAGTTATTTGTTACCAATTAATTTGATAATTTCAATATTTTTTCATAAATCGTGATCCAAAGTTTGTACATTTTTAGACTACTTTCCACAGCTATCTCCTCGATAGTTTTAATATATGGATCCCAAGTTTGTTTTTCATTCATTCTAGAAAATGTCATCGGTTAAGTGGGGATCTTCATTGGGCATACACTGATTAAGTCGATTTTTGAAGTTCGTCTCCACTCTTTGCAGCATATCAATCGGTATGTTGGTTGGCAATGGCGTCGCGAATGTTGTTCTAGAAAAGAGCTATGGGTCCGTAGTCGATCGACATAAACCAGGGATTTCAAATAACCACATAAAAAAATCGCATGGAGCCAAATCTCGAGAGCTTGTCGGCCATTGGAGATCGCCTCTTAGAGAGATGATGCGGTCGGGTCGGTTTAGCGACACTTCCACACTCCCGAAATGAGTTAACCCACAACAGAATAGAATTACGGCAAGGAACGAGTCTGTGAGGAGGAATTTCAAAGCAAGCGCGGAATGCACGTTGTGTAGAGTCTAGCAACAAGTGAGCGACCGTTAGAAAAGAAGCTCTCGACGGGGCCGGCGAAGCCCCACTGCTCTCTAGACCAGCATGATGGCAACTGACTAGAATGGGAAAAACTCAAGATGCGCCCAACTCACCTCTCGGAAGTTTTTTCAAATAAGTAAGTTTCTCTGGCGCATCCTGTATTTCTAAACACATGTTTGCACCAACTACCAAATGGGGCAATTTAGCGATATGGTTTTCACCAATGTGGGTAATGAGAGCGTCATCAAATAACAGTGTTTTAAGGGTTTTGTCGTCCACACAATGCAAATTTCAAAACGTCTATAGAAACTTCGTTTTGAGTTTTTGAATATTTTCAAAGCTCGCACATACACGAAGAGTCCGTGGATTCCGAACCCACCGAAATTTCATATAAAAAATGATAATTTTTTTTTAAACGGGACGTGATGAGAGACGGGACGTATTGGGATCGGATGGGACGGGACGAAATGACAAAATGACGAAACGCCACGTAACGGTACATTACGCGATGGCAGACTACTATGACCTTACCCTCCGATCACCTTCCCATTATTATAAACCAGCCGAACTGAAGAGGACAGAACGGCATACGTTTATCAACCACAATTGGGAGGGTTTCACAACGTTTACTACGATGAAGTTTGTCGCGCTATCTACTCCAACAAACGCTAGAGAAGCCGAGAAGAATGTAAGGAATGTCATTGTCAAAGCGGCAGCTCGCTTCATTCCGGCAGGACCGAACGGTTGACATCATCCCCACTTATACAGCGGACCAAGTTTCAGGAGCAATCAAGAACGCTAAACACTCTAACGCTTATGGACCAGATGGCATTTCAATGGTCATGCTGAAACATCTACATAAATCTTCCGGCTATGGAATATCTCACTTCAACTTGTCGATATCCACGCTTGTCATCCATGAATTCTGGAAGAAGAACACAATTCTACCACCCGTTGCAAAGACGCTCGAGGCACTCATCCACCCTACTATTGTATCACATGCTGAGCTAACTTCCCACCAGCATGACTTCAGGAAAGATGCATAGTATCACAACAGCTCTGGATCTAATCAACTATCACATCCACAATGGCCTCAACTAGAAAAACCCCTGTGCCAGAATCGTTTTAGTGGCTCTTGACTTGTCGAAAGCCTTCCACACGGTCATTAAGTATCTAGCTTCTTTACAGAGTTTCGAGGCAGGTGTTCAAAGCCGAAGAAAATTAAGCAGGGAGTTCCACAAGGTAGTGCACTCTCTCTTACATTGTCTAACATCTACCTGGCGAGCCTTCCAGCACCCCGGAGGGTACCGAAAGAGTTTCCTATGCGGACGATTGCATCGAACTCACCATGGGGAATGATTTAAAAGGTATGTGCCCAACTGAATGACTACATTGAGAAACTGGTGGAGTTTTTCAATATCCGCCACCTAGTCATATCGACGTCTAAATGTACTGCAACACTTCTCACCACCTGGACGCAGGAATTTTCGGAGTACCTTAAGATCCGTATTGGTAAGAATGATAACGACGTTTTTCCTACTGTTACAAATCCTAAGATCCATGGGGTGTAAGAGGACGTGATATATAGACAAAATGCACAGTAGGAACAACGTAATAAAGACACTAGCCGTTCTAAAGGCACCTAGGGCAAGGACAAACCATGATGGTCACTTACAAAGCGATAGGTCGAGCAATCTCTATGTCTATGCATCACCGGTGTGGTCACAAATCGTTTGTGACACAAAACTAAATAGGATCCAGGCATGCCAGAATGCTGCTCTAGGTTGCTCGCTACAGGTTGCCCCCTGATATCGTTCCAGGATCATCTTCATCAGGAAATCAGCATGTTACCAGTGAGTGATCATAATATTTTCCTGTTTCTTCAATATCTGGTCGGTTGCTATCGAGAGGATCATCCAAACCATCATCTCATGGACAATACTGCCCCTCCACGACATGTCAGGAGTGGACTTAGAGATCTCGAAAGAGTTGTCCAGAGATACAAACGGGCCTCCAGATATATTTGATTACACAGCATACCCTGCTACCATCGCAGATATTCACACAGCCGTAGTGAATCGGTCAATAGGGAGATTAGGTAGGGCAGGCGCGCACAGAGGGTGAGGCAAAAGGGGCAATTTGCCCTAGGCCCCGCGTTGGAGAGGGCCCCGCAGGGACAGTGGTCTCGTAGTGCGCATACGTCTGCAAAATTATAACACGAATTGATGTCAGTTGTCAGATAAATTTTATTTAAATCTCTATTTATCTTGTTTTGCGATATTCAAACCATTTCTAGGACCCTATAGGATTACCCTTCACCTACTTTTTTCAATTAAAATTGTTAAATCTAAAATTGGCACTGATCTTGATATATTTTAGGTGTTGAGATCAACAGCACACTCTGCCGAAATTTATCTAATTAATCGGTATTCTCTTAAAATCTGAGTGTTCTCGAACTACATATATGTGTTTTATAGAGAAAGTGTTAACCAAGAAACTGAAAACGATGGAAGCCCTTTTGGAACAGTGCACACTCGGTCTTAGTAAGGTTTATGAAGAGACAAGAATTTCGATTTTCGCAATGCCATCAGCAGTGACGGAACAACTTCACTCTGGGCCTTCCCGCCAACTTCTTGAGTGGGCCCCCTACACTGAGAAAAAAAGTAGAGTGAAATCAATCGAAACACTCTTAAAGGTCGATCCACACTTTTCAGTCATCAGTCACAGTCATTTTCCATACAAGTTAATTGATCGACTGACAATCTGTCAATTTGTATGAGAAATTACTGTGACTGCGACTGATGACTAAAAAGTGTGGATCGATCTTAAACCAAGTATGTATTTTGAAACATGATTTTGACGTTACAGTTTTTCTACTAAAATTAAGAACATCGACATCGTACTTAAAATAACTTTGCTGAGAGCTACTTTGGCTCTTTGCATTCTTAAGCGTTCTTGTTGTAACGTTTACTAAATTAACGATTTCATCAATTATTTTTTTTTTAATAAAAATGCTCACGCAGCGCAGCATTGACCTCTATAGGTGTTAGTGATGTTTAAGCATAGAAAATTACCTGCGCCTACAATGAGATTCGATCCCGCGAACCTAATGCCGCTCTCTCAGGTACCAGCATCGTGGCATCCTGTAGTAGGAACAACATTTATAGAGTTTCCAAGGACAAATGTTCTTTTTCTCAAAGGAGCCACTTTTATTTATATGCCCCGGGCCCCGTAAATCCTCTGTGCGCGCCTGAGGTAGGGAGTCCTCGCAGTATTACCACCACCTACATCGCCTGAGGCTCGCGATAGCCACAAGAGCGACACTTGCCCAGTTTAGGTCAGGCTAGTGTTCGCGCCGCAATGCTTACCTATCTCAAGTTGCGGTGGTGCGTCTCATGATGTGGACCACCTGTTGCGATGCCCCGCTGCACCTACTAACCTCACTCCGAGGGCGTCATGGGACAACCCTATTGAAAATGAGTTTACACATCCATAGAAATGCACAGCGGTTCACGTCTTTCTGCACCGCTACAACAACAACGCAATGGGACGGGACGAGTAAAACATGAAATCAATTTATTTTATTAAAATAAAACATGAAAAACGGTACGAGACGGAACTGAACGGTAAAACATGAAAAACAGACAAGATCGGTATAGGAAACGGGGCGGAGTAGAACAGAACGGTATGGTACGGCATGGTACAGTAAAACAGGACGGAACGCAGTAAAACATGTTTGTTCATTTTTCGACATCCCTACTTGGTAGCTAGGGACGTGATGAACGGAACGGGACGGGACGCAACGCAAACGGAGTGGATTGGCAGTTAGCGGGTCGGGTTTATCTGCAGCATCCACAAAGATCTCGGAATAGGTGAAGCAAGACGGAAGTCTGCAAATAGGCATGATGCTTAAACAATAAATAAACGAACCAACTCCTGTGCAGTACACTATACGGTTCAGTAGGGCATGCAGCTCAGGTTTTATTCGGTAAAGAGTTAAGGAATAGGAATGATAATTTTATTATTTATAAGCAGTGGCGTGCATTCCATAGAGGCTCTTTAGTCCGGATCAATTATTGCACGGTAGTCCAGACTAACAAAGGGTAGTGTGGACTAACGAAACATCAATTTTTATCTGAGGAAAAACCGTGCAAATAAATAAATTCGGACTATAGAACAAAAATTATGGAAATATTTATAGCAGTCCGAATTAGCGTGATATCAGTATTTGGTTATCCGGATTACCGAGTCAAGCCTGTATAATTAGTGTGCAGTGGTTATGGTTAAATTTCATCATTTCGATCCGATCGAGTCAGAAACCTTGTGTGTAGGTGGAAAATATAAAAGTAAACATCTTTTCATGTATAAATAAAATTATTTATTTATATTTAACTTGATGTGTTGTGTTGCCTCCTTTGGATAATTGATTGATTCACTTCATTTATTCAACATCAATATTTATTTATAGTTTTGATAGGTTTCAAGAAATATTGACGTTATATATTCCATTTCATTTTTTACATACTATTTCAATTACATCATTCTATATGCAATACCTGTTTCTCTTATTTCCTTAGGTTGCTCCATATCCACCGAAGTATTGCTTATTTTAAAATCGAAACGTTGAACAATCTTCGGAATAAAAACCCTCGGTCTATTATGAAAAACTCGAATATGGGCTCGATAATTCAAGCATAATACCATGTCGATAATAAATGTTATCGACACTAGTATCGATAAAACCTATGTATGTGATAAATCATTTTCATCAAAAATATAAAATACAAAGAATTCAATTTGAAAACTTACCAACTGAAATGTCATCATATCAACCCAAAATTTATTACAATTACGATAAATTGAAAACAGTTTGCTTGATGAGTTGATGTAGCCGCTTAGCCCGTAAAAAATCGAAAAGGGCTCCTGTTAAAATAATCATTATTATTTTATATTTAATTATGTATATTATTTTTTGAGTTTACCAACTGTGTTTGTCGCACCATATGGTAGTGGTTTTTTGAGAACGAATATGTTAGAAACAGAATTACAGTTAACGGAAGAAGAATAATTGTTGTTTCAACAAAGTCATCGAAATTTGTGAATAATCCGTCACATGTAACATCCTCGGGAAGTGTGTCAACAAATGATTTTTTATTTATAATTATGATTAGCATCAACACCATTTGCAAGATTTTCACAAAAAATGACGGGGAAAATAAAAAATACAAATTTAGAACATTAAAACATGTTTTAGAGCGTCGTATTGTTTTAAGTTTACTGCTTGTTGTTGCTTGAACTAATTCAGAGGTAATGTCATCAGTATTCATTTTTGATAAGATTTACTTTACAACAAATATTTATTTATAATATTATAAATCGCGCTTTGATGTTATATTTTACGTTACGACTTATATTGAAGAGGTCCGAGTATAAAAACTCTATCAGTTTCCTCCATTCAGATTACTTCAATAGTATTAGTATTATGACTTCCAGAAAACAAATAAACGCACGCACCAATCAACGACAACTAAAAGAGGCAATTCCACAAGGCATATTTAACATATTATCTTAACACCAGCGTAAAATCCAAGAAATAATAAATGATTGGAGCTTTGATAAAGCTTGTTGAACTATTCATCGAAAATTATTATTCTTATAATACACATTATCCCATATTCAAGACTTATTTCCGTTTCCAGCTTTGTATTAATCAGCACAGCAATATTATTTAAATTACTTTTCACTTGGTTTTACCAGTATTGGTATATGTTATTATAGTTTTTCAATGTTTTTATCCAAAATGGTTACGAGTCTTATATTGCTTATCGGATATTTTGAACATTAATTTTCATATCGTAAATATTTCTCCATGTGTCATTAATAGCGTAACACGCATGTTGGAAATGGATGCTGATTATGGATTTGAAGTCGATTGTTCATAAACGCTACTCCAAGCTCTTCGTGGCCTGATGATAAATCGCGAGTTTGAATTGTACAGATTTCAAAGTGAAAGTGAAGTGAAAGATAAAAACCAAACCAGTATACCATTCTAAACGTAACATAGGGTGCATCGACCGATTGAAATAATTATTATGATTGTATAGTACAGAATATAGTGTTTCTTTTTAAAAGCTCCCAGTATAACCAATAAAAAGAATATTCTCCAAAATGAACACATCCCAAAACAACAGAATCATCCCTTCAATTTCCGGATCTTTGGATCGAGATGAAGTCGACCATACACGACCCATAATAAAATGTAACGTTGGCGGTGGAGTGAATGTTTGCGGTTATCGTATTTTGAAGTGTATCAATTTCTATTTCCTCCACTCGAGTTGTCTAGCAGTGAAAGCTTTAGAAATGTTTGTTATTAAGACAATTGAAAAACAACGAATTTTCGAAACACCACATAACAGTGATCCAGACAAGTATGTCAATCCGTTGGCGGACACTTGGACTCGCATCAGCCCGATTATACTGATCTTTATACTTGCCTACACATTTTCAAACAAGACATTTTACTTGGTCCGGCAAAGCTGCGTGGTAAGTACTAAAAAATATATCCCCGGCCATTAAATCCCGGTCCAAGGGAACAATTAGTCAATTTGTGTGGAAATTTTTGAATGCAGTCCTTTTCATTCCCTACACTTAATACTCCTGTGCAGTGTTGCCAACTGGAAATTTAGAAAACGGCTAAATTTAGCCGGAAAACCGGCTATATATTAAAAAAAAAAACGGCTAAAAACCCGGCTAAATCAATTTCAGCGAGAAAAACGGCAAAAAACCGGCGAAATCATACGAAACAGTCACATTACGAAAAAATATAGTAAAAAACTGATTTAATAATTTTATTTCTTTTCTGGAGAACTACTCGTAAACTATGCCTTAGGCAGATTCCTTAGTTTTATTACATACAATATGCTCCAATCGCTGGAATTAGAGTCAAAATTTACTTTGTTCGGAGTTAGATAGCTCAACTAGTCAAAACTGTTGTATACAGGTACAATTTCTCGGTCAAGTCCATAACCACATTAGGTTCGAAATTGTGGAACATAAAATTCGTAAAAGGAACGTCCACGTAACTATGGGCAAGGGCATTCGCATTTATGTATGGATTTTTTGATTCAAAGTTAACCATTTTGGGCCAAAGACACATATTCAAATCATCATGACGATAATCCATCATGATTATAAAAGTTCGAAATTGGAGTGACACATATGCTTTCGTCATTAGAATTCGTCATTTACTTTTGACGTTTGTGTAAATGGTGAAAATGTCCCTCACAATTGCGATATTTTGATGAATATTCAATTAAATAATTTGAGGACACACTTTTCTTAAAGAATTTGAATAGAAATGTGTAAAAATTGATAACAAATTTAATATTTTTGTAAACATTCTTGTTCTTAAATTTTACAACAGATGGCGTCCCCAGTCCTTATTGAGCAAATGATGGTCCAATTGCGTAATTTGGGACTATGCGTCATTCGAAAATATGTGTCAAGCCACTGCGTCAAGCTTGTTATTCATTTTCGAATTTGAGCTCTCCAATTTTTTTGTTTAATTTTCCATAGTTAAGAAATTCATGTTCCATTGTTGATGTTCCGCAATTACGAATTTGATGCTCCAAAGATACGAAATTGATGTTCCAAAATTTGAGCTTAACGGGAAATGGTATAGGTTTTTGATAAATTTGTTGTTACAAACCCAGAAAGAAAATATAATGTCAGACGTCAGACGTTGTACAAGTAGCTTGCCCAGTAGACTACAAAAATTAGATTTAAGTGAGTATATATTTAGGGGGCAACTTACCCCCCTCTTCAGCACTTAGATTTTGTGCTGGTAAATTGCCCCCGAAATACATACACATAAATTTAATTTTTGTAGTTTACTGGGCAAGCTACTTGCACAACGTTAGTGTTGAACACTACAAAGTTCAAGAGATATTATCACTATCTATGAATCGCGCTAAAAGGTTTTCATCCTTGTACTTAATCTGGCATGATGACGTTATCTGTGGTAAAGAATTGATACTTTGAAAAATGGAAAAATGTTCAGGTGCCCCCATGTTCCAAGAATTCCTCAGCAGATAATTTTATCTAAGAAACTGTCTTCCATTTTGCAAATTATTCAGCATATTGGTGGTTAGTAAATTACATGCTTAGACTAGGTACTAATATCGTCAGTTTACGTGAAACCCATTACCCTAAATTTATTGAAAAAAAGGCAAGTCTCCGCTGCAAATTTTTCCCAGGAGACGTAAATGCAAGTTTTTCTCTATGTGGACACAGTAGGTACTTACCCTAATACACGATATTAAGTGTATGTAGAAATAATTTCACGGCGATTAATTATTTTGTTTGTGAATATTGAAAAATTGATTCTAGTTTCAAAGTAAACAAAAATTCATAAAATAATTTTAGTCGGAAAAACGGCCGAAGAAAATCAATTCCGGCTAAAAATCCGGCCGGCCGGAATTATAAATTTCTTCCGGCTAAACAGCAAGGTTTCCGGCTAAATTTGGCCGGAAAACGGTTAAATTGGCAACACTGCTCCTGTGAGATAAAAGATTTAAATTAAGTATCACTTGCAATCGTCCTTTTTAGAACGCCAGAAATACAGTCGAAGTCTGATATAACAAACAGTCTTGGGACTTTGAACACTTTAGGTAATTGCTAGTATTGCTAGTAAACGGACGAAGCAATTTTTTGATAAATCTGTATGGTTTTAAGGGAGGAGTAAAATACTTCTTCCATGTGGTCCCGGGCGGGCGCCCCCTGGTAACGGTAAAAAAATCCCCTATCGTCAAATCACTTGATGCGACATTTGGGAGAAGCAGCCCTGCGCCTGAGTGTTGTACTATTAACTTCTTCCGCGTCTCAGGTTACTTAACGTAATTGGTGACAGCAAACATTTAAATCAACCACCAAAGCAGCATCCCATGATGGCCTTTCTTCAGCGGATCATAGTTTAGCGATGTGCCGACAACCCATCCTAATAAAAAAGCTTCAAGTCAAAGAAATAAAAGCAAACGAACAATTGATTACTATTTCGGATCTGGAATGTACGCTCCCTGAATAGACCGGGGGCCCTAAGGGCTCTCCTGGACCAGGTAGAAAAATACAAGCATACATAGTTGCACTCCAGGAAAAAAAAAGAATCAAAAGCGAAATTCATCATCATCATCATGAATGTGGCACGATAGCCCGATGTCGGGCTTTCGCCGCCTGAATCGTTGACCTCCAATTGTCGCGGTTACGTGATCTTGTCTTCCAGTTTCGGAAACCCATCAGCTGGTGGGAGTCTTCATCTACGGAGTTCTCCCAGCGAGCTCTCCGTCGTTCTAGCAACTTCGCTCCGTCAATTCGTCGTGCGTTCATCACCTTTGGCATGCGATAATCGTCCCTTCGTTGTACATGCCCCGCCCATTGCAAACGTTGGAGCTTCACGATTTTCGAAACTTCCAGCTCATCGTGCAATTGATACAACTCATCGTTGTACTGAATACGCCATTGATCTCGCTCGGCCCCGAAAATTCGCCGAAGGACCTTTTGTTCGAATCTATATCTACTAGCAAAATTTCGAAGTTTTGGGTGAGGGTCCATGTTTTACAGCTAGAACATTGTACGGGTCGGATAATCGTTTTTTTACACGCGGAGCTTCGTGTTCCTGTGCGCAAGTTTCGAATTAATTATAAATTGCCTAGTTCTATCCGTCGCTCGTCGATTTCGTGGGCGTCCTTTGATAAGTTACAACCCAGATAATTGAAGTTGTCTACATACTCCCTCACTGTGATGCTTGAGTTTTCTGACGCGCTTGTTTTCGATTGCACCATGGCCTTTGTTTTGGTTTCGTTGATATGTAGGTCAACTTCCTTTGCGGCGTTATTCGGCCAATCTTCGAGACATGATGTTGATGTCGTCGGCGTACGCTACTAATTGCGTCGACTTGATTAGTAGCATTCCGCTGCTGTCCATATTCATGGCTCGAGTTACATACTCTAGACTAGAGCAAGGTTGAAGAGCGTGGGTACTAGCCCATCGCCCTGCTTGAGTCCAGTACGAGTTCTGCACTCTGACCTGCGAGACGGTTGTTGTTGTTGTAGCGGTGCAGAAGGGTGTGAGCCACTGTGCATGTCTGTGGATGTGCTGCGAGACGGTATAAGTCATCGTCATCCTTATGAGTAGCATTAACTTTGCCGGTATACCAAAATGCAGTAAAATGTTGTACAGTACACTTCGATGGATACTGTCGTATGGCTGCTTGAAGTCGACAAAGATTTGGTATACGTTGGTGTTGTATTCCCAGCACCTCTGGAGTAGGAGCTTCATGGTAAAAGGCTGATCGGTCGTTGAACGACCAGGTATGAAGCCGCCTTGGTACTCGCCAATGATTTACTTCTGCGTACGGATTAATTTTCTTTTCCAGAATTTTCGATAAAATCTTCTAAGCCATACAAACGATAATGATATGCTTCTGTAATTCTCCCACTTCAGATTGTCACCCTTTTTGTGGATTGGGCAGATTAGCGACCGCAATTCGCACACATTTTTACGAGTGGTAAAGAGGAGGGGAATAAGGAGAGTAGCTTTCGTCGTGAGAAAGCAGCTCAAGGATCACGTTATCGGCTTCAATCCCATAAACTAGCGGCTTTGTGCGATCCTTATGAAGACTCATTTCCCTAATCTTTGGCTCATTAATGCGCATGCCCCTACAGAAGTAAAAGACGCGATTAAGGACGAATTTTCAACCACCTAGAAACACTCTTCGACTCACTTCCATCAAACGACGTAAAGCTGCTGCTAGGAGACTTTAACGCCAAAGTCGGAAATGAAAGCTGGCGTAGGGGATATACTGGAGGTCACAGCCTCCACGATGAAGGCAATAACAACGGTCAGCGATTTATCGACTTCGCGAGGTGCAGAAATCTGGGCTCTACATATTTTCCGCATCGACGCATCCGTAAGCAGACTTGGAAATCTCCAGGTAAATACACCGAGAACCAGCTCGGCCACGTACTTATCAGCAGGAGATGGTTTTCGAATGTCTTAGACGTCCGATCCTATCGAGGTGCTTACTGCAACTCCGATCACTATTTGGGGAAGACGACCTCCAGGGGCAGAATCTCTTCGGTGCACCTAACGAGAATAAACCCTGCCAAGATCTTCGAGGCTGACAATTTGAAGGTGATGCCACGGCGGCTGCGTACACTACCGCCCTTAAGGGAAAATTGTCGCCCATATGCTTAATGAAATGAGCAATTTAGGCGTTCGTGGGAGGAGCACCGGGAGTTGAAAAGATCCCAGCAGAACTGCTGAAGCACGGTGGAACCAATGTTATACATGCGCCCCCGCTCAAAGTATGGAACGACGAGGAGATCTGTTCGAAACTTGCACCGGACTTAAGCAGAGCGATGGACTAGCATCGACTCTGTTTAACCTAGCTTTGGAGTATGTAATTCGGGCCATGGATATGGACAGCAGCGAAACGCTACTCACACACAATTTGTTGTGTACGCCGACGACTTCAACATATCTCGAAGATTGGGTGATGCAGAAAGCCTTCTGCATAATCTCAATACCACCGCAAAAGAAGTTGGACTACCTATCAGCGAAACCAAAACAAGGGCCATGATGCAATCAAAAACAAGGACGCCAGTAGATTCAAGCATCACAGTGGGGGACCTCAATATTGAGTATGTAGACAACTTCAACTACCTGTGTTGTAACTTATCAAAGGACACCAACAAAACCGACGAAATTAAGCGAAAAATACAACTAGCCAACAAGACGTATTTCGCGGTCCTCCCAAATATTATTAATTCGAAGCATGCGCACAGGAACACAATAAAACGATCATCCGACCCTAATAGTCTATGAAAATTACAATATTTGGTCGGCAAAAATCCTACATCGCCATTTTTTTTTTGATTATGGTTTGGGGATGGTCCCCAGATTATCGGATAAAAAGTCCCAACCGATTGGGGGTCGGCAACCTTAAAGAAGGGGGAAGGGGGAGGTGCTTTTTTTTTGTTTTTTTTTGCGATTATATAAAAAACAACAAAAGATACAGAGTGCTAAATGTTGGTTTTGCGATTGGAGGCCATACTCATCCCACCCACCAAAAATCAGCTCAATCGGATAAAAACTAAGGGTACCTCCCATACAAAGTAACCCACCAGGAGTTTGTTCTACGCACTACTCACTATATAAATCGATGAGTACTGTAGAACAAAGTTTTTAAGGTTGCCGACCCCCAATCGGTTGGGCCTTTTTTTTCTCATAATCTGGGGCTCATCCCCAACCATTATGAAAAAACAAATTTTGATGTAGGAATTTTGACGTTCGATGGCCATATTTTGGCTTAATTTTCTAAGACTATAAGTGCTATGGCTGCGAAACATGGACCCTTACCCAAGCCTGCGAAACATTGCTGGAAAGATTCGAACGATTCGGCGAATTTTCACATCCGGTACAACCACAATTTGTATCAATTGTACGATGAGCTCGAAGTATCGAAAGTCCTAAAGTGACAACGGGATAATCGCATGCCAAAGAAGGTGATGAACGCACAACGAATTGATCGACCGAGATTTCGTGGACGACCGAGAGCTCACTAGGAGAACTCAGTACGTGAGGACGCCCACCAACTGCTGGGCTTCCGAAACTGGAGGACAAGGTCACGTAATGGCGGATGACAACGATTCAGGCAAAAGCCCGACGTCGGCGTCGGGCTATCGTGCTACATTGATGATGATGAGATTTAAAGATTAGTCGTCCCGTACGTACTTCTGCAAATAATAGATCAACCCATTTTTTGTATGACTTCAAAAATATGGATTTTGGACAACAGTTCGTTCCACTCCATATCAAAACCAGGAACTTTCTATGCCTTCAAAAGATTCTGTAAAATATCCTGATAAGAGGTACGGAAATTTCGTTTTTACGAAATAAATACGAATTTGTATCAATTGTAGAAAAATTTTCATTTTAGCAAATAGATGCGAAATGTTCTAATCTGTATTTTTTTACGAAAAAAGTACTTCTCTCGAACAAAGTCAATTATGGAAGATAATTTTTCGATTCCTATCAATGCAAAGGAGTTCGCAGAATCATGAGCAACAACCTTGAGTGGACTATTTATATTACCAAAGACATTTCTCGAGAACTGAACTCGAGTTTATGATTTAGTTTTCAGTCAAACTACATCCTAAGTCGATTTTTTGCTTATTTTTATTAAAAAGGTGTACTTTTGAACTAAAAACACGCAACGTTCTTTTGCGGTGGTACGTTATGAATATTATTTTGTACTTACATATTGATACCATATTTATTGGCTTGGACGTGACCCGCCCGGCAACGATTTCGACACCTCTGCTGTAGCAAGAACGACCTGGATCAAAAAACACTTCGAATATACATTTACGAATTATATGTAACTTCCCTCGTATTTTGCAATTAAAACTTAGATAGGGACATTATGTATTTTACTAGCTTGTAGTCCTTGGTTATTGTAAAATACAGGGTGTCCGGAAACTGCCGCATAAACGCACCGGATTTCGATTCCTCATGTTATTTCCAGGAAAAACTTGTACGGAACATACCCCCTTAGCTTAACCGTTTAGCTGCCACACCAGCAGGTTTTGATGCTTATTTTTCCTAAATTACTTGCACCAATTACAAACCACTCTTAATTTCATTTTCATGTAACAATCAATACTTAGCTGCAAAGACTTTGTCTGATCTCTAAATAAAAAGTGAATTGTATCCTAGCTATAAGTTCATACTTCAATAAAGCTTTTATTATTATTATTATTATTATTATTATTATTATAGCTGCCACACCCATTTGAAGATTTTTGAAAAACTCATTTTCTTGTTCGACTAAAACTTCAATATCTTAAAAGCTAGACTAGCTAGAATAGCAAAATAAGACGATTATTACAGCCAACAAATTCACCAAAAAAATAAAACTAACGGCACTAGCATCGGATAAGAGGTTTAGTTTTCACAAAACTTCAAAGTCAAATTTTTGTGATTTGACCCAAAAGCAATATGTTTTTCCTTCTCAATTTTCTCCAACTTCTGCCAAGTTGAGGTGCTCGTACGAATCTTTTAAAAATTGGCGCATAGTGTAGCCTCTAGCGATCGTTTCTTTCTTACATCATTTTATTCTAGCTTCGTCATTTCTAACAGTTTTAATGCCTTAAGTGCAGAAAACTAGGGCTAATTTTGACTCGATTTCGACATTATGTAATTTGAATAGATTTTACCAAATTGAAGATCTTTAGGGGCAGTCTGAATTGAATTGTATTGAATTCGAGCTAAAATTAACCCTAGTTTTCTGCACTTCAGGCATTAAAACTGTTAGAAATAAAGAAACTAGAATAAAATGATGTAAGAAAAAGAAATGATCGTTAGACTATGCGCCAATTTTTAAAAGAATCGCACAAGCCCCTCTCCTTGGCAGAAGTTGGTGAAAATTGAGATGGAAAAACATATTGTTGTTGGGTCAAATCACAAAAACTTGACTTTAAAGTTCTGTAAAAACCAAACCTCTTATCGGATTTTAGTGCCGTTAGTTTTATTTTTTAGGTAAATTTGTTGGCTGTGATAATCATCTTATTTTGCTATTCTAGCTAGTCTAGCTTTTAAGATATTGAAGTTTTAGTCGTACAAGAAAATTATTTTTTCAAAAATCTTCATATGCCTTTTTTGCTGGAAATCACATTAGGAATCACAATCCGGCGCGTTTATGCGGCAGTTTCCTGTATAGGTATAGCAAGTGTCCATTTACTATGTAAAGCTTTCCTTGGATATGAGCCCCCGAATATGGTACGTTACGCCGCAGCTCTCCATACAAAAATATATTTTGAAGCGGAACACTATGTCATATAAGCCAACCCTCCTAAACTATACATTCTTCTAAGAAGCACAGATCTTTTACTTCCTAAGCGTGTTTTTAGCTAAGCTTCAAAACATATCCAGGAATGGGTGAATATGAACATTTGTTCATATTGTTGCAACGGAAATGCCACCGTCTAAATTAAGTACTTCTGACATTTGTTTATACCAGTGGTTCCCAATTCAGAAACGTCTGCGGAGCACTTAGCCTGAAAATGAATCTCGACGGACCAGTACCTATTCAATCATAATAAAACAAATTAAGGTCTATGTATGCCAAGGCTATGGCATTATTTGCGACCAAAACCTTCGGGTTCACGAATTGAATCGCAGACGCAAGGACAATCTAGCCGTAATCTGTGCTTGCCGAGATTTGGCTGTCCGACAAGGAATTCCAGTGGCTTGAGCGGATTGGAAAAAGCTTTACATTTTCACCTGCCATGCCCTAAAAATTCAATAGAATTGTAGTTTACAATCCGGCCCGCGAGGAACTTTGAAAGCATCATAGTTGCCATAGTTGCTATGGCTGCGAAACATGGACCCTCACCCAAGCCTCCAAAATTTTGCTAGACCGATTCGAACGAAAAGTCCTTCGGCGAATTTTTGGGGCCGTTCGCGAGCGAGATTAATGGCGTATCCGTATAACCATGAACAGTTTCACGATTTTCGTAACTTTCGTAAGTTACGAAAATCCTGAAGCTTCAACGTTTGCAATGGGCGGGGCATGTACAACGGATGGACGATAATCGCATGCCAAAGAATGTAATGAACACACAACTAATTGACGGAGCGAGGTTGCGTGGACGACCGAGGGCTCACTGGGAGAACTCCGTAGGTGAAGACGCCCACCAGCTACTGGGCTTCCGAAACTGGAGGACAAGGTCACGTAACCGCGAAAATTGGAGGTCAACGATTCAGGCGGCCAAAGCCCGACGTCGGGACCACCACGTCTGGCATCCGAAATCATTTATGAGTCACATGTGACTCATAGGCGTGAACGAGGAGGAATGCTGGGTGCACATGTGACTCAAAGACAGTGAAGATGTTAAGGCGAAATATAGAAATACTCGATTCGTATCAATACTTTTAGAAACCGAAATTTGGGTCCAACATCATTTTCCAACTGGCGACTGTCCTAATGTGGGATCATCAGGACTTGAACATGTCGATCCCTGGCAAGATCTGCTCATTAGTTGGTTCGCTAGATATTGCACTCGATAGTCCAGACGGTCTGTTTTGTTCGCGTCAACACTTGCCTCACTAGCTGAGATTTTTCTCGCACAGGAATTGTCTTCTGGTCTCGAAGCGCTAACTTCGATTAAAAGTTAGGAATCCAGTAAACGGTATAGCTCATACCTAGTAGCAAAGTATTTACTGGAAAATCTGTTACATTATAATGAAAGCGCGTGTTTGGTATGCGACTTTAATTAGTCACAAGAAAATATAAATTTGTTGTAATAAGTATCCAGAGTCCCCTGCGGACCACCTACGGGTTTCTCACGGACCACTCCCGGTCCGCGGACCACCTGTTGGGAAACAGTGGTTTATACCCTTGACTCGATAAGTGAAATGGTTTCACTTTGTCGTGTTGATCAGACATCAGACTATGTCAATCCAACCTGCACATAAATACAACACCTTTTTTTCTGAGGATAAACAGTCCGAATAAATAACGAGACCGAGGCTAATTTTAATTGGCGCAAAAGTATAATTCGCCCAATCCACAAAAAAGGGGATAAGTTAAAATGTGAGAACTACAGAGGCATCTCATTAGTTTGTACGACTTATAAGATTTTATCTAAGATTCTAGAAAATAGAATTAATCCGTACGCAGAAGAAATCATTGGCGAGTACCAAGGCGGTTTTAGACCTGGTCGTTCGATGACAGATCAGCTTTTTACAGTGAAGATTTACTCCAGAAGTGCTGGGAATATAACATCGACGTATACCAAATATTTGTCGACTTCAAGCAGGCATACGACAGTATCGATCGAAGCGTACTGTACAACATTCTGTTGCATTTTGGTATACCGGCTAAGCTAGTGCGACTCATAAGGATGACGATGACTAATACCGTCTCGCAGGTCAGAGTTCAGAACAGACTCACTGACTTATTTGAAACTCGTACTGGACTCAAGCAAGGCGACGGGCTGGCGCCGACGCTCTTCAACCTGGCTCTGGAGCATGTAATTCGAGCCATGAATTTGGACAGCAGTGGAACGCTACTCATCAAGTCGACTCAACTAGTAGCGTACGCCGACGACATCAACATCATGTCTCGAAGATTGGGTGATGCAGAAAGCCTTCTGCACAATCTCAATAACGCCGCCAAAGAAGTTGGACTACATATCAACAAATCTAAAACCAAGGTCATGATGCAATCAAAAACAAGAACGCCAGTAAATTCAAGCATCACAGTGGGGGACCTCAATATAGAGTATGTAGACAACTTCACTTACCTGAGTTGCAATTTGTCAAAGGACGCTAACGAAACAGATGAGATAAAGCGACGGATACAACTAGCTAATAAGTGTTATTTTGCGGTCCTCCAAATTATGAATTCGAATCTGGTGCACAGGAACACGAGGCTCCACGTGTATAAAACCATAATCCGACCTGTGCTATGCTATGGCTGGGATGCATGGACCCTAACCCAAAACTCTGAACACCTGTTGGACACATTCGAGCGAAAGGTTCTCCGAAGAATCTTCGGGGCCATTCGTGAACGAGGTGAATGGCGCATCCGGTACAACCTTGAATTGTATTAGCTGTATGATGAGCTACAGGTGTCGAAGATCGTGAAGTTGCAGCGACTGCAATGGGTGGGACATCTACAAAGGATGAACGACGATCGCGTGCCCAAAAAGGTGATGAACGCGCAACGAGTGGACGGAGCCAGATTGCGTGGACGACCGAGAGCCCGATGGGAGCATTCTGTATGTGAGGACGCCCACCAGATGCTAGGCTTTCGAAACTGGAGGACAAGGTCGCGTGACCGCGACAATTGGAGGTCTTCAACCCAGGCGGCCAAGGCCCGACGTCGGGCTATCGTGCCATAAAGAAGAAGAAGAAGAGGCTAATTTCGAACGCGGCCGAAATTTGGATACCCTTCACTCTTTTCGGACTAATAGTTTCTCAGTCGTATCTATGACTTGTTAAACCCATTATACTCCTTCCATTGTCACATAAGCTCCATGACGTCGGTGAAACAATATTATTTGAGTCAGTGTTGGTTGGAATAAGTGCACAAACAACATAATGAGCTAAAATAGGGGGTTGAGTTTGTACGGCAGCCCCATGAACCCACTTTACAATTCTGTCCACTTTTACATGTGTTTTGTGGCATGAATAGAAAATCATTTGATTTGAGTGAAATTTGATTGAAATTAGTGCATAAATGAAAAAAAAAATCTTAGAAGAACACAATTTGGAGGGGGATAGCATCAGTCGTGCTCTGTGGCCGTGATCGTTTGGTCGCCACTCTGTGAAATAGACACTCATAGAGAAACGAGTTTCCAAACTCGGCACGACTCGTCGCAAGTTTATTATTCAGAAGAAAATGATAAGAAATATTCTTATCATAGAATAATAAACTAACAATGCGACTAGGAAACTAACACACTCCGAATTCAATTGTCTTTGTAACGTTGATGGACTACACACGGTAGTCATCAACGCACGATGCTCCACTAGGAGTTACGGTAATCGAGAGAGATAGCCTCATGACCCCATGGTCCGATTTTAGATTAGGGAAATTTTTATACTGCTCAAAACAAAATAAGGGCCACCTATAATTTTCTGATTTTTTTTTTCTGTGGAAAGGGAAAATCATAGTTTTGTTGATCTAATTTAATAAAACAATATGTTTTTCATTAGATATGATGAATTTTATTGAATTTTGACCAAAAGTAACACTTTTTTTTAGCATTTGTTCGGATTGCTTACTTTTTGCGTTCATGTAATCGTAACAATAACAATTAATTTGTATGTCTAATCTGTAAAAAAAATGTATTCTTTGTTTTTTTAGTATCGAGTATGGCCTCCACTTTTTGATATGCAGTTTCGAAGCCTAGACGGAACGCTTTCAAAAAGCTGATCGACTAACAATCCTTTCAATATAACTTTCGGACGTGATTGTCCCGTTATTTAGGTTAACAAGGTCAGTTTTGCCTTACAAGCTAATTCCGGCCCAGACCATCATACTGGGACCGCCTTGCCTCTCAATTTGATTAATGCAAGGATCCAAAAATGCTTCTCCGGTTCTCTGCCAGACTCTTATGCGTCGGTCGTCACTAAAAAAATTTACTTTGAACTCATCCGAGAAGAGCACCTTGCGCCATTGTTACATGTCCTATTGGATATGTCAACGAGCAAATCTTAAACGATTCGTACGATGCGTCCTGGTCAGTTGTGTTCTGGTAGCACGACTCCTTGACCGTTGTTGGTCTTCGTGCAAACGATTTCTGATTGTTTGAGGGCTAAAAATGGTCCCAGTCGCCCTTAATAGCTTACTTTGTAGTCCACGAGCACTAATGGTACGACCACATCGCGCACAAAGTCTCACATATCGGTCTTCTGCGTTGGTGGTTATTCGATCTCGCCCTGAACCATGATCACGGGAGACACTTCCTGTCTCCTGGTAACGGTTCCAAAGATTTTGAATGGCTCTTCGCGAATACCCTAATTGCAGGGCCACAGAACGTTGCGAACGACCTTCCTCTAACATTTGGACGAAGCATTTAAATTTAAATTGCCCTGATTTGCTGGCATTTGGTATTTGACAGATTCTCCTTATCTTTAAAAGTGCAACAACTAATGTTGCAGTTAAAGAACTTGGCGAAAACTAATTCTAAATCAAAATGAGAAATTAACAAAACAACCAAATGTATGACTCGCGACCCCAAAAGAGCTGTTTAAGCCAGTTACGTTAAAGCTAATGTTGACGAATCATATTGTGAAAACTCACATCACATTCAGGTACTGAATGACATTTTTTAAAAAATCAAAATTGCTATAAAAAGTTCAGACTATAGAATACATAGTGGAAACATTTAGTGGTCCGGATTAGCGTGATATCCGCATTAATGGTGATCCCGATTACCGAGTCAAGACTGTATGTAAAAGTATGTATGTAATATGACAATGGGATCAGGGGCTGCCATACAAACGCAAACCCCCAAATTAGGTGCTTCCGGAAAAACTTTTTATGTGTGCACTAATTCCAACCGAATTCCATACAAAAGCGTCGAATCATATTTTAAGTACGTTTTTTTGAGTCATCCCGTGTAGTTTTGGGTGCCGAACTCCGTATAAAAAATGCCAGCTGACTCACCTGTCATTTTTTTTTATATAAAGTTTCGTTACCCAAACCTACACGGGAAACCAAAAAAAAAACATTTACCGTAACACATGGAATAGGAACACTACCTCATAGCGCTGTGGTGGAAAAGATAGCTCAATGGAAAGGCTTCTTTCATTCATTTATGATTTATGAATGGTATTCAAATTCAGCCACGTTCCAAACTAACCTTACCCTTGTATTAATCAATGTCAATTTCTGTTTCAGGACATTCTTTATTCAGTGTACGCAATTTTGATCTGTGTTCGTCCTCTTATAAGCACACTCTCAGATTTTAATTCTGTAAACCTACGTTTCTCCTATCAAATCGTAAGTTATTGACTCTTATATCGTATTAAAGATTAATATAACTATTTTATTACAGCTGGCTGGTGTTACAGTACCAATACTTTTTGTAGTGGACATATATTTAGCTATGCGATACCAAGGAAAAATTCAAAAACCTCCAGCAGGAAGGGCTGACACCAATATTACATGTGAAACGAAACTGGTTGCACGTGTTTTAGAGAAATGCAAAAAAACGTACGGTTATGTTCGTCAAGACAGCTGTGTATGAACGCTTCCATGTAATTGGAAAAGTTGGCAGATTTCTCATGAATATTTTTTTTTACTTTATTTATCGTTATACACATTTATATATGTATTATGTTTACCAATATACGATTTTAAAATCAAATGTTTCCCTTGAAATAAACTGAATAGTTGTAATTGTTTTCAACATTTTTTAACTAAATTGTCCGCTTCTCTTTCCTTGTCGTGGACTCCTAACAAAATAATTCTATTCCTTGGAATGCTAATTTGTAAGAATCTTCCTTTCGAATTCGGCGAATTGAATCCATTTTGTTAGATTTGGATTCGCCGTGGTTGTGCGGCATTATGTATGTATTTTTTATTGGCGGTAACTAAATTTGATGGGTATGTATTTCACGTTTTCAGTAGGAACAGGATTGTTGCCAATACTTACATAAACCTCCCTCCAACAATACCCCGACCAGGTGGTAGGAAATCTCGCAGAAGATTTAGACGCCGAAATGGTGAGATTTCGGCTTTGGTAAAATGCCTGTAATCGCCCTAGATAGCGATTAATTAGAAGGCGCATTTCATCCGTATCCTCCCCTGTGGCGAGTACGATGCAATCGTCTGCGTAGGAAATCACCTCGATTCCTTCCGTTGGTGTAGGAAGGCCGGATATGTAGATGTTAAACAGAGTGGAGGAGAGTACCCCATGGGCGAAGCCAAGACTTTGGTCAGGGGGGGGGGGAGCAAGCCCATAAATTTTTTCACCATCATGATCTTCTTAGAAGGCAAATTTTAGAGTAGCCAGTGCACAGGGTCACGACCCATGTGGCAGACAATGATCTCTATGATGGGGATAAATAACATTGCTAAGCGTGCTATTGATCTCAACACCTCAACAAAAAAGCAGTTAAGATCTTGGAAATTGGATGTCACTTACACATTACACATCACACATCTGTGACCTAGGTCATGCCTGTTATTTTTTTTTTATTTGAAAGCCAAATTTTAAGAAAGGACAGTCGAGATTGACTTTCTACCAGAGATTTCGAGCGGAGTGCAGCGACCTCACATTTCGGAGCGAAAGAGCGGAGCGTGGAGTGATTTTTGGCAGGCGGAGCGTTTTTTGCTTTTGAAAATCGCTCCACTCCGAAGTAAAAAATAAAATTTTCATTTTTCATTTATGGCACGATTTGATGTTTTTGGACGATTTAAAGGCGGAAAATTCGTGGAGAGACCTGCAAAATTTTGGATTATTGTGAAATTCATTGTGATAAAAGAGGTTTTGCGTTTATCCATAATCATCTCTCTTCCTTATTAAGAAATTCAAGATCATCCATGACAGAAAAGTGCTGTCCTGTACTCGATGAATGAAACGTCCTTTTTAATTTAAATTAGTTATTAGGTGCGTTTTATTGAAAGGAGTATAGGACAGCGCCGCTTCCATAACAATTTTACAGATCTCGTTATATATGAGATGTCCGGAAACTATCGCAGAAATGCACCCAAATATGTTTCCTCGTGATATTTACAGCAAAAAATCGGATAAGCAGTTTAAGCTGTGTAAAAAAGAAGCAAAGACAACTTTTTGTGATCTTACTTCATATACATTTTTTTCCCGACGTAGATTTTTGTAAAATCTTTAAATGCTTTTGGTAGCTAAGGAGTTAAGAATTCAGGATATTCCCGGTAGACATATTTTGCTGGAAATGACGAAAGCTTAGAACAACTCAATTTTATGTTCAAATTTGTACGAAATTGGCGCTATTCTGTTCTGTACTTGATCCAATAAAAAGCACCTATTAAGTCATATTCTATAATACGTGAGTAGATATAAGTTGAATTGATGAATTCGCGGAAAATAATAAATATTTACTAAGAACAATGGAGTTTTGTTGTATTTTTGTAATGGAGCGGATCCGAGCGAAAAAATTGTAGTCGGAGCAGAGCGCTGGAGCGGAGCGGAGCGAAAAAAGGTGTCGCTCCAAATCATTGCTTTCTACACCATTTAACGAAAAATTACGTTGCACGTGTTTAGACATTCACTGGTGATTCTGATTACATTCAAATGGCCTACAATTTCTGAGTTTTAGACTGAAGTTCGTCTATATTCCTTGCTATTTTTTTCTCTCGGACTGCATATTCCACTTGTGAGATCTAAATTTCATTGCTTGTATGATTTAGCTACAAAATGAATCTTGATTAAATAACTTGAAAGACAAGGGAATGTGAGATTCGTTCTATACAAGGTCCCTAATTGGGCAAAGCTGTATGCCATTTCTCACTAAAATCCCTTTCAGATGGAATGTTGATAAATTCTACTACCTTCCCGGAGCGGAGCGACTTCATCTGACAGTTGAAATTCTATTCTGCAGCTCAGAAGCCATGCAATGAAACTCATGAAAATATGCGATTCTCGCAAAAGAAAAAAATCAATTGCATTTCTTTTAAATTTATTACAAATTTGATAAAATTTCACTAATTTTATCTCTTTGTGAATGTGACGAAAAAACACATATCTCTAATCCACACATATGCACAGATAAACACAAACTTCCTCAAGACTCTTGCCAGGGAGGCGTTGTGGCAACTCTTGGCCATTTTCGGTTGAAAACGGGTGTGCTCCGCCTCGGAGAGGCTCAGATTGCTGTAAACATCAAGTTTGCCGTAGGACCACTATCTTATTACATATTTCCACGTTGAACTCGAGTTCAATCCTTCGCCGCTACCATTATTGTTTGATAAAATAATTCAATCCAATTCGTTAAATTATTATTTTTTATTTGTTCGAATTGTGAAAATAAACTATAATATACAATAACGATTCAAAATACATGAATAAATAATGATACGTGATAGAACAATGT
This sequence comes from Microchrysa polita, assembly GCA_949715475.1. NCBI lineage: Eukaryota > Metazoa > Arthropoda > Insecta > Diptera > Stratiomyidae > Microchrysa > Microchrysa polita. The sequence continues at coordinate 51,539,181 of OX454417.1, forward strand.
CGTTAAATAAATATTTAAATACTCACCTACCAATAAATAAATGAGCATATGAGTATGATACGTATAAAAATAAATAAATAAATAAATAAAATTACAACTTTTAATCATACGGTCTGACCCGGACCACTAAACATTGCTACTTTACTAGATTTAAGAGCCAAAACTGCATCGGTCAAATGTAAGAGTCCATGAATGAATATTGCAATCTGATGGGAAAACAAGACTAAAATATCCGCTGTCCAGAAAAAAACACAAACCAAGAAAACTTACCGAAAAAATTATCATTTTATAGTATATTTCGCCTGCTAATGCCTCCGTATATATCCGGAAGGACAAACACATGTATGCCAAGCAGGCAGCTAGGTTAAATGCGGACTCCTGGAAGGTTATACAAGAAATCATAAATAGTCAAATTGTGAATATTCGATGAGCTTACAAAGTGGCATTGTCGCATTAACACAAATGACTTTTTCGAGAACAAATACGTAACAACGATTGCCAGGGTAATTGGTGATATTGCATTAAAAACATATACAAGAACATCACATCTTTGCCACAACACTTTTTCTCTATTGTCTATGCCATACTTTTCAAGGATTTCACGCACAAAAATTAAATATGGCAATATAATATGACTAACTTTAAGTATAAACACTTTTGAGAATATAAAACCGATATTTACAAAATTAAATATTTTCAAATATTTCATTATAACTGTTTTGGTTTGGGTATTATCGGCATTTTCAATTACAATACCGTCACGATGGTGATTCTTCTTATTTGGTTCGTTTTCGATTTTTACCGATTCCATGATTCTGAAGTAACTGAAACAAAAGCGACGATAGATGCGACGAAGCAAAGTTACAATGTAACGAATGAATGCAATCTCATTTGTAGTTTTCATAATGAATGATACATGCTATATTCATACGATTATGACTTTCACTTTCAATTTCAATTTCGATAAAAACAAATGATCCATATTTGTACGATTCATATATACACGATAAAGACTAATTCTATCCACGCAAATGATAACGTTTTACTAGCAAAATAATGACACAGGTTTAGCTTTGCAACACATTATGTCGGAATCATAATACACAGTGAAATAAATAATAATTCGATTTCATTATTGTCCTTGTCGAACAGGATTCCCATGCTATTCGAAACATGTTTCTTAAATGAATTATAAAGTCATACCCACACCGGCGCGGCGCGAATAATTCGCTGGGTACTGTCAGTTCACAACTGATATCATGCTGTTTCCTTAGAAAAGGTATTAGATTTATGTAAGGAAAGATCTTAGACATTATAGAGGTTAACTGCAAAAACTGGCCAAGTACAATTATTTTGACATTTATAATCTTGCTGCAATTTTCGTGCACTATATCAAAATGTCACGGCATCTTTACTTATTATGTAAAAGCGCAAACGGAAGAAATCAACGTGAAATTCGACATTTTTCCTCTCCTTGCCTATACTTATTCTAAGGATAAAATTCATAGGCATGCATAAATTGATAGAAATAAGCAGTGCAGTACAACCTTGTTGTACCGTGCTCTAAAAAAGTTGTGGCAGTGTTCGATTTGATTGTTTGAATTGATTGTGGCATACTCGAAAACTCTTACATATTATCTTGTGCCCGTCGAATGGTTAGTCTTATCGTATAGAGAAGACACAAAGCTTGAACATTGTTTTATTGCTGTTTTGAATTGAATACTATGTATATTTTTAGCATGGTTACGCAAAATTTTGCTTGGTTACGCCATCGTATGAAATTGCATAATATTCTTTTGTAGAATCCTTACGTGATTCCATACGATGGCGTAACCAAGCAAAATATGGTGTAACTACGCAAAGTAAACATTCAATTCAGTAGAATATTCCAGTTTGTATGTAACTAATCTGGGACAAAGGCAAGCACGAACCAACACGATCGTCATTTCCTATCGTATACTATTCATGAACGAAACGATTGACCTTGTACATATTCTTTCGGAAATCCATCAATATCTCTGTAATCCTTTGGTGTGGCAACAAGATCGTTTCTAGATAGATGAGTCGGATCTGGCACACCCTTAATTTTAATAAGGATTTCAACAGCTGCCAGTTGAAACAAATTTTAAATTTTTCGGGCAATTCTAAAAGGGTTTTTTTTTTAAGCCCGATAGAACTAGATAGAGCGTTTATGGCCTTGAAACACGAGTTACAAGAATCCTCATGAGTCACGACACATTTTGTTTCTAGTTGAATGCAGGAGGACTTATTTAAGATATATGCACTTTCAAAAGATTTTCCGCGCCACTTTACACTCTAAAAAACTACCCCTAAGTGCGCCTGGAACCGTACAGAGTTAATCGCGTATCATTATAAAACAAAATGTATTTACTTGAACTCTTAACTTAATATATTTGAACCTTAAAAAAATTTGCCGCGCTTTCCTTCCCTTGAAAACAACCTCTGTCAAGTTAGCATTACCTCCCTATTAGCGACGAATTTAAGTTTACGCTATAAACTCTATAAGGGCACAAAAGCGCACTTAGGAGTAGTTTTTGAGGGTGTAGAGGGGCGCTGAAAATTTTGTAAATGTGCAGATATCTTAACTTAACTCAAGGAGACCTTGAGTCAAGGATGCCGAAATTCAATAAATTAAATGCCATTTCCCATACTTTTTCATATAGTATAGTGACGTTAGCTCTAGACCCAAACATCAACATATGGAAAGTACCCTTTGTTTTAATCAGATCGAAGTAATATTTGGTGGAGGGTCTAATGCAGTGGTTCTTAACCTTTTGCAGATGAGGGACCACTTGATCAAACTCGTTAGTTGTTGCGGACCACCAAATTGCAATTGTGATAAGAACGATTCAAATCATGAAATTTTGTACCGAAGACTACTTCTTGCGGTGACCGTACTGCACCTGGTAATATCAATAGGGAAACTAATAGAATTCATTCAATTTACCTTTGGAACAGTTGACGTTTTCTATTAGAAAAATGTGGAAATAACGCCAAACGGATATTTTTGCTTTTAAGATCATGCAGTAAAAGTCGACTGACGGAGATAATCTTGTAAAGGACTCTGGGTGCGATTTTGCTAAGTCTGAACGAATTTCAAAACCCTCATTAATTTTCGTAAAGGGTGTTGCCCAATATTTCGGTTTGTTTCATCCAGAGATGGCTCATAATTTTTGAATCCAGTTTTGTGTATCAGATTATGAAGTCCTTCCTGACAGTTCTTACTGGAAGAACAACAATTTTTACATTTTTAAATATGGCATTGCTGGTTCATGTTGTACCAACAGAAACCTGTATTTGCCACCGAAGATCAATAATAGCTTAATTATCTTAATTCAGCAATGTAAATTACCATTATGGTCTGGCCGGAAAATAATAGGTTTTCAAAATATTCATCGCCTTAAACACCTGAACTGTTTACCTGTTTTCCTGTATTCTAATTTACATGTTGCTAAAATACCATTATATGAATTATGACAACCCTCAAGTCTATAAAGACACGTAGCTACTGCACATAAAGTGAACATTCATATCAAGCTCGTTCGTCTCCTAAAAAAGAAGCATATAAAAAAAATTTGACGGTATTTCATTTCATCGTAATAAGCTACACTCACATTTCTTTTTCCGACCAATACAATACATTACACTTAATATCTTACACAGTGCACAACGGTCAATTTCTCAATGAAAACAGGTTGTCCTGCTCAATCAAAACGGACTCCCATCGGCTTCCAACATTCAAGTTTCTATTAAAAACTTAAGATTGAGCTGCGTGAAATTCGATAATTGTCGTATCGAATTTTGAGAGAACCACAGCAAAGGCTTTGCGGACCACCTACGGTCGCCTCAGGGACCACCAGTGGTCCGCGGACCACCGGTTAAGAACCGTTGGTCTAATGGGACTTAACGTTTACCAAAATTTTTCCCGCCTGCTGTGATTCGGCGATAAGTTATAGGCAAGTCTTTTTTTGTGGGGGCAGCCTGAGTCTCCGTGTGGGACAGCTATATATTGTTAGGAATCAGGCGCGCACAGAGGATTTACGGGGCCCGGGGCATATAAATAAAAGTGGCCCCTTTGAGAAAGAGAACATTTATCCTTGGAAACTCTATAAATGTTGTTCCTACTACAGGATGCCAGGATGCTGGTACCTGAGAGAGCGGCATCAGGGTAGATAGATAGGGCGCTCGTCTTCGAATCGTAGGTTCGCGGGGTCGAATCTCATTGTAGGCGCAGGTAATTTTCTATGCTCAAAACATCACTAACACCTATAGAGGTCAATGCTGCGCTGCGTGAGCATTTTTATAAAAAAAAAATAAATTGATGAAATCATAAATTGATGAAATCATTAATTTAATAAACGCTATTCTCATTGTAAGAATGCAAAGAGTCAAAGTAGCTCTTAGCAAAGTTACTTTAAGTACGATGTTCTTAATTTTAGTAGAAAAACTGTAACGTCGAAATCATGTTTCAAAATATGTACTTGGTTTAAGATCGATCCACACTTTTTAGTCATCAGTCGCAGTCACAGTAATTTCTCATACAAATTGACAGATTGTCAGTCAATCAATTAACTTGTATGGAAAGTGACTGTGACTGATGACTGAAAAGTGTGGATCGACCTTCAAGCGTGTTTTCGATTGATTTCACTCTACTTTTTTTCTCAGTGTAGGGGGTCCACTCAAGAAGTTGGCGGGAGGGCCCAGAGTGAAGTTGTTCCCTCACTGCTGATGGCATTGCAAAAATCGAAATTCTTGTCTCTTCATAAACGTTACTAAGACCGAGTGTGCACTGATCCATAGGAGAACAAAAGTCTAAAACCAAACCAGTAGAAAACGTTGAGAAATTTTGCTAGTTCGAGAGCATAGTTACAGATAAGATTACAAGGAGTTAACAACAATCAGAGAGAGACTTGAATAAATAGAAGTTTATGGAAACTAAATAAGAAATAGTAATTTAAAGGGGATCCATCGTTTTCAGTTTCTTGGTTAACACTTTCTCTATAAAACACGCATATGTAGTTCGAGGACACTCAGATTTTAAGAAAATACCGATTAATTAGATAAATTTCGGCAGAGTGTGCTGTTGATCTCAACACCTAAAATATATCAAGATCAGTGCCAATTTTAGATTTAGCAATTTTAATTGAAAAAAGTAGCTGAAGGGAAATCCTATAAGGTCCTAGAAATGCTTTGAATAACGCAAAACAAGATAAATAGAGATTTAAATAAAATTTATCTGACATCAATTCGTGTAATAATTTTGCAGACGTATGCGCACGACGAGACCACTGTCCCTGCGGGGCCCTCTCCAACGCGGGGCCCGGGGCAAATTGCCCCTTTTGCCCCACCCTCTGTGCGCGCCTGGGAATAGTTATCCCAATTACCATGGCTCCAATTAAATTACTTCAGGAGCTAGAGCGCCAAATGTAACTATCAAAAAATCGAAATTACACCGAATGTTTTTAGGTCTAGTATATAATCTGCCAAGAGAAAGTATATGATATAATATATCATTAGAAAGGAAATTTTGTGTAGTTTAAATCGTCTTGGGAACATTTTGCTGTAAATATTACAGTTAACAAGATATTGGCGAAAAATCATCATTTCACCATTTTGCCACCCCCGCCCCAAATGTGACGCGCAAAAAGTCTAACTTTTTACTGCGTAATGCGGTCAAGCCATAGAACAATTTGGCATCAAAAGTCAGCTCTTTTTTTTTGATGTTTGGGTTTCATCATTTTTTCAGCTAAAATCACTATACTAATAGAAATCATTTATATTCAGGAGTCAATGCATCCTTGATTTAAGGCGAAACTCAAGGAGACCTTAAGTTTTCAATAGACTTGAAATATTATATTTCAAGGAAGGTGGGTAGCTACCTTGGGTTCAAGTGAGGTTGACTATAGAAAATTTTAAGGTCTCCTTGAGTTTCTCCTTAAATCAAGGATGCATTGACTCGTGAATATAAGTGATTTCTATGAAAAGGTATGGAAAATGACATTTAATTTATTGAATTTCGGCATCCTTGACTCAAGGTCTACTTGCACTATAGCGATCATAGAAATTTGAAAGTGGTAATGCTAACTTGACAGACATTGCGATTGCGGTAAGTTGAATTTGAAATGGGAAAATCTTTAGAAAAGGCTTCTCATTATGCAAATTATACATTTTTATCAAAACTACAAAGTGTAATGTAAAACATCCATAACCCTTTGCAAAGGACCTAACAACAATGGGTGAGGTTACGAAACAAAATAATTGCGTATGCTCCGCAAATATGTTTGAAGCCATTTTGCAGATCAGAAATAATCTCCGGTTCTTTTCGTTTATATGTTCCACAAAGGCTGTCAAACGATCCGCAAAATGGTATTTAGGGGATCAGAACGGCAAATACGCAACTGTTGTTTTGTTTCGTAATCTCATCCAATGTCAAACAGGTTCCCAATGTCCCAATATATCAATGCGTCTAAGGATTAAAGAAATGTATGTTTTCGAATAAAACAATTTGTGCTAAGCCAGGTAAAGTAGCATTTTCGCAGAACTATTTGATTTCAGCTGTAGGCTGGTTTTCTCTTTAACTTAAAGAAATCAATATTGACGTAGATTTATCTCTCTAAGGTTAAGATTTTGGTAGCGAAGGGTGTCCGCAAACTACCGCATAAACGCACATAAACGGAAAATTGATGTGATTTCTAGCAAAAAAAGTTGTACAGGACATACCCCGAGCTCTTAACCCTTCAGCTGCCATGCCACAGGCATTGAACGATTTTTAAAAAAATACTTTTCTCACTCAACCTAAACCTCAATATGTGAAGTAATTATTATAACGGCCAACTACAACTAGATGAGCGGTTTGGTTTTTGCAGACCTTCAAAGCCATTTTTTGCGATTTAACCCTTAACCAAATAAATTTTTTTCTATCTCAATTTTCCCCAAATCGGCCGAGATGAAGTGTTTATACGATTCTTTTAAAAATTGGCGCATACTCTTACGAAAAGTCGAATAAGTGAACTTCATACCGCTAGGTGTCCATTTTGTTAATCGCGAATTTAATATTTTTCAAATACAGTAAAATTTCGTTATGACGCTCCCGGATATAACGCTTTCCCGGCTATAAGGCTCTTTTTTTCTCGGTCTCGGTCCCATTAGCATTTATTACAGGGAATTTCGATTCGTTATAACATTACTATTTCCCGGTTATAACACTCTTTTCCCAGTCTCATTTTCTTAAAACAATTTATATTGACATTCATTGAGCGCGTAGTCTATCTTTACATTGTAATAATCACAAACAAAACCATGATTCACAAGTTGTTCCGTTAATTCACATCAAGGTTAAATTTCCTGGAAAAGGGAAAGGCATAACAACAATTAAAAGTATAATTAAAGATCTCGTAATTGCATCAGCATCCGTCGACACCGGAGAGAACAAGAAAGAGGCGTCAAGCATGCCAAAAACATTTGCAACCTTAGTTGCAATAAAGAAGATTCGAGCAATTTTTGCCTATAGCAATAGCATGGACATAAAGGAAGGATCTTTCAATAAATTGAAAACCTCAGTATTACTGAAATCTGTTGCCAGTCTAAAACAAATATTTTTTTTTTGTTTGTTTTAAACCAGTAATCAATTGATTGCCATTTCCTTACTATTTGATATTTCATTCCATGTATCAATGAGCGTGATGCTGATCTCATTACCTCAACAAAAAGCAGATAAGATCTTGGAAATAGGATGTCACTAACACATCCTGCGACCTTAGTTCAATGCTGGATTGTCGCGCCTGTTATTTTTATCAATCGAATAATAAATTTTGTCATCTAAAAGGTGTATGCGTCTATGAAGTATAATTCTTTGACTTCCCGCTTATAGCGTTTTCCCGGTCATAGCGCTTTTTTGGCTTAGACTCCAGAAGAGCGTTATAACGAAGTTTTACTGTAATTTATAAACCATTATAGCGCCCTTGACAGGATCCTATTCTTACACTGTTATTGGTAATTCAGAGTATTCTTTGCACCACATATTAGGGCGCTATTACACAGTCATATATTGGTAATATATGTATGTACATATATTATTATAATAGATATTATCATATCCTTATCATATTTATCATTTAGTGCACGTGTAAAAAATTAACCGAATGAATCAAGTAGGCTTAATTATATGACTATATAAATATGATGTGTCATGGAGCCCTTAAACGAAGGTCAAAATGACACAAAATGAAGGCATAAATGTTCTACCGATTTTCAGTGATTTTTGTGACTTTTGAAGAAAATAGAAAATGTTGACGCTTTCATTGACTTTTCACAAAAATTACTTAGTGAAAATAACAATTAATTTATTTCTTAAAACTTTATAAAATTACATATTCCAATACAGTATATAAACGCTAAATAACAGTCCAAAATGTTATTCGGGCGCAGTTTTTTCTTTATACAAAAGAACCTTATTGTAGCACTGTAGTGTTTTGATCTCATAAGGGTGTTAAAAGGTTCCTATCCCCGAAAATGCTTTATTGAATATGATCAATATTTTCAATTCATTAAAAAAGTAATAACAATAATTAACATAATTTTTAATAATAACGTATGTACTTCTGATATTTTTTACAAAATCAAAAAAGGCTTTTATACGTTTTTCTATAAAATATAAAAATAAATAAATGGCGCGACAGTCCAACATTTGACTAAGGCCGCAGATCTGTAAGTGAAATCCATAATTTCAGAGATCAACAGCAAGTTCAGCAGTGTTTCTTATGCTAGAAACAAATTAGAAGCGTTGAATGCTGCCGACGTATACCAAATCTTTGTCGACTTCAAGCAGGCATACGACAGTATCGATCGAAGTGTACTGTACAACATTATGCTGAATTTTGGTATACCGGCAAAGTTAGTGCGACTCACAAGGATGACGATGACTAATACCGTCTCGCAGGTCAGAGTGCAGAATCGACTCACTGACCTATTTGAAAGTCGTACTGGACTCAAGCAGGGCGACGGGCTGGCGCCGACGCTCTTCAACCTTGCTTTGGAGTATGTAATTCGAGCCATGAATATGGACAGCAGCGGAACGCTACTCATCAAGTCGACTCAATTAGTAGCGTACGCCGACGATATCAACATCATGTCTCGAAGGTTGGGTGATGCAGAAAGCCTTCTGCATAACCTCAATAACGCCGCAAAGGAAGTTGGACTACATATCAACGAAAGCAAAACAAAGGCCATGATGCAATCGAAAACAAGGACGCCAGCAAATTCAAGCATCACAGTAGGGGACCTTAATATCGAGTATGTAGACAACTTCAACTATCTGGGTTGTAACTTATCAAAGGACGCCAACGAAACCGACGAAATTAAGCGACGGATACAACTAGCCAATAAGACATATTTCTCGGTCCTCCCTATAATTAATTCGAAACTTGCGCACAGGAACACGAAGCTCCGCGTGTACAAAACGATCATCCGACCCGTACTATGTTATGGCTGCGAAACATGGACCCTCACCCAAGCCTCCGAAATTTTGCTAGACCGATTCGAACGAAAGGTCCTTCGGCGAATTTTCGGGGCCGTTCGCGAGCGAGACCAATGGCGTATCCGGTACAACCATGAGTTGTATCAATTGTACGATGAGCTGGAATATCGAAAATCGTGAAGCTTCAACGTTTGCAATGGGCGGGGCATGTACAACGGATGGACGATAATCGCATGCCCAAGAAAGTGATGAACGCACAACGAATTGACGGAGCGAGGTTGCGTGGACGACCGAGAGCTCGCTGGGAGAACTCCGTAGGTGAAGACGCCCACCAGCTGCTGGGCTTCCGAAACTGGAGGACGAGGTAACGTAACCGCGACAATTGGAGGTCAACGATTCAGGCGGCCAAGGCCCGACGTCGGGCTATCGTGCCACATTGATGATGATGATGATGAATGCCGAAGATAGCTTCAGAATGCATTTTCAATGGCTGACATGTTTTTTGATGTTGCTTTTTTTTGCAGCAGCAAACTTGGCAGCCATTTAAAATGCATTGTGCTGTTTTCTTCGACAGCATTCAACAGGTCTAATGTGTTTCAAGCATTATCCCCATAAATGGGTACACTGAACAAAAAATATGTACATATATTCGAAGAACTTACATTTAATATGAAAAAATATTTCATCAAAATACGGCCAATGAAAATGATATTTGGATTGAAGGATACCATAGTCATATTGAATAATTACACTCAGAGAAATATTCACTCATATTGAACGAAATATATTTATTTCAAACGATTTGCGCTTTTGATTTGGCTCCACAAGCAAATGCGTTTAATTCTAACGAGTGGCGTTTCTTTCAAAAGCATAATGAGTTGTAAAAAGGCGTTTGAATTAAAAAAAAATTTGCGTTTACCTGAAAAGAAGGAGCCAGTCGATTTAAACGTATTCTTCATTGAAATAAACACTTATTCTTTGATAGTAAACGGGTAACGCATTTTGAATAAATGAAAGGCAATTGTATCAAACGTCTTCGTTTTTATATTGAACATTTTTGTTATTTAAATTAAACGAAGCATTCTTTTTAATGAAACGATATGTATTTCGAAAGTAACATATCCCGTTTTCATTTCATAGAAATTACCCCATTCAAAATAATTGAGTTTTACATGGAATTCAAAGCAAACTCTGCTGAAATAAAATAATACATTCCGTTTGATTGTCCATTCTCCATTCGATTAGATACTCACTGTTACCTGGGTTGACAAATCAATAAATAATAAAACTTATGAAAACTTCAGGAAAACACTTTATTTTTTATTTATGTCTAATTTTGATATGATAAATACATAACACTTTTATTTTAACACCCGCTAAACTTAAATTGCACGTGTGGAAGCGTCCATTCCTCCAGATGAATGCAAAAGTACATTCTCGAAAACACTCTTAACATCGACGAAGATTCTAACTAATGACATACACGTTTGTTGTTAGACACTACACATTTGTACACAATGAACATGAACACGTGAGACTCATCGGACCGGCCAGAAGTATTAACTACCTGTTGTGCTACGTTGAAACAAATGATATTTTGGCATCGCGTCCTTTATGTATGTATATTTGTTACGTAAAGGAATGCATACACATTACTATGTAATGCGGAATCTTTTGATTTAAACGACCGCCGCTTGGGGCTTAGCTACTCTTTTGTTTTAAAAGAAATTCTTTTAGCGTAAATGAGAACTCGTTCAAATCAAACGAGATTTTTCAAACGAATACTGCGTTCAATTTAAATGTGGAGCTTTTAATATAATTGCCTATTGCCTACTTGAGGCGTTTTTGCCAATTAATTTAAATCAACAAATTAATCATCATCATCATCAATGTGGCACGATAGCCCGACGTCGGGCCTTGGCCGCCTGAATCGTTGACCTCTAATTGTCGCGGTTACGTGACCTTGTTCTCCAGTTTCGGAAGCCCAGCAGCTGGTGGGCCTACTTAGGACATGCGAGATTAAGATATATTGTTTTGTATACGGTAAGCAAGCGAATTTTAATATGGAATGTGAAATTATGTCGTTTTATTTCAAACGATATGCTAAAACTCTCTAACAAGTATTGGAATAATCTTTTTTGTCACTTTTTTCATTGCACGCTGTTTCTTCGAATTTAATTATTTTATTGACCTCTTTAATTTGTAGTTTGGTTTTATTTTTATCGCTGGATAAAACTTTGGCCTCCTTTAAATTGAATTGGTGTTTGTTCTTAATCGCATGTTTGGCTAAAGCCGACAAATTATTTTCTTTTTCGTATCATTCTCATGTTGAGATAAACGAGTTCCTAGCTTCTGGATTGTTTCACCCACGTAAGTTGCTTCGCAATTTTTGCAATCTATCTTGTAAACTACACCTGATTTTTCTTCTTTAGGAATTTTTGACTCATTAAACGAAAATAACTTTTATTTAAAACTCGTGAATCGCACTGGAGGAAATACAAAAATTGCATATAATGCTTCAGTAGTTCTGCTGGGATCTCGTCAACCCCGGGCGCTTTATTGCGTTGGAGCGATTGTATGGCGAGACTCACTTCCTCTACTGTTGGGCAGTGCAGGATTAACCACGTGGCAGAAGGTGGCAAATGCCACGGGCCCCGCGCTTTAAGGGGCCCCGCGGTTTTCCCAAACAAACAAAAATCCCTTCCAAATTGTAATAGCACGTTATCGTTGAACAATTTACGCTAGGGTGTTCCAAAATTATAGCAAGATTTATATTGCATAAAAATGCAGAAATATTTCTTTTTAATTCATGGTGGCATTCCACTAAACCTACGTCCACAGTGTTTCAGATTCACGAGAGAGAGAGAGACATAAATTTTTGGAGTTCATATTGTGAAATGTATTTGCACACATCCATAGAATTTCAAAATTAGAATTATATCTCTCATTCACTGTGGGCTGTGGTGTACCGCTTGAAACGTTATGAACAAATTGTTGGTTTTCATTTAAGTGTGTAAGTTTTCCAAAAAAAATTATTTTAATTAGTAAAACCGAATAAATGTGGAAGGTGTTAACGTAAATTTGTCCTTCTGGTATATGCGCTACGTTAGTATCTTTATTATGGGCCTTTTTTAAGGTAGATGTTGGTCGTAACCTTTTATGAACCTGAGTAAGCCTGAAAAGAGACAATTCAATCGACGCAATAGGCAACATTTCTATAATGAAATATTTTCCCATATTTTATCGCTTTTCGGAAAATGTCAAATTTTTAAATATTCAGAGTTCGTCCAAAAAGGGATTTCTTAAATCAATTTTTCTCTGCCAAATAAGTATAATTTGTCTACAGAAATTCGATTTTACTAATAAAATAAATAAAAATGTCAAACTTGCACATTTAAATGAAAAACATTTTCACAATTTTGAATCATTTCCAAAACAGATAATTTAGCCCCCAATTTCATAATGCATTAAAAAGTACGCCACTGTGCATGAAAGATGTAATTGTTATTTCTATATTCTATATTGATGTGTGCAAATTTATTGCCCATCTAAATCTTCTGTAATCGCATACTCACTCTTTTGATTTTTGTCCCGCAAGAATGTGAATCGAAACCACTGTGCGTGTATCTGTGTCAGTGGAAATATGTATTTGGCTTTCAGTAATACCGATCGGCGTTCCTAGCACATTGTCATTCATGTTTCGGAAATTTCGATCTCACGAAATAGATACGGAGATCCTGGTTCGGCTAACTGCTCAATACTGGCTCCGTGGGGGATGTTGATGGTACATTGAGAAGCTCTTCAAAGTGCGAGGCCCATCGTTGCTTTACGCTTTCGATGTCGCTGATGATGTTACCATCCTTGTCCTTACATAGGCTTGTCCTGGGTTGATATCCGTTCTTGATATTATTTATAAGTTTGTACGCCTGTTAGTCCAATAATATCGTATTTTCGTCACGAAAAAAATACAGAAGTTTATTTCTCAATTTTGTTATATGTATTTTGGGGCGCTGATTCCGAATATCAACTTTGCACCCTAAAAAACGTGCCGCAACCTTTAAAAAAGGGGGGAAAGGGGGGCATTTTTTCGGTTTTTTGCGATTATTTCAAAAACAGTAAGAGATACAGAAAAATGGTCTGAGGACGAAAAAAACTACATAAAATTATCTGTGCAATGATATATAACACATTAGAGTTTAATTGCATATTTCGGCGTTAGAATAGAACATAAATTAGAATATTTTCATTTTAGACCTTTTGTAAAAGCTCCATAACTTTTCAAAGAATGTTAGTTCAGCCGTAAAATTTTGTACAAGTATTAACAGCAAGTTTAAGATAATTTTAACGTAAACGCTGAGTCGCTCTGGTCAAGGACTCCCATTATCCCCCCATTTAAATTTGTCAAAACGGCATGTCCATAACTCCCCCCAAAATTGGAGCAGAGTGCTAAATTTGGGCTTGTTGCGATTGGAGGTCATAGTCACCCCACCCACCAAAAATCAGCTCATTTGGATAAAAACTAAGGGTACCTCCCATACAAAGTGACCCATGACAACTTTGTTCTACAGGTTATAAATTGAGTAGTACGTAGAACAAACTCCTGATGGGTCACTTTGTATGGGAGGTACCCTTAGTTTTTATCCCAATGAGCTGATTTTTGGTGGGTGGGGTGACTATGACCTCCAATCGCAACAAACCAAAATTTAGCACTCTGCTCCAATTTTGGGGGGAGTTATGGATATGCAGTTTTGAAAATTTAAATGGGGGGATAATGGAGGTCCTTGACCGGAGCGACTCAATGTTTACGTTAAAATTACCTTAAACTTGTTGTGAGTACTTATATAAAATTATACGGATGAACTGGCGTTCTTTCAAAAGTTATGGAGCTTTTAAAAAAGGTCTAAAATGAAAATATTCTAATTTATGTTCTATTCTAACGCCGAAATATTCAATTAAACTCTAATGTATTATATATCATTGCAAAGATAATTTTATGTAGTTTTTTTCGTCCTCAGACCATTTTTCTGTATCTCTTACCGTTTTTGAAATATCTCTTACCGTTTTTGAAATAATCGCAAAAAAACGAAAAAATGCCCCCTTTCCCCCATTTTTTAAAGGTTGCGGCACTTTTTTTAGGGTGCAAAGTTCATAATCGGAATCAGCGCCCCTTAATACATAAAGAAAGAGTGAGAAAAAAACTTCTGTATTTTTTTCACGGATTGGTACTAAATCGACACGATATTACTGAACTATGTGTAGTGTTCTTACTGGCTAATCTTTGGTTTATTTGCTGTAACTGCTCGTCAAAATGTTTGCGTTTCATACGTCTAATTAACTTAATAATATGAATTAAATCGACAAATTAATGATATGATGTTACACATTGCGTCTTGTTTTATTTATTCAAGACTCTCAATATTTTATTAAACATTTTTTTATTACAATTAACCATATTACTATTGTGTTAGAAGCTGCATTCGTACCAACCCACTCACATTGCCTTTGCGCCAGACAGGAAATATACTTTCAATGTTCTCAAGACCTGCAGTACTTGATACACACTGCATGGCGGACGCCTTATTGAGACTCGGCCACGACATCGTTTATTTTTTTTTTCTCACAAATTGTATTAAAAAATTTATTTTTGAAATTTCGATTTCCATTAAAATTTAAAGGCAAAGATTACTCAGAAAATCGAAAAGATACAGAAAATGCGTTACTATTAATTCATCAGTGTGAAGAAATTTCGTAAAAGAGAAGAATTTAAGAATTGATTTTGTCAATATGACTAAATTATTCACTGTGATAAAATATAATCTGTATATATAAAATATAAGATGCTATTTTTCCATTTGATTAAGTTTCATCCTTTTGACCAATCTGACCAATTATGAATTTTTTATTTTGACTAACTTTTGTCAATCTTACAATTGGTTCCAATAATTTAAAGCAAACGAATCGTCAGTTTGACCAATTTCTTCTATACGAAGAAAATATTTTACAAATTGCGATTTCTTCAAATTGATAAAAAATTGTAAGCGAATAATAATAAAACTGATGAAATGACGAAATTTAGTTAATTTTATCAAAACGAAAAAAAATAATATGCAACTTTTTTTTCTAAAAATCTACCCGTACTTATTCAATGCAACAATTTTTTTTCAAATCAAATAAAATTTTATTAAAAATTTTACGAAAAAATCGTTCATATGAAGAAATATTTGGTTCAGTGTACTCGTTTAATATGTGAGTGAGATCATAGTCCGTCACATGGGGCGCGAGTTCGAAAAACAGCATACCCTTCACGGTGAGACTCGAACCCACGACCCTGTACACCGAAGGTGTCAACCAGACTACATGTTTGTA
This sequence comes from Microchrysa polita, assembly GCA_949715475.1. Classification (NCBI taxonomy): domain Eukaryota; kingdom Metazoa; phylum Arthropoda; class Insecta; order Diptera; family Stratiomyidae; genus Microchrysa; species Microchrysa polita. The sequence goes on from OX454417.1 coordinate 51,555,043, forward strand.
TATTTTTGATAAAATGCATGCCTATATATTTCTTGGGGTAGATAAATAATAGCATCTAAATTCACCTTAAACACATAAGCAATAGCATGCAAATATCACAGTGTATGGTATATCAGTCAATCGTGGAGATACCTATCTACCGGAAACTCATAGATTCTACTAAACAATTGAACTAAAAGATAATAAAAACAATTTTTAATTCCAACAATAAATCAAGGAAATGGAAAGTTACTTGAACACGTTTGAGACGGGAAAGTTTATAGAAGTGTCTTATCATGCCATTGACGGAAGTCGAAAAGGCTTTCAGTAAACACATTTAACCCACTTAATGTTAATAGCATGTATGTGTAATATTTTACACGGAAGTTCTTTAAACATAAACAAAAATTGCTATTACTAGCGTTTCTGGTTTATTACATATGTATTAAAAGCAAATATGAACAAAGGTAGGTCCACATTTGTAAGTAAGCATGTACACTTATTTAAACTTTGTACATATAAGTGCATATGTAAAAGTTCGTATAAATTTGATTTAAAAATATTAATTCCCAATGGGTATAGAAAACGAGGCTAATTTCGGAAGCGGCCGAAACTTGAATACCCGTCACATTTGAATGAAACTTAAGGTTTTTTGTATTAACAATTTCTACCTATGACGTGTTCTAACTCCATCTGTTCCTGGATATCTTTTGAGGCTTTGAGGATTGGTTTGAAAGAAAAAATGTTTTTGGGGTTGGTCTGTATGACAGCCCTTTGACATAGTGTTCCGATTTGATCCGTTCCTAGATACATTTTGAGGCTTTATTAGGAACACAGCAAAGAGAAGTTTGGTTAAGATTGGTTCATAAAGAAATATTTTTTTTTAGAAGAACCCATTTTTTAGGTGTTGGTTTGTATGACAGCCCCATGACGTAGTATTCCGAGTTCATCCGTTTCTAGATAGGTTTCGAGGCTTTACTAGAAACACACTTGGTACACTAAAAGGAAACTTGTATACAAAATTTCAGCTCGATGGCTTCAAAACTGAGGGACTAGTTTGCATTGAAACAGACGGACAGACAGACAGACAGACAGATGGACATAGCTCAATTGATTTGTCGCGTCACACTGATCAGTAATATAATATACTTGTCATAGTCGGAGGTGCTTCCTTCTGTGCGTTGCAAAGTTAGTATACCATTTCACATAGTGATGGGTATAAAAAAGTATGCTGTTTCAGAATGAATTAAAGTAATATACCAAGCCCAAAATAAATAGAATAGAACAACTTGGTTGAAGGTACTTTCCTTAAAGGCTACTTGAGGTATTTTTCGTTTACTTAATATGTATCATGTATGTACATACATACATGTTTGAAATGACACTCAGAGATAACTTCTACTTATACAATGACAATGTTTTCCATACTCTGCCGGAGGTAGTCATAAGGAATTCTTAAAGTATTAAATTGAAGCATATTCTTCCATACATAAACATACAAAGGCCATCTTAAACTTCAATCGATGATACTGTATATGCATGTAAACGTATCCTCGATGGTCACTGCTTCTTTTAACATGTTAAGAGCCAGAGTTGAAAATAAGGATTCTATAGATTGATATCAGCTAGAGCCCGGATATTCGTGCAGTAAAAAATTGGAAAACGTACAGTAAAAATCCCGAAACGTGGAAAATCGTGCAATATAAATGCCTGAATGTGCATTTGTGAGCAATATGAAAAAGTAATTTTTTAGGCTTTTAGAAAGTTAAACTTCAGAGCAGAGGACGCAGGAAAACCATTGAATAAAATTAAGAAGACTTGTTCTAAACTATAAAATAATTTTTATTTAAAATGCGGTATACTTTCAATATTTTAACCGAACATAAAGTTCTCCCCATAACATGATGTCTAGATTGGCTCATTTAAATATGGCACCCGAAATCCTTGATCGGTTTTTGTTTAGGATCCATCGCGCAACCTATGTGCTTATCTAATTCGTCTTCAAAGTTGAAGCAGATTTTCTAATATGTATTTAAGTTTAGTTAACCACCAAATTAACATGCACTCTAAAAACAACAAAGGCAAAATTGTATGAAAACAACTGGCATTTGATGAAATTTCCCTAAAGTGCATTATTTTCTTTAGTTTTTTTTTTGTTTGTACACATGTGTTTCTTTATGAATACTTTTATGCTCTTCTCTGTCTACACTCAGAGAAAAAATCACATAAAATTAATAGGAATTGGTAATTTTCTTCTATTAATTTTAGTCAATAGGAAAATCCGGTTATTTGACTAATAGGACCATTATTAAACTAATGGGATACAGCATCATTAAATTAATATGGTCAAAATATTAAGTTAATGTAGTATCATTTTATCATTTTTATATGATATAGTTTTAATGGAATAGTCATTTCACATTGCTAGAAATCATTACTTACTGTCACTCTTATAAATATCTACTACTTACTGTCACTCGATAAATATCCGTTTGTTTAGTCCCATATTATTATACCATTCACGCTACGTCACTGTGGTTTTTTTCAAGAATCACGATATTTGGCCAGACCGAGTATTGAACATTCGATTCACTAGTACTATTTGAACTTACCGAGTCACGGAAAGGTAACCGAACGATCTCGGCTACGGAGCATGTTGTTGATTATGTTGCGAGGTACGTACATGTGCTTGAAATTCAATTAAAAGGCTTATCCTATTAATGCAATAAAACGTTCAATAAAACAATGTGCCTGTTCTGTACCGGTTTTGTTTAGTTGTGTGATCTAATTAGATTATCCTGTTAATTTGAAATGTATGTTCTATTAACTGTTGGAAATTTAGTTAATAGGAGTCCTTTTGAGAGATTATGGGACATTTTTTTCTGAGTGTATCGAACAATTTTGCACATTGGATAATTTCTGGGAAAAATTGTTATGAAACAGGGTTTGCAAATGTTCGCTTTCATACAAAAACCTTAAAACGTGCAATTTCGTGCAATATACCCTAAAGTGCAATTTCGTGCATTAACGTGCAATTGCACGAGAATCCGGGCTCACATTCGTTTGAGTGATTGTATTTCAAAATTAGAATATATGTAGGTACTTTGAAAATATCTTTTAAGGAGCGAAAGTAATTTTCTTGTTCATAGCACATAGTTCTCGAATTGTTAGCCGAGCAATATAACTTTTTTCTGTAATTCCCCGTAATTAAATGCAATGGCCCTACGGTATTCATTTGTAAAATTGCATAATTCAACATTCATCATTGTTTGAATTGTGTGCACACAAACAAGTAACAAACTAGCATATATTACACGTACAATTTCTAGTTTATTGACCACTCGTCCGCCTTCACTTACCGGTAAATGCATGATTAAATCAATGTTATTTAGGCCTTGACTTTGAAATACACTTGCCCGAGATCAGATTGCATGCACCAGTCCGAGATGACGCTGATATGCATAATACACCTGCCGTACGAGAGTCTATTCTATAAAACAACTACATACGTACATAGTTATGAAAAATAAATCCATAAGCGTATTCACCTATTCAGTCTCGTAATTAAATGTAATCAATTTGCCTTTGTGATTAGAATATGTCGGACGTAATTGCAGTTAAGTAGTGATGCAATATATTTTTACCGCCCAGGAAATAAACTTCGCGGTAGCACACGTTTATAAGAATAAAAAGCCGGTTGAGTTTACTCCAATTTATTTTCAAATAGAAATTTACATAAACGGGTTTGATTGAATGATCCTATGTAGTTGCGAGCATATCTTTGATATTGAACCGAAATAAATGGGTAAATCAAATCAACGAATTACCATTCTCACATATCGACTTTTCTTCAAACGGTGCGAATTGAAGTGATCTTAAGATCAGGCTATGCAAATGAATTTCTGTAAATTACTGTCATTAATTTAACAGGAGCCGCACTGTCTCCCAAAGATCTAATAAAACCAAACAAAAAATCTAAAATTCTACGTATTGCTTTGTTACCAAGTGAGTCCGAATGAAACCTTTCTTTGTGGTTCTCATTGACCAATAGAATTAGGAATTAGCATATCAAAATAAAACTAATTGGTAGGATTATCCGTATGCATGAAAATGATCTACTTTTACATAATATATGTAGTTCAGACCAGGGCTTTCGGGGGGGGGCCCGAAAATTCGAATAAAATAAAATATGCGCGATCGTTTAAACCAATATTATTTGTAATCATAGACCTATACTTTTGTAATACATTTTTAATGACCGTGGCAATAAAACTTTTGGATACTACACGACAATACTCACTTCAAATATTTTATTCCAAAACCACAACACTGGGCCCCCCTTCAAATCACACATCTTGTATCTACATACATTCGTACTGATTCTTGTATTTAAGAGAAACAATTACATATTAAACATTCAAGTTCCGTCGGAAGTAATATGAAAGGCCGATATAAAAACGGAGTTCAAGCCACATACGCAAAAAAATCCTAATGCCGTTTACTCGCCTTGCGCATCTGACACTCTCACTCAATTTATGTAGTGTAGACTCCGCAGAATGTTGTCCAGCCGGAATAAAAGTTTTCGGAGTAGTTCAAAGGTCATACAAAATATTCAGCGGCAGCCCACAACGCTGGCAAATTTTAAAAGATAATATGCCGAGTTCCCTGCACAAACTTTCAGACACAAGATGGTCTGCTAGAATAGACGCGTTAGAAGCCTTTTCGATTAAATAGAGCACTAGAAAGTCTAGCTGAAGTCAGATTGTATGCTAAAATTCAGCGTGATATCAGAATTTTCAAAGATACTCGTACATATAAGGAAATTTGAATGTGTTTTGGTGGCGTCAATTTGGTCGAAGATATTAATGAGCGAAGCATCCTTCTACAAGGGTGTTACAATTGACGTTGAAGTTATAAGTCTAGAAAGTTTACAGCCTGATTTCAACTGATCAGAAATCAATGGGATCTTATTGTACACGCATGCAAAACTGTTGCAGCTGCGTTGACATTATAACAACGTTTCCTGCCATCCGGCGAAAAAAAGGTTATTATTTAGAAAATACGAAGGAGCCTGATCGAGAACTTCATTTTAAAAGGAACCCATTTTTGGTTATCATTGATGCGGTTATTGAAGGGATTACCAATCGTTTTAATGCGTTGCGGAATTTGAATGCCGCAAACTCTTTTTTATGGCAATTTAAAACGGTGGAAGAATCTGAGACTAAAAATGCTGCTGCTATCTTTGTCAAAGAGCACGAATTGAAAGATGAAATCGTTCGCCTAAAACTTATTTAGAATAGCAATTGTGAATCTGATTTCCCATTTGAATTGCTTAATGCTATTTTTTTACAAAATTTTGAAACGACTTTCCCAAATATTTGAGTTGCTTTGCGAATATATTGCACTATACCTGCTACTGTTGCTAACGCTGAACGATCTTTTAGTGTTTTTAGCAGAGTAAAAAATTTCCCTTTCAGTCCCTGGCCCGAAATTTCTCTCAACGGGCCTGGTTCAGACACTAAATTGTACCGAAACATTGCTTTTCGTAGGAATCTGGGATTAGGTAGACTATGGATACGCCCTTAAGGAAAATTTTTGTCTAGGTTTTTATAACACAATCACAAAAAACACACATACTATCAACTACACCATAGGCGCCGTAAATTTTTCATACGATGGGGGCATACATTTGGCGCAAAAATTTGAATTGCCAAATAGATTTGTATGAACTGCATGCAAACAATTTCGGTACTCAGGGCTCTAGTACACAATCATATTTGGTAATATTTATATTATAATATGCTTAAGCCTACTTGATTTCGCTTATTGCACGTCTAAAAATTTATACTGAATGAATCGAGTAGGCTTAGGCATATGACATACATATTATAATATAAATATGACTGTGTAATGGAGCCCTAAGCAAAAAAGATAAAGACTAAATACATAAATCGAAATTCTTGTTTTCCGCAAATTACGTGTATGTTTTCTTATGATTTTCATATCGGTGTAATGGGAATATGAGTAACGAATCAATAAGGCTTCAGGTGTGTTTTATTGGGTCGAGTACAACTTTTGTCAAATTTGTATGGAAGTTTTTCACCATTATACTAATTTCCTCCAGGGGAATAATACTTACGAATGTCACATTTTGATTGGGTAGAAAATAAATTATATTTCGTTAATCGCCTCCCTCTTCCTTTTATAACCGGGCTTGGGACCGGCTTTGGCGGAATTAAGGCGACTACGACTGCATTCATTCCACACCCACTCCATGCTTAGGCGTTTATGCAGCGGAGTCAACTTGTCCCTTAGATGGTTCACAACAACCAGCGGCTCGTCTGGACTATTAGCTGCCTTTCGCATTAAATGATTGATGATCTCGTCGTTCAAATAGGCCACAGCATCGCGTTTAGATTGCTTGTACCGAACAATCAGTTTGTATGCAAAATTAACTCCTCCGGCGACTATAACCGCTAGCCCGATGAGTCCAACATAAAAGAAGAACTTCTGTGGCTTATTGTACACGGAACACGTGAACGGAAGGCGGGGATTCAAAATTGCAAAACTGTAGGCTTGAGCATCGCGCAACGCCAATACTTGATCAAAAGACAATGCAGTGCCGTCTTCATCGACTGCACTTATTTTCCACTGCGGATTTTGGTGAATCAAATATTCGACATTGTGCAGATCGCGAACCATTCGACGAACGTTCAGATGCAGATGAGTGGGCTGAACCAATCGAACAATTTCCTTGGTACCCAAACTAAACTGTGCTGTAATATCTTTACATTTGTGGTCCTCAATAACTCCAGAGCTCCTTTCAAACCCTCCTCATCGATGCACGTCATCTGTGTGAATCGTCGCATATATAGAAAAAAGAAGAAGAAGAAGATAGAAAGTATTTCGATCGTTGATGGTGTTGGCCAAATCGAGACTGATCGTTACATACATGAAGGTCGCCACGCCGAGGAAAATGATCAATGCACTAAGCAGCACGCAAGGAGTCAACGTTTGCTTCACACCATACTGTTCGTCCAGTCGATTGATGAGATTTGAAAATGCCGCACGTGGTGATATGTTTGAATGGGGCTCGGGTGCTTGATACACAATATCAGAAGCCTCTCGTGGTGGCGGAGCATAACTGCTTCCCTAGTACACTGTCCCGCAGATTCACGGCTCGCGTCCTGCATGTGACGATCCTAAACCTGCTTGAACTGCATTTGGCTCGCCGATAGACTCATTAGACATCTGAAAACAATCGATAAATCATTAGGCATACCAATTTATATTTTAACAATTCAACTACTGTCGGTTAAATTTATTTGTTTACTTACCGTAATACCATAGACGGATTCAGTTCCGGAAATGCATTTTCTTTGAGCACAGTTCGTTTCTCAAGTCAAAATATGCCGTCATTACGCAAATGTTTCGTGCAAACCACAGCTCTTTTAGGAATCTACACACCTCTTAACTGTAGTTTGTCTATCCATACAGCGCGTTCGCCCCATCCATTAGAAATCTGCAAGAAACGGTTTACATTATGAAAGAATTAACATATTATTTTACCAAAGCAGTTTAATTATCAAATTGACTCGAAACTTTGCACGAAAATTGCAAAAAAAAATTTGCAAAACTATAACAATGTGATGAGCCCCCGAAACAGAATGAAATTGATACGTTCATGAACACATCGACGAGACGAATTTCCATCGTAACCTTTCGTGCCCGCTTCGTACAAAACATGCACGAACAAGGTACGAACCTGGGACGAACTCAAACGAACGGAAACTCGTCTATTGTATTGGCTGTCAACCACACAATCGCGCACTTGTTTTCAAGAAAACATGTATGAACAATGCGATAAACTATAATTTTGACACAAAAATTCACATATGACCACTAAAATGTAGGCTCTCACGCGATTACCTGTGAAAAGATACACTCATAGTGTTTCTCTGTTGGTCGCTGGAAAACCCGACAACAATGCACTTCATGTTCTGAAATAAACTTTTTTTTAAATTAGAACGAATTCGCAGCCTTACGGCCTACACTGTTTAAGTCAATTTCTTACAATTCACTTGGAAAAACTCGATTTTGTCCACTCACACTCACTGCGTTGGCGTTGGCGCGAATTGGATGACAACCACACTGTTGACAGTCTGTTCATCGGCCGACCATCTTGTTGGTTGCCCGAGGGGTGTGCGAGAGGGGGGGCTGAGGAAGAGTAGGAAAAATTTCTAGACACATACGTACGCTCATCTACATGATGATTTCCAATCCAGTACATATCATAGGTAGGAATAGGAAACACATATATGTGATAGGTTAGGTTAAAGCATGGTCGTAGCGAGAGGGGGAGGGAGGGGCGTTTACTCCCCTGGCCGGTGATCATGCACACACATTTTTTTCGTACTTCAGTACTCTATAAATCGCTGCACTACACAATGTTTGAAGGCGGGGTTTAGTTTAACTCCTTAGTTGAAAACGCTTGTTTGTCTCGTCCCCTAAGATATGAGAAGCTTGTGTCGGGTTTTCTATACTATTTTCGCTTTTAGAAATTGAGGGAAAATATAATTTCCGCTTTACGCATTGACAGCTATTGGTAATGTGAATAGGGGACGAAATAAACGAGTGTCCTTAACAAGCTAGCCATAGAAAAGCTGATTTTGACACTTTCAAGTAGACGAGCTGAACAAAGCTGGTTTAGACGAAACATGTACTCGAAGCCTTATGCGCACTCGTCTACTCTCAAGGGATAAGGGTTTTTTGCTGTTAAGTCACTAATGATCTGATCTATTTCGTCACCTGCCTGGGAACGAACTGAACAAGGTTTCCTAAATACCCATCCGCGACTTCGTGTGAGTAACATGTCATTAATCGATAACATAATCGGATCTAGCAATCACGCGTTTCGTCTATAGTCTTTGAAAACTTGAATTTAATCATTAGTGAGACCCTAAGGATTTCATTCTGGAAGGGTCCCTTATTTTCCATGTTTGATCATTTCATGGATTATGGACTTAAACACAGCATTCATATCCTTTTTCCTGAAACTGTATAATGTTTCACCCCTAGAATAAGGGATATACCACATGAAGGATTTTCCGGGAAGTTAATGGAATTTATTATCAATCTGTCTGAAAGGGATAAATTTGGTGACAAAGGGTATACAGCTTTGCCTGGTAGGAACCATGTAAAGAAGCAAATGCTGAGTCTTCCGAATTACTGAAATCTTTTGCAAGTGTATCAATTAGAACTTCAGAACAACGTTAATCATTTTCCTGATCGCTAAACCTTGACCTCTGTCTCGCCGATGTTGCAAGCTCGCATAGCTGGAAAAGAAACAAATATCAATTCTATTAATTTTTCAAGGTCGTAGCCGATGGTCCATTCTCAAAATTCGGCTTTGCATTTTGCCAATATTTTTCCAAACGACAATTGGGAAATCTTAATTGTTGTTGTAGATTTAAATTAAATACCCCAAACGCCTAAGAGAATCATGTGGTTGTAAATAATTTAGGGCTTGCCCCCCCTGCGGACCAAAATCCTGGTTACGCCCATAGGTTAAAGGTACCAGTTTTTGTTGTTTTTTAATTATTTTTAAAAAGGTTTAGACCGTCAAACTACTGGTTTTCCGGTTAACCGAGCGTGTTTATCTTATTGCTGGCCTATGCCAATTAAAAGAAGGTGAATTCATTTAAAATATAGCCCTACGTGTTGCTTGAAAAAAGTCAATGGGGCAGTTTAGTCACCCATTCATGACCTAAAAAGGCTGGTCAGCCGGGATCAAATTTGGAATGAGGTGCGAGGGCCACATTGTTGGTTTGTTTGAAAACTGATGGCGAGCCAAACATTTTTTATGAAGCGCATGGCATAATCTACTGTCCGTTAGATATATTCGTATAATTGCACTTATTTTACCCAGGGTTAGCAGCTGCCTTCCGCGTTATTATTTTTGGATAAATTGCATGGGGATACGATTTGTCGTTCGAATTAGGGAGACCAGCGCGTGGAGAGAGAAGCAGAGTACCCATTCATGGTGCGCCAACCAGCCCCCAATGTAACGTTGACTCGAAGTAGCCTATAAACGGCAGAGTGAACGCAGGGGGTTACGGTACAGAGAAGAATGGGGTCATGTTTTATTTGTGCAGTTATTCTAACCGAACACCACGCAAATAAGTTTTATCGAGGTAACAAAACTTATTTGAAAACGGCAGGAAAAGAATGGGGAGGGGTAAAACACAGCTCATATGTACGCCGGAAAAAAAAACTATTAGCCCGAGGAGAGTGAAGAGTATCCAAATTTCGACCGCGCCCGAAATTATCATCGGTCTCGTTTTTTAATCAATTTGCAGTTTAACAATTCAATTATGTCATCAATGGAGGTTAACCCTTGTAGGTAGTGCTGTCGTAAAGCTTTGTTGATTGGCCATCTCAGAATCATTATGTTCAATGGTTCAATCGTATATCATGCTCCTGACAATTGCAAATCATACCCCAGCCAGTATCGGCGTCATATACCGTGAAAATAGCCACAAATAAGCTTTATTTCATGAATCACGAATCGGCATTATGTATCGATAGGACGCATTGAAAGTTAGATACATGATGGTCAGCTGAAGGAATGTCGACGGATCATGCATATAGGAAATATAATGGTTTTCTCCTCAAGTATAATTTTTGTTGCTGGGGTGATTAGATTCACGAATAAAACATAATCATTCATATAGTCTGGCTAGAGCAGTGGTTAGGGCGCGCACCTGCGATGCATAGGGTTATTAGTTCAAGACTCTCCGTCGCCCGTACTCTTTTTTTTTTTAATTATTCTTTGATGCATTGAATATATATGATACTTAACTATGACATAATGCTTACGAATAACGATTTTATAATGATTATCCGCAATAAGGCGCAAATGCATATTTACATGAAATAGGGGGACATCGTCATATACTGCTTGTATGAAAACGTGATGAATGAATAAGCAATATGTGCTTACGCGTGTTGCATGAAATAATGATTACAAATGTGTTAAATGCTGGCTGGGACAGTTTGTTGTCCTTTATGGGTTGAATTTGTAGCTGTAACCAGCCACGTAGATGCGTTGGGTATATATGTATGTTGCACACTCGGATTTGAGCCATGAGAAGAAGAAGATGACTGCGCATAGATTGCTGTAGTTACCAAGCAGGATTAGTTCTTACCTCGTCCATATGGTAATACCAACATGATGAGTTGCCAGATTGAGTTCAATTTGTGTCGCTGTTTACCGATTTGGCATCGACCATGTAATTTTCGCATTATTTTTTTCTTCGCTACAACTACTCACAAGCTGTCCCTTAGATCTTTCATTAATTTGTAGTTGTAGACAACGCCTACAAGGTAAAATCTCCCGCAATTGTCTTAAATATTTAAGCAATACAATTTTGTTGCTTATGTCGATTTTTCTTTCAAAATTCAAGTGCACTGACTTTTAGGTAAACAAAACTTCACAAATGATTCAGCTGGAAAAAATTTAGATCCCGGCAAAAATTATTATCAAAGTTGTTGGACTATTGTTTGGTGAAGCATTCAATATTTAGAAGACATTTTTTGGACTTATTTTGAGAAAGAAACATCGACTTGCAAATTTCCCAATTAGTACTTTTAACCCTATAATACCTCATAGAATATTTTCTTCCAAATAGGAACACTTCACAGAAGCTAAATAATAGTTAAATAATGGCATTTGGTGCCGTTTTTTATTCCATTCCATTGTAGCTAGCACTGAATTTATCCTTCAAGAAAGATCATTTTCTCGCGTTTTCTCCGATAACCAACGTGAAAAGAATAAGTAGTGTTGGCAACTAAAGGCGGCTTACACTGAAATATATGTAATTATAAAAAAAAGCCCGCAGCCAGCATCGAACCCATGATTATCGTATTGCACTAAAACACTACAAATATAGTTATAAGTTGCTTCTATAGAAATGCTTATCAATTTTTTATAGAATCTTACGCATTGAACCTTCTATTTTATATCAATCAGCTGACGTTGATTAAATCCACACATTCATCAATTAAATGCAGCCAGTTTCTGCACACAGAGATTCTTAATTGGTTCAGAAATTAACAATGAGTGAGGAAATGTTGGTTTCATGCAAGACTTCAAACAATTCTATTGAAGAAACTTGGTTTCCATCCTTAGTATCCATAGCACTTCAACACCGAGAAAAATAACGTCCCTTAAAATTAACTCGATATTCTTTTGAAATCGAGTTACATTCCAATTAAATATAATCCTTTCCTTTTAAATATATATCGCTTTAATTCAAATTCATTCTTTTTAAATTAATGGGAAATCCTTTAAATCCAAATTTTCAATAAGAAATCTTTTTAAATTAATGTGAAATCCTTTAAATCCAAATTTCCAATAGGATTTTTTTTTGTTTACACTCGCAGTTGGTCGGCAGTGTGGTAGAGCGATGTCACAACGTATAGTGTAAATTATAAACGTCGTCCCGTATAGTCTGTGTGATGTAGTAGGTAGAGCGTTAGTCTTCAAATTATAGGGCCGCGGGATCGAATCCCACTGTAGGCAGGTAATTTATTATGCATTTTAGAGCGTAAAGAGGTAAATGAAATGTCGCCAACACCTTTAGCGAGGTCAGTTATACAAAACTCATTTATGAGTAATTTTCACAGGGAAAGAACACCCTGTGAAAATTACTCCTTTTGGTGTAATTTAAAGTATTCTTTTGAGTTCATGCATTTAAAACAAAGAGTTCATCCTTTTAAATTAAAAGGAAATCCTTTCGATTTATGGTTGTGACCTGATTAAATTGACACTGCATCACTTTAATTTAAAGTGATTATAGATAGACTTTCAAAAGGAATATCTTATTAGTTCAAAGGGAAATCCGTTTGAAATAAAGGGATTATACAATGGTTCATAGGGAAACAAATATGAAGCAAAATCATATTTGAATCTCTTTGAATCATATGCGTATTTTTTGAATTTACAGGATTTTTTTTCTCAGTGAAAACTTTCAACTTTTTCCAAAATCACAAAGTGCATCCTGCTATAAAACGACGATGAACAATATATCGGATGACAATATGAATGTCATACTATTAAGATGAAATAACACAACCAATTTTCTGCTATATGAGAATATTGCATGTGTGTGTTAATTTAGAGAGAGACTATTGCATGTGTGTGTTATCTACTAAACGCAATAGAGAAATATTTAAAGGAGTATCTTTTTAGGTTGACGTTTAGAGAAAGTGTTATCGAAGTATTTTAACACCACCTTTAAATTCATTTGAACTCTTTATAGTGTTAATATTCAATGATTATTGGATAATCGTAAATTGATTCTATAGGCATGTTAAAAGTTTTTCGGAAAACGTTTTAAGGATTATTTCTAGGAACAAAATACTCCTTTAAGCGATGTCACACGTTAAACTGAGTTTAGTATTACTATATGATTGCTGCTGTGAAGCGCTTCTTTAAGACATACGTATTGTTAGTTGGGTCATCTACAAAAATTTTGTATATTTTCTTTTATGCATTGAAAGTATTCTAGAATTTGCTAAAGTGAGATGATTATGACCATTTCTTTCTAAGTAGCTCGCGGACCGTACCTGGGACACACCTGGTTTAAGTTTTTTTCCATCCTAAAACTTGGCCCGGATTCCATTGAATGAATGCCCTGTAATTGTAAATCTATTTGTATTCTACTTATCTTCCACTATTTTCTTCCCAAACACTTGACGAGCTGTTAATTAGGATTTGTAGTTAGGACACCTGATGCTATGCCTTTTGTACTTAATAGTGTTCCAACAATTTTAGTTGGATCCATTCGTTCCACTGTCTGTCGTTGCACCATTCCACTGCAGACCACATACCCTGATGTTTTACATCAGGCGAGGCTCCTTCAAAGTTGCTTTAAGGAATGTATCCTTGTGCCTAGAATTTATAGATGTGAACTCGGCTCTTAATGTTGCTAATATTTAACAACATGTCAGTTTGACGAATGTCAATTCGGTCGTCGTTGAAACTAATCGTACCTGCAAATAAAAGAAAAGTATTAAGTATAATCCTTAGAGAAAGCATAGCAACCCATGCCATGCGTTAGTCCAGAGTGGGCATCAGAAAATAAAAATGGCACCGTTCTCACACTGTCGCAGTTCACACATATAAAACAAAAATTATTCAAATGTCAAATTTTTGTTTACAATTGAAGAATATAATATCCGCGTAATATTTATTACTCTCTAAAAATACCAACTTGATAATTAACCCTTCGGCACATAGACATTGGTACTATCTCTCTCGATTACCGTAACTCCTAGTGGAGCATGGTGCGTTGATGACTACCGTGTGTAGTCATCAACGTTACAAAGAAAATTGAATTCGGAGTGTGATACGGTTGTCAGCCATACCACTTCCTAGTCGCATTGTTAGTTTATTATTCTACGATAAGAAAATTTCTTATCATCTTCTTCTGAATAATAAACTTGAGACGAGTCGTGCCGAGTTTGGAAACTCGTTTCTCTCTGAGTGTCTATTTCACAGAGTGGCGACCGAACGATCACGGCCGCAGAGCACGACTTGGTACTATATCTTGATGAAAAATATCGTTCAACAATATTTTCCACCCCATTCCATATATATTTCAACGGAGCCGATGGCCACAAATGCGTTCAAACGTTCGGCTAAATATAAACTAAGTCTAAGAAACGAAAAAACGGCACATCATCGTAAGGCATAGTATGTAAACTGTTTCTAGAACCAAAATTAGACCTCTTCGAAAAATAAGATGGATTTCACAGAAAATTCAGCTACACCTTAGAGGGTATTCACACTATGGACAGAATTTACTAAAACCACTAAATTAATCGAGTCGAAACCAGCCTACTAGATTAAATCGTATGTCATTAAATTCAAAATGCATCGTAGAATGTATGTACTTGCATTATTCAAATTTCAGTACAATATGGTACAACTGTCAACTAAATCTAGGATTTAGTAAATCTTGTCGATAGTCTGAATCGCCCCTTAGGCATAATAGCTCGTAGGCGGCGACAGAAGGGTTAATAATTGCATCGACAATATGTTGACGTTTGAATTATTTCCTGGAGTGTAGTGTAATAAATTTGGAGTCAAACACATATGGGTTGTGTGATCACATAGCCACTCTGGACTAACGCATGGCGTGGGTTACTATGCTTTCTCTAAGAGTATAATCTAGATATAAAAATGGAGCGAAAAAAAAGTATAGTAACTCATCAATTGAGAACGGCTGGACCGATTTGGTTGAAATTTTTTTTCAGTTGTTTGCAATTACCAGGAGAATGCTTTTACGGATTTTTTTTTCGAAAAACCCTCCGGAAAAGTCGGAAAATTGGAAAATCGAAAAAATTCACCAATTGGGAACGGCTGGGCCGATTTAGTTCAAATTTTTTTTCAGTTGTTTACAATTGCCAGGAGAAGGTTTTTACGCAAGAAAATTTTGGAAAACCCCTTCGGAAAAGTCGGAAAATTGGAAAAATCGTAGTAATTTATCAATTGAGAACGGCTGGACCGATTTGGTTCAAATTTTTTCAGTTGTTTGCGATTACCAGCAGAAGGTTTTTACGAAAGAAAATGTTGAGAAAACTCTCCGGAAAAGTCGGAAAATTGGAAAAATAAAAAAAAAAATCATCAATAGAGAACCGCTGGGTCGATTTAGTTCAATTTTTTTTGTCAGTTGTTTGCAATTGCCAGGAGAAGGTTTTTACGAAAGAAAATTTTTGAAAAACCCAACGGAAATGTCGGAAAATTGGAAAAATCGAAGAATTTCATCAGTTGAGAACGGCTGGACCGGTTTGGTTCATTTTTTTCAGTTGTTTGCAATTACCAGGAGAAGGTTTTTACGAAAGAACATTTTGGGAAAACCCTCCCGAAAATTGGAAAACTTGAAAATTATTTTTTTTTGCTTGCAATTTTTCCACAATAGCTTTTTCGAATGAAGAAATATAAAATTCTTAGTAGAAAACTTGGAAAATTCAGGAAGAAAGTTTTGCATTTTATCGAATGATTTGATGATTTTAGACGATTTGGAATTCATTGTGATAAAAGACGTTTTGCGTTCAATTTTGGGTGAAGAAGCTAACGAGATAAATAATTGCTGTGCTGTGGATAACTATCAAACACGCGCAAAATTATGAGGACATTGCATTTTCTCACACTTTTACCTTCATCTTCTTCTGTTCATATTGGCGTATCCAGACCGCATTGTGGAACAAATACAAGGACGAGATGACTAAAGACATTTAGCATAGAGTTCGCATAACAACTTCGAATTTCGATCTTGAAATTAACGACGAGATGCGCAACGAAGCGTTCGCTCTTATCGAAGACATGACCGTGCTCATGTGCGGCAGTCTGCTGTCGAAATTGGGAGTGCCAGCGCCAAATCGTTTGATGGACGATGCAATTAATCGCGACTTGCAGCGGGAGCAAGATTATGATCTGCTGGCCGAACGAGTTTGAATAAATGTGGCGCTTTTGAATGCCGAGCAGAAGAACGTATACGATTCGCTTATGAAACTTGTGGACGATGGAACAGGAGGCATTTACTTTCTCCATGCTCCATGGTGGGACAGGCAAGACATTCGTCATGTCGTTGATTCTTGCAACAATTCGGTCAAGATGTCAAATTGCGATGGCTTTTGCATCCTCTGGCATTGCTGCTATGTACATTGTTGGAAGGCGGTCGAACTGCACATTCCGGTTTAAAACTGCCGATGCATCTACTCTTGGTTGAGAATCCAACGTGCACAATCACCAAGAGTTCGGCAACAACGAAATTGATGCGAGATCTACTACTACTACTGCTGCGGATGAACTTAATGTAAGCTGACCAGACGTACAGCATTTTGCTGTACAGTACAGCATTTTGACCTGTCGTACAGCATTAGTGAATGTACAGCAAAATGTACAGCATTCCCAATGCCACACAAAAAAAACTTAAATTGGTACATAATAACTAATAAGCTTCCCGGTGAGGCCTGTGGTCAGTCTTGTCTGTTTTAAAGGTGTTTTTAGCAAGATAATGGCACAAACGTTAAGGTTCGATAATTTGGGAACTGTTTGATCGATCGTTCTGAAATTGAACACACTTGTAGAGTACCTGCGCTTACATTTACTTAAATTCCTCCATATTTTAGGGTCCTCCCTACCCGCCTTCGACACTTACAGCTGCCCAAATCGCTCTTTTGTCTTTTCTAATCGAAAAGTCTCAATAAAATGTTGTCCAATAAATTTGAAAATTGAAGGACTTCTGGAGCCCTACACTGTCATATTTGATGAAAATTTCTCGCTCACCGCTCATACTCCCTCCAAATTCCAAGGTCCTACCTATCCGCGTTCGGAAGTTCAATCGAATCAATCGAAAATTGTGCTTAATTCGAAAATTTTTGAGCGGAAAATTCTGAAATTTTACAGCCATGTATAGAGCACCGCACTGCCCATATTAGGTTAAAATTTCAAGCATCTATAGATGCCAAGATTCACAAGTAACAGCCGTTTAAAGATGCGATTTTAATTTTTCACAAAACAATGAAGAAATCACTGTAGTCCATCCGATTCCCCTTTTATCATCTTTAGGAAAAAGAAAATGCAAACTAAATGACTCTGCAAGGATTTCCCCAATATCTACACCAATTCCAATAAAATTCGCAGAGGATCGCCATCCGATTAAAAATTCTCTACCCAATGCGGTATTAGTTTATCTATTGTAGTAAACGAAACTTTTAAATTTGTAGGTACAAGGAGAGGTAGTTTTCGTACTTCAAATAAATAGCTTCATGATTTTTGCCTCAGGGCCATGGATAGTCAGAGACAGGGAAAGGGCCATCATCATCCGTACAATGCTGTCGAGACGGGAGATTCGAACACTGAAATTCAAAAGTTGAAAAATCACTGAGTATCGACTGTCTAGAAAGTGGAAATCGAATTGGAACAAATTGGATTATCAATATGTAATTGTCCTTTCTTAAAATATGGTTTTAAAATGTCCAACATATTTTCTAACAAAATGGAACTGGCAATTTAAACTGACAGGGAATCCTCATTTTTGTCGGAGATGAATTACTAAGAAAATCCTGGCTTATTGTGTAAAAAAACATGTGGGTTTGCCCCTTCTAAACGAGATCCTGGCTACGCTATTTCCATGCTTGTTATAGCTTTGCGTGTTAAAACAGACATTTGTACTTCACATGCTGATGAGGTTTTGTCAATGAGAACATTTAGAAGTTGAGGGCTCTTTTCTGGGTCCTGTTTGGTATCAACAGAACCTTGCTATCCCAAGTTTCACCACACATTTCCCAGAATATCGGCTACTATTCCTTCTATATTCTGTTTACGAATATCACTTGTGAAAGGAAGGAGAATACGTGGTCAGTTTATGGCATCCATCATGGTGGTAGACCTTGTGGTAGAAATAGTATTATTGAGGGTTTGCCTGAAAATTCAAAAATTGAAAATGAATTCCGCAATGTGTACAGCATTGGGCCTTCGGGAATCTGGTCACCTTAACTTAATGCATGCCTGAAATTGTCATCTTTGTGGCGGCATGTCAAGAAGTTGAAATTGACTACGAACATGAGAGTCGCATAGCAGAACGACCCATCGGCTGCTGAATTTTCAAAAATTCGTAAAAATCCGTTGACACCGTGATCGACGAGGATGAAGCGATCAACTATTCGTCGGAGTTTTTGAACTCGCTTGATGTGCCAGGACCAGGAGCCCCGCCGCATAATTTACAGCTGAATGTGGGAACGATCATAAACATGTTACGGAATCTGAATCATCCGAAATTGTGCAACGGTTCGCGGATGTCCGTCAAGAAACTGATGAACAATGCGATTCAAACGACGATCAGCATGGGAAAATTCAAAAGAGAGGAAGAACTTATCCCACGAATTCTGATTATTCCAACTGATCTTCCATTCCAATTCAAGCGGATTCAGTTCCCCGTTCGATTGGCTTTTGCAATGTCAATCGTTGGAAGTATGTGGGATTAGTCTCAAATTTCCCTGTTTTTCGCACGGTCAGCTGTATGTTGCCTGTTCGCGTGTTGGCAAACCGTCTTCGTTGTTTGTTATACCCTTCGCTCATAGAGTGAAAGGGTATATTAACTTTGTCATGAAGTTTGTAACGCATTGAAGGAAGCATCTCCGACCATATAAAAAGTATACATATATGATCAGCATGACGAGATGAATCGATTGGGCAATGTCCGTCTGTCTGTCTGTCTGTCTGTCCGTCTGTATCAGCGCGTTTTTCTCGGCTACTATAAAAGCTACGGAGCTGACATTTTGCACACGTCCTTCTTATTGTTGGCTGTTTGTATGTTTGATTCAGCCAAATTGGATCACTGGGTCATGGGGCTACCATACAAACCTAGCTCCCCAATTTGAGTTCTTCTAAGAAAAACTTTTTTATTTGTGTACCAATTTCAACCAAATTTCACACAAATGTGTTTCTATAGATAACACAAAATATATGCAAGAATGGATCAAATCGGACCATGGGGTCATGGGGCTGCCATACATAAAGTTAACCCCCCAAATTAGGTTCTTCTAAGAAAAACTTTTTTATTTGTTCACCAATTTCAACCAAATTTCACACAAATGTATTTCTATTGTTGACACAAAACATATGTAAGAATCGCTAAAATAGGAGCATAGGGTCATGGGGCTGCCATACAAATCCAACCCCCCAAATTAGGTTCTTCTAAGAAAAACATTTTTATTTGTGCACCAATTTCCACAAAATTACACACAAACGTGTTTCTCTTGATGACACAAAACATATCTAAGAATTGATCAAATCTGACCATGGGGTCATGGGGTGGCCATACAAACCCAACCCCCATTTTGGTTCTTCTAAGAAACATTTGTTGCACCAATTTCACAAAACCTTGAATTAATATGTCTTTACCAAAGCAACAAAAAAGTTAAAAACGAATGGAATCGTACTGTGGGGTCATGCTCCTGCAACCCCAATAAAATTTCCGAGTAAATATTTTTATTTGCCCACTTATTTCAACCAAGCCCAAAACTTTTGTCAAGACGGAAGAAAAAGAATGAGGAGGGGGATTAAATACAAGTCATAGGTACGCCCGAAAAAACTTTTCGCCCAAGCGAAGGGTATCCAAATTTCGGCCGCGCCCGAAATTAGCACCGGCCCCGGGGGTTGACGAGCGAAGCGAGCAGGGGGCGAAGCCTCCTAGTTTTTCTTTCGCCAGAAAACAAAACGAAAGACATTGTTTATAATATCGCTCTCTACTGATTTTGATTCCATTCAAATAAATCACACTGAAAGTTGAACTATCTGTGTTTCTAGAGTTTCTTTGAAGGCGTTGAATTTGGGCGAGGCGAATATTTATAGGTATAGTTAGGAATTGGGAGTCAAAATCGACGCGAGAGCGTATCGCCCGCCAAAGGAAAAAACGAAAGCGAACAAGTCTATGATTACCGGAGACAACCTGCTTTTTTGTTTGACAGGGCTACAGCCTTCCAGGCAACATCCCCCAAACAATTTTTTTTACCAAAACATTCCACATATCCTGTTCTAGTGCCTTTCCAAAAAAAATTTCGATCGGCACAATAACGGGTAAGATATATGCAATAAACGGTGAAATTTTCACCCTCACAGACTTAAGCGAGTTACCCAATTTCAGACTGGAGTCTACAGTTGCAGAAAGACTTGCTTCTCTCCCCGTGATGGGATTTTTATGAAATTTGGAATGAATGATCCTCTGGTGGTCCTTCTAAAGAATCAATAGGTGTGTTTTTTTGGTTATCCCGTGCAGGTTTGGGTAACGAAACTTCATATAAAAAAAATGACAGGTGCGTCAGCTGTCATTTTTTTTATATGGAGTTTCGTTACCCAAACCTGCACGGGATAACCAAAAAAACACACCTAATGTCTTCCATTTAGATAAGTGGATGGAATAACGGTAAAATAATAGGTCAAGTTAACAAAAGATTTCCAACAATTGCGTCATTGACAATTTTTTAAAACACACTGCGACATTGGGACACGGGGACATTGGGACATTAGGATATTGGGACACTGGGAGGATCTTCGGGCAGTGGGATATTAGGAAATTGGGACATTAGGACATTAAGTCATTGGGGCATTAGGCACACTGGGACATGGGGACATCGGGATATTGGGGCATTGGGACATCGGGATATTGGGACATTGGGACATTGGGATATTGGGATATTGGGACATTGGAACATTGGGATATTGGGACATTGGGACATTGGGATATTGGGACATTGGGACATGGGGACATGGGGACATCGGGATATTGGGGCATTGGGACATCGGGATATTGGGACAATGGGACATTGGAACATTGGGATATTGGGACATTGGGACATTGGGACTTTGGGATATTGGGACATTAGGAAACTGGGAGACTGGGACATTGGGGCACTGGGATATTAGGATATTGGGATATTATTATGACCTTGGGACAATAGGACAATCGGACATTGGGACATTGGGAAACTGGTACATAGGAACATTGGGTCACTGAGACATCGGGATATTGTGACATTGGGACATCATGATATTGGGATCGGAGACATCAGGCTATTAAAGCACATTACTGACAACAGGACCATGGATGCGTACGAATCCACCAACCGCATGAACACGGATAACGGAAACATCACCTTGAATCTTTTTAAATACATAAAATAAATTTAATCGCTCTAATTACACATTTTTCCAATATATAACGTTACTTGCGCTCGATTTCATTACATTTACCTTTTTTACATTTTATATTTATAATACATATATTTCGCAATAATATAATTCTATCTTTGATTCATTTACAGTTATATTAACCTTGAAAAATTGTATATTTAATGTTTCCAAAAAAAATAATTTTCTTTAGTCATTAAAACGCGTATGCTGATGATGAGTCATAAATTGACCCGAAATGCATTTATAATAAAAAAAAATTTAATTGATTAAATCTCCGTTTTGTTTTATAATAAAATTGTGTTCAATTAACTAAAAAATTGTGATTTTCTGCGATCCATAAAGGGATTTAACGCACCAGACCAATGATATTGGGACATTGGGACATTAGGGTCATTAGGACGTTGGAACATTAGCACATTAGCACTTTCGGATATTGGGACATTAGGGGAAACTGCGACATGGGGACATTGGGCCACTGGAACATCGCGATATTGGGACATCGGGATATTTGGACATTGGGACATTGGAACATTGGGATATTGGAACATTGTGACATTGGAACATTGGGATATTGGGACATTAGGACACTGGGCGACTGGGACATGGGGGCACTGGGATATTAGGACATTATGACTTTGGGACAATAGGACAATCGGACATTGGGACACAGGCACATAGGGACATTGGACTACATAGACATCGGGATATTGAAACAAATTGCGATATTAGGACATTGGAACATAGGGATATTGGGACATTAGGACATTGGAACATTGAGAAATTGGGAGAATGAGACATTTTTGCATTTGGACATTAGGATATTAGGCACACTGAGGAAACTGGAACTTGGGGACATTGGGCCACTGGGACATCGGGATATTGGGACATTGGGATATCAGGATATTAGGACATTGGAACATTCTGATATTGGGACATGGGAACATTTGGATATTGGGACATTAGGACACTGGGAGACTGCGACTCGTTGGGGCATTGACCTTGGGACAATAGAACAATCGGACATTGGGACACTGGTACATAGGGACATTGGGCCACTGAGATATCGGGCTATTGGGACATCGTGATATTGGGCATTTGGACATTGGGGCACTGCGATATTAGGACATTGGAACATTGGGATATTGGAATACTGGGACATTGGGAAATTGGTACATTAGGATATTGAGACATTGGGACATTAGGACATTGTGACGCTGGGACATTTGGATACTGGGACATTAGGTACACTGGGAAAACATATGCAATAATGAATCAAATCGGACCTTGGGATTATGGGGCTGCCATACAAACTCAACCCATGGGGGTTGGTTCTTCTAAGAAATATTTTTTACATCAATTTCACAAAAGCTTGAATTAATGTGAGCGAAGGGTATCCAAATTTCGACCGAGCCCGAAATTAGCCTCGGTCTTTTTTTTTCAAGTTTTGAAAAGTTTAATTTGTTTGAAAATAAAGAACAATACAATTCCAGTTAAAACCGGAAAATTGGAAAACCGACCATGTTTAAAATCGGAAGGCTGAAAATAACTCCCGTTAACCGTTCTGAAAATACTGGTTTTCCGTCTAATCATCCGGTTTTTGACATCCCTACTATGCATGATATCCACGACACGCTTAGACTTTGGGTGCTTTGTGATACCACACAGGATAATTAATCCGCGCCACCCTAAGCATGAACCGCAGTGACCGTGAAATAAATGATTAAATTGATCCATATCAACGTTTTACAGGTCTGCCAAATCAGGGAGCAGTAAGAAGAAAGAAGCCTTCAGAATCGATCTTCTTCTTTCTGATAAGCAAGGGCAACCAAAAATATAATGGAATACACCTCCTTCATAGATCGTTTTACGTCAACAGTTTCCTAGAAGCCGGACTACCATTATCCCATCTTAAGTTCACCTGGCTTATGGCGGTCCGGTTGATGCCCTGTTTCCATGGGTATACCAATACCAATATGTCATTGGTTTCCTGGTACGATATTGCAGTCATATTAAATACCTCCTGCCTCCTGGACGGCAACCTCCGTGTGAAGAGCATTATAACAAGAAGGCAATCGAACTTAAAGGTTTAAGTCAAGCAAGCCTCTGCGCGTGAACAGTATTATTTCGAGAATGCCGTTCAGAAACCTTCTGTTCTGAGCCTGGAGTGAGTATTACAATATGTAAAACTTCGTTATAACGCTCCCGGATATAACGATTTCCCAGCTATACCGCTCTTTTTTCTCGGTCCCGGTCCCATTAGCATTTATTACAGGGAATTCTGGTTCGTTAAAACGTAACTATTTCCCGGTTATCTTTTCCCAGTATCATTTTCTTAAAACAATTTATATTGACAATTTCATTGAGCACGTAGTCTATCTTTACATTGAAATAATCACAAACAAGACCATGATGCGCAAGTTGTTCCGTTAATTCATATCAGGACAAATTTCCTGGAAAAGGGAAAGACATAACAACAATTGAAAGTATAATAGAAGATCTCGTAATTGCATAAGCATCCGCCGACACCGAAGAGAACAACAAAGAGGCGTCAAGCATACCAAAAATATTTGCAGTCCTATAGTTGCAATAAAGAAGATTCGAGCAATTATTGCCTATAACATGGACATAGAGGAAGTCTGAAGTCTGTTGCCAGTCTAAAACAAAAAGAAATATCTTTGTTTTTTTTTTAAGCCAGTAATCATTAGACCCCAGAAGAGCGTTATAACGAAGTTTTACTGTATAAAGTTCCTGGATAATGCAAATCACTCCGTGCAGAACAACGTCCGAAATGGTTTAGATATTAAGAGAAGATTATATTGTAAATAAGAATGGCCCCGAAATCGGGGCCTATATCTATACGGTCAGGCAATGGCCCTTGTTTTATTTCCCCAACTCCTTGAGGAGAATGGTGCGTTGACGAATACCGACCGGTAGTGGTCAGCACGTTAACATTTCGACGACAACTGAATTTGGTATAATCAAGTAACCAAGAACTTATCTAAACTTAACATTGAAGCTGAAGGTGACCCGCAGAATCCATGGGCGTAGACACAATTTGGTTATGAGAGGTGCGCAATTTTCAGAAGTATACATTTATCTTAAAAGCCATGTTCGCAGAAATTCTTGCGTTAACTCTAGTTGCAGTTACACTTATTATGAAGTATGCATCGGAAAACAGTTGACATTCGTCGTTCATTTAAATCGTATGAATTAAATTATAAGTATAGGTTAATTTTGTTATCCTGTCAATTGCTGTAAAATACATACATAAATGTAAGTAAGTGAAATGAATCGTACCACATCAATCTTTTGTGCGGTCAGTCTTGTAAGTAATATACTCGTACTCGTAATTCAATTCAAATATACTAGAAGTAAATTTTTGCAGATTTTGGAAGTGATTGGTTTTTTGATAGTTATTGCAAATTATCAAAGTGCTTGTATTCAAGCTGGTGAAATTACGGCATACGTTCATGCTTATGCACTCTTATGTTACGCAGTCTTTGCAAGTGATCTGTTCTATGGGATTTGGGCATTTTTCATGGAAGATGATGATCTTGAAGACTTTGTAAGATTCAAATCTACTTAACTTAGACAGAAAGTGAATCAACTATGAAAGGAAATGTTTTTAATTTCAGACATGGTACTATCATGCGCTGGCAATGGCTGTTAGTTTTGCAAGCGGCATATCAATATGTGTTGGTCTAACATTTTGTGGAAATATTGCACAGTATTTTTTCGTAATTGGTGGAGTACTAGTCATATTGGCAGGTATTTCTCATGCGATAGCAGCCATTCGTATTAAAAAAGAAGTTGATGATTCGCCGTTTAGTTAAATATTATTGGCCATTAATAGACGGAAATAAAATGGGATCTTTTGAAAATGGCATAGTTTAGATTGACCATTTTGGAAAGCCCGTTGAGAGTTACATCGGCTGAGCAAAGTAAGTACTATAGAACTTTAAATTGAAATAAAACCTCGGGGAGAGATGTGACCCTGGGGACCATCGTTCTCACCGATCGTTGGACTCGAGGTTGTTGCAAGTTGCTTTTTAAGTCAACCAGATGGAGTTGCAGCCCCAGGAGATGAGAGAAAGCATGAAATCTTGGCTTCTAGCTTCTTGCCGATAAAACCTGAAGGTCCAAACAGTCAGATGGACTGGAGGTAAAACCGTGAAAGTTATGAACTTCCGAAAGCCTAGACGCTTGTCCTGTAGATAATATACACGAATGTAATACTGTATAACACGGTTATAACGCTCACGCATATAACGATTTCACGGTTGTAGCACCATTTTCTCTAGTCCCCATAATTTAGCCATGCATTAAATGCAAATATTTCACGATTATAGTGCAAGTCTTATAACGCTATCACGGTTATATCGCTCCAAATTTTCAATCACCAGACATTCATTTACAATTTTATAACGCCTTACGAACAAATCAAGAAAAAAATCGCCGGGCTAAACACGAAGAGCAGGGAAACGACCCAATAGAAGGGTTTTCCCAAATTCGGGTTTGTAATGTGCCGGTAAATGGACCAATTTTGATGGAAAAGGCTAGCGAAATCGCGAAGACTTTAGAGCTAAACAATTTGGCAGCGAATACAGGATTGATCGAGAGATTTAAAAAACGTCACAGGATCGTATACAAACAAATCAATGGTGAAACTGTATAGATAAAACAACGAAGACTACTTGGACAGGAAGGGTCCTTCCAACCATTGTGAAAGATTATCATACTAGAGATGTCTACAATGCGGATGAGCTCGGACTTTTTTTCAACCTCTTGCCAGATAAGCGTTTGGTTTTTAAGGAGGATAATTGTCATGGTGGGTGGTAAGCGTAGAAAGGAGAGGTTGACTGTTCTCCTATGCACAAACGCAGATGGAAGTGACGGGTTTGAACCCCGTGTGATTGGGAAGTCGCAGAAGCCTCGTTGCTTTAAGGGAATTCAGTACTTTCCCTGTGAATACAAAAATGAAAACGGGCGTGGGTGATAAGTGGCTTATTCGTAGAATGGATGGGTGAAGTTAGACCGGAAAATGGCACGACAAAGTCGACACATAGCTGATTTTGTTGCTGCCGATCATAGACTCCTCGTTTGTCATTTACAAAACTGTGATGAAATTATTAATGACATTTCCTTTTTTGCTGTTGCTGTTTTCTTTTTTTTTTTTTGTTCAAGTTGAATAAGAAGACCAAGGAATTAATTTAAAGAGCTGGATTTTCATTTATACAATAGCTAGAAGTATCCGCATATGTTTCATTCTAAATATTTTTATAGCGCTTTCACGCATATAACGCGCATTTCGCCCGGTCTCTTCAATAGCGTTATAACCGTGTTTTACTCTTTATTAAAAAAATAGATAGGATGGATAGGATGACAAATCCATATGTGCCTGACTGACTGAATGCTGTTCACGTAAACAATCATGTATAATGTGGTTAATCAAATGCCAAGAAAAAATTCCATGCGTAAACCTCAAATAAATAACAAAATTTGTCTCCGATAAATCAATCTATTTTTTTATTGCCAGAAATGTGCAATAATACACTAAGCTAAAGATTTGTTAATACGCTGAAGCGTTTTTTATTTTGCTTCCTAAAAGGTATTTGCATATTTCATTCACCATAACATCACGATTGTTATGATCTTGCCAATTGTTTTTATTATTTTATTTACAGTGTATTTTGAAATGTTAGGTGGGTTATTAACTTAAGGGCAATTTCCATACAAATTTGACAGTTGTCAGGTTCGAACTTGTATAAAGGGTGTTCTTTTCTATCCCCTACTGGATACTTAAAAACACACCTATTGTAAAATATCCCAGAGTGTAGAAATCATTAAGTAAATTTCCAGTGATCAACTGATAAATAAATTTGAAAGCATCCAACAGTTGATTTCATTCAGGAAATAATACGGACAACATCGCAAAAGAATAATAATTAACATATACTCGTATATACATTATTATTTTGTTTGACAATATTTTTTTCTGAAATTTTGGGAAAAGAAACTGGATTCGTAGACAATCTGTTGACCTTAAACAACAGGTAAGTCATTTTTACAGAAACCTCCTTTTTTGGGTAAAAAAAAAGTAACAATTTACCCACATCTCATCAACAACAAAATAGTACATTCATTAACTAATAAATTCAGGTTGAGGGGAAATTAACACAATTGAGGAGACACTATAGCACAGATAATTACATCAGCAAGATTTGATGCCGGATCACATCACAGGAGATAGTCGGACCGGTCTTTTTTGAAAATGAGAGTGGCGAAGCACTGACAGTTAATGGAGAGGGTTATCGATAAATGTTGAACATTTGGGTCTGAACATGGCCATAATGGACATTTTATCTGAACTGTTCAGGACAAGAATTATTTCAAGAGGAGCATCAATAAACTGGCCTGCTCGATCTTCAGATTTAACTCCTGCCGATTTTTTGTTTGTGGTGTGACTTGAAAGAAACTGTTTATGTTAAGAAGCCCTGAACCATTGCAGCAATAAAAGAAGATATTCGATCGGAAACCAGGGCTATACATCCAGATTCCAGGGACATTGGAAAAAGTAATGGAGCATACGCTGAAAAAGGGCTCGGCTTTGCGAAGTAATTAACCGAAGTCATCATCATCATCAATGTGGCACGATAGCCCGACGTCGGGCCTTGGCCGCCTGAATCGTTGACCTCCAATTGTCGCGGTTACGTGACCTTGTCCTCCAGTTTCGGAAGCCCAGCAGCTGGTGGGCGTCTTCACCTACGGAGTTCTCCCAGCGAGCTCTCGGTCGTCCACGCAACCTCGCTCCGTCAATTCGTTGTGCATTCATAACTTTCTTTGGCATGCGATTGTCGTCCATCCGTTGTACATGCCCCGCCCATTGCAGACGTTGAAGCTTCACGATTTTCGATACTTCCAGCTCATCGTACAATTGATACAACTCATGGTTGTATCGGATACGCCATTGGTCTCGCTCGCGAACGGCCCCGAAAATTCGCTGAAGGACCTTTCGTTCGAATCGGTCTAGCAAAATTTCGGAGGCTTGGGTAAGGGTCCATGTTTCGCAGCCATAACATAGCACGGGTCGGTTGATCGTTTTGTACACGCGGAGCTTCGTGTTCCTGTGCGCAAGTTTCGAATTAATTATAGGGAGGACCGAGAAATATGTCTTATTGGCTAGTTGTATCCGTCGCTTAATTTCGTCGGTTTCGTTGGCGTCCTTTGATAAGTTACAACCCAGATAGTTGAAGTTGTCTACATACTCGATATTAACCCTCGGATGGTTCAGGTAAATTTTACATACGTAAATGGTTCAGTGGGGTCTGACAGACCCCAAGGCAAAAATCGCTCTAAAACTGAAATTTTTGCTTTTTTTGCCACATTTGTTTGAGCTAGAAGTAACTTTGAAGCCTTTTGATTAAGTAGTATATAAAAAAGTGTAATTCGGACAATAGCTTTTAGTATGTGGAAGAAAAAATTAGGTGGTGTCAAATTTGAGGGTAATTTGAACTTATCACAAATAAATCAATATAAAAACTAAAATTTTAACAAAATTTTATTTTTAGTAGTCAAAACGTATTTAATACTAATTAACAAAGATAAGTACATCAAGATTTTTCAGCTAAGGTTAATATTTTTTCTTAAATGGGGATCCAAAGTTAGTCAATATTTAGAGCATTCTTCTTCACAGCTTTTTCCTCGATGGTCTTCGCAAATTGGCTTTTTGCACTCGTTGCAATTGTATTTTGTTTTCCGATCATTTGGTCGTGGGCATAGAAAACATCTTTGCCTTTTTGGGGGACCATCTGATCCCATTGGGGGACCTGGAGCATTAGCCCCATAGGGGGGGGGGGTGGTGCAAGCTGAATAATGCACAAATATCTTCAATATTTTGCGCTGTGCTTCGGCGAATATTGCCCGATGATTTCCTCCTTCTTAGAAGAGGTTCGACAAGTGTATAGCCAAGTTCGCTGAGGAAGCTTTATGATTATGTAAAATACCCACCTAATTCTTACGCTCATAAAAGTCATAAATTTATGTCTTGACTTAAAAAAAACATAAGTTAATGACACAATATTGAAAGGAGATCCTCATAAATGAAAACCAGGTAAAAAAACGGCATAATTTTAAGTGAATTGAGTAAAAAAATTAAAACCCCCTAATTGAAAACACCCTGATTTTTAATTTCTTTAGAAATTAACATTTCTAATTTCCCAAATGTACTCTAATTACAAAGTTTCAACACTTCCCGACTATTATTATTACATTTTATCGTTTTCCAAATAACATACTTTGGAAATTTCCCACAAAACGAAAAATGTACTTTTGTAAAAAAGACATACGTAAATGGTTCGTGGGGTCTGACAGACCCCAGAGCAATTTCAAAGTGCTATACCTTATTAACAAAATCACAAATTCAAACAAATGCATGCTTAAAAGAACGCATGTGACACATACTTAAATTACATATGCATAAAAATACCATTCAACAAGTTTTTCTATAAAAAATTTAAGATTTAAATTTCTCTGGGGTCTGTCAGACCCCACTGAACCATCCGAGGGTTAAGGTCCCCCACTGTGATGCTTGCATTTGCTGGCGTCCTTGTTTTCGATTGCATCATGGCCTTTGTTTTGCTTTCGTTGATATGTAGTCCAACTTCCTTTGCGGTGTTATTGAGGTTATGCGGGAGGCTTTCTGCATCACCCAACCTTCGAGACATTATGTTGATATCGTCGGCGTACGCTACTAATTGAGTCGACTTGATGAGTAGCGTTCCGCTGCTGTCCATATTCATGGCTAGAATTACATACTCCAAAGCCAGGTTGAAGAGCGTCGGCGCCAGCCCGTCGCCCTGCTTGAGTCCAGTACGAGTTTCAAATAGGTCAGTGAGTCGGTTCTGCACTTTGACCTGCGAGACGGTATTAGTCATCGTCATCCTTTTGAGTCGCACTATCTTTGCCGGTATACCAAAATTCAGCATAATGTTGTACAGTACACTTCGGTCGGTACTGTCGTATGCCTGCTTGAAGTCGACAAAGATTTGGTATACGTCGATGTTGTATTCCCAGCACTTTTGGAGTAGTGGCTTCACTGTGTAAAGCTGATCGGTCGTTGAACGACCAGGTCTGAAGCCGCCTTGATACTCGCCAATGATTTGTTCTGCGTACGGATTGATTCTCTTTTCAAAAATTTTTGATAAAATCTTATAGGCCGTACAAACTAATGATATGCCCCTGTAATTCTCACACTTCAGCTTGTCACCCTTTTTGTGGATTGGGCAGATTATGCTTTTGCGCCAATCTTCGGGGATTACCTCGTCGTTCCATATTTTCAGCAGTAGCACATGCACAGCGTTGGTCAGGCACGTTCCACCATGCTTCAGCAGTTCTGCTGGGATCTCGTCAGCACCGGGCGCTTTATTATTTTGGAGCGACTGTATGGCAAGACTCACCTCCTCTACTGTTGGGGGTAGAACGGGAGGGCCTGGTTCGGCTAACTGCTCAAGAGCTAGCTCCGCGGGGGATGTTGATGATACATTGAGGAGCTCTTCAAAATGCGAGGCCCATCGTTTGTTGACGCTTTCGATGTCGCTGATGATGTTACCATCCTTGTCCTTACATAGGCTTGTCCTGGGTTGATATCCGTTCTTGATATTATTTATAAGTTTGTACGCCTGTCTAGTGTTCCTACTGGCTAATCTTTGGTTTATTTGCTGTAACTGCTCGTCAAAATGTTTGCGTTTCTTACGTCTAATTAACTTATTAGATACTCGCCGAAGCTCGTTATATCTTTCTTTCTTGGCTCTGGATGCGCGTTGTGTGTATTGGCGATAGGCTTCATTTTTCGCCTCAATCGAGGCCCTGCATGCGTCGTCGAACCAGTCTGCTCGTCTGCGCCGGCCTTTATAGCCCACGACCTCTTCTGCGACCTCCTTGATGCTGTCTTTGAGCTCCTCCCAGAACTCATGGATGCCTAGATTATTGATGTTATCAAGCATGGGCGACAGTTTTTCCTCAAGGGCTGTAGTATACTCAGCCGCCGTGGCATCATCAATCAAATTATCAACCTTGAAGATCTTGGCAGGGTTGATTCTCGTTAGGTGCACCGAAGAGATTCTGCACCTGTAGGTCGTCTTCACCAAATAGTGATCGGTGTCGCAGTTGGCTCCTCGATAAGATCGAACATCTACACGGTTAAAAAAAATTCTATAAACTTTATAAATTTTGGTATACATACACTGCGCGACAAATGCTTAGGTTCATGGATATTTTCCTTTAAAATTATATAATTTCTATGTACTCTGATCGGAAATAATTTTTAAATAATGCTCTCTCAGCTAACGGTTATTTTAATAAATATTACATTTCTATTAAGCAACTCGCATAGCTAACGGAATTTTTTAAAATGAAAATCGCAATTTCCACTGCGACAATTGTATAGGTTTACTTACTTTAAAGAGTTATCTCGTCCTGGTGAGAAGTGTTTGTGGGAACATTTTTTTTTCGCGTTATACTCTGTGAGTCGTATAGTGGATAATGTCAAAAGGAAATCAATTTTCTGCCGAGGAAAAGGCGACAATTTCCATACTAAAGCAAGAAGGATATTCAAACCGACAAATTGCAATACGGATTCAGCGGAGCTTGAACCTTGTTCATAATTTTATACGAGATAGTGGAAATTATGGCCGACGATACGCAGGAGGCAGAAAAAAAGCGATTTCCGGTGCATCAAGGCGAAGTCTCTTAAGAGAAGCCTCGAACTCGCCCTTTACTGCGCGTAAGCTTGGGGAGATTTTGGTGTTATCAGCAAGTGTAAGGACCATCCAACGAGTTCTTAGATCTTCATCTTGCTTAAAACGTTTACGATTAAAGAAAAAAATAGCCTTAACCCCGCAACATCGCCTAAAGCGCCTGGAATTCGCCTCAAGATTCATGAACTGGACATCACAATGGAGGCAGGTAATATTTACGGATGGAAAACGGCTTTGTGTGGACGGTCCAGATGGGTTCTCCTACTATCATGATTATATAGGAAGGACCCTATGTACCTGTCACGCCATCACTTCCGAATAGGTTCCGTTATTGTATGGGGAGCCATATCATATCATGGAACTATCGACTTGGTCATTCTACGAGGTTACCAAACCAGTTCATCTTATAAACAGCTCCTAGAAGAGGAAATCCCTATGATAAATGTCATGTACGGAGGCGATCCTTGGATATTGCAACATGATTTTGCCCCAATTCATACAGCGAGGGTGGTTAAATCGCTTATTGAGGAGAAAAATGTGGCTTTGTTAGACTGGGTGCCCATCTCCCCTGGCATTAAACATTTGGGGGTGGCTTGTTCGGGAGGTTTACAGTAGTGGTAAATAATACGACTCTAAAGAAGAGTTAATTCATGGAATTAAGACAGATTGGTCTAAAATACCGATATCTGTGCTGCATTCTTTATACGTTTACCTGCCTCGAAGGCTTTATGAAATTATAATTAAAAATGGCGAAAATACACACTATTAAATTACAAAAAAATGCTCCTGTTTTTTCGTATTTATCCTCGTTCATACTTTTCTGAAATATTTTTCAGCGAAAACATTATGTAAAACGGTAAAATCGTCCCTGAACCTAAGCAATTGTCGCACTGGAAATTGACTCTTTGAATTAAATCAATTACTGTAATTTAAGGAAAATGTTCTTTGGGGATTCAGTCCATTCATTTTGTTTGCGATATTTGATACTTCCAAAAATAACATTTCTTGAACTGGTAAGGTTTTATTTTACAGCTTCATGGAAGGAAATAAGAGTGAACCTAAGCATTTGTCGCGCAGTGTATATGTAGTTCCATAGACTTTTCTGTATAAAAATTATACCAAGCTTCTTTATTAATCGAAGTTATCAGTGGAAGCTATACAGTTCATGCTAATCGCGTATAAAATATTTTTATAAGCTAACAACATAAAAATAATCCGAATAAGGTGTAAATAGTATTTATCCAGATATAAGAAAAAAAACTATACATTTTTTTTATTCAAAATTTAAAAAAAACGACCTTCATTTACATCTGAAGGATAATGTATGCCTGCAGAAAACCCCTTTTGGGACATACTGTTGCAGGCACTATACTCGTATATTTCCTATCCGCACATACCGAAATTTTTGACCACGCCGAGATTCGATCTCCGCACGTCTAGATTACTAGCATGCACTCTCAACCAGGTGCGCCACAGCGACGCACGAAGGCCACCTTTCCAAATGCGAATGCAATGATTTTTTTCAGAAATGTACAATTTAGGATAAACTTTACCTCACTTTGGTATAAAATTTTTCGATCAATTCAATATTATTAAACGAATTCTCGATTGGTATGCAAGTTGTAATTTATAGTATAAAATCAATAACACGTTCTGATAAAAGATTCATATAAATGCTGCATAATTTTCAATAGTATTTTTGGATTGATTTTGTAACAGCTTCGTATAATTTTTATACGAACATCTCGAATTCAATATTTTAATAAAAGCTTCGGATAAATTTTATAAAAATTAATATAAACAAAATTTATACATCGCTGTTTATTAAAATTTATACTAAAAAATGTATGAATGAGCTTTATACCATCAGTTGGTATAAAAAATACACCAGAATTTTTAACCGTGTAGGACATTAGAAGCCCATCTCTTGCTGATCAGTACGTGGTCGATTTGGTTCACGGTGTATTCATCTGGAGACTTCCAGGTCTGCTTATGGATTCGTCGATGAGGGAAGCATGTAGAGCTTATGACTAAGTTTCTGCCGCTCGCGAAGTCGATAAGTCGCTGACCGTTGTTGTTGTTTTCGTCGTGGAGGCTATGACCACCAGTAGTTCCCCTATGCCAGCTTTCTTTTCCGACTTTAGCATTAAAGTCTCCTAGCAGCAGCTTGACGTCGTTTGATGGAAGTGAGTCGAAGAGTGTTTCTAGGTCGTTGTAGAACTCGTCCTTAATCGCGTCTTCTTTTACTTCTGTAGGGGCATGCGCATTAATGAGCCAGAGATTAGCGAAACGGATCGCACATAGCCGCTCATTGATGGGTTTGAAGCCGATAACGTGGTCCTTGAGCTGCTTATTCACGATGAAAGCTACTCCAAACTCCTTGTTGCCCTCCTCTTTACCACTCGTAAAAATAGTGTGCGAATTGAGGTCGTTAATCTCGCTTTTGAGCCATTTAGTTTCCTGGGTTGCAACTATGCTCAGCTTGTATTGTTCTACCTGATCCAGGAGGGCCCTTAAGGCCCCCGGTCTATTCAGGGAGCGTACATTCCAGGATCCGAAAGAGTAATCAGTTGTTCGTTTGCGGGGTCGTCGTTGTTTTGTATCCGTCCAATCCGAGGCTTTTGTTTCAGGTTTCTTGACTTGAAGTTTTTCTTAGGATGAGTTGTCGGCACATCGCTAAACCATGATAGGGTTTAATCGTTTAGTAAAGGCCATCATGGGCATGCCTCGAAGATGCTGCTTTAGTGGTTGAGTTAGACGTTTTCTGTCACTCATCACGTTAAGTAACCTGAGACGCTGCAGATGTAAATACAGCACTCAGGCGCAGCGGTGCTTCTTCCAAATGTCGCATCAGATGATTTGACTTAGCCGTTCACGTTACCAGGGGGCGCCCGCGCGGAGGACACATGGAGAAGTCTTTTGCCCCGAACCAAAGTCACCTCAAACAAAATAATCTTCCGAACATAGCTTAGACTTTAAAATTTTACTGTAATATGTTGAAACATAAAAATAAAAAAATATTTTTCCTTAATTAATCTTGAGTTTTGTTTGCGTTCTTTTTACCTATTGAAATAATCTATGAAAAAATGATTTTTTTTAGTCCAGTCATATTAGCATTTCAAAAAGAAAAAAATAGTAAGGCTTTTTTGATTGATTTTAACCCTTTCGGACCTATTGGAACACATACGTCCCGATGAAAGTTTGGTTTTATATGAAAGAAAAATTATCCTTTAAATGTGGTTAAAAGGTGTCCCTTCTATTTTCGACCCACAGTTTAATACCCAATTTGCACAGTTCTCGTTTCAAAGTGCAAGCTCTCGCACCTGACGTTCATCATATTCAGAAATATGGTGTTATTTCGGTCAAAAATCAGTATAGACACAAGTTTTATAGGAGAAAAAGTATATTTACTAGATGACAATGTTGTAGTAATTATGTAAGTTTATTATTTATATGTGCTTTTTGTGCGTACTTTCGTTTTCGGGACCTATGTGTTCCATCAGGTTTCTTTGGTGGTACTAATATGTCCCACTCAGTGTTTGGGAATACTTTTCATTTACAAATGAAATTATAATAAAAAACTTTTCCCTAAAGGTGTCCTTCGAACTATCTCGCGGAAACTAATGAGTACGAAATATTAAAGCACGTGATAAAGATTTATGCGTCGCGGGATTATTTTCACGGTAATTTGGACGTTGGTAGTGACCGTAACTACACTGGTGCTGATTAGCCTACCTCTTCTTCTTCTTTATGGCACGATAGCCCGACGTCGGGCCTTGGCCGCCTGGATTGAAGACCTCCAATTGTCGCGGTCACGCGACCTTGTCCTCCAGTTTCAAAAGCCAAGCATCTCGTGGGCGTCCTCACATACAGAATGCTCCCATCGGGCTCTCGGTCGTCCACGCAATCTGGCTTCTTCTTCTTTTAGCGGTGCAATATGGCTCCGTCCACTCGTTGCGCGTTCATCAACTTTTTGGGCATGCGATCGTCGTTCATCCTTTGTACATGTCCCGCCCATTGCAGTCGCTGCAATTTCACGATTTTCGACACATGTAGCTCATCATACAGCTGATACAACTCAAGGTTGTACCGGATGCGCCATTCACCTCGTTCACGAATGGCCCCGAAGATTCTTCGGAGAACCTTTCGCTCGAATGTGTCCAACAGGTGTTCAGAGTTTTGGGTTAGGGTCCATGCTTCGCAGCCATAGCATAGCACAGGTCGAATTATGGTTTTATACACGTGGAGCTTCGTGTTCCTGTGCACCAGCTTCGAATTCATAATTGGGAGGACCGAAAAATAACACTTATTAGCTAGTTGTATCCGTCGCTTTATCTCACCTGTTTCGTTGGCGTCCTTTGACAAATCGCAACCCAGGTAAGTGAAGTTGTCTACATACTCTATATTGAGGTCCCCCACTGTGATGCTTGAATTTACTGGCGTTCTTGTTTTTGATTGCATCATGACCTTGGTTTTAGATTCGTTGATATGTAGCCCAACTTCTTTGGCGGCGTTATTGAGATTATGCAGAAGGCTTTCTGCATCACCCAATCTTCGAGACATGATGTTGATGTCGTCGGCGTACGCTACTAGTTGAGTCGACTTGATGAGTAGCGTTCCACTGCTGTCCAAATTCATGGCTCGAATTACATACTCCAGAGCCAGGTTGAAGAGCGTCGGCGCCAGCCCGTCGCCTTGCTTGACTCCAGTACGAGTTTCAAATAGTTCAGTGAGTCTGTTCTGAACTCTGACCTGCGAGACGGTATTAGTCATCGTCATACTTATGAGTCGCACTAGCTAAGCCGGTATACCAAAATGCAACAGAATGTTGTACAGTACGCTTCGATCGATACTGTCGTATGCCTGCTTGAAGTCGACAAATATTTGGTATACGTCGATGTTATATTACCAGCACTTCTGGAGTAAAAGCTTCACTGTAAAAAGCTGATCTGTCGTCAAACGACCAGGTCTAAAGCCGCCTTGGTACTCGCCAATGATTTCTTCTGCGTACGGATTAATTCTATTTTCCAGAATCTTAGATAAAATCTCATAAGTCGTACAAACTAATGAGATTCCTTCCTCTGTAGTTCTCACATTTAAACTTATCCCCTTTTTTGTAGATTGGGCAAATGATACTTTTACGCCAATCTTCCGGGATTATTTCGTCGTTCCATACTTTAACGATAAGTGTGTGTATAGCCTTAACAAGGCTCTCCCCACCATGCTTCAGCAGTTCAGCTGGAATCTCGTCAGCGCCCGGTGCTTTATTATGTTTTAATGCTTGCATGGCGAGATCAACTTCTTTTACTGTTGGGGGTTGAACGGGAGGGCCTGTTTCAGCCATCAGCTCCAGAGCTTCTTGTGTGGGGTTGTTCGGTTGAACATTGAGGAGCTCTTCAAAATGTGGGGCCCAGCGTTTATCAACGCTATCGGTGTCGCTATTGATATTGCCATCCTTATCCTTACAGGGGCTGGTCCTGGGTTGGTATCCACTATTAATTGAATTAATCAGCTTGTACGCTTGTCTACTGTTCCTACTAGCTAGTCTTTGGTTTATTTGCATCAACTGCTCGTCAAGATGCTTACGTTTCTTACGCCTAATTAACCTATTCGAAAATCGTCGAAGCTCGTCATATTTTGTTTTTTTGGCTCTAGTTGCGCGTTCAGTCCATTGGCGATATGCCTCGTTTTTAGCATCTACCGCATTTTGACATTCTTCATCAAACCAATCATTTCGGGCTCGCCCCACAACCTCCTCTGCGACCCCTTTGATGGTGTCTTTGAGTGTATCCCAGATCTCAAGAGCGCCGTTGTTGCTGATGTTATTTAGTCAGCTTCTCCTCAAGGACAGTCGTATAAGTAACCACCGTGGCATCATCCAACAATTTGTCAACCGCAAACATTTTTGTCGGGTTGAATCTCGAATGATGCACCGAAGAAATTCTGCACCTATACGTCGCCTTTACCATATAGTGGTCAGAGTCAATATTTGCTCCACGATAGGACCGGACATCCATCATGCTTGATGCCCATCTCTTGCAGACTAGGACGTGGTCAATTTGGTTGAGGGTATGTTGATCTGGAGATCTCCAGGTCTGTCTGTGAATACGACGATGCGGAAAACACGTTGAGCTAATGACCATGTTTCTGCTGGTCTATTAGTCGTTGGCCGTTGTCATTACATTCTTCATGGAGGCTGTTATCTCCAGTAATCGCCCTATGCCATTTTTCATTTCCGACTTTGGCGTTAAAGTTCCCCAGCAGCAATTTGACATCGTTTGATTGAAGTGAATCGAAGAGGTTTTCTAGGCGGCGGTAGAACTCGTATTTGGCCGCGTCTTCACTGACTTCGGTGGGGGCATGCACGTTTATGAGCCAGAGATTGAAGAACCGAGTTTTAATGCGAATCGCACACAGCCGCTCGTTTATGGGTTTGAAGTCGATAACATGCGGCTTAAGTTGATTGTTTACAATAAACGCCACTCCAAACTCCCTGTGGCCCGAAGGTTTTCCACTTGTGAAAATTGTGTACGAATTTCGGTCGTCAATCTCGCTACTAAGCCATTTTGATTCCTGTAGTGCAACTATGCTCAGCTTATATTTTTCAACCTGATCCAAGAGGGCCCTTAAGGCCCCTGCCCTATTCAGGGAGCGTACATTCCAGGTTGCGAAAGAGTAATCCGTTGTTCGTTTGCGAGGTCGTCGTTGATTTGTATCCGTCCAATCCGAGGCTTTCGTTCCAGGTTTCTTGACGTCGAATTTTTTAGAAGGATGAGTTGTCGGCCCATCGCTTAATCATGATAGTATTCGTGAACGAAAGAGGTCCATCATGGAGGGGCCTCGGAGGTGCTGCTTCGGTGATTGACTATTCGGTTTTTGTCAACCTATTACGTTTATTAACCTGAGACGCTGAAGTTATTAATACAGCACTCAGGCGCAGCGGTTACTCGGATAATGCGGGAAAGTAACGCCCCGTAGAGAAACATAGGAATTGGCCGGAGCCGTTCACCCTATGAAACTCCTCCTGCATAGCTAAGGGTCCCCAGTTATGCCACAACTGAAAAGGATATAGGAATCGGCTGGAGCCTTTCAACCTTTATCCTCCCCCTTACGGGGATTAGCCTAATGGTGTCAGGAATATTCAAATACCCAGCGAATGCCAGCTAATAATGTCATACATGTTGTTGTTGTTGTAGCGATTCAATAGATTTTTTTTTTCTCTTGAATCGAAGGGGGTCTTGGCAGCTCTTGGCCGTTTTAACAACGGGTAGCTCCGGGACGATTACATCGAAGAACCGGCTGCCGTAGGAGCATTTTATGGCCAACACAAACATCCATGGGTCACAGTGGGATTCGAACCCACGCACCGGCAACTCAGAGATACGAGTGATATCTCTGCCACTGAGCCACCGAATGCTCCAATATGTCATACATGTCACTACCAGCCCTGAAACACTAGTGGTCGAAACACATGACAATGGGAACCAAAACTACCAAATGGGCTATTTCTTACGAGAGTTTTTGGTAGAATTTTCAAAAATATACTTTGGGTTGCTGTAAAAACATGTTGCAGCTAGCAAAAAGTTTTACATGGACGATAGCATACAGTATTTGGAAATTAACTTCAAAGCTGCTTACTATGACTGTCCTTTTCAAAGCAAAACCAATGGTAAACTGTTAAAAACTTGGCAGTAGAGGATCCGATAAGGCGTGAATGCACCGGGTGTCGTCTGATCCAAAATAACAGACGCACAAAAATATATGAGAAAAGTGTCCAATACCTCTTTGCGAAAGTTGTTTTGAATTGTAAATTGTAAAATTGAAAGTTTTAACATTATATTTCTCATAAATCAGAGCGAATATGACGGTATATTGGCAAAAACTGTAATCTGCTATTATTTGAATATAATGATGTAGACACCTATCGGGACATATATGTCTAATCTAAAAAATCGAACGTTACATATGTGTCCCGAACCCCACAGACCCCCCTGGAGGAGGTAAGGTTCCATTTTGTACCTCCCTATATCTAAGACATATCCCAAAGATGATTCCATTAGTAAAACCTTTCTAAATCTACGGGATTTTTTTTTTTTTTGGTTCGAACGGGTTAAATTATTTCTCCCAAGGCTCAGGAATCTAAAACTGATTTTACTATAAAAATGTTGATCGGAAAGGTCCCAAAAAGGACAAAAAATGATACTCTTTAATCCTTGACCGGAGGTTGGCATGCGGGGCATCATATTAAAGGGGACGCCGAGTACATTACATTTCCGGTGTTTGTTTCCTGTTCCAAGGACCCTCAACGGAATAAATCGAGCTTAAATGGAAAATGTTCGTGTTTCCCGTGTATCCAAAGCCATAACTACGAGAATAATTCAAGTTGTCACTACTTTTATCACTTTTCATAGTCTATAATAGATGGCTTACCTCAAGAGTATCCTTTTTTGTTCTTTTTGGGACCTTTCCGATTAAAATTTTTATTAGCAAAGTCAGTTTTAGATTCCTGGGAACCCACTGATTAAAAAACAACAAAAATTGGCCTTACCCAAATTTTTTTTTATTTGGAGGCCTGAATTGGGATATTTTGACTGGACTATCGGATAAAATTACACAATCGTTGCATAGTGCATCAATCTTCCAAGTCTCTAGTACATTTCCACAAAATTTAAAAAAATATAGATGAACAAACAAAGTTATGCTATAATGTTGAAATAATGGTCACTATCCAGCTTCGTTAATTAAATTGATTTGTTTCTACGACGTTTCGCCTTTTTACGGCATCTTCAGGTAGAACTAAAATGTGCATTTAACAATTTTCTAAAAAATATTACCTATGTTATGATTATTTATAAGGATTATCACAGTTAGTTGATACATATATTTGAATTAATTAAAAATGCAACAGACAATTTAAAAAATAAGCAAATAAATTAACAGGAAAACAGACAAGGTATTAAAAACTCTAAATTGGCAGGATTGCGTATAGTCATCGGTTTGATAGTGACAGGTGTTGTCACTTGTCATTGACTGTAAGCCGCCTTTACACTAGTACCTTATTATATCTACTCATTATGTTATCAAGTTCGGTTTTAGTATTGATCATCCAAGATACAAAACAAAAGTTATGCTATGTTCAAATAGTATACTTTGACGTGGGCCACCCCATTTAAAAAGCCAAAGTGATGTTAAAATTGAAAACAATCTGACCAAGGACACACTTGTCTCGCTTATTAGATCTTCTCAAAACTACAATTTTTACCCTTCATTTTGATCCGATTAGACTAATTGTTGGTGGAGAGTGTCATGAGACTCTTGTGTCTTGTTTTGATGCACAACCAAATTTCACCCCCTTTCGCCCCTTGGGGAGAAATTTGTGAAATTGTCGTTTTGAAAAGTTCAAATAAACGAGACAAGCGTGTCCGTCCTTGACCTAATACAAATTTAGCATTTGAATTCGGAAAAATAGGGGAAAGCTGGACTCCCAAACCCCCAAAAGCTCCAATCTGTATGGGAGTCGCTGGAGGTGCTACACCTATAGAGCAGGGGTCGGCAAACTCCGGCCCGCGGGCCAAATCCGGCCCACGACCGGGTTTTATCCGGCCCGCGAAGCCATCCCGTGAAATGATTAATCTATAGTGAAATCAAAAAATTGCACAAGAATTTTAATAACATTACATATGAAATTCACATTCAGTTTATTTTTGCAATTTTAGGAACAAGTTTATAAAGCTAAGGCGAATTTGAACAAGCATAGCACAATATACATACACTGAAAAAAATGGTTTAGACTTTTTATCTAAAGTGAAGTAGTTGACTTAAATTTAGATAGTTTTACCAAAGAAATAGCTGATTTCTCTAATCTTCGCAGTTGAAAATACTATTAAATTCGTTCATTTAACCACGCAAGATTAGAAGAAAAAGTTTAGTCAATTCTTCCACAAAAGGTGGAATAATATAAAATTTAACTACAAACAATCGTTTTTTTTTTCAACATAATTTAGCTATCCAACATTTAACAATTTATAGATAATGAATAGCTGTCTTTAAAAAAGAATTAATTGAATTTGCAAATATAGTAGATGTTTCAACTAATGACGAATAGAAAAATTATCCATATCTTCGTAGCTGTTTCAACTACATAGAATCATAAGCTGAAAATCAACGCGAACTTTAGATGAATTCGACTATTTCTTTAGATAATCATTCTAATTTTTTTTCTCAGTGTACTGTATTTACCGTTCAATATAGTTTGTCAATTTCTCGCCTCGTCAGTTTTGCCTGTTTGCACATGATTTAGTTGCTTGCTCTATTTACTCAGTGGCGCACAGTGCATAGTTCAGTCGTTTCCCTTGTGGTTCAAGCTGTTCCGGTTGTTCTTTGTTTGTTTTCTTCATTCAATAGTA
The DNA here is from genome assembly GCA_949715475.1 of Microchrysa polita. Classification (NCBI taxonomy): domain Eukaryota; kingdom Metazoa; phylum Arthropoda; class Insecta; order Diptera; family Stratiomyidae; genus Microchrysa; species Microchrysa polita. The sequence continues at coordinate 51,597,945 of OX454417.1, forward strand.
AAATGGAAAAGAAGAGAAAAGTGGACATCGAAACAAGAGTGTTTAAGCCGGGGTGGAGTGTCAAATATTTTGTTATGGAGTTGGATGACAAAATTCTCTGTTTAATATGCAGTGAAACAATCGCAGTTAAGAAAGAGTACAACATACGTCGTCACTACGAGACGAAACATGCGAAAAACCATTTAAATCTATCTGAGACCGATAGATCACAAAAACTGGAAAATTTGAAACGGAGTTTTCTTGCACAACGCAGCATGTTCGCTAGGAAAGTAAATGAAAACGAGCTTGTAAATAAAGTCGGCTTGCGAATCGCACATTTACTGGCCGCCAAAGGTAAACCGTTTACCGATGGTGAGCTCATAAAGCAGTGCTTAGTCCTGGCTGCTGAGGACCTATGTCCGGAAAAGTTGGAAACCTTCAAATCGGTGAGCCTCTCAGCAAGAACGACCTCTCGAAGAGTATATGACATTGCTTCTCATATAAAGAGCCATTTAAAAGAAAATGCCAAGAAATTTATATGGTTTTCCTTGGCTCTTGATGAGTCAACTGATATTAATGACACGGCACAATTATTGGTGTTTATACGAGGAGTCAATAGCAAATTTGAAATAACTGAGGAACTTGCCTCCATGAGTAGTCTTCACGGAACAACGACTGGTAAGGACATTTTTTCTGAAGTCAACAAAATTCTCATCAAGTACGAGTTGAAATGGTGCCAATTAAAATGTATCACAACCGATGGCGCCAAAAATATGTGTGGAACTGGAAAAGGATTCCTAGGCCAAGTGTGACGAGGCGAAATGCAGCAGACCATTAACAATCCACTGCATAATACACCAGCAAGCTCTCTGCGGAAAATATTTGAATTTTTCGGTTGTAATTGAACCGGCTGTGGCGGCGGTGAATTTTATTCGATCTCGTGGGCTGAATCATCGCCAGTTTAGGGAGTTCCTAGTAGAAACCTAAGCCATTTATCCTGATCTGCCATACCACACCCCAGTTCGATGGCTCAGCAGCGGCAAAGTATTGGCTAGATTTTTTGAACTGAGAGAAGCTATTAATGCTTTTCTTAAAGAAAAAAATTGTCCCAATCCGCTTTTCTCAAATTCTGAATGGTTATGGAAACTAGCATTCACAGCGGACATCGTCGGGTATTTGAATAAATTTAACATGAAATTACAGGGCGAAAATTTATTAATTAGTGATACTTACTCAATTGTTAAATCTTTTCGGCAAAAATGTTTACTTTTTCAAAAACAAATTACTTTCGAAAAATTTGATCATTTTCCATATTGCAAGCAATTGGAATCGTTAAACGAAGGAAGTTTTTCCAAAAGATTTTGCTTTAAGTGTGTTAGCTGAACTAAATGCACAGCTTCAGCATAGATTCGCGGAACTCGACGACAAGTCAAATGAAATTTCAGTTTTTCGGAATCCATTAAAATCCGTGATAGAAGAGCTTCCTTCTGATCTTCAGCTTGAAATAATTGATTTACAGAATGACGAGTTATTGAAAACTAAGTTTAGGGAAATGAGCCTAATCGAGTTTTATAAACAACTTTCCAACGACTCATACGGCCGTTTGAAATCTTTTGCACTGGAATTTATATCAATTTTTGGAAGTACATATCAATGTGAAAAAACGTTTTCGAAAATGAAATATGTAAAATCTCAATACCGATCATTATTACGTATCTGATGAACATATTAGGTGTGTTTTTTTGGTTATCCCGTGCAGGTTTGGGTAACGAAACTCCATATAAAAAAATGCCAGCTGATCCACCTGTCATTTTTTTTATATGAAGTTTCGTTACCCAAACCTACACGGGATAACCAAAAGAACACACCTATTGAATCAACTTTAATGATAGGAACTACAAACTTCGAAATTAAGTTTAACGACATAATATCACGGAGAAAACAATTCCATCCATGACATTAGGATCTGATTCTTCTGATAGAAACGGTTGAATTTGAATTACACATTTCATTTTTCATTAAGCAGAATCAGTTATTGTGTTGTTTTTATATGATTCAATTCAAGTTATTATTGTTATTATAACTCAATGAGTTACATATTTAACATTTTCTTTTTACAATAATTCTAGATGTGTTTGATTGCTAATTAGTTACTCCTTCAGTTCCTAAATAAACTCCAAGTATGTAACTATGTTTGATACACTTACTATAAGTTAACAATAAATGAAACTGAAATATTTTCTTAAAGTGTGAATTAAGCTATTTATTTTGGTTGACTTATATTCAAAATATATAAATACTGGTTTACTTATATAGATTCAAAAACAATGAGACTGGAATTTACTAATATAAGTGATGAATTATTTTTTGTTATGTTACTATATTGTTATGAATGAAATTTGTATTACTTTCTTTTTAATAAACAACATTAAAAACAAACCTAATTCGACCTATGTTTATGTTTTATTATACATTGAGTCCCTTCGACCGCACTAATGCCTTATAAATCGCCATATAATGTACATCGATTTCGATTTCTTTGGCCCGCGAGCTCCCTAAATGCTTAGATTTTGGCCCTTCCCGAAAAAAGTTTGCCGACCCCTGCTATAGAGGATCAAACACCCTCAAAACAGATTACAGTCTTGACTCGATAATCCGAACCAATTACTGCAAAGGGTACTACGGACTAACATTTTTTTCTGAGGAAAAACAAAATGGCACAAAAGTAAAGTAAATTTTTTTTCTTGAATTTGAGTTTTCCAAACCGTTCCGTAAAAAATACGTGAACAAACCTGTCATTAGGTACAGGCTAAAAATCTAAAAATAATCCAATTATAGAGTCAATATTTTTGTAGAAGTCCGAGTATGTTTTCAACAATGTTTTATGAAACACTACACCTTATAATGGTTAGGTTCCCTAAAAAGTTGAACATGGTCAAATTGAAGCTCTAAATAAACTCGAAAAATATTTCACGGAAACTTAGAATCCTACGGGTGCTAAGTGGGTTCAAAATGTCAAAAAGCGTGATTTTCGTGAGCATAATTATAAGAGTAAGGTATACTGAAAAGTTATCTAAGTCAAATTTGTAGCTTTTGTGGCTCCAAATATTATGGCAAAAGTTTCTATCACAGTTTTTTTTTTTTGAATATGTCTATATAAAGGTTACGCTCATTATAAGCTTGTGTATCACAATTTCGAAAATGTAAAAAAACAGGTTTTTTAAAATTCAACGGTATACTACGGGAATGTAGTCTGTCACAAATTTGTAGCTCCTCTGACCCCCCAAAACATATGCTAACAGTCCCCATCATAAATGCATGCGTTGCTAATGGAGGTACGAGGGCTCACACATTATAAGAGTCGCCTTACAACACTGTGCAATCTTTTGAACAATCGATCTGATGATGGATTGCACGATTGATTTATTATGTGGCTACTTTACAACATAAAGTGCCAATTTCTCGTACATCTTATCGAATGGTTAGTCTTATCGCATAGAGAAGACACACACAATTTTCAGAAAGCTTTTCAATTATATTGAATCGAATTTTTGTTTATTTTGCATAGTTATGGTATCTTTTGCTTATTTACGCTGTTGTATGAAACCGCACAACGATTTTTTTAATCTAAGATGATGGCGTAACCAAGCAAAATATGCAAAATAATCAAAAATTTTCCTCACAATACAATGGAAAAGCTTTCTGAATATTGTGTGTGTCCCCTCTATGCGATAAAACTAACTAGCCGATAGGTACTGAATAAGAGTTATCAGAAACCGGGCCAAAGAATGACCACCGGTTTATGTCACATACACCATTCAATTTATCTGACGATCAGAAAGATTGTACAATCGATTGGACAGCGTATGTCGACTCTAGGAAAGGTATTTTCACTTTTTTTTTAATTAATACCCCTATATCGGTAATGTTTGCTGAAACAGCACCTATGATGGAATTGCAGCTTTCAGGCTCTAAATAAAATGCCAAAAGTCTAATATAAATTGTTTCTGGAATAATCTTTTGTTTTATTTTACATAATAGGTGTGTTTTTTGGTTATCCCGTGAAGTTTGGGTAACAAAACTCCATATAAAAAAATTCCAGCTGATCCACCTGTCAATTTTTTTTATGAAGTTTCGTTACCCAAACCTACACGGGATAACCAAAAAACACACCTAATGTTTAAATATAATTTAACTTCGTTTTATTAGGAATACATATATCCAGAAAATATACTGGGTCAAATTCTCTTTCTAATTTTATTTTGGCGTAGACTGAAATCTACGAATAAAAGTCTAAAGTGCGAACCAAAATGGTTATGTTACGTCCCGTTTCGAATGAATGGACTGAATGCTTCGGTGCCGTTCCGTTCCGAACACCTGTCAAAGTTGGTTCAATGGAGTTTGTGTGTAACTACACAGATGGCCCGGAACGGGACGGAAGCAAATTGTATATCTCTTCGATACGTAACATAACGGAAGCGGTCTGTTGGCACTTAATCCCTAATGAATTGTATTAGCGACGTTTTTTTCGTATCGCGTGTAAATAGTGGCGGAACAACTTCACTCGGGGCCCTCCCGCCGATTTCTTGAGTGGGCCCCCTACACTGAGAGAAAAGCAGACTGCAATCAATCGAAAACACGCTTAAATCAACTTTTTTTAAACATGCTTGCCGATACAGTGTTCCTACTAAAATTAAGAACGTCGTACTTAAAATAACTTTGCTAAGAGTTATTTTGACTCTTTGCATTCTTATATTGAGAATGGCGTTCTTGTTGTAACGTTTATTAAATTATTGAATTCATCGATCGTATTATTGGAACATTACGCTATCAGCTCTGGCAAGAAGAATTTTCTGGTTCTTGTCACCGACACTAGCGACACTTATTTTACCGTCCGCAATATAGCAGACACATAGCGGAAAATATCGGAAACACAAAAGTTCTCCCTATGAGAACGGATAGCAGAACATGCCACATTTTTCATTACAGAACTTGTATTTTGTCTCACTGTGCGATTTTAGAAAAGTGTCTGTTACTATTCACTGACATAAGATTGCTAGCTATGCTACAATTTTTGCATGAAATACCACATCATCATCGTAGGCCCAGCCAGTTCGATAATTTCTCCACCATACTAGTGGGTCTCGTTCCAGATGTTGGACGCCGTAGCACAGCCTGAACCCGTAGCAAGACTCCATTCAAACCAAATGTCGCCTCAGCACCACAGCCCCAATGACCGTTATATACTGCTAGTAAGATTAAAAAATTTTTTAAGATAGTCTATTTGCAGAGGGACCGAAAGAATCGTTTTGGCCATATGGGCCTTGCAAAGAAAAAGGTGGGATGGATTACAAACCGCAGATACAGCAAATGCCACTGACATACCAGGATGAAATTTATACCGCGTGATGGAGGTTTATAAGGTGTTCATAGAGCCGAAACCCGACTTCTTATTTTAGACAAATTAAGATTAAATTACGCAGAACAATTTTGCAAGTTTAACTTATCTTTTCACAAAAACAACAATACAAAATAATTTGATTTCATTGTATACATTTACTTATGGAAAATGTGCTGATTTCGAGCTTTTTTCAAGTGAATTATGAAAGAAGGCCAAAGTTTTCCTGCACTAGGAATAATTATAAAAATTTAAAGAAACTTTTTCAACCCTAGACGAATTTTTTTTTTGTGAAAATCTGAGGAACTTTCAAAAATGTTAGGACAACATGAAATGGTTTAAGCGTAAAGGCTTACGTAAGGGACCTATGATGGAAAAGGAACACTAAATTAAGCATTTGTTTTCACTTCGAAAAGTGTACATATATATCTCTTCTTGTCTTCAAAACATATCTACGTCGGAATATTGTTTTTTGTGCTGTTATTTTATGTTATGTTCGAGGAATCTTTCATGTGGCTTTTGGGCCCCTAAATCTTGTGGGCCCCCCCCCGCCACGCGGGCCCTGCAGGCCCTTATACGCCGCCCCTGCGTGTAAATCTGACTCGAAAAAAACGATCGCGGGTAACATCCCGGTTAAGACCAAACCGCTGACATTTGACAGTTTTTGCGCATCTTTGACTCACCTTCGTCGGCTTATTTTTTAAATGTGGTGGATTTTATCACAAAAGATCATTATTTCTTTGCAAAATCTTTTCTCGTGATGAGAAAAACTCTCACATTTGGTTTGAAAAAACAAATTCCCTCATATTTCCCCTATGCGTCCGCCATCTACGTTTGATTCATCTAAGTTCTATCCCGTGTAGGTTAGTTGCACGCGTGAACTTTCCCTGGGTAAGTGTCTTTTTTTTTTTATATGAAGTTCTACCCAAACCTGCACGGGATAAACACAATAAAACGTGCCTACTATGTAGTTTAACTCGTGCTCTAACATTTTTAAGTAACTTTCATGATTTTCAAAATATGTATATGAAGGATGCTTGGTGTTTTTGTATGATTGTATTTTCATAGTAGGCCATGAAATTATATGACAATTGAAAAATAAAATGAAACTTGTCATCTTGCCTAGTGGTACTTCAAGCGCTTTTATGTTCCTCGTTTCGTTTTATTATTATTTCCGTGGTCAAATCACGCGACTATTCATCGACATTTAGAATTAGTTTATTCCACACGAGCGTGGTTCGCGTCAAGTGTTTTTCCGGGGTGTTTGTGAAGTTTGACGCGAGAAAATCCATTCCAAGATATCACGACACATTCGATGGTTGTTGGCTGCTGCTATGGTGTTCCATCGTCTTCTTTTCGTCTTTTGCGGTGACAACAAGAAATCGGTAGTAGGTGAGTACACTGAGCTTGTAGTTGTTTGTATTGTGGGTAGTACTTATGTATGTACATAATATTGTGTGAGATCTTATTTATGGCGGACTAGGTTTTGCTGTGTGTACAGCACAAATTGTTGTTCATAGTTTCCGGTATTCTAATATTCCGAGTGTTGTATGGAAAGGTTGTGGTTTCCCCCTTTCCGGAAAGTAATGAGAGTTTGAGAGGTTGTGGCGTCTCCCCTTTCAGTGAGTTGTTTAGAGCCCTGTGTGCTCCACCTCGGAGTTGGTCCCCTCCGATTGAGTCGTTGAGAGGTTGTGGTCGTCCCGCTCTCAGCGTTGTGTTTGTAGAAAGGTTGTGGTGTCTCCCCTTTCTACTTGTGATAAACTCGAGAGAGTGTGGTGTCCCCCCTCTTTGCACAGAGTTTGCGTTTTGGAGAGGTTGTGGTGTCTCCCCTCTCCATGTTGAGTTGACGTTCGTAGAAAGGTTGTGGTGTCTCCCCTTTCTATTGGTGGTAAACTCGAGAGGTTGCGGTGTTCCCCCTCTTTGCACAGAGTTTACGTGTTGGAGAGGTTGTGGTGTCTCCCCTCTCCTCGTTGAGTTAATGTTTGAAGAGGTTGTGATGTCTCCCCTCTTCGTGTTGTGTGTTTGAGATGATGTGGTGTTCCCTTCTAAATGTGAGTAGAGGCGCGGTGCTCTGCTCCGGAGTTGACCCCCCTCTATAATAGCTAGCAGGTAGTGGTTTCCCCCTCCGCATTCTACCATAGAATACCGAATGAGAATGTTTCCGCCATAAGCTGTGTGCCTTAGGTAGAAAGGCTTTACTTCTGGATATAGAAGAATGAGGATGGTAGTGAAGTGGGATTGAACCAAGGAGAAGCAGCCGAATCAACCGATACATCCATCCTGCGTCTACCTCGCATTGCCGTTTGAGTACCTACGCCAGAATCAACCGATACAAGAATACCATCTACGGGGTTTACTGTCTAAGGGTCACCTAGCCTTACGGCTTTATACCCCGGTCCTTGCGAAAGCGGTTTGGACCTCCAGTTATTTACTGGCACGGCTCTTGTTGCCAGATGGGGATTTCTCCATCCGGTGAATGCACTCACCATCAGGAACCCAGCCCAGGGGCTGCATCATCAGCTCGATGTCTTGCTTAACAACCGACAGCCCCCTCGAGACCAACTCCAAGATGGGAAGGGACCATGGTCCCCTGGGCTCACGTATCCCCGAGGTACACTATTCGCTAAAGACTTCTCTTTAGCAGGTGTGATCAACCTTCGGCCCCCTAATGGTTAGGCCTAACGTTAAATTCAGATGTGCACATCCCAGGTTCGTTGGACCTGTGACTACTCGTCTGCTTAAAGCAGACTCGTAGCGCTACCGTTCACATGGGGGTGGCTCCCGTCCGTTTACTAAGCAGCAATTTGGCTCAGGACGTGTGGCCATCAATCCACAAACTAGTTAGATATAGGCGCGTAGGCATTTTCGCCAAGGCCATTCTCCCTAACTAGTCCCTTCGTGGCTTGGGTCATGCGAAGCCGCCAACCTCGAAGCTCTACACGACCGCTTGTAATGGACTCCTTCCCTACGAGGAGACACTGCGTATCGTGTTCGACTTGTATGACTGCCTTTCCGAACGAATAGGGAAAAAGGTCAGCCATGTCGTGAGCTACCCATACATGACTCGGGAGCACGGGAGCGTCATCGCCCGAATGGTCTTTGTACAGATCCACGCCATGGCGTATCAACTATACAAGGGGCCTCCCTGCGCTGCTCGGGTACGTGGTGTCGCAACCCACCAAAGATCTCTGTCCAACTACAAACAGCCTTCCAAGCTGAGTGTCACATGGACACAAACCCCCCTGCGGGGAATCAACCGATACAACGAGAATCCGATGACCAATGCAGAAACGACGACGCCGACAAGTGGTTCTCCTTCACTCTCCTCTTCTTCCTGTTTGTTGGCCGGGCCAACATAGATATTTGAAATATTATTCGTTTTACGTTTCAAATGACCTAATATCTTCAATACGCATGTAACTGCAGGCTCATTGGTCGTCTTTTTCTTATTACAGATGGTATCAGGCGGTATAGATCAGGTGAGTATCGTATTTTATGCATACAAATGTCCAGTACGCCACGTTCATTAAAAACAAAATAATTATATATCAAAATAAAGTTTTAGTCTCTTACATATAATTAACAAAAAAAAAATTAACTCACTCTTCCCGCCTTTAATCAGTTAGCATACCTTTAGAAAAACACTGGATTATTGAAATATCTATGCATACATATTTGTTAACATATACTAAAAATTAACGGGATTGCAATTTTTCTTTTCTTTTTTAATCTTATGTTAATTCGATTAAACTGTTAGGGTTTTTCAAAATTGAGGTTTCTCATTCCCCAGTATTCTCCGCGTGCATTTGTGTTTTTATTTTTAATAAATTACCATGTATGTATTATTTTGAATTCTGCTTACATTATTATCTAAGATCAAACACCCAATAAAATATTCTCTTTCGACTAATGAGGAAGTGCTAAAAACAATAATCAAGTCACGTCGCATCGTTTATTTCATTATGATGGCGCGGTTACGATTCATTTACACGAATGGCGCAATTGATGGTAGTCATCATCAGTTGTGGCATACGAATTTCTTATCACATTAGAATATCTGTATATTCTGCTTAGTATTCTCGACGTTACAATAAGAATTTTTCCGATATCTTAACTTTAATTATTTATCTACTTCTACGTATTTGCATGATAGCATAACACCATAAGTACATATCAAAGGGATAATTAGAAACAATAAATTGAGATGTTCCTTCTTACGGCACAATAATACGTATAATAACAGCAATTGGATAATACCTTATGACATAGACATATACTGTGGTAGACTACAATGCAAATAAATTATTCCATTCTATATAAATATTACGATATTTTATTTGTTAAATGCTTAAAGAAAGCATAGCAACCCATGCCATGCGTTAGTCCAGAGAGGCTATGTGATCACACAACCCATATGTGTTTGACTCCAAATTTATTACACTACACTCCACGAAATAATTCAAACGTCAAAATATTTTCGATGCAGTTATTAACCCTTCTGTCGCCACCTACCTATGCCTGAGGTTTAGCTGAATCTTCTGTAAAATTAATTTTATTTTTTGATGAGGTCTAATTTTAGTTCTAGACACAGTTTACATATAGGTACTATGTCTTACAATGGTACGCCGGTTCTTTTCGTTTCTAGACATAGTTTATATTTCGTCAAGATATTGACATTTGAATTAAATTTTCACACATACTATTAAATGCAATACTATTAAATGCAATAGTGCCATTTTTTTTTCTGATGCCCACTCTGGACTAACGCATGCATATGGGTTGCTATGCTTTCTCTAAGGTTGAATGTAATATGGGAAATATATATATATATGATTCGGCGATTTATCGATCAGACCACTACTAAGAACGCATAACTGCAAAACGCTTAAGTGCAAAAAACCGTATTTCTGCAAACATTTTGAAAGCCCCATGATGTTTCACATATTTTTCATATAAAATTGTCTCCATAATAGCAAGAGGCATAAGTGCTAATTTCGCTTAAGTGCAACGAAAAGGTATGAAAGGTGATGCATACGCACACGTAAACTGCAACGGATAAGTGCAAGTTACGAATTTCGATGTCGTGCATTCGTTTTGCACTTGAATACGATTGTGTATTTTTCTCTCAAGAATATTGATGCGATTTTTTTCCTGAACTTGCTGTGCACTTAAGAGTTTAAAAATGCGGACCACTGTAAATTAACAAGCAATTTCAAATCGAAACGCGCAAATACTAGTGCCTTTCGGCTGGATAACACGATACATACTATGAGTGGCAAATTTATTGACACAAACCCACCCCTACAATAACTAAACTCGAACGAGAATTAATGGAGAATTCCGACTCGATTTTGATATTGAATCAATTGCGTTCTTGGTTGGCTATTGATCTAAATTATCTTTGCCGGTAATACATTTTGGCATTTCATATTCAAACATCTTGGCCATTTTGTAATTTTTTTTTTCGTGGGGCTAATTAAAATTAAAACGGAATTTTATTGAATTATTTTTTTTTTACAAAATCACCGAAACTGAAATATCTTTTCCAATCAAATTACTGAACCATCCTCATATGGAAAAGTCCAAATTTGACACTGAATATCAATGATCTCGCTAAAAGGGATTGAAGATTCGATTGTTTCAGGCTAACATTAATAAAATGCCAAGATCAACATTTGAGGACTTTGAGGGAGGTACATATGTATGTATATTTCAAGGCTTTCTGATTCATTTCTATCGAAAGGTTTTAATCTGCAAGAGTGATTTTTTTTTGGCGCTTTATCCTGTTTTCTAGACGAAATTAATCCTGATAACTTGTGATTTGGTGCGGCGATCGATGAACATAATTTGTATTATAGGAGAATCTTAACATGTGGATTTGCATGATGTGCAATTACATATTGCAACTTTACAGTCCTTGCCTGGTTGTTGCTGGTGGTTTCTCTATAAGAATCTTTTAATAATCCTATTATTTAGCTCTGCCAGTATCTTCGCTGCCCAATTTTAACATTGTTCTTCTTGCAACAGAACCATTTTTATACCCTTTGCTCATAGAGAAAAAGGGTACATATATAAACTTTCTCATAAAGTTTGTAACGCATTGAAGGAAGCATCTCCGACCATATAAAAAGTATACACAAATGATCAGCATGACTTGGGGAGTCGATTGGAGCATGTCCGTCTGTCTGTCTGTTGCGACGCGTTTTACTCGTCGGGTATTGAAGCTAGCAAGCTTAAATTGTTGCAGGCTGTTTGTATGTTTGATTCACCCAAATTGGATCACTGGGTCATGGGGCTGCCATACAAACCGAGCCCCCCACTTTGAGTTTTTCTAAGAAAAACTTTTTTATTTGTGCATCAATTTCAATCAAATTTCCCACAAATGTATTTCTAATGATGAAAGAAAACATATGTTAGAATGGTTTAAATCGGACCATGGCGTCATGGGCCTGCCATACAAATCCAAGCCCCCAAATTAGGTTCTTCTAAGAAAAACTTTTTTTATTTGTGCACCAAAAATCAACCAAATTTCACACAAATGTATTTCTATTGATGACACATAATGTGAGATTGGATCAAATCGGACCATGGGGTCATGGGGCTGCCATACAAACCCAAACCTCCATTTTGGTTCTTCTAAGAAAAATTTGCTTACACCAATTTCACAAAACCTTGAATTAATGTGTCTTTATCAAAGTAACTAAAAAGGTCAAAACAAATGGAATGCTCCCGCCTCTCCCAATAAAATTTTCTGAGTAAATATTTTTATTTGCCCACACAGATGTTGTTTTGCCGACGCTTCGGAACTTTTGTGAAGACAGAAGGAAAAGAATGGGGGGGGGGGGTATTAAATACATGTCGTATGCAGTGGCGCAACCACGGGAGGGGCTAAGGGGGCTAAAGCCCCTCCCAGACCCAGAAATGGGGAAAGAAAAAATTGCAAAAGGAGATTTGAAACAATGCGTTTCGTTGCAAATTTAAAAAAAAACACCCACACCATACTTTGTGCAAATTAGAAGACACACTGGTCTGAAGTAATATTTGCAAAAATGGAAAAATGTCTTCAAAATGAATACTTAAGCAAAAAAAAATCCGCCAGCTTCGAAAATAATATTAATATTGAGCCCTTACAGCTTAAAGATAGTGTGGGGCATATCGACTAAAAATTAAAATGGTTCATTGCAATTTAAGAAGAAAAAGAAGAAGGCATCGATAAAAGATATTTCCGTATGGCACTTCGTAGGAATATTTAAATTTAAATTGTTGAACCTACAAATATTTTTTTTAATAAAAATTGAACTGGATTGAATCGTTGCATCCTTTAATCTTATGTAGTCGCTATCGTACCAATTCCCATTCGAAATCAATTGTTTCTTTGCAAGATACAGTCCTCTAAGGACTCCCATTGTTTACTTAGTTTTGGTTTTGAGCCTAAATTCCTATTTTTCTTTCAAGAATCCGCTGCAAGCCTTGACTTTAATAGGTCATTGCGAAATGACGCTATGTTTCGACGGCTAAGTACCATAGAAAAGTTTTAGATCGAAAAAAAAACGTGAATTCAACTGCACTTTGAAACACTTCTGTATAGCGCTCTGAAAAATAGCACCAAATAGTACCCCAACTTACGGCAGCAACATCAAATATCTAGTAATATGAATGAAATTAGCCCCCTCCAGGACCAAATCCTGGTTGCGCCACTGGTCGTAGGAATGCCCGAAAAAAACTTTTAGCCCGAGGGGAGCGAATTATGTGGCCTCTCCGGTATTTATTTATGGAATTAAAAGGCAAAAAAAATATATTGCATTGTGTCGATAAATTTACCACTCATAGTATGGGGAAACTAATGTAATTAAGTAAAACTGGGACGCTGGGGCAATCTATATATTGAAAATGTTTGAAGAGAGCCATTTACTAAATGATTAAGAACTACTCAGCCTAACAAACATTTGAATACACTTTTTGCACGCTTAATATCCTTCAATCTGAAATTATGTTTTTAGGGTTTTTTAGAAATTTTTTTTTCAAAAACACTTATGAAATCGATTTTGTCCGTCCGTCCGTCTGTTCACTAAATAACTCGCGAACGGCTCAACCGATTGTCATGAAATTTGGTAGGAATGTGTAGAATGGTTACAGTCTTTGGCACAAATACCTTAGAAGTTGGTAGGAAGAAGATAACAGGGTGTCCATAACGTTAGAAAAAAAGACACCTTTTTTAGTTTTTATCGGATATTGACGTATGGGTATTTAAATCAAATATCTAATCGAGTACATATCATATCAGTTAACATTTTCTAGTTTCGAGTAACGGTAAAAAAGTTATTGGCGTTTAAAGTTAAACTTCATTTTCGACCTCCGTTTTTCTAAACCGTTATAGGGATCGATATGAAACTTTGCACAAAGATTGGTCAGTATGGCTTTATATACGTTAAATATTAGGACTGTTGACTTTTGCTAAGGAAAAGTAAATAACAGTAAATTTGTAAAATTTCAATTTGTTTGTGTGCCCCTCTTAGGTTTCCAAATATGAAAATTATGTTAAGGGATTTTAGAAAATTACATAGGGAATATGTCTACGAATTTTCATTTGAATAACTGTATCGAAACCGGAAATATAGCCAAGTAAGTATTTAGTAAGGGCCTTTCACAATGCAAGGGAAGCCTCTTAAGCATTCCTTCAATGCATATCTTTTAACTTGATTAAACAATTAACATGAAATTTTGTGGAAATGCATATAATGGTAATAGTATTTGCCACAAATATTTTTGAAGTTTGTAGGACCAAGTTAACAGGGTGTCCCTGAATAACTGCAAAAGTATACTTGTTCAATACTCATAGGAGAGCTTGGGTGGGCTCTTGGGCTCTTATGTCAGGGGACATAATGGAATCATTTCATATAAGTTGCTTTTCCTTGATTAAAAAAACCGTAACAGTAGATTTACAGCTAATATTTCAGTTCATATATAAAGCCAAGCCATCCTTACGATTGCCTGAGTTTCTTTTTGCTCAAAAGCCATCAAAAATATTAAATCCAAAAATGCCTGTAGATTTGCCTTGGAGTACTTTTATACAGTGCTCTGTCGCCGGGATCGTTCGCTCGCCACTCTGTGAAATAGACACTCATAGAGAAACGAGTTTCCAAACTCGGCACAACTCGTCGCAAGTTTATTATTCAGAAGAAGATGATAAGAAATATTCTTATCGTGGAATAATAAACTAACAATGCGACTAGGAAGTGGTATGGCTGACAACCGTATCACACTCCGAATTCAGTTGTCTTCAGGGCCGGCTTTAGGTGTAACGGCGCCCGGGGCGAACTTGAAAGAAGCGCCCAGTTTCTATACACGGAAAAATTGCAATAGAACTGGAACTTTAACGTTTTTTGGAAATATTTTTCTCCATTGCCCTGCCGCCATTGAAACTATCCGCTTTCAACTCTTTTTAACTTCACGTTAATTTTCCCCTGTTTCCCAATCAATTGATTGCTTAAAGCGAACAGAAAAGTATGCCTCTATCCATTCACATTTTTTCATAGTTCGTCCTAGAAAATTATTATTTCGTTAATATTATAAAAAAAACGAGTTTTGTGTAAGCAAGAGTAGATCTATTGCAGGATCTATTGTAGTGTTCATTTTTCAATTTTTAAAACAAACCACAAAATACTTTGCCAGTTTTATAATCGTTCAAAAATAAAAACAGGCAATCTCACGGCGGAGAAACATAAGGAACCATACATATTAGCTCACAAACATTCATTATGTTGAATGGGAAGACGATAGCAAATCCCACTTAAGTAGGTTGCACTTTTCCATTCATCTTTTTCAATGTTAAAATTTTTCAAATTAGTGATTATTTTCAAGAGTACACTGCTATCTTCAATTGCGGGATTGACGAACAAGACGAAAATTAAGGAAAGATAGACAGTTCCAATGACTGCGTTCCTGATTCACATACTCTGGTCCCTGCGAAAACGCACTTGCCAATGGTTGAATTTGATGGTACCGAATTCAGTCAGTATCGATTTTACGTATAGTAGTCCATATTTTTCAAAACATAAATCCATTTCATTTTGTAACTTTTTTGCATTACTATAGGTTACACAATGTCGGTTACACCGGTTAATTTTTGAATCACAACATTTAAACGTTCATTAAGTTAATAATTTTACAAATACGTTTATAAACTTTTCTATTTTTTAAGTAAGTTTAGTAAATTTAATTGAGCGAGAAAAGACAAAAATATTTGCTCTAAAATGCAATACCTTCGGAGACCACAAAATTAGAATAAAATTATCCCTCAAACAACACACTTAAATTTTTGTGCCATCATACATATTAACAAAAATCCAAAAACTTTTCAATGTACAGAAATATCAATAAACGTAAGAGGCGCCACAGACCCTCCGATCGATCGGCCAGATTTTTTGATTACGAGATAAATCGGAAGGTGTATGGGATTCAATTTCTTGATTTGACGTGTGGAACGTATTGCCAGTGCAATTTTCCGTTCAAGCTATCATGACAATCATGTGGTCTCAGTTGCTGATTTTTTGACATAAACCTATGGTCGTTCTTCATGCTGTGGTTGTGGCGGTCATTCTCCATCAAAAGTAGCAATGGCTGTCCATCTTCCAACGCCAAAAATGAAATAATTTTCGCTATTTTGTGTTGTGTCTTGTGGTCCGTGAGACTGTCAATTTCAGATTGCCCGATAAATTGCCTATTGTATGTATGTGCGGGCGGCAGATCGATTGTGGGCAGTCGATTGCCCAATCGATCGGCCGAGAAATCGTGAGGTTTTTGGCGCCCTTAAGTTTGATAAAGACAAAAGCATAAACATAATCCAGAAATTGCATTTTCCACATAAAAAATATTGATGAAAATGGTTCGAAAACGAATGTGTTTACTAGACTTGTGTACTGCTTTTCCTTAATTAAAGGTTATCTTTGGAACGCAGTCAATTCCTGAAGTATGAATCTGATATTATGAGTTCCCAACTAAATTCTCACCTGATTTCTATAAAGATACAGGTGACAATTTTTGTCGTGCGGCCTTGAGTAAAAGTTGTGAAATTTCACATAGAATTCTTGTCGCAGGTTTGCGTTAACGTTTGTATCCCGTTAACTTGTGATTAGAATGTGCGTTAAATTGATGGTATTATATACATTCATACTTGGATGGTCGTGTACTATAGCCTGCATTAGTATTCTTACATCTGATTAGTATCAGCAGTTAAACAAAATAAATTGTCTTAAGCAACAAACAAAATTGTAAAAATAAATTAAATTAATAATACGGGTTTCGGCGCCCCTAAACCTGGCGCCCGGGGCGACCGCCCCGCTCGCCCCACCCTAAAGCCGGCCCTGGTTGTCTTTGTACCGTTGGTTACTACACACGGTATAGTCATCAACGCAACCTGCTCCACTAGGAGTTACGGTAATATAGAGAGACTTTTATACAAACTGGGTAAATAGAGCGCCTTTCACTCTGGAACAATTTATTTATACCAATCCAAAAGTAGATTTACAGGAAGCATTTCATTAATGTTTTGCACAATTCTTATTTATTGCTTATAAAATATATGTAGGTACAAAAAATATTCACGTCGAGTTCGAGTTCATTTGTGCCTTAAAATTAGCATGCCTTGTCACTAAGGCAGTTATCCAACTTAGGGTACTCCGTGTTTAGCTGAGTACCTTTTTTGTTACTTCCCTATTGAACTGGTAATTGCGTTTTGAGCCGGCCTACATGTGGTTAACCTCCTCCATTGTTGCCGATGTATGGAGTCAATCCAACTACGTATCCTCGTCCCAATCATGCCGTTTCCCAAAGCAATTTTGGGTTCCGGTCCTTACCCGGTCCTCCTGTGCTAGGTTATCGCTTATCGTCCCTTTCATTCCGCAATGTACCTATGTGTCTTGTCTATGTCTGTGGCCGGGTTTCTGTATATTCAGTATACCTGTCGGCTGATTAGTCTTATCGCATAGAGAAGATACACACAATATTCAGAAAGCTTTTCCAGTGTATTGAATTGAATTTTTGTTTATTTTGCATAGCTACGCCATATTGGTAAGCCATCATCTTAGATTGAAAAAATAATTGCGCACTTTCATCAAACAGCGTAAAGAAACAAAAGACAACATAACTATGCAAAATTAACAAAAAATCAATTCAATATAATGGAAAAGCTTTCTGAAAATTTTGTGTGCCTTCCTTCCCTATGCGATAAGACTAACCATTCTATAAGATGTCGAGTGCTATGCGAATTTTCTGCCCCAGCTTTCGGCCTTCAAGAAGATGATCGAGCGCGTGTAGCAATCCAAGCATCACCGCCTGATATACGGACACTTACTCACGTATAGAAGTGAGCATGCTAGGTTTAACTCCTCTATGAGAGTGTTGTGTTGTCTTTCGACTATTCTACATCTACTCATATCATCTAAAGGCATTTCAGTCTCCCTCACATTATATGCACAATATGCAAGATCCTGTTATGGCCTCCGTTGCTACCAAAATGATGCCTTGTGCCATCCGTTTCCATTCTTATTACTGTTAGCGCCGGACTTTGCTTTATCCAGAGGCGGTAATCCCAGTAATACTTCCGTAGCATGCGTTGGCGTGGTTCGCATTGCACCACATGCGTCGTTGCCTTGTAGTTTTCTGGAGACCTTTGGGCCACCATTCCGCTGCTGCATGTGCTGCTTCGGTGAGATGCCCCACCTATGTAGACTCACTCTTTTACACTGATGTAAGATCCTTGCTGTTTTTTGTGCTTTTTCGTCTATTTGAAGGTGGTAAATTTGGGATATAAAGTTACCCCTAGATACTTAGCCTCCCTTGACTCCTTCATTTCGGAACCAAAAATCAGCATGGGAGATATTTCTACATCTTTCCTTTTTCGGGTAAAGACTTGTAGTGCTTGTCTTGAAAGCATTTATGGTTAGTTCTTGTTTATTGCACCATTCTTCAGTTACTTTGAGAGCTTGCCTCAAGCAACTTTTAATAGTGTCCATGACTTTCCTCGGCACGACCCCAGCGGCCCTAGCGACTGCGACTCGCTCATTCCTTATAAAAATTCATTTTCTCTCTAATTCAAATAAATTAGACCCTTCGTGAAATTATTCTGTGCCCAAATTGGTTTCAGAAAAAGTTATTGGCTTTGCCATATAGTTATCCGCGTTCGCATCTTTCAGGGAAGGGAACATCTGGGATTGAAATTTATTTGAAAAGTATACCAAGCTTAAAAGACCCCGATCCTGTATTTAGCGAGGAAGTCACATGAATGTGAAATATTTTAAACATAAAAATTACATCCAATTACCCGATTTTTTGATTTTAGATTATCACTAAGTTGTACTGGTACATGCGTTTCTTTCACAACACATCAAAAACCAATTTTTGTTTATTTTTAGCCACCTTTCTTTCCGAACTTAATGTATGTCAACGTAACGATTTTGCCTCCCAAGGTTGTTTTGGACTATACCTGAATGTTTCTGTGTGACCGGTTCTACAATATGTTCGGACTCATGTGAAGTTAGCCCTCCCACATCTTCAAATCACGCTCGGAACTGTTTGTTCGGGGACGGGGGGCCGGCTACGTTTGTTCGTGATTGTTCGTTAATTAAAATCGTTTATTCGTCTCTAATTATTTAATAATAGCAACTTTAAATACAGAAAAACAGAAGACGAGACACAAACCATTGCGTAAAATAAAGCGAATTCTGGTTACAGTACTCTCCACCAGAAGGCATTTAATATATCCCTCGGATGGTTCAGGTAAATTTTGCATACGTAAATGGTTCAGTGGGGTCTGACAGACCCCAAGGCAAAAATCGCTCTAAAACTTAAATTTTTGCTTTTTTGGCACATTTGTTTGAACTAGAAGTAACTGTGAAGCCTTTTGACTAAGTGGTATATAAAAAAGTGGAATTCGGACAGTAGCTTTTAGTATGTGAAAGAAAAAATTAGGTGGTGTCAAATTTGAGGGTAATGTGAACTTATCACAAATAAATCATTATAAAAACTAACAGTTTAACAACATTTTATTTTTATTAGTCAAAACGTATTTAACCCTTCTGTCGGCACCTACTACAATATGCATATTATATACCCAATAGGTCTGGCTGGACCTACTGAGAAATTTTTTTTATTTTTTAGAAAAAGTGAAATTTTTATCGGTAGAATCATTCTACCCATTCTTTACAGCCATTTATAAGCAATAAAAGCATGAAAATCGTTTTTGTAGATATACTGGAAGCGTTTTTAAGGAGACATATTTTGAGGTGGTATTAGTAGAAACATGTTTACCCCTTATTTTCTTCTTTTTTTGCTTCTCTTCTTTCATTGCGTATCCGTACGGAAAGTTTAATCGAATTTTCCGATTCCAATATCTTTGGGGAAATATTTGGTGCTTTGTTGGTGGATTTTACCCCGATATTAGTCTGCAGATTTGGGGAAATAGATAGAAAGAAATAGGGAATTTTCAGGCGCAAAAATCATTTCATTCTAAATTTTCCGTAAATATCACAATTAAATTTATTTAGAAACATGTTCGTAAGTCGCCAATACTTAGTTCTTACTACTACAAAGGAAATAAAACTCATTTGAATTTCCTAGAATCAAATCTTAGTTGATTAGATGATGTTATAAGATGTGATAAAATTGGGCATATCAAATTTCCGAACTTCAGGGCTTTTTAAAGCAAAATCTCAGAAAATTTTATAGTTTATCGTACAAATTGAATTTTAATAACATCATTACATCATAAATAAGAGAATTTTAAGAGAATTTAATATTTTCACTTTTTACCTCAAGACAAAAATGGGGGGAAAAACTATAGGTCTGGCCAGACCTATTGGGTATCATAAAGCACTATAAATTTAAAATCATCAAAAACATACTCAAAACTTCAACCGATTTTTTCAAATTTTTGCAAAATGCTTCTAAACATATTATTCTAGGATATCATGAAATATGAAATCGCTGCGATTTCATCTTCTATACTTTTTTGACCAAAATATAGTGCCAAAGGTCTGGCCAGACCTTTGTGCCGACAGAAGGGTTAATACTAATTAACAAAGATAAGTACATCAACATTCTTTAGCTAAGGTTAATATTTTTTCTTAAATCGGGATCTAAAGTTAGTCAATATTTAGAGCATTCTTCTTCGCAGCTTTTTCCTCGATGGTCTTCGCAGATTGGCTTTTTGCACTCGTTGCAATTGTATTTTGTCTTCCGATCATTTGCTCGTGGGCATAGAAAACATTTTTGCCTCCTTGGGGGACCATCTGACCACATTGAAGGACCTGGGGCATCAGCCCCCAAAGGGGGGGGGGCAAGCTGAACAATGCACAAAATGTCTTGGCTATACAAAGTTCGCTGAGGAAGCCTTACGTATTATGTAAAATACCCACCTAATTATTGCGCTCATAAAAGTCATTAATTTATGTCTTGACTTAAAAAACATAAGGTAATGACACAATAGTGAAAGGAGATCCTCATAATTAAAAACCAGATAAAAAACGGCATAATTTTGAATGAATTGAGTGAAAAATTTAAAAACCCCTAAATCAAAACACCCTAAATTTCATTTCATTACTTTCAAAATTAACATATCTAATTTCTCAAATGTACTCTATTTACAAAGTTTCAACCGTTCCCGACTATTATTATTACATTTCATCGTTTTCCAAATAACATACTTTGAAAATTTCCCACAAAACGAAAAATTTACTTTTGTAAAAAAGACATACGTAAATGGTTCGTGGGGTCTGACAGACCCCAGAGCACTTTCAAAGTGCTATAACTTATTAACAAAATCACAAATTCAAACAAATTCATGCTTAAACGAGACCGAGTTCTAATCGTGCGAATAGCACGATGAGTGTATACCCTATACCCATGTACAGACCTAGAATGCGCGTAAAACCGAAAATATTCAATTTAATTTTTTTTAAGGGGGAAGGGGTAGATGGGCTGAATCTCGCACATCTTTAATAACTTATAACGGCATCCAGCAGCTATCAATTGCGATAAATTTCAAGTTTTTCGGGACATTCTATCAAAAGATATGGCGGAATATTGCTTTGTAGGGGATGTAGGGGTAGGGGAAGGCAGACCTTCTCCACTTTCCACTAACTCCAAGCATAAGTCATAATTAGGCATTGGTGAAAATTTCAGGTCCCTAGCGACATTCTGTCGAAAAATATGGCCGAATTACACTATCACGGAAGGGTCATTTGTATGGGAGGTAGGGGAACCCTTGGTCCGATTTGGCCCATTTTTAATACCATCTAAGCTTTTATCAAAGCAATCATCTGACCGAAATCTCCAAACGCTAGCTCCATTATTTCGGGAGTTATCGTGCGAACTGACAGACACACGGACGGACAGACAGACAGACAGACAGACGGACATGGCTTATTCGAATCAGGGACCGACCCTGATCATTTACATATATACTTTGCCATACCTCAGGTGGCTCCTTTGAGGTGTTACAAAAATCGTCGTAACAAAAACAATATACCCTATACCATCTTATGGGTATAGGGTATAATGAACGTATGTGACACATACTTAAATTACATATGCATCAAAATACCATTCAACAAGTTTTTCTATGAAAATTAGAAGATTTATTTTTCTCTGGGGTCTGTCAGACCCCACTGAACCATCCGAGGGATATATATGGTTTGTGTCTCGTCTTCTGTTTTTCCTTAATTACTCCTTAATCCTTTGCGTTTCCAGGACGAACAAACGTCTGGCTTTCGATTGATACTAAATTTATATTTATCCGACAACAATTTATTTAAGTGTTTTCGAAATGATTATTCTGCGGCCCGCTGAAACCCTAAGACAGTGATATTTGGCCCAGGCCAGGTTTTGAGTATGGGGAGACGATGAGTAGTTACAGTATGTAGCGAATATAAATGAAAAGAAAGAATTAATAAACTTTGGTTAATGAAAATGTTCGCACAAGTTCATATGTTCGCTTGCTCTTTGGGTCGCGGACGCTAAAGTGTCCCCGTGAGCGGAGATCCTAACATTTAGCCCAAAATGGCAGGGTGTTCCATTGATTCACTTTTTTTGCAAATCAATAAATATGTACATGTACATATGTACAGTCTCTAAATTATTTAGCCAGTTGCGTTCCGAATGAAACTACTAATAGTACATATTTTTCATTTAAAAGGCTGCAGAAAAGAAAACATGAATAAACATGTATTAATTTTATGTGTGGAATTGACGCAACAATTTCCCCATAATAATTTAAAGATTCTTTTCAACATTCCAACATTCATTATAAGAGTAATACTCTTTTTTCGGCGGGGTTTGTTCATTATAGTTATTTCTTCAAAATACTCTCTCAAATCTTCAAACATAGTGTCCGCATTAGATGGGATAAAATTAGGCAATTCGTTTTGACCTGTTTAAAAATCATAAAACACAAACGTTTTGTAAATAACCGTTTTGGTCATCAACTCGATTGGCAAAGGTGGTAATTATTTAAGGGGCTCTATTGCACTGTCAATTTATAGAAAAAATAAACACCATTTTGCAAAAAAGGTGACCGTGACCGCCTCCGCCTTGACATTAACCTTTTTACCCTGTATGTAATATAAAATGTAACCATCAAAATAAAAAAAGATATAATAATACATATATATTATTGAATAAATGTTATGTAAAATTCTAATTTATCTCGTTAAAATAATGCAAATAATGAGGAAATCAAACTTTTTCGCTTCCGAAAATATGCAAATGGAAAATTATTATACATGTGAATATTAAATTGTAGATGCACATACATACATATATTTTACTCTACTCGCGTTTTTGTCTACATTTAGATTTGTGTATATTACGGAAATAAATTAGCTGAATTCATGATAATAATACATATGAGTACATATCTGCATATGTAAATATATCTTCAAATGCAGAACAAAACTGCAACCATGAATGCTAAAAATTCGTTTAAATTTAAAATTTTAAAATACTTTTGTAAATATTTCATTTATGTGTGGTTATGCCTTTAAAATTGTTAGATATTGTTTGTCATTGAAAAAAAAATACGTGATTAAACAAATTTAAGATATTCGCGTCCCAAAGAATCTAAGAAGTTCATGGAGCCGAGAACCTAATTATTTCATTCTCCGTCAAAAATAAAACCCTCACATTCAAGGCGAACACGAGCGCTGTTTGTACAAAAGCTGATTCGTTGATAAAAGTGCAATCCCTAAAGCAACTTTCAAGAAATCAGTGCCACCACGCAAAATCTTTAGTCTATAAGTTAGTCTGGGAGTTAAAATTAGTTTTTTAAGTTTTTATATAAAAATTATATTCTGAATAAGAGGTTTTTTAAACCCTACTTTCCTCTTACCTACTTTTTTCTGTATTTTTCATAATTTTTCATTAGCTTAAATTCTACTGAATATTTGTTTTTGAATACTTGCAAGAGTTACTACCCGACCACTAACCCATAAGCTCTGTAAATCTAATGTAAATTATTTTTCTGAATAAATTGACCTGGAGTGACATGGATATACATAATCAAGAATTCTTTGAAGCTGCATGTACTTATCATAGTGCAGTCATATTAGCATTTCAAATAGAAAAAAATAGAGAAAGGCTAATTTTTGTTGTTTTTGAATCAGTGGGCTCCCAAGAATCTGCAACTGATTAAAAAATTTTGATCGGAAAGGTCCCAAAAAGGACAAAAAAGGATACTCTTTAATCCTTGACCGGAAGTCGGCATTCGGCGTATCATATCAAAGGGGACGTCGAGTACATTACATATCCGGTGTTTGTTTCCTGTTTCAAGGACCCTCGACGAGAATAATTCAAGTTGGCACTACTTTTATCACTTTCCAGAATCTATAATAGCTGAAGATTCTACCATTAAATTTGCTAACAAAAAAGTTAATCGGAAGGCTCTGGAAAAGGACATAAAAGGACACTAATTGCACACCTTAGTCGAACGTGGGCATGTGGGGTGTCATATCAAAGAGGATGTCAAGTACATTCCATATCCGGCGTTTGTTACTTGTCCCAAGGACCCTCAAAGGGGAAAATTTGGCTCAACTTAAAAAATTTTGTGTTTACTGTATCTTTCTAAAGCCGTAATTTTCCATTTAAGCCCGACTTATTCCATTTAGTGTCCTTGAGACAGGAAACAAGCACCAGATATGCAATGCACTCGACGTCCTCTTTGATATGACACCCCACATGCCCACGCTCGATGAAGGTGTGAAATTAGTGTCCTTTTATGTCCTTTTTCAGAGCTTTCCGATCAACTTTTTTTTAGCAAATTTAATGGTAGAATCTCCAGCTATTATAGATTCTGAAAAGTGATAAAAGTAGGGACAACTTGAATTATTCTCGTAGTTATGGCTTTGGAAAGATACACGGGAAACTCGAAAATTTTTCATTTAAGCTCGATTTATTCCTTTGAGGGTCCTTAAACAGGAAACAAACCCCGGATATGTAATGTACTCGACATCCCCTTTGATACGATACCCCGCATGCCGACCTCCGGTCAAGGATTAAAGAGTATCCTTTTTTGTCCTTTTTGGGACCTTTCCGATCAAAATTTTTTTTAGCAAAACTAATTGTAGATTTCTGGGAGCCCACTGATTCAAAAACAACAAAAATTAACCTTACTCTATTTTTTTCTCTGTCGTCGTGCTCTGTGGCCGTGATCGTTCGGTCGCCACTCTGTGAAATAAACACTCATAGAGAAACGAGTTTCCAAACTCGCCACGACTCGTCGCAAGTTTATTATTCAGAAGAAGATGATAAGAAATATTCTTATCGTAGAATAATAAACTAACTATGCGACTAGGAAGTGGTATGGCTGACAACCATATCACACTCCGAATTCAGTTGTCTTTGTAACGTTGATGACTACACACGGTAGTCATCAACGCACCATGCTCCACTAGGAGTTACGGTAATGAAGAGAGAGATTTTTTCAAAAAAGTATCTCAATTTGGGAACTTCGCTGTTTTTTTATTGATGGTCGGTCGTCGTTCTTGTGATGCACACACACTTGGCAAACGATTATAACCATATGTTCAATAAATGCACGTCTTGTACAGGGTGGTGCAGAGGAAACGCATGTTTTACACTATTGAATGACTGGGATCGATAAAATTAATAAAAACATGCATTAAGCAATAATGTAGTGTGGTTGGTCTAGCGGTTAGTGCGCGCACCTTTGGAGCACAGGGTCATGAGTTCGAATCTAGTTCGAATCTCACCGGGGATCATGGTGTTTTTCGAACTCACGAGCTTGTGACGGACTATGATCTCACTCAGATGTTAAACGAGTACCCATTTATGGGATAAGTTACACTGCTGAGCGTGATGCTGATCTCATTACCTCAACAAAAAAATAGATAAGATCTTGGAAATAGGATGTCATTAACACATCCTGCGTCCAATGCTGGATTGTCGCGCCTGTTATTTTATTTAAGGCAAAAAACACATATAGTACAAATAATTGAATACATTTGTATGACACCATGTGCTTTTATTTTTATAAATGTGTATAAATATAATTCGCACAATAGTGTATTATACATAGATACCTATATGTATGTATGTAATAGAGAAGCAAATACACTGCGCGACAAATGCTTATATTCTGTGTCAGTTTTCCTCTAAAATGCCACATCTTCTATTATATGGATTTTAGAGCCAAATAATAATTTTTATACCCTTCGCTCATAGAGTGAAAGGGTATATCAATTTTGCATAAAGTTTGTAACGCATTGAAGGAAGCACCTCCGACTATATAAAAGTATACATATATGATCAGCATGACTTGGGGAGTCGATTGGGCGATGTCCGGCTGTCTGTCTGTCCGTCTGTTGCGACGCGTTTTACTCGGCCAATTTAAAAGCTATGCAAATGCTTCTTTTTGCTGCAGCAGTTTGTATGTTTGAATCGGTAAAATCGGACCATGGAGTCATGGGGCTTCCATACAAACCCAACCCCTCAAATTAGGTTCTTCTAAGAAATACTTGTTTATTTGTGCACCAATTTCAAACAAATTTCACACAAAATGACACAAAACATATGTAAGAATAGATCAAATCGGACCATGGGGTCATGGGGCTGCCATACAAACCTAGCCCCCCATTTTAGTTCTTCTAAGAAAATTTGTCTGCACCAATTTCAAAAATCCTGGGGCCCTATCATGTAATTCGATTCGAAGGGAATTGCTTTCGAAACGACTAAAGTGGTATCATGTAACTCGAAAACGAATAATATCTATTCGAAAGTAATAGGACTTTCGTCTTTCGACCATACGAATCGAAAATCCCCTATCATGTAATTCGAAAGTGTACGAGAATGTGGACTATTCCATCGAAAATTCATTCGAAAGGTAGGGTACTCTCGAAAAGCAATCGTTTATATGTTTTGTATTAAGCGAAGATTAAGTCTTACCACAAAAATTGGTATAACGGACTTCTTAAGACAAAGACTATAAGTTTTCCTCAAAATAATTCATTTATAGCACGAATAGAAAAATGTTGTATTCCGGGAATTTTCGTTTATTTTTTAAAGCTACCAAGGAGGACAAGATGAATAGAATAACTTCGGTTTAACAAAAATGGATTTCGTTTCAGAATGCAAATGAAATGTAAGGATTTTCGTTTTCGTATATAAATATTTACACTTTATTTACATACAGTTACACATACATACATAATGTTATATTTTACAAAAATCCACAGTTAAAAAAAACATTGCTTTATGAAAATTATTCAATTTGTTCGCACATCCTAAATTTCGTCGTGACGATGGGGTGCGTTGCGTTGTCTCCCGTCTGACCCGATACACTGAATTCGAGCGTGTGTTCGAACCCCAATTGCGACTCGAACAATTTCACGTCTTTTCTCCGCGACTCTTTCACTTTTTTTAACCGAATACTACAAAATTGCTATATTTTATATTATAATTTACATTCTTTTTCACACCGAAACACTAAAAAGTAATCTGAAACATAAAAATATTAAATTTGACTTTGAGTCATGTGACATGGTCTACTACGTTAGCCGATTCAGAGTCTAGTACATGAAAGGAGTTTTGGCTACTTCATGAGGCAATACCAATTACTCGAAACGAACGAGTTACATGATACCAAATTCCTTTCGAATCGAATACAAAAATGCCGGCTCTTTCGTTTTCGTTTCGAATTACGTGATAGGGCCCCTGAATTAATGTGTCTTATTCAAAGCCACAAAGAAGGTCAAAGCAAGTGGGGTCGTACTATGGGGCCTGCTCCCACATCCCCCAATAAAATTTTCTGAGTGAATATTTTTATTTGTCCATTTATTCCAACCGAATCCCACACATATATTGTTTTGTCCACGCAATAGAACGTTTGTGAAGACGGAAGGAAAAGAATGGGGGGATTAAATACAAGTTGTAGGTAAGCCCGAAAAAAACTTTTAGCCCGGAAGAGAGCGAAGAGTATCAAAATTTCGGCCGCACCCGAAATTAGCCTCGGTCACTTTGTATTTACTGTTTAGATTATGGATTTAATAACACGGGATCGAAACAGTTAACGCTGCGGAGGATCTTCATTTGTCCTAACTCTTAGTGGAGCATAGTGGTGTTGACGACCACCGCGTGTAGTCGTCAACGTTTCAGCGACAACTGAATTCGAAGTGTGATACGGTTTTCAGCAATAACAATTCGCATTTTTGTTTATTATTCTATGATGTGAAAATTTCTTATCTTCTTCTGAGCCATTCCGAGTATTGAAAACTCTTTTCTTTATGAATCTCTATATCACAGAGTGGTGACCGAACGATCACGGCCATAGAGCCGCGGAGAATGGTATCTCATTTATTTCGGCGATAAATTGTAACTGTGTTCGTTACTAAAAATACCGAGTACAAATTTGCTGTTGTCTTAGTTTTAGTATTTAGTCTTCTGAGTACTTTTCTGAAATAATCTCATCGAAAATATCATTCCGTACGGTAGAATCGTCTCTGTACCTAAATAGTTGTCACAATGAAAAGTAACTCTTTGAATCAAATACATAAATTACTATAAAATATATATAAAATAAAAAGTTCACAGCGGACTCAAACTACCTGTTTTTATTTACAGTCAAACCTCGATAACACGAACCTCTATTACATTAATTTTCGATGTGCGGAAATATTTCTTCGGTCCCTTGAAAACTTCATATATTTTTTTGGAAAACTCGAATTTTGGTTAGCCAAATTTGTCGATATCTCGAAGCAATTTTCCAGTCCCAAAATGTGTTCTGACTTCAATTAGCCGCATCAAGCACGAATTTTGTCAATTAACCTAACAACATGTTGACTTTTAATAATTGTGATTTCGATTAGCCGAATTCTCCAATAATAATTGTTCGCCCGAATGGATTTTGTGACTTCGATAAGCCGAATAAATCCCCGAGTATAACAAACGGGCCAGTGTCTTGCTTACCAGCGAATTTAGTTAAGGTATCAAAAATGATAAAATAGATCAGAGTAATAGAAATGCACCTTTAAAGAAAATAAAGAGAAAATACTACAGGGACATAAAAAAACAGCAAATGTAAACATGTAAAATTTGTTTTCGATTACCCGTATTTTCAATATTTCGAACTGGTACTTCGAGATACCGAGGTTCGACTGTATTTACTTTGTAGTTTTGAAAAAAATGTGGAAATATGGTTGAACCTAAGCATTTGTCTCTCAGTGTATCTGTTAGTAAGTATTGAAAAATCGCAAACTTTTAGTCGGTGTGAATGATCGGAGCTTTTGTAAACAGCGTTGACGCTTTCTTTTATCTATGTTTAAAAATAGCCAAATTTTGCTCTTGTTTACAAATAAACATGTGGGAAAAATATTTTTTTTAGTCAAATATGTAAATTTCTCTTCAAGTGCATTTTAGTTTTATTCCCAAAGTCGGAAATTCCGTAGATAACTTCAAAATCTTTATACATACTCGTAACAAAATACAATAACTCCACAACATATTAATTTATGATTGTTAAATGCCTTGTTTGGTGAATTAATAAAAAATAAAATATTGTATCTTAATTACACTGTGCAATTTTTGTGTTTCAACCGTTGTGATTGATTGTGATTGAATACCTTGCGCACTTTATCGTTGTTTTAAGTTTATTTCTTTGAACGAAATAGCTACTATGACAATCAATTCATGTGATTTATTTATAATATATTTATGAATTTATTATTCAAAAGAATATAGTGGACTCATGATTTGTGCTGATAATAAGACAATCTTCTTCTGTTATTATCACTGTAATATACATAATTTTAAAATGCAAGTTACAGAGTGAATTTAAAAAGAATGTAAAGTGGGCAATTAACTCCAACGTGCGGTTCGGTTCACTTAGTTCATTTAAATTGTTAATAAGAAGTGAATCTGTAAACTAGAATATGTTTTAATGATGCAGTGTTGCACAAACTTTAATACCTCATAATATAATCACATTCGGAATTAATCTCGATATCTCGCATCCTTTCAAACGTAGGTACTCAGTCATTTTATACATATTTTTTAATGTTTGATTTTGTTTAATAAAGCTTTTTGATATTGTTTTCTTTGGGACAATTCTCAAGTCTTTTGCTGGAAATAGATTGGGCGCATCAACAGCAACATCAACATCAACATTTCAATTTAGAACACACGTATTTGCCTTTAATGCCTTGATTTGAAGCAACAACAACGCATTGGTCTCGGCGATGACACGATCCAAGATAGAGCTGCCTGTAGAAATATGCTGAGATATTACCGCCAAAACAGGCGATGTGCCTACACCGCAGGTCGAGCAACGCGCGGTGGAGCGGTATAAAGAACGAGACAAGGAAGAATATTTGCCTTTGATGACCCACATTGACAGCAGCAACAGCCGCATTTTTTCTGTTGCTGCTGTCAATGTCAAAGGCAAATGCGTGTGTTCTAAATTGAAATGCTGATGCTGCTTTAATGCGTCCAATCTATTTCCAGCATTCCAAAAAAAAAACTAAACAATCTACTTTCCACGAATCACTATCACTCCAATATAACTCCATAATTATTTTTTTTTAAGTTTTGGTAAATGTTTTTACTCGTTTTCAAAATTGTCATGTTAAGGAGGAAGGGGTGACGCAGAGGGGAAATTTGTGTTTTTCGAATAAAGATAGATCTAGATAGCTGTTTTATTCATAATTCAGATTAACATTACATTATCTTGTAGTTTCCAAAACATTGTATGGCGTGGCCTATAGCCCAATATAAGTCAATCGTATTTTTTTTTAAATTATTACATAAAAGTTAACATTACGTTATCCAAAATTCATAAAAAGATAAAAGCTTTCGAAAAAAAAATTAAATTTTAGATTTCCAAATGTCAATTAATTTTACAAGTACATAATGTTCTTTCATTCAAGTTTCTTTAGTATTTCAGTTGAAATATTATTAGTATTATTATTTCTGAATTCTATTATAAAAGTTTTGTTATGGTACAATATTAGATGATGTTTTCTTTATTATTATTAAATTTATGCGAGGTTATTAGATGATGAAGTTTTTCGCATAAATATCTAGAAAACTATTAGTCTGATCGCAAAAAGTCCTAAAGACGAAATAAACTACATACAATTTTCTTTGCAACTAGACTTTTTCTTGGAAAATTATTCCCTAGATCCATACGTATAATGTGGGATTAGTGTAACTTGTTAGTGCGTATAGAGGGGTGGATGTGCAACAATTTGAGAGAGAGAGAGAGAGAAAGGACAAAGGGAAGATCGTAAAAAATTGACATTACATTTACATTTAAAAATACAAAGAGTTTCTGTACTATTCCACTTTATAACCTAGCGATAAAAGAGTAATAGCATTTCTTTCCACTCAGCTGTGTTCTTCGTTTCTTTTTAATTGTAGTCTCTTTCCCTATAATCCATAGTCCAAGCAAGGCCTAATTATGGTGTTCCCCATACTAATTTTCCCTTATTGAACTTTTGAACCTCATCTATTAATGTCGACCATGAGCGCAGAGTGCTATAAAGTCGCACATTAAAGGGCTTTTCAGGTCTTAAGCAACCCATTTGGACTTGAAAAGATCCGCTAAATGGCAGTTAGGGGATCAGAATGGCAAACATGTTTGCGAAACATGCGCAACTGTTTCGTTTCGTAACCCCAGCCAACAATGTCTCGATGAATTTAAGTGAGCTTAATTTTTTTAATTCAAAACAAACTCTCTACAAAGCCTTACTGAACTTGGCTGAATTGCTCTCACGAATCTAAATGATAGTGCAAGAGACTTCTACTACATATTGGGCCAGTTTCTCGTACACTTATCTAACCATATTTTCCTTGGTCACCCCATCATCTGAAATTGAAAAAATTACTACGGAATTTCAAACAATGGCCGCACAAAATGTTGAAACACCGACGTAATCCAAATCAACCTTGGCAGCCAAAATTGTTAGGTTGACTTGTCATAAATTAAGTTAAGACAGAAAGGTGGTTAAATCTGGACAAAAATTTGTTTGTGATGTTGCCTGAAACTTATTAGGCTGAAAGGCAAAGAATGGGGTATTATGCTAAAATTGTTTTGTTTACGATAGTTCACATTCATATGTGATCTCCTCACCAAATACAGAATTCCTGGATCTTTAAAGCTTGGCCTTCTGTTAAAATAAATGCATTTAAATAAAATGCAACCGTTCAAGAAAACTATCGGGCAAAGTCAACAACTTCTATCTTAACCGAATTTCGGGACGAAACAGTTTGACGAAGGGGTTTAATAATTTTCTACACAAAGGCTGTCTTAAAGGCCTCAAATAACCGTCAGCAAATTGTTTGTAGAACTGAGAAAAAGATGTCTAAAATACATAATTTAACCTCGCATAATCCACCGACTTCTTGACGAATTCTAGTAAATTTATTAGACTTTAGTTCAACACCTACAAATACTTACGCTTTTCTGCTGATACACATTCTGTTCCTTCGACCTAGCCGCAGGCTGCACAAAACTCCTAGGTGGACCGCATGCGGCCCGCGGGACGCGAGTTTGACTTTCCTGGCTTAGTAGGTAGAGTGGCATTCTCTGAATTACAGGAGCGTTGGTTCGAGTCCCACATTGACCAGGATTTGTTGTTTCGGAGCTACTCGCTACTCTTAAATCGCTTTTACAAAAATAACGATGTAAATTCTATTTTCCTGGTATAATACAGAAGGGCGGCAAATTGTATACTTGCCCGGGGCGGCGTAAGCGCTAGAGCGGGCGCCGGTCATGACTCTCTTTTCAACACAATTTATGTCGCCATTTCATATAAAGTTGTGAAATTCTTTATTGACACCATGTCATTAATTAAGTTTTGTTCAAATATAGAATCAATTTATGTTCGTTAATTTTTGTTATCGCATAATGCTTTTTTTAAAGAAGTGTCCTATTCAAGTGTCCTAAATTATTTCGAGAGTTTCTAGGAATTGAATAATAAAAAAGAAATTATTAAAAAACTTTCATCTAAAATCTTAAAATTTCTTTCAATTGGCTTTCTTTAAAAAATAAAAAAGAGGACTGGTTGCATTTATGTGGACATTAGAACAGTTTGACAAAGTGATTTTATATATATACATATATATTCTAGTACCTATTTGTATGCACATACATATTTTCCGTCTAGGAAAAGGCGAATCAAAAATATGCCCGTTTGTATCATAATCATGGCCATTATTACGAGTGTTAGCTGCTTATTGGAATTCTTCTCCTCTTGCATCAGACGACAGTTACCAGTTGTACAAAAATGCGCTACCGGACAGCGACAAAAAAAGAACATAAATAAACAATGTCGATTATAAACAAATACACACCCCCCGTGTCATGCAAGGTTAAAAATCAAGTCAAAAACCAACCTTGCACAAAATGCAAAATAGATACATCTAAAAATATACTTTTTATGCATTTTTACCTTTTTTGTGGATAGTATTGGGAGACGACACTGTAACTGATAACTTTAAACTTTCCATATAAAACAATTGATCAAGTTTCCAAATAGGGTGGAATGTAATGCCAATTGGGTGTTCGATCATCACGCGTGACATTGATCGCACGAGCCTCTTCGTCCGAATGTTTATTGGGAGATTTCCATCGCTGTATAAAGCGAAAGTTTTCATCTGAGCGTAGTATAATAGTATGTTCACATTATCAATGATTTTGATTGGTATACCTAACCTATATCAAAAAATCAAGTTAATCAATCATAATTGCATAATTGCTTGCCTTTTTTATTCCGCTCCATTGAATGGAATGGATGGCGTCGCGTCTCGCCCACCCGGCATTTTAGCGCATTGTCCGTTCTGGCGATATTGTCTCAGTCTATTTCTACAGGCTCAGTTTTATCCTGGATGGTGTCATCACCGAGATCACTGCGTTAGTTTTGCTTTATCATTTGACCCATCCGCACGTTAAGGACAAGTTTGTGGCCTTGAGTCTAGCAAGTTGAATATCCATTGATACCTTCGCGGATCGCCAGATTCTCAGGTCTTTGAGCATGACGGTAAATAAATAGACAAGCTGCCTCCGATGAAATTACTTTTGATGTGATTCTCTTGGTTTACACAGACCGTGACTTTCCTCTCGTGGCTCAGCAGGACCCATTCACGAGTGCGGGACGTACGGCCTTTTTGTACAACTTTCCCTTTAGCTTCAGTAGCATCTTTTTGGTGCAGAAAACTCCTGAGCTGCGATGTTTTATGTCGTCTCCGCGCCTAGTTTCCGTGGGTACCAATTACCAATACCATAATACTCCTCATGAAAAAATCAGGTCAATCGAGTCAAAACTAAGGTGAGTACATCTCGTACAAAGTTCTACGGTACATAACGGCGCGGATGCTCGAATCTCGTATCAGCGGGGCTAGGGTAGCCTCCTTTCCCTTGACTTATTTCTGGCAAAATAACAGCATTTTCAGTCGCACTAAAATGCAAATCCCTAGAAACTAGTGGTTCTGATGCTGCAATCACGAAATAAATGGAATTCAGTAAACACTAATTTCTGCTCTTCACATGGAGCTACCGAGGGAGAAGCGTAGATGCAACTCTGCTACCCGTGCTAATGGCTAATTAACTGAAAGTGCCCTGTGAAGTAATACTGAAAGGTGGTCCCGCAGAGTCAAGCGATGACGAATGAGGTTATGGAGGTGAGCAAAAATCTTACTGCTGTATAAAATAAATTGCTGCACTTTACAATGTTTGAAAGCATAGAAATACGGGTTTGACTATTGCCACAACACAAAATTGCCCAGTACTGAAACTTTAGTTGCCAAGACTAAAAAA
Organism: Microchrysa polita; assembly: GCA_949715475.1. NCBI lineage: Eukaryota > Metazoa > Arthropoda > Insecta > Diptera > Stratiomyidae > Microchrysa > Microchrysa polita. The sequence continues at coordinate 51,632,639 of OX454417.1, forward strand.
AAATCGTGGTTACATGCCTTTCATATACGGGCCTGGAAACCTACATGTGAGTGTCACTAATCGATAAAATAATCAGATCCTATGCTATATAGCGTTTCGTCTAGTGCTAGTCTTTTAAAAACTGAACTTTTTCCCTTAGTGACACCATAAGGTTTTTCCATATTTTCTGTATTTCATCATTTCATGGCTTAAATGGAACGTTTGTAACATTTCTCCGGAACGCAATGTTTAACCGTTAGAAAAATTAAAGGATATTCCACATAAAGGGTTCTCTGTGAAATTAATGGAATTTAACATCATTCTGACTGAAAAGGATAAATTGTGTGACAAAAAGTATACAGATCTGCCTGATAGGCAGCCAGTAGACAGATATAAAGAACAAGTGTCATATTTCCGTGTTCTCCAAATAATTTAAATCAATTTATAATAGAAAACTGATTGAATTGACTTTTTTGGAGCTATACCTACACTTTTCCGAACTGACCCTCTCGCTCTCTTGCATTGCGTATAGACGAGTCACAGTCTAAAAATTCGTACGCATGCTGGATGTAATCAGGAGTAAAAGTAGTCAAAACACGTGCAGGGGTCATTTATCGTTAAAAGGCAGATAAGATTATTCTCAATGGTATTTTCCTAAAATCTGAATTTAAAATTTTCCTAACAAAATTTTTGCGACCGATATTTTAAACCGACGAAAAATTTTAATTGTTTTTGTTTAAAATTACAACTTCGAATCGAAAAAAATCTGAAAACTGAAAACATGATTGTCATATGGCAGGTTGTATACAAGAATTGCATGGAAAGATCATCCACTCGTCCAATCACATATACGCCATCAAACCTATCTGACGATCAATAAGATTTTACACCCGATTGGACAGTGCATTGCGGCTATAAGATCATATGATTACAGATTGTTTTGGATCGAAAGTGGCGAGAATCGAAGTGCCCTTCCACAAAGTCATCAGAGGCCAGACGCATGGGCTTGGCCAAGGGGAGGCAGGGAGGGGCGCTCGAATCTGTAACATATCCCTTAGTGAAACCCTAAGGGTTTGCTTGAGTATATCCAAAGCCGCCTTAATACAAGCCCGGAAGCAGAACACGGTCATAGCCTTAAACGTCAAATCATAGGCCTAAGCAGATCGAAAATTTACATTGCGGTAAAGCACTGCCATCTAGATAGACAGGCCGAACTGCAGAAACTTGTTCGTCTACAAGTGGACAAAGTGCGTTCGTGACCAGTGACAGTTGACATTTGTAAAGCCCACAACCTCCAGTGCTTCTGAACCCAAAAGTTTAAATATGCCGAGCGTTTATTACGAAACAAAGGTTATGGTTTGCTTTAATGTGTTTTTGATGTGCAAGTGGTAAAATAGTATACATCAACATCGTACTTACCATATTTATCTCAAAAATCAACGCACTGGCATGTGTATATCATAGCAAGTCACACGAAATGACAGGCTGACAGCCACTGATATTTGGATTGTGGACAATTTGTGGATTGTACTGAGCGGTACTTTGGCAGTACTAAGCGCGGACCATGACCAACCATGGCACTACTAGTGTTGCATGACCACTGACAGATCAGCCTGTCTATCTAGATGGCAGTGGGTAAAGGCAAGTCGGGTTGGGTCGCGGCAAACTTTACACGAAAAGTATTGGTTCCCGGTCGATTTTCGTCGCGAAAAGTGCAATGTGTCGTGAATTGAAGTGTCTATAATGCAGTGAAAGAAAAAAAAATCCCGATAAAAAGTGAATTTTCCACGTGTTTTCGCGAGCAGACACGGTTTTTTACATGCGCTGTGCTTGTGTTAGTGCATTGTGCAACGTATATACGACATGTTCATAGGCTTGATTTGTTTGCATGTATGGTTGGTTCCCGGCTTTCTAATATAGGTGGCTTTGAGTATATCGTTAAAAAGCAAACAAAATCATTTTATATTGTGCCTTCTTAAAATTTTACTTTAAAATGTTTAACATCTTCTCTATCACAACTTTAAGGGCAACAAAAATAACCAAAACCGATGGGAAACCACAATTGTTGTTGATGATTTTAAATGTTTAACCATCTAAAAAGTTCTTGGATACGACCATGAACGAAATCCTGGCTACGCCCATGGGCCAGGGGGTCCATTCAGTGATTACTGATCACCCGCCCGGATCATCTCCATGACTCCCAGTTCCTTTACTGTCTGGATTTCACTTCGCACTTTTCTTGAGAAAGAAAGAGAGAGAGAGAAAGCTTAAAGCAGTGGCGTAAACAGGATCTTGTCCTGGTGGGAGCTAAGATAGTCCATATTACCGAACATCGACCTGATTTCGTAAGTTGGGTGATGAGATTATTTTCCAATAAGGACGCTATATGGTAGTTTTTATGTCCGTTGCATTTAGAAACAGAAGAAATCATTACACTTTGTTATTTTCTCGGCTATGTGAAGTTATCCAGTCATGTTTTTGAAATTAGGTCCTTTTGCTCGGTGAACCGTTTGTTCTACAGCGGCTACGTTTGTTCTTGATTGTTAACCAATTAATATCGTTTGTGCTTCTCTAATTATTTAATTATAGCAACTTTAAAATTGTGAGTGTGAACTTAGCCAGTCATTTTTAAATATGGGTCGGAAAGGTATAGGTTTGGTATCAATCGAAAGCCAGACGTTTGTTCATTTTGTAGGGCGTTTGTTCATCCTGGAAACGGAAGGATACAGGAATTATTAAGGAAAAAGAGATTAGTTGTGACGTCATCTTCACTCAACCAACGCCATCTACTCAGCTCAGCTGTACGATGATGGTGTGGATCTTGCATAAATTGTTCGCGGGACACGGGTTGCCCGTACAGCTGAGCTGAGTAGATGGCGTTGGTTGAGTGAAGATGACGTCACAACTAATCTCTTTTTCCTTAATAATTCCTGTATCCTTCCGTTTCCAGGATGAACAAACGCCCTACAAAATGAACAAACGTCTGGCTTTCGATTGATACCAAACCTATACCTTTCCGACCCATATTTAAAAATGACTGGCTAAGTTCACACTCACAATTTTAAAGTTGCTATAATTAAATAATTAGAGAAGAACAAACGATATTAATTGGCGAACAATCAAGAACAAACGTAGCCGCTGTAGAACAAACGGTTCACCGAGCAAAAGGACCTAATTTCAAAAAAATGACTGGCTAACTTCACACAGCCAAGAATCACAACGCGGCTTCAGGGAACCTTATCTTCTCTGGTGAGATAGTCAGTATGATCAGCCAGCGGTGTAATGTATTGTGTTCCATGTGTTCGGTCGAACACGGGCCCCAACAATCAGGGACCCCCCTATTGATTTAAACAAAAAACTCTTTGAGATTTCTGGGTAATTTGAATATTGAAGCTAGATTTAAGGCGAGTGACCCAGTTAAATGTGCTCTTTGGCGAAACGTTTTTCTTTGCTTCGTAGCAGTTTGAAGCGAGAACTTCGGGGAATATTTTACTCTTGCCCTGAAGAACTGCATTTCTGTGACCATAAATGCCATTAGCCTTTGCGTGGCCTTGGAAGAAAAAAAAGCTTTTCCTAAATATTTATTCACAATAAATTAAAATGGAGATCAGTCCACAAATCAAAACATTGGAATCTTAGTAAAGTTAACAGGAAGAATGGGCTTACTCACCCATAAACAGAAGAAATGTCTTCGCTCATTAGCACTAAAGTTAAAAAAAAATCAACAGAAAAAAAATCGCCAAGTTTAAGTTTAAGTAATAAGTTTAATAACGCGATTTCAACAAAAACTCCAAACTAAACAAATTCAAATATCCCAAAAATATATACTAAATCCTGCGGTAAAGGATTGTTTTGTATGCAATACACATCTTTGGGCGCTATTACACAGTCATATATTGGTAATATATGAGGGGTATAGAATCAAAACCGGCAATCTCCACTTTTTTGACAAAATGACCTAATGATGCAGTTTAATTAATTAATATTATTGCTATACAGAAATCTTATCAGTTTATTGGAAATCATCTTAAATCCATGTTAATTTTACTATTGAAAAATATGTTCAGTTTCAAAAGCGGCTATCTCCACTTGCATGTTAGAATCAAAAACGGCAATCTCCAAATCAAAGGTAAATTATACAGGAACACGTAAATTGGGTACGATTTTTTTTTGTTGCAAATAGAATTGGTCAAAAAACTTATAGATCAGGTATTTCCAATCGGTTCTATACTGTGGTTACCGCTCCGAGTTGTATTCTTTTTGTACCTCTTAACTTGAAGAATGTGTTGAATTGATACAGAAAACATTTGAAAATGGTGAAATCAAGCTTTCCAATTATTTTGTATTTTGGCTTCATTGCAGCTACTGTATCCATAGATTCGCCAAAGGATACAGTTTTAGAGCATGTAGTGATGGCAGGGAATTTGCTAAAGGCTAAATGCTATATCTAAACTCATAGGAGTATCGATTTACCCGAATTTCTTTGTCAGCGGTGGTTTAGATTTAAATAAAACTGAAAATTAGTATCAAATCAAAGTTTCAATAAATGAAATGGATTCAAACGCAGATCAAGTGACGAAAGACTATTTGCGCTAGATGTTTAATATTTTGGTTAACACAGCGCATTTAATGAGAATAAGCGTAGTCTCCGGTTCCTTTGAATTATTGAAAAATTTGAAAACCGGGATTTTACTCTAGTCTAGATTGTTTTACAAATTTGGAAAATATACCAATGAGGCTGACCTAAATGAACTTAAGTCAACTGAAGGGATACAAATTTTGTTTCAGGTTATGATTAAATTCTAAGCATGAGTTTAAATAAAATTAAATAACGTCAATCAAAAGTAACATATACAGGGTCTGTCATAAAACTATTGAGCATATTCTGCAAAAAATAGATTGATTAGTCCTATCGGCACAAATACTTCAAATTTTTGAAAATACTCTCCTCGAAAACCAATGCACTGGCAAAGAGATGCCTTCCCTGCACCCTGAAGTTCCTCGAAGAGAATATCTCTAAAAAAACCTAGTAAAGTGCTGTTGTATATTTTCTTACGACTGTCAATGTTTTAATTTTCAATCTTTAATTGGAAAACCAACTGTGTAAAATCCAAGGCTTCGGGCACGGAATTAATCACGACAAAGATCGTGTGACTGTAGTCAGGAGATTCTTGGTTATCAACCCATAAACCGAAAATGTGGATAAGTTTGTGTCAAGACTGGATATTCACCGCAGGTGTCACAAAAAAATCACGCAATCATAACAGATCCTGAACTCGAGTTTCTCGATATGACACTCATCACCTTGCAGAATGCATCAAAATAGCACTGTGGTCATCCTCGCTAGGAAACCAATTGTAAGGAAAAGTCTGTCTCTGCGACCCCTCCGAATCATCCGAAGATGATTCTCGGTTGACTGTGTGTCTCTCCATTCGCAAGATAGCTCAGTACAATGAATGAACCTAGAAACCTTATTTTTTTTATTATAACTATAATCAGCTCGACATTTGTAACATAGCACTTTTTTGACTTTTTTTTTAATTCCTACTTGTGTGAATCGAAATCGAGAAATCGCTATAAAATTCGGAAATGCTCATTTCGACGTGAATGCACTCATTGTCCACATTTCGCAACATCGGGAAAAATTGGTCCTGTTCGACATTTATTTTTAATAACTGAAAATTTGGAGCCTAGGGAGCCCTCCTATAAAACATAATACCAAATTCGCACAATCGGAAGTACTTCGTTCACAAAACATACACACTAGATTATTTGATTTTGTGGTATTTAGTATCAAAAGCGGCTATCTCCTGTTATATTAGTAGCAAAACCGGCAATCTCCATATGTTAGAATCAAAACCGGCAATCTCCAATTTTATTTATATTAAAACTTCTTTTATGTTTAACTATTAGGCAATTTTTTTATATTTTCCGAATAGTGGAGAGATAGACTTTTCATTACAATTAAAACTTTGATGAAATACTGTCTGATTTGAACGTAGTAGAAAATCGCTCATACTGAAAAATTGGTTAGAGTGGAGATAGCCGGTTTTGATTCTATACCCCTCATATATTATAATAGATATTATCATATCCTTAAGCCTACTAGATTTCGTTTAGTGCACATGTAAAAATTGAATCCGAATGAATCGAGTAGGCTTAATTATATGACTAGAAATATGACTAGAAATATGACTGTGTCATGGAGCCCTTTGAAAATAAATGTAAAGTTTAGAGTAGAGGCCGTCTAGCACACAATCGCCTCGTTTATCGGAAAATGTTCCAAATAGCGTCGTTTGATAGCACAAGCCGTTGAAAAAGCAAAGCAGAACGGAAACAATAGGTTCGTTTTTTTACTACATCCCGTGTAGGTTTGGGTCCCGAAACTTCATATAAAAAAATGACAGGTGGATCAACTGGCATTTTTTATATGGAGTTTCGTTACCCAAACCTACACGGGATAACCAAAAAACACACCTAATAACAATCAGAAACACAAGGCTCAGATAATTCACTCTGTAGTATCTTTCGAATTTTTTAGTATATTAATTCCCACATTGTTTGCTAACTCAAAATTATTTTTGAGGGAGAGTTCAGAAAAACATTTATTTTATGCCCTGACCCCCTCACTTCTTTGACAATGGGTGAGGTTATAAAACACAACGTTCGCGCAACGTTATACCTTTAATTTCAAATCAACCGGCCGTTACGGATCAGAAACTTCTCCCTACAAACAGATTCCCTAAGCGCTTAGGGGATCTGTTTGTAGGGAGAAGTTTCTGATCCGTAACGGCCGGTTAATTTGAAATTAAAGGTAACGTTGCGCGAACGTTACGCGAACGTTGTGTTTTATATCCTCACCCAATAACTTAACTATTACGTAACTCTTATTTAAATCCACAATTGCTTCCATTCATCGCAAATTTTACCTATAGAGTAAACGTAGAAGAATTAGCACACCAGACTTGATAACAAATCACATGGTGCCTTAAAAGCAAAGCGACTGTTTTGTCAAATTGAATTGCCTGGTCCTTGGGTCCGCAATAGTATAGTGAAGTTAGCTCTAGACCCAAGCATCAAAAAAAAAAGAGGAAAATTTCGATGTCAAATTATTTCACACCCTTTTCTCTATATGCACTAAAAAGTTACACTAATTTGAGCGTCACATTAAAGGGGAAGCGTTTACGAAGAGGGGAAATTTTTGCTTTTCAAAAATATCTGGAAAATAATTAGTCCAATCGAAAAATGTCTTAAGGGCGCCACAAAGCTGACGATTTCTCGGTCGATCGATTGGGCAATCGATCTGCCGCCAATACAGCACATACATTAGGCAATTTATCGGGCAATCTGAAATAGACAGTCTCACGGTCCACAAGACACAACGCAATATAACGAAAATTATACGATTTTTGGCGATGGAAGATGGACATCCATTGCTACTTTGATGGAGAATGACCGCCACAAACCACAGCATGAAGAACGACCACAGGTTTATGTCAAAAAATCAGCAACACATGATTTTCATGACAATTTGTACAGAAAATTGCATTGGCAATACGTTCCACCTGTGCAATCAAAAAATTGAATCCGATGGTCCCGTACACCTTCCGATTTATTTCGCAATCAAAAAATCTGGCCGATCGATCGGTGGGTCTGTGGCGCCTCTTAAGGAGAAAAATTCAACTCAACAAAAACACTACATTTAATTTCGTTTGCAATGATATATAATACTCTAGACCTTTTCTTGGAAAATTATACCTTAGACACAAAAGTATTATGTGGAATTTAATTTTTTTGAGATTTACAATTTGCACTATAACTTTTAATAGAATAAAGGTAGAATGATATGATTTGGTGCTGATGCTGCCAATTAAATTCACTTAATGTATACCTTAAATGAGCTTGCTGTGGCTAAGAGCAACTCCCATGCTCTTGTTAACATTTCTCAAGAAGGCATGCCTGTAACTACTCTCTAAATTACGCCATACCCACTAACACACTATGCCTTATTTTGGAAAAAATACGCTAGATCCAAAAATTAAACTAAATAAGTCAATTTTTTGTAACTTACAATTTGCACCACAATCCCTTAAAAAAAGCAATTATTTTAATATCTTGAAATTTGGTGAATTTGGTATTTTTCGAAATTTGAAAGGGTATCCCCCTTTCAAATTGGGTGTCTTTGATTCGAAAAACTCAATTTTCACACAGACGCATCAACAACTTGTTGAGAGCATTCACACCAAATTTCAAGATATAATTTCGATTTGTTTAGGAATTGTGGTCCAAACTGTAAGTGTCATAAAATGGACTTATCAAATTTTATTTTTTGGGCCAGCGTATTATTTTTTCATCGTAAAGGTAGTTTTATGTTGTTTATTTCGTTCTTAGAACATTTTGCTGTAACTTTTACCTTTCGTGAAACAAAAAAAAATGCTGTCCTTTTTTCAAGGTTTTGAACCCCCAATCGGTTTTTTCATAATCAGAGGGCCATCGCTCACCATCCTGCAAAAATCCAGAGAAGTTTGATTTTTGCCGATCAAATACAATTTCTTTGAGAAAGAAGTGAATTAACTAAAATTTTCACTGAAACCCTGCTACTTAAAATCGCATAAAAAGAATTAATACAAACATTGGCAAGAATATCAGAGAATAGCATTTTTCACATAAATCCATTAACATTTTCACTTCACATACACCCTGTTGAGCCATCCATGTGAATGCGTCTGGTATGTTTCCAGACATAGCCAATAACGGAGGGCAGCAATTCGACTACTGCCCAGGAGCGCCATAGAGGGTAAATGCGGCCCTGTTTGTTGGGAAGGGCAGGGTTCATGGCCCCATAGTACGAATATATTTTTGTTCTTACATATTTTTTTGTAAATATAGTATAGTGATTTTAGCTGAAAAAATGATGAAACCCAAACATCCAAAAAAAGAGCTGACTTTTGATGCCAAATTGTTCTATGGCCTGACCGCATTACGCAGTAAAAAGTTAGACTTTTTTGCGCGTCACATTTGGGGGGGAGGGGATGGCAAAGGGGTGAAATTATGATTTTTCGCCAATATCTTGTTAACAAAATGTTCTGAGGACGATTTAAACTACACAAAATTTCCTTTCTAATGATATATATTATATCATATACCTTCTCTTGGCAGATTATATAAATAAATAACAGGCGCGACAATCCAACATTGGACTAAGGCCGCAGGATGTGTTAGTGACATCCTATTTCCAAGATCTTATCTGCTTTTTTGTTGAGGTAATGAGATCAGCATCACGCTCAGCAGTGTTATTTATCCCCACAAATGGGTACTCGTTTAACATCTGAGTGAGATCATAGTCCGTCACAAGCTCGTGAGTTCGAAAAACACCATGGAACACGGTGAGATTCGAACTCATGACCCTGTGCACTGAAGGTGCGCGCACTAACCGCTAGACCAGCCAGACTACAGATTATATACTAGACCTAAAAACATTCGGTGTAATTTAGATTTTTTGATAGTTACATTTGGCGCTCTAGCTCCAGAAGTAATTTAATTGGAGCCATAGTAATTGGGATAACTATTCCTAACAATATATAGCTGTCCCACACGGAGACTCAGACTGCCCCGACAAAGCATTCCCCTATACCCCCTATTAACATTTAAAAAAAAGACAAGCCTGTAACTTTTCGCCGAATCACAGCAGGCGGGAAAAATTTTGGTAAACGTTAAGGCTAAGTCCCATTAGACCCTCCACCAAATATTACTTCGATCTGATTAAAACAAAGGGTACCTTCCATACAAAATGACCGGAAAATTGCCTACGAGCAAAACTTTAATTTTGATTGACTTGTTCCCTTATTTCTTAATAAACTAGTGGCATTGAATTTAAATAATTTGTATGGGAGGTACCCTTTGTTTTAATCCGATCAAAGTTATATTTGGTGGAGGGTCTAATGGGACTTAGCCTTAACGTTTACCAAAATTTTTCCCGCCCGCTGTGATTCGGCGAAAAGTTACAGGCATGTCTTTTTTTTAAATGTTAATAGGGGGTAGAGGGGAATGCTTTGTCGGGGCAGCCTGAGTTTCCGTGTGGGACAGCTATATATTGTTAGGAATAGTTATCCCAATTACTATGGCTCCAATTAAATTACTTCTGGAGCTAGAGCGCCAAATGTAACTATCAAAAAATCTAAATTACACCGAATGTTTTTAGGTCTAGTATATAATCTGCCAAGAGAAGGTATATGATATAATATATCATTAGAAAGGAAATTTTGTGTAGTTTAAATCGTCCTCAGAACATTTTGCTGTAAATATTACAGTTAACAAGATATTGGCGAAAAATCATAATTTCACACCTTTGCCACCCCCTCCCCTCCAAATGTGACGCGCAAAAAAGTATAACTTTTTACTGCGTAATGCGGTCAGGCTATAGAACAATTTGGCATCAAAAGTCAGCTCTTTTTTTGGATGTTTGGGTCTAGAGCTAAAGTCACTATACTAATAGTTTCGATAAAGACACATTGAATTTATGCAAAAAAATAAGAAAGTTATTCTTATACGAACCTAATTTGGGGGGAGGGGCGTTGTGTGGCAGCCCCATGACCCCATGGTCCGATTACATCTATTCATATGGGCGCCACAGACCTTCCGATCGATTGAAGAAATTTTTTGATTGCGAGATAAATTGGAAGGTGTATGGGACCATCAAATTAATTTTTTTATTTGACGTGTGGAACATATTGCCATGCAATTTTTCGGACATTCTGTCATCATAACAATCATGTGTTTTCATTTGCTGATTTTTTTACATAAACCGGTGGTCATTCTTCATGCTGGTGTTGTGGCGGTCATTCGCCATCGAAAGTAGCAATGGATGTCCATCTTCCATCGCCACAAAATAAATAATTTTCGCAATGTCGTGTTGTGTTGTGTGGACCGTGAGACTGTTATTTCAGATTGGGCGATAAATTGCCTAGTGTGTGTGTTGTACGGGCGTGAGATCGACTGTGTGTGCAATCGATTGCTCAATCGATTTATAAATTAATCTGGTATGTGGTGCTCTTTACATATGTTTTGTGTCATCAATAGAAACACATTGGAGTGAAGTTTGGTTGAATTGATGCATAAAAAAAAAAGTTTTTCTTAGAAGAACCTAATTTGGGGGTTTGCGTTTGTATGGCAGCCCCATGAGCCCATTGTCTGATTTCGGTGATCCAAGCATACAAACTGCCTGCAATAAGAGATATGGTCGGAGATGCTTCCTTCAATGCGTTACAAATTTAAAGTTAATATACCCTTTCACTCTACGAGCGAGGGGTTTAAAAAACAGGACAAAGCAAGGCAAGAGCAGGACAGGTCAGGTCCTGCCAAAAACAGAACGTATAGACCATTGGTCGTGTATCAAATGGTGAGAGTGGAAATTTAGACGGATTTTACTGTACTGTCAAATCGTGTAACAAAATTCGGATGATAGTGTGAACAGGTTTCGAGATTTCATAATAAATCCTACCTTTCTTTGTCAAATTTGAATCGCGTTTTACCACACCCTTATAACCGTCTACACAAATACCGGATTTGTACTAAATAAATTAAGTTAAAACAGTTTACGCAATTTAATCTATTACAACGTGTAGTAATTGGTGGTTTCAGAAAATTTGGTTTAATTTTAACTTACATTGAGGGGGCTCCATTATTTTAGAAACGTTACGCCACTGATGATCACTTACAGAACTCTATCCAACAATAAACCCAAAATATAAATTAATTAAATTAATTGTTGCGATAGCGACTCGTTATGTTACATTATAGCATCAAATCAAAGAATAGGTACAACGCTTGTATCCAGCTCATTTTTAGGGTTTTTTAGATTTTTCAAAAAACCCTTATGAAATCGATTTTGTCCGTCCGAAATACTTAGACGTTGGTAGGACAAAGCAAAAAGGGTGTCCCGGAGATTTTAAAAAGCCGAATTTTTTAGTTTTTATCAAATCAAGAACTCGATGGGTACATTTCATATCAGTCGCTTTTTTCCAGTTTGGAGTAATGGTAACGGCGTTACAGCTAATAAATCCAGTTAATAAATGGAGCCATAATACATGGTAAATCTATTTTTGGATTGGTTTAATTATTATTAGACCAATCCAAAAATAGATTTACGAGAAGCATTTCATTAACATTGTGCATAATTCTTATTTATTACAGTCTTGACTCGATAATCCGGATCAATTATTGCAAGGGGTAATCCGGATCATCGGAACATCCGGATTAGCGCAATCACATTTTTCTGACGAAAAATAATCCACACAAATAAAAAGCGCAACAAAAGTCGATGAATGTTCTATTTCTTAGAAATTAGCCAGCATCATGTCATTTGCTAAACAGTTCCGTAAAAAAGTACGAGACCAAATCTACCATTTCACCCTGAAAATCTCAAAGATCCAGATTATAGAGTCAAAATTGCTGCCGAAATCCGGACTATAGAATACATAGTGGAAATATTTAGTGGTCCGGATTAGCGTGATATCCGGATTAAAGGAGATCCGGATTACCGAGTCAAGACTGTACCTATAAAATGTGCAAAATGATTCACTATGTATGTATCAAAAATCTAAAAAACCCTCGTATTGCGGGCGCAGCCCTCTGTACGCCGGTATTTTTTTACTAGAAAATATTTGTGCAACAATTTGTCTTAAAAGATGTTTACGAAATGTGGCGTCGAACAGAAATGCTTCCTTCTTCACGTACACCAGGCCATCTACAAGTATAATTAATTGGGGCAAGCAGCAGGCCTAAAATTTTTTTGTTAAAGTGAGGCTTGCTTATCAATGGTAAAATTTTAAAAAATATTTGACAAAAAGGATATTTTGTATTTCCGAGTCTGGTGGATTTTTGTTAAAAAAAATGCTGCTTGGATATTTTACCTACAATTGTGAAGAAATGTTTTTGGACACAATTTTGCTAATATATGAGGCTTTGTACATTGGCAAATGTACGAGTACATTAAAAATGTGTATTTCCGCTAAAGGATTATTCTCATTTTGAAATGTTTGCTTTCCCAATTTTTTGGTCCCCTCCCGTGGTTGAGACAATGGCTGAAAGGAAACCATTGTGATTCCAAATAACAGGAATCCTTACTATAATACGAGTATTATATGCCAATCCTGAGCAACACACCTACTGAATATTCTAATGTTATTGATTAGGTGTTCTAGGTAAACGCAGTCTTCTTTAAATGCAAACCCGAACTTAATGCCCGATATAATTTTATTTTATGACCAAGGTGCGTGTTCTTTACAGAAAAAAAAGTTGTTGTCCTTTTCACTTTTCATATTACCATTTTTAGTCTCGACGTCTCACTCAATTAATCACCCCTACCTGAACGAATGGTTATCTTACCACAGAAGTGCTACTAATGTCCGACCCACAGAGGCATACTAGAGTCCGGCATTAAATGATCTTTCAATGATTGTTAAATCGCTGCCTCGAGAAGTCGCGTGTTTCGATACTATAGCAATAAAACGAAATTTTTCGTCTTCGTATAATATGACCAAGTGATCTTGTTTTATAACAACCAACAAAACGTCGACTTTTCAAATAATAACCGAAAGAAATGTAGATTCGCAATTTAGCTCAGAAGATTGGCCAGCTTTCGTAAACATTTTACAGCACCACGACAACGCGTAGCAGGGTAGCAGGCAGGCAGGCGTGTTATATGAATGGACTGCAAACAATTTCTGCAACCACTTGTTCTAGCAACTCGATCGCGATCAGTTCTCACGGACCTCTTTTTACTGGATTTCAACGATTCGGACAATTTTTCCTCTATAATATCTGGGAGTAGCGCTTCAAGCAACATTGCTGCCAGCCTATCTATCGTTAGTGGTATTTTGGTGTAGTGTATCTATGAAGAGTGCAAGTGGTGCAAGTGCGCTAATAGTTGATGACATTGAAATTGGAAACGCGCTTATTTAATTTTCCGCAGAAAGTGAGAAATTTATTGTTGTGGTGTTTTGTAGACAAACAAATCGCATCGGTAAGTGTTATTTTTTGTAGAAATGATTTTATTATAAACACTTTTACGAAATTCGTTACATGGATGTTACTTGACGTTGATAACCTCCGGCTGGAAATGAGTGCTAATTTGTTAATTGCTGCTATCACTTATCAGTGCTAATTATTCCATAATCTCAAAGAAAAGCGACTTATTTTTTCATAGTAATCTGAGTTAAGGTTGTGAAGAAATGGTAGATGTGTATATTTAAAAAAATGTGAAATGTGAAAAGTAAAATTTGCCGACTACATTTGAATTGACCAATTATAATTAGATGTACGGAAATTTCATTTTTACGAAATAGATGCGAATTTCGGCGAAAATTGCTCATTTATGCGAATAAATGCGAAATGCTCTAATTTGGTCTTTTTCCACAAAACAGTTTATTTTTGTCCAAAAATGGCAATTATTGGAGATAATTTTTCATCTCAGATCTTTTTTCAGACGTTTTTCGTTTATAAAAATAGAGAAATTGTTAAATGCAGAGAGTTCGCTAAATCACGAGCACGATGGCTTGCCGAACACCGAGGAAGCTCTTTACATAGTCGGAGTTTTGATGAATGAAATTTGTTTTCCGCAATACAATTTTTTAGGAAGAGTTTTTGTCGTGGTTCGGCGGGCCCCAAAAATAAAATGGATTTGACGTAAAATAAAGATAAAAGCGTAACGATATTAGCGATTTATGCCTCAGCAGTTTCTCGTTTTACCGTTACCGTAACTCCTTGAGGAGTGGTCTTGTCGACTAGTATGTGTGTTGTCTGTCTTCCTACTGAATAATAAAATAACAACAAGAAAATTTACAAAACTAGGTTTTTATACGAATTTCCAATGTCCAAAATTAGTTTATGCGAAATTCCTGTTTTTTTTTGTGTACCGTACCTCTAATTATAATATATTTTTGGGCGTTCATGTAAGCATCGAAAAATACAAAGACAGAACCACGAAGGATTGTTTATGAATATATAGAAATTTGATTCAACCAGTTAAGTTGTGACCCACCGTCACAATTTTAGACCATCGCTCCACAATTCGATGTGAATCCATTTTATCGACAATATCCAACGCCCTCTAGATATTAAGGCCGCAATGTAGACAAATCGCCTACTAAATTTGCACTGTTTTGTTTAATGAAATCTTTTAATTACGTCATATGCTTGTTGTTGTTGTTTCTTCTTTATTTTTATCTTTCCACAATTTAGTTGGCAAACGGCACAGCTGAGTTACGGCCTTGATGTACATATCTAGATGGCGTTGCAATATCCTTTGCAGAAAACATTAGCATCAAATTGTCTAAACGTTTATCCCCCATTAACGCTCGTAAATGATTGGTTATTAATCTTAATTTACCAAATGATAGTTCGCTCGAAGCTGATGTCACTGTCACAAGCTGAAGAATCTTGTAAGCTTTTGGGTCCTTAGTTTGAAAGCCTCTCTCGCTATTCCCATTAAAATTTTGACACTCGGAGCAATTGTCAAGAGGAATTCGAGTTTCATCATGAAGGCATTCAGTGATCTTCTTTGAAATACAAAAAAAAATCGCAGCTACTGAGATTATCGTGCAATTTTTCCTATCGGCCGGAATTTGAAATACATATACATATGTAAAGGGTTTTCCAATAGGGACGCTTGAACTTTGACAGCTGATTGCGGCCATGTTGTTTGAGTGACAGCTGTCAAATGCAGTGTGTTATATTCATTCCGTCCTCCCAAACCACCATGGCAGGTTACAGTGTCGAGCAGCACGTGCAAATCATAAAATTGTTTTATGAAAATGGGTCTTCAGTTCGAGCAACGTTCCGCGCGTAAACGCGGTAAACGGCGAACGATACAGATCCATGATAACGAACTTTTTCTGGCATGAAATCGACAATATGGATGTCGAGGATATGTGGTTTCAGCAGGACGGCGCTACGAGCCACACAGCGCGCGCCACAATGGATCTTCTGCACGAGCGCTTCGGAGGAATGGTCATCTCGCGCGGAGGCGACGTGAACTGGCCACCGAGATCGTGCGATTTGACCCCGCTGGACTTTTTCTTGTGGGGTTTTCTTAAGTCGCAGGTCTATGCCAACAAACCGCAAACCACCGATGCCCTCAAAGTTAACATACGCCACGCCATCGATCAAATACAGCCCGATTTGTGCGCCAGAGTCATCGAAAATTGGACCTTTCGTGTGCGCGCCACCAACCGAAGCCGTGGCGGTCATTTGAATGATGTCATATTCCATATGTAATGGGGTCGATGGACCTTTCAAATAAAAAAAAAATTCGCAAATATCTCTCCTACATGTATTTTTTTTTTCATTTCAAAGATCAAGCGTCCCTATTGGAAAACCCTTTATGTAATTGAAATGGTTGGAGCAGTTTGGCTATTTTTCCATTTCTTCGGTGGACTTTGAGATAAAAACGTCAAGAAGGATTTTGAAAAATAGTGCAGTCTATTTCGGCTGTGGTTTGAGATGATTCGTCCAATTTTTTCAGAGCACGACGAGTTTGGTGTTGTTTTTGTAGTTCGATTCAGGGTTAATAGAGAGTTTTAGCTTATCGTCTCAAATAAAACGACTTAATTTGACATTCCATATAAAAATTCGCTTGTTTACCGTATACGAAACAAAATATCTTAATTTTGCATGTCCCAAGTAGGCATGGGTGTATTTCCGTATATTTGATGCTCTGGAAACAGTCGAAATTGGCGAAATAATTTGTCGTTTTTAGAATTTTTTCAAAAAACCCTTATAAAATCGATTTTGTCCGTCCGTCCGTCCGTCCGTCCGTCCGTCTGTTCACTAAATAACTCGCGAACGGCTCAACCGATTGTCATGAAATTTGGTAGGAGTATGTAGAATGATTACAGTCTTTGGCACAAATACCTTAGAAGTTGGTAGAAAGAAGATAACAGGGTGTCCTGAACGTTTAAAAAAATCCACTTTTTTAGTTTTTATCGGAGATTAACGTATGGGTATTTAAATCAAAGATCTAAACGAGTACATCTCATATCAGTTAAAATTTTCCAGTTTCGAGTAACGGTAAAAAAGTTATTGGCGTTTAAAGTTGAACTTCCTTTTCGACCTCCGTTTTTCTAAACCGTTATAGGAATCGATATGAAACTTTGCACAAAGATTGGTCAGTATGACCTTATATACGTTAAATATTAAGACTGTTGACTTTTGCTAAGGAAAAGTAAATAACAGTAAATTTGTAAAATTTCAATTTGTTCGTGTGTAGCCCCCTTAAGTTTCCAAATATAAAAATTCTGCTAAGGGTTTTTAGAAAATTACATAGGGAATATGTCTACGAATTTTCATTCGAATAACTGTATCCAAACCGGAAATACAGCCAAGTAAGTATTTTGTAAGGGCCTTTCACAATGTAAGGGAAGCCTCTTAAGCATTTCTTCAATGCATATCTTTTAACTTTATAAAACAATGAACAATAAATTTGGTGGAAATGCATAGAATGGTAATAGTACTTGCCACAAATCGTATTGCGGGCGCCGGTACGCCGGTATTTTTTACACCTATGCCTACTTAGGACATGCAAAATTAAAATATTTTGTTTCGTATACAGTACCTAAGCAAGCGAATTTTTATATGGAATGTCAAATTATGTCGTTTTATTCCAAACTACTTGCTAAAACTCTAATATCTAATGAAAATGATGGACCTTTGCACTAACGCATTGATTTCGCTGTCGTTGTTAATGTCTTGAAAAGACTTTATTGTACTGCGAATGAGTTTCATGGCTTCAATAATGTAAGGTCCTGAGCTTCCATGTTTTCAGTAAAATTTTTCAATTTAAACATTAATTTTGTGTTTTTATGCCGAATAGCTCTGTTAATAAGTATGTACACTCAATTATATAGTCTTAATATTGCAACTTTCAAGTGTTTATATCCTTAAACATCGACAGGTATTCTTTTGTAAATTTATTAATGCCGAAAATCGCAGTCCTACATATTCCCTCTGAGGTCAAATTTGCCGACTGTAAATGAAAATTGGAAATTATAGGGGGGTGAGACACCCCAAGTACCACAAACGAGTTGTGAAACGGTTATATAACCGAAAAACAACCATGGTTATATGACAATATTGTTAGGAAAATGGTTGTAAATACGTTTTCTAAACCGTAAATGAGGTTTTTGCCTGGCTATAAACGCAACATTATTGTTGTAATATCGTTGTCCTTCAGACATTATTGTTGTAAAATCGTTGTGAATATAACTACAATTTTGAATGCTTAAAAAATAAAAATTTTACATTTTACATATTTTTTTTTTTTCAGAATTAACAATTTTATTCTTATCTTGACACTTTTCATCACAGACATATTATATTTTTTTTTAAGTTTATCCAAGACAATTACCTTTTTATCTACATATTTGCTTCCAACTGGATTCGAACCTGGTCCTCTGTGTGATAGTCTGTCACCATTGCCATTGCGGCAGAAGGAATGTTCCTAAATCTGAAGTACTTGAAGTACCATGTTGTATCTGTGACAATTATGTTATTTTATAACAAATTGTTCAAAGATTAACAATTGCGTCAAATTATAAACAATAATGTTGCAAAGAAAACATTAAAGTTTTCGGGAGAAAAAATTGTCCCAAATGAAACCATCTACTTAATTTTGCAGCAAATATTTAAGTTGAGACTCCAACAAAATGCTCACTTTAGTAACAATAATCCATATCGTTGATTATTCAACTAAAATACATATAACCAAAAATCGGGTTGGATATCCAACCAATGTTATTTTGTGCTGCTTCGGCCCCATACTCCCCTTAGCTACGTCCCTGCATTGATGTCACGTACTGCGAATGGGTTTGTCAATATACGCGTCCTGACGAATTCCATGTTCAGTGAATTCTGAATTTGCTTGATCTTGCATTCGTCCTTTTTGTAGCTCGTGGCACAGTGATCGGCAAACTTATTGACCAAGAGCCAAATGTTTTTTTTCCGAAATCGGTATGGTTGCTTTTAAGGAGATATTAGTTCAGAGACCTTCATGATTTTTTTTAACAGTGGCATAACTTACGGTGCTTTATTTATCTCTATGAAATATTGAATTTTTAAAAAGTCTACAAATAATTTTTACAACCTCTAAATTCTTCTTACAACATTACACTGAAATGTATATTGCCTCATGTAATGTTGTGTAATGTTGTAAGAAGAATATCGAATAGCATTAGACTCCTTTATTTTTTTTAATTCTACTACTAAGCATTAAAACAACAACAAAATTAGTAAAATCAACTCACTCAGAAAAGTGCATAATGTGTAAAATTCATATTTACCGTGTTATGAATTTAATACGACACCGAATTCTTAGATTTCTTCTGAAAATTTACAAAGTCCATTGTTTTATATGGCGTCCTATTACATTAGCGACGTTTTTTTCGTATCGCGTGTAAATCTGACTCGAAAAAAACGATCGCGGGTAACATCCCGGTTAAGACCAAACAGCTGACATTTGACACTTTTCGCGCATGTTTGACTCACCTTTGTCGGCTTATTTTTTAGATGTGGTGGATTTTATCACAAAAGATGATTATTTCTTTGCAAAATCTTTTCTCCTGATGAGAAAAACTCTCACATTTGGTTTGAAAAAACAAATTCCATCATATTTCCCCTATGCGTCCGCCATCTACATTTGAGCTCTATCCCGTGTAGGGTAATTGCACGCGTGAGCTTAACCAGGGTAAGTGTCATTTTTTTTATATGAAGTTCTACCCAAACCTGCACGGGATAAACCCAATAAAACGTATCTATTAATGGTAGAGGCCTTTTAATTGAAATGCAAGCACAAGCACATATACATTATATGTTTTGCACGACAATCAACAGCATGTCGTGATCGTATATGATTGCCTCTCCGGAAGAAATGTGTGGTTTCTGTATGCCACCCTGTATACGTAGCAGATTCAAAAAGTTTCCGGAAATTGTAAAAAAAAATGGTTGAAAGAAAGTACATATAACTTTCTTTCATTATTATTATCATGAAGTTATTAAACCTAGGCCGGGTTTCTGATAGCTCTTATTCAGTACCTGTCGGCTGATTAGTCTTATCGCGTAGAGAAGACACACACCCATGGGCGTAGCCAGGGGGGGCAGGGAGGGGCGGCCGCCCCCCCCCCCTGGTCGATGAAGATGGTAAAAAAATCCTTATCGATGTAGTACAAAAAATCGCTGCACTATACAACATTTTCAAAAATTTTCTGCTGTTGCAGTTGCTTTTTCTACCGCTCCGAGTGCTGCCAGAGAAGCCATGATCGGGACAGTTTGCAGTCAGGAGGCGCATAAAAATAGATGACAGCGAGTGGCCTCTCGTAACTGACGGAGGCTGCGTACCAACACACACATTTCACTTGTGAGTGGGTACTGTGACTGCGTGGACTCCATATTTCCTGTTAGAAAGGGAAGTTAGTGGAATTCAACTTATTTTCATCTGAAAGGGTGACAAATGCTACAGCCCTAGAAGGTCATGCTTCATCGAACGCATCATCAAATTTATCCCATATTTCGTGACAATTCTCATTATTTGGAGCAGAGTTTTCGTACAGCACTTACCGTGCCTATGTACTTGCCAGGTACATTGCGGCTAGACGAAGTAAGCAGGGTAAGTTAGATTTTTGGAAATTGGCGTCGTCGAAACGACGAAGGATGATTTTTGTGTAACTTTTAAACTCCAGTATTTCTTATGGCTGGTTGTCGATTCGACGATAAGACTGTGTCCATACAACTAGCTCGTAACAAATATGTTTAGTTTTGAAATGTGGGATCTATTTTTTAAAAAATTATGGAAAAAATATTTACTAGGACAAAACTAGGACAAATCAGGAAAATGGCTCAAAATTCTCATTTTAGGAAAATTGCGTCGAACTCATAAAAATCGGCTCCAAGGTACTCAATGTCAAAATTAGACATTGCATATAGAATTAGAATTAATCAAGGGAAATCAGGGAGAAGATATTCCAAAATTTACGGTAAATAATTCTACAATCCACTGTAAAATCCGCAATAGGTGAAGTGAAAAAAACACGTGCTGGGACCCCAAAATGGATCGCTGTGCCTCTTGTATATACATGAGCTTCTCATTCAACCCAATTTCCTAGTACGTTTAGAGTATGTGTTTTATGATTCGAGCACATTTTTTTAATTATATCAATGTTAAGTTTTTATTTATCTCAGTTTTAAATTCAGTGTTTTATATTTCAGGCAAAATAACATTGAATTAAAAAAAATTCATTTGTAAATCAATTTCCTTACAAAATTACTCAAAATATATGTTTTTCCATTCTAAATAAACTAGCGATTGAAAATCTGTCAAATTTTATAAATATATTGAGAAAGGGTGATTTGTATGAGGCGTCAAAGTAGAGCGTCGTCGAATCGACGAAGCACCTTTCCGTACTAAAAATAAGCATGACCTTCCAGGGTTAAGGACCTTGTAAAGAACGGGTCTCATATTTCAGTGTCTTTCAAGTTCTTCTTTTTCTTCTCAGTACCATTGTGGGGTGCGTTAACTCAACCGTTTATAGGCAATTTCGAGTCAACGTTACATTGCATATAATTTCGGAGTGTATAATTATAATGTTGTAAGCACTATATATTTCCATTCACATGTACGGACATTTTGGACCACGCCGAGATTCGATCTCCGGACCTCTACATTACTAGCATCGTAGAGTGCGATTCAACCAAGTGAGCCACAGAGCGGTCATTGATAAATTTAGAAGAAATCTTATTAAAACCGGTAACCATATTTCAATCAATTAAGGATTTATAAATATTCTTACGATGCTACTTTGCTAAGATGAAAGTGACAGACGAAACAAACTGGTTTCGCAAGTGGAATATGCAGTCCGAGATACAAAAAATGCACTGAAAATAGACAAACTACGCTCTAAAAGGCAGATATTGGAGGCCAGTTGAATGCAATCAGAATGCAGAAGAAAATCATTTTCATCTCCATTTTAAAAATTTTACTCTAAAATTAGAAAAAAAAGAAACAACATGCGTGGCAGTCCACCAATAAACTAGGGCCGCAGATGTGTGAGTGACATCCAATTTCCAAGATCTAAACTGCTGTTTTGTTGAAGTGTTGAGATTAACAGCACGCCCAGCAATGTTATTTATCCCCATAAATGGATACTTGTTTACAATATGAGCTACATCATAGTCCGTCACGTAGGTCGTGAGTTCGAAAAACACCATAAAATGAATTCGTTCACGGTGAGTCTGGAATCCATGATCCTCTGCACAAATCCAACCACAATCCAGGCTACGCTAAAATTTGCTAACAATATTTCTGCGACCGGAAATTTCAGCTCCTAATAAAATAATGATGTTGAAAAAATTTTGGGCTTGCCCCCCCCTGACCGAAATCCTGGCTACGCCCATGCACACACCATATTTAGAAAGCTTTTCCATTGTGTTGAATGGAATTTTTGTTTATTTTGCATAGCTACGCCATATTTTGCTTGTTTAAGCCATCATTTTAGATTGAGAAAATCATTGCGCACTTTCATCCAACAGCGTAAATAAGCAAAAGATAACATAACTATGCAAAATTAACAAAAAATCAATTCAATATAATGGAGAAGCTTTTTGAATATTGTGTGTGACTTCTCTGGGCGATAAGACTATAACCATTCTATAAGATCTACGAGAGAATGGGCCCTAGAGAGATAATCATATTTTTTACCCTTGAAAAGATAATCATACGTCGATTCGACGTGTTGCTAGTTAACATCCTTATAACTTTTTTGTTAAGAGTAACATGTTGTTAAAAGGTAGATATACACTGCGCGACAAATGCTTAGGTTCATGGATATTTTGCTTTAAAATGATATAATTTCTATGTACTCTGATCGGAAATAATTTTTAAATAATGCTCTCTCAATTAACGGTTATTTTAGTAAATATTGCAATTCTATCAAACAACTTGCATAGCTTACGGAATTTTTTAAAATGCAAATCGCAATTTCCACTGCGACAATTGTATAGGTTCACTTACTTTAAAGAGTTATCTCGTCCTGGTGAGAAGTGTTTGTGGAAACACTTTTTTGCGTTGTACTCTGTGGGTCATACAGTGGATAATGTCGAAATGAAAGCAATTTTCTGCCGAGGAAAAGGCGACAATTTCCATACTAAAGCAAGAAGGACATACAAACCAACAAATTGCAATACGGATTCAGCGGAGCTCGAACGTTGTTAATAATTTTATGCGAGATAGTGACAATTATGGCCGATGATACGCAGGAGGCAGAAAAAAAGCGATTTCCGGTGCATCTTAAGAGAAGCCTCGAATTCGCCCCTTAGTGGGCGTACGCTTGGGGACCATCCAACGAGTTCTTAGATCTTCTTCTTGTTTGAAACGTTTACGGTTAAAGAAAAAAACAGCCTTAACCCCGCAACATCGCCTAAAGCGCCTGGAATTCGCCTCATGTTTCATTAACTGGACATCATAATGGAGGCAGGTAATATTTGTGGATGAAAAACGGTTTTGTGTGGACGATCCAGATGGGTTCTCCTACTATTATCATAATATTAGGAAGGAAGCTATGTACCTGTCACGCCATCACTCCTGAATAGGTCCCATTATGGTGTGGGGAGCCATATCATATCATGGAACTATCGACTTGGTCATCCTACGAGGTCGCCAAGCGGGTTCATCAGCTCTTAGAAGAGGAAATCCCTAAGATAAATGTCATGTACGGAGGCGATCCTTGGATATTGCAACACGATCTTGCCCCAATTCATACAACGAGGGTAGTTAAATCGTTTATTGAGGAGGAAAATGTGACTTTGTTAGACTGGGTGCCCATCTCCCCTGACATTAAACATTTGGAGGTGGCTTGATCGGGAGGTTTACAGTAGTGGTAAACAGTACGACTCTAAAAAAGAGGTAATTCATGGAATTAAGACAGCTTGGTTTAAAATACCGATATCCGTGCTGCATTCATTAAACGATTCCCTGCCTCGAAGGCTTTATGAAATTATAAATAAAAATAGCGGAAATACACATTATTAAATTACAAAAAAAATCTCTTGTTTTTTCATATTTATCCTCTTTCATACTCTTTCATTATGTAAAACGGTAAAATCGTCCCTGAACCTAAGCAATTGTCGCACTGGAAATTGACTCTTTGAATGAAATAAATTACTGTAATTTAAGGAAAATGTCCTGTGGGGATTCAGTCAATTCATTTTCTTTGTGATATTCAATAGTTCCGAAAATAACATTTCTTGAACCGGTAAGCTTTTATTTTACCGTTTCATGGAAGGAAATATGTGTTAACCTAAGCATTTGTCGCGCAGTGTATAATCATTTGTATATAATAGTAATCTGTTAAACTCATGGTTTTGCAAAATTGTCATTTGTTTGTGTATATAATATTAATTTTAAAAAAGTAGTTCTAGGAGAAAGTGGGCTGTCCTTTCAATAGATTAAAATAAAGGATATCTTTATCGAAACAGGCTTTTAGTGGTTATATCCAAGTAAATACACATCCACATTATGAAGATTTATAAAAATGTCAATTCGGGGCAACTAAAATATTTTTCAGTACATATTTGTTCTGCAGTTTTTACTGACATTAAAGATAATACGTCGATTCGACGTATATTTGACTTATGACCCCCTAATATCTTAGGCTGTGTTGCACCCAAGCCAATAATTTTGCCACTAATTACGCCTACAGACATGAATTGAGTTAAATCTTGGAACCAACAAATTATGAAGCTTGACTTATGAGATATAATAAAAAGAAAAATTTCTGTACGTCGGCGTCGATTCGACGTAGATTATTTCTCTAGGGTTAACGCGTTGAACCACATAAAATATGAGTTTATATGATCAGCATGAGACGAGTGGAATCGATTGAGCGATGTCTGTCTGTCTGTCCGTCTGTATAGCTACGCGATTTACTCGGCCAGTTTAAAAGCTATGAATCTGAAATTTTGTACACTTGCTTCTTTTCATTGCAGGCAGTCTGTATGTTTGAATCGCTGAAATCGGAAATTGGGTTAATGGAGCTGCCATACAAACCCAACCCCCCAATTTAAGTTCTTCTAAGATTTTTTTTTATTGGTGCACCAATTTCACTCAAACCTCATCAAACTATATTTCTTTTGATGCCACAAAACATATGTAAAAATTAATTGAATCGAATCATGGGGTCATGGGGCTACCATACAAACCTATCCCCCCAAATTCAGTTATTCTAGAAAAAACTCTTTTATTCTTGCACAAACTCCAACCAATCCTCATGCCAATATGTTTTTATTGATGCCACAAAACATATGTAAAAATTGATGAAAAGCGGCTATGAGCTCATGGGGTTGAAATGCAAACCCAACCCTGCATTTTGGTTCTTCTAAGAAACATTACACCAATTTTACAAAAACTTTTATTAAACAAAAATAAATGTAATCGTACTATGGGACCGAGACAGGGAAACTAACAAACTGTAATCACATTGCTGCTAAGGCTGCAGTCGGGAAGACGAAGTTTATGCTCGTACTTTTCAGGCCTTTTATTTTATGTATATTTCACATAAGATCTTGCAATATGTACCTCGTTTTGCCTAGTCTCTCGAATCAGAAAAGCTAAGGTTCTGCTTTCGCAATGATCACGATATAGTTAAGACGAGCTACGGAAAAAAGCGTTACAAGCCTAGGCTTGTTCTGCTATTGACATAATACCTGCTCTGAGTAGAATACTGGAATTGAACGCCGGCAGTCGGGTGGAAGCTAAAGTGATTATCCCATCATGATATAGTTTGCCAATCCGTTCCGTGAGGAAATACATGACCAATTCTGTAATGAATGACATACTAAAAGTATTAAAAAATCAGGATTATACAGCGTGTTCCACTCATGGTGGAGAAGATTTTAATGGTAAGTAGTGTTGCTCACTTAGGTAAAATTAATGTACAACGGGACCCCTCTATTTTTAACCGTTACAGTATAATATAATTTTGTGTAACTTGTGTCAAAATGGCCGACTGAATCAAAATTTGCCATACCATCAACCATTTTATTTTCTGAAACTATAGGCACGTTTTATTGTGTTTATCCCGTGCAGGTTTGGGTAGAACTTCATATAAAAAAAAATGACACTTACCCAGGTAAAGTTCACGCGTGCAACTACCCTACACGGGATAGAGCTTAGATGAATCAAATGTAGATGGCGGACGCATAGGGGAAATATGAGGGAATTTGCTTTTTCAAACCAAATGTGAGAGTTTTTCTCATCACAAGAAAAGATTTTGCAAAGAAATAATCATCTTTTGTGATAAAATCCACCACATCTAAAAAATAAGCCAACAAAGGTGAGTCAAAAATGCGCAAAAACTGTCAAATGTCAGTTGTTTGGTCTTACCCGCGATCGTTTTTTTCGAGTCAGATTTACACGCGATACGAAAAAGACGTCGCTTATATAAAAATTCCAATAAAACGACACCTCTCCGGTTACAAAGTTGCTCGCATCCTCCGAGATACATCCGTTCAAACTACCTATATAAAGAAATTTTAAAATTTCATCAAAAATTAAAGTGATACAATTGTAAACGTAACCGATTTTAAAATTTCTTTTAAGTTTGAACGGGTATATCTCAGAAGATACGAGCAACTTTGTAACGGACGAGGTGTCGTTTTATTGGAAATTTTATGAAGTTTCAGAAAAAGAAGTCATATCTTGAATGAAATGTTTAGTGGTGTCGCAAATTTTGACTTAGTCGGACATTTTGAGACAATTTACAAAAAATTCCATTACATTGTAACGGTTAAAAATAAAGAGGTTCCGTTAAAATATTCTCCACCATGAATGGGACACCCTGTAAAGTCAAAATGCTGTGAAAGTGAAAACATTTATTGGTCCGGATTAGCGTGATATCAGGTGTAACCGAGTTAAGACTGTATATCATATTTAAATCACAGATCGTTTGGCACTTTTTGATTATTGATGAAAGGTTAATCAATAAATCAGTGGAAAAGTTTTAATTTGTTGACTATACATACAATATTATGCAACAAGTAGATTACGCTTATTAGTAATCTCTAACATCTAACTTTGTAGTTTCAATAAATTCTTCCTACTAGCTACCATTTCTAGTGCATAAGATTCAAGTCATGTGTCTGATGTGTGAGCATGAGCACACACAACACAAAATTAAATTAAATTACTGTCGGAAGCGATATGATAGGTCATGTCCAACGATGACACTTTATTCGGAAATACAAATTGAAAATTGCAAAAACTATTTAAATGTCAATTGACGACTGCATGCAGAATTATTAAGTAGTTGATATGTATAGTATTCTTTAAAAATATCAACTCATGTATGTAAATTGGTGACATGACTCCTCCTATTTCAAAAAGTGCCGCTGTTGACTTTTTCTACAGAAATTTCTCTTAGTTACATAATGTATGTCAGGATGTGAAATAAATTAAGAAGGCCTTCAATAAAACATAATGTTCATATAATTTAGAAAAGTTAATGTAATACAGGGCGTGCTACATAATTTTGTATTAAAATAAATGGCAGCTCCAGAGCCTGTAATATTACTTACAAGCAAAAGGCAAAGGTGTTTGAAAATTCAGGGCCGATTTCTCGTACTTATCTTATCGGCTAGTTAGTCTTATCGTATAGACAAGACGCACACCGCTTTCCGAAAGCTTGTAGATTGTACATTGAATGTTTGTTTACTTTGGATAGTTACGCCATATTTTACTACGCAATTTCATACAAAAGCGATATATGAGGATACTATGGCCCGGTTACTGAGAACTCTTATTCAGTACCTATCGGCTGGCTAGTCTTATCGCATAGAGAAGACACGCACAATATTCAGAAAGCTTTTCCATTGTATTGAATGGAATTTTTGTTTATTTTGCATTGTTACGCCATATTTTGTTTGGTTACGCCATCATCTTAGATTGAAAAAATCATTGCGCAGTTTCATACAACAGCGTAAATGAGCAAAAGATAACATAACTATGCGAATTAAACGAAAATGCCGTTCAATATAATGGAAAAGCTTTCTGAAAATTGTGTGTGTCCTCTCTATGCGATAAGACTAACCATTTGATAAGAATTTTGAGAGAATGGGCCTATGCAAAATGAACAAAAATGCAATTTAATAGTATGTAAAAGCTTTCAGAAAATGGTATGCGTCTTGTCTATACGATAAGACTAACCAGCCGATAAGATGTATGAGAAATCGGCCCTAAATCTCTTACAATTTATCCAATGTAAGAAAAGGCACACGGGAACCTGAAAATTTTTGCAACGTTGAAAATTCATTCTACATTTTTTTTGCCACTAAAACACTCAGGACAATTGCGAATATTAGATGACACCGGTGTATCCGGTATCTGTTTTCATCACTAAACTTGTAAAGTCGTAATTTCAAGAATATAAAGAAAATAAAGTCAAACCTTCTGAAGCCGAGGGAGCGATTAGAACTATGATAAATTTCTATATGACCCTGCCGAAGGACTGGTATAGGTATTCAAGCTCTCCCAGCGTGTGCTGTCGTCCAATTTTACTGAAACCATACCTTGTCCATTCCAGGTATGAAATTATTTACAGTGGTGTCATCTAAATTCCGCAATTGTTCTAAGAGCTAAGTGTTATAGTGACAAACAAAATAAATAGCGAGAGCGTGCTGAAGTTAGGAAATTATAAATTAAAATAAGTTATCTGTTTACAATCGGGACAATCGGGAATCACATTTATATTTCCCGGCATTGCGCAATAGAAGAAAAATAAATTTTTTAAAAAGTATTTTCCATTTCTTACAGATAGTGTAACTTAACAGCAAAAAAAAATCATGGCAAACTCTTCGAAGTCGTCCAGTAATCGATTTGTAATCGAAGATTCAAGTACGTACATATACATGTTATTTACTTTTATTGAATTTATTTATTGAAAACTGATATAATTTAATGTAGGTAATGTAGCATCAAAGAAAAATAAATCCGATCATACTTCTAAGAAAATCATTTAATATAAAACGTCTATTGCATCAACCTATAAAATCACTTGTAAATAATAGTTTAGTATATACTCGTACGAGTGTGTAGTCAATTATTTTTATAAAAATTTCTAATAACAGTCGTCTGAATATGATATCTGACAGTTTAAAAAAAAAAATATTAAATTTATCCATTATTGATAAATGATTTTCTTCTTAATGTGAAGGTTATTCAAGTATGATGACAGTGACCACGTGTTTCTACAGCATGACTGAAATGCTACACTATTTTTCCACAGTACAATTGAACCTTTGTTGCGTTAATTGCGGAATTGCACTGCAACGGCAATAGTGCAATATTTTATAGTAATTCTTTGAATTATTTAATGCTTTTCAGTTTGGATATGTACATATGTACTTAAATACGATATCGCACTTTTCATGCACGTTGATTTTACAGTTGTCTATGTTACTAGACATTTAACACAATTCAGGCAACTTTTTTAGTCATGCAGTTGTTTCGCAAACTAAACGAGATTTTATTTGTTTTGTAATTATCACAGGTAAACAGTTGGTAGTTTTTTTTTTATCTGAGAAATTTGGTGAATTATCACAGGTTAAGAAACAGTTTGTAGTTTTTTTTTATCTGAGAAATTTGGTGAAGTTGTCGATCATTTCCTAATGTTTTATTTAAAATGTCATTAGTTTCCAATCAACTCATCAAACGCAGAATAGGAAATAGGTCAAGAGTTCGTAATCATAGTGCATAGCCGCATATTCCCTTGCTTGCTTAGAAACCGAAGATCTATCCGAATGAAGCAGCCTTAGACTCGGAGGTGTAGATGAGATGGTTGGGTGGGCGCTCCAACTGGAGCAAATCATTTCAAGAAGGGCTCTAAACTCAGGCGTGTCTGCAACAACAATATGTGGCTATTATTAGCAGAAAACTAGCTACGAAAGCGTCGCCAGCAGTCGAAAGCTCGAAAGAGACGAACGTGGATCAGCAGGAACGGTTGAAGACCAAAACGCCAAACATGAAGAAAATCCGAGCCCCTGAACGAGGGCAAACCCAAACAGGAGAAGAAGAAGAACGTAACATTTAAGAAGTAGAGGAAGAGGACAATTGGCCCGAAGAAAAGTTATCCAAAATATGCCATCGAGCAGCAAAAATCAAACATCTTTGGATATTTGCAGGATGGTTGGAGATGGCCCCCTGATTACGGGAAAAAAATCCAGACCGATTGGATTGGAGAAAAGGGAAAAAGGGGAAAAGGGGGTATTTTTTGGAAATTTTAGCGATGAAAAAAGGGGCAAAAAAAGAACTGAGAACGAAAAAAAACTACATAAAATTTCCATTGCAATGATATATTATAATACATTTAGAATTGTATCGGAAAATTCGGCACTAGACTTATAAATAAATTAGAATATTTTCATTTTAGACCTTTTCAAAAAGTTGCATAAGTCTTGAAAAAAATCAAGTTCAGCCATGAAATGCTGTGTTAGAATTCACAATTAAGTTAAAGATGATTTTCGCTGTAAATTAAGTCGCTCCGATCAAGGATCACCATTATCTCCCCATTTCATTTTAGCAAAACGGCATGTGCCATAACTCCCCCAAAATTGGAGCAGAAAGCTAAATTTTGGTTTATTGCCATTGGAGGGCACCATTACACCACCCACAAAAAATCACCTCAATCGGATCAAAACTAAGGGTACCTCCCATGCAAAGTGACCCACCAGTAGTTTGTTCTACAGACTACTCATTTTATAAATGGATTAGTACTGTAGAACAAAGTTGTATTAGGTTCAATTAAAGGATAAGTCTTACAGCTCTATAAGGAAGCGAACACAAGAAGATTGTATAGAGAGCGCCCCAATTCAAATGTCAGTTTGCTTAAAAATATTTTCTCCACTTGGTTACCTAAGACATGAATTGGAACTTGCCAGATCAAGCCCTTACACCGATTTAGTGATAACCTCACCGCGATCACAGTGAGCGAACTTTTAAGGACAACATCCAGAATTGGGGATGGAAAAGCGCCGGGCCCGGGTTGTGTTCCTTATAGGGCGTTGAAGACAACAATTTTAACGATCCATGTCTTTGGAACTTTCCTAGAAGAACGGACTTTCCCTCAAACAAGGAAAATGGTGCCATTTCCAAAACCAAATAAACCATCTAATCGGCACAACGGGAAAAATGTTTGAAGTAGTGGAAGATCAGGGGCGTTTATCAGACCGTCAATACGGCTTTAGACGAGCGCGATCTACGATAGACCATATAACCGATAGAAAACCATGGTAACCACGTTGCTGACGATCAGGCTACGTAAGCGTAAGAGTACATACTTGATGTGCTGTTGTGACGCTAGATGTTAAAAGTGCATTTAATTTCGATAAATTATTCACGCCACTCTGTGGCGGATTGTTCGTTCGCCACTCTGTGATATAGAGATTTATAGAGAAACGAGTTTTCAATACTCGGCATGGCTCGTCGCACGTTTATGATTCAGAAGAAGATAAGAAATATCCTTATCATAGAATAATATCCAAAAATGGGGACTAGGAAGTGGTATCGCTGACAACCGTATCACACTCCGAATTCAGTTGTCGTTGAAACCTTGACGACTACCGTGTGTAGTGTTTACCATTATCCACTATAAGTTAGGGCAAATTAAGAGATTCACGCCGTTCGGCAAAAGATGAATGTACCCGACTACCTCGCTGCGATATAATTAGTAGCTAAGTCTCATACCCTGTTTTAAGTTACGAAACTTACGAGGGACACATCATGGAATACATAATGGCCACTGCAGGTGTACCGCGGGGATATATCCTTGCACCGCTTTTGTGGAACATTATGTGGAGCTCGAAGTTCGAAATAGGTTAGGATTCGCAATCGTAGTTGTCGCAAGGGAACCGGAATTGGTCGAAATGTACGTGAGCGTCGATTACAACTATTAAGCTATGGCTGATAAAAAGTTCGATTAAAGCTCGTTTATCAGAAAACTGAAATAGTCCTTATTAGTCTAGCAAACCCTATCGTAGGTGTGTTTGGAGGGTGAACATAACCAAATGTCTTTGCAATTCCGGCTGGATGAATCCCTTTGATGCAGGGAATTTGGATTACGTTTTCTGAAAAGGTAATGAAATCTAGATTTCAGTCCTCATAAAAGCAATTTCAGATGTACTTATACATCTAGTGCTTAGAGAAAGCATAGCAACTTACGTTAGTCCAGAGTGGGCATCAGAAAATAAAAATGGCACCGTTTTCACACTATCGCAGTTCACACATCTAAACAAAAATTTAATTCAAATGTCAAATTTTTGTTTACAATTGAGAATATAATATTATCCGCGTAATATTTATTACTCTCTCAAAATACCAACGTGATAATAAACCCTTCGGTTGGCCCATAGACCTAGACAGACCATTGGTACTATATCTTGATGAAAAATATCGTTCAACAATATTTTTTCACCCCTTTCCATAAATATTTCAAACGAAATGACGGCCACAAATGCGACCAAACGTTTGGCGAAATATAAAGCTACATACATACACTTGCCAGAAAAAGTCTCCGTACACAATGTAAGGAAAACTGCATATTACGGAACCTCTAGGAAATGAAAACCTTAGATTGAAATTTGTTATCTAAAATGTTTATTTAGTTTGTTAACTAATATTTCTACTCATTATTTTACTTAAACTCGGTTGTAAACAAAATTTTCTAAAACAAAAACTAAAAAATTTCACAAAAACGAATTAGAAAAAGTATCCGTACACGACCATATTTTTTATAATAATTCAGTTTTTTCCCAGGATTTCGAAGAGTTCACTAGCTTGAGGGATAACGTTTTTGGAGGAGAACCTCCTTGCTTCGATTAAACATGGACTGGGTCAATTTGGTCGACCCCTGGCCTGTTATTTGGCCCCTTTTGAAGAGAATGGCGCTTTGAAGCATTCCCTTGTAGGTTATGATGTGCTGACGGTAACTGTGCGCCTTAAAATTCTGTAAATGTTCGGTGGGACTACGCTCTCAGAATTGGGATAGTGTATGCGACTTACGATCTGTTTTAAAAAGCGATAGAAGCGTCACAATTAAAATAATTAAAGGCAAGTGCAAGTAATCATCATTTTCTGTGAACCAAGAAGCCTCACAAAGCCCCCTTTGTTAAACGTCGTGTCTCCTTTTGCTTTCAGAATACGTAAAGAGACGTATTAATCCATTGTTGACTCTGTAAGAATAAGTACGCCTACTCCACCCCCCAATATACACCCCGTAGTCAGCATGCCCACCTTTGCCATCTTAGGCAGTTCATGCCTGATTTTTCTTATGAGGGTAGAGCCGATTTTCTGCCAATTAAATGTTCTTGCCTTATTGTAAAAATATACAAAACCCACTCTCTGCCGAAATTAAGTAATTTTTACCATTACTATGCGGGGTGAAGAGGTCTATACCATCGATAAAGTAAATCTTGTACCAGCTGCCTAACGTGGAAAAGGTGGTCATGATGATCAGGGAGTGAATGTTGGCGCAGGCAGTAGGCGTACTTATTCCAACAGAGTCAACAATGGATCAATACGTCTCTTTACGCATTTTGAAATCCAAAAGGGGACACGGCGCTTAAACAGAGGGGGTTTTGCGAGGCTTCTTGGTTCACAGAAAATCGTGGTCCCTTGCACTTGGCCGTAATTGTGACGCTTATCGCTTTTTAAGACAGAATGTAAGTCCCATACGCTATGCCAATTTCGAGAGCGTAATCCCACCGAACATTTTCAGAAATTGAAGGCGCACAGGTACCGTCAGCACATCATAACCTACAAGGGAATGCTTCAAAGCGCCATTCTCTTCAAAAGGGGCAAAATAACAGGCCAGGGCTCGGCCAAACTGATCCAGTCCATGTTTAATCGAAGCATGAAGGTCCTCCTCTGAAAATGTTATCCCTCAAGCTAGTGAACTCTTCGAAATTCTGTGAAAAAAAGCTGAATAATTGTACAAAATATGGTCATGTACGGAGACTTTTTCTAATTCGCTTTTGTGAAGCTTTTTAGTTTTTGTTCTAGAAAATTTTGTTTACAGCTGAGTTTCAGTAAAATAATGTGTAGAAATATTAGTTAACATACTAAATAAACCATTTTAGATAACGAATTTCAATCTAAGGTTTTCATTTCCCAGTGGTTCCGTAATATGCAGTTTTCCTTAAATTTATGTACGGAGACTTTTTCTAGCAAGTGTATGTCAAAAGAAACGAAAAAACGGCGTATCATCGTAAGACATAGGCCGTGTTTTTTTAATCAGGTAACCTGTACACTATACGGGGTAATTTTCATACAAACGCTAACCTGTGACTTTATTCAGGTTAGAAATTATATTGCTATCCAGTTTTAATGAGTTTTCCCAAAACTCGCCTAAATGTATGCAATCCCAATTGTTTTCTAGTACGTTTTCCAAAAATTAAATTTTAAATTGAAAAGTTCCAAGGTATAGTGTACATGCAACACACAAGTGTGTGCAAAACAAATAGTTTTTGTTTGTAAATTCATGTTAAAAATGTTGTTCGTCGAATTCTTATTCTAACAAAATTATGATTCATACATAAAAATATGTTTTCATTAAAAAAAATACTTTGAACTTTTGCGTTTGTAAAGTGAAAACGGGGCTTTAATATTTATGAGCAATGTTTTGAAATTAATGGCAATGCCTACGTGACATTTTTTAAATTTAACCTGGATGCTACCCTCGATAGTTTTTTTTGCGCGTCTGGGTCAGCAAACCTGCCCCCGATGATATAAAAAACACGGCCATAGTATGTAAACTGTTTCTAAAACCAAAATTAAACCTCTGCAAAAAATAAGATTGATTACACCTCAGGCATAATAGCTCGTAGGCGGCGACAGAAGGGTTAATAATTGCATCGACAATATTTTGACG